>JAOTNS010002199.1:0-749642 GCA_028476615.1 Culter alburnus | reverse complement strand
CCATTTGACCATCAGTGGACAGAAATGCATTACATTAGTTACATGTCAGAGCAACAACAACAAAAACAACAAAAAGCATTAAGTAATGTGAAAATACAGTGTAGAACAGAATGTGTCCCAAACGAGTAAAGACAAGAAAGAACAAGCACAGGCAGTAGTTTATTGTTGCTGAGCATTGTCATATCTTGCCATACTAATATAGAATTTAGTGTGTGGTCGCAGGTGTGTTTATATTACATATTTCACAATAGCTTTAAATGCAGCTTATCCAATATTAATGTAGGGTAACACTTTATTTTAAAGTGTCCTTATTAAATATTTTACATGTACTTACCATATTAATAACAGTAAATTGTGTAGAATTACAACCAAACTAACCCTTACCTAATAATTATGGCTACTGCCAATGGCTACGTAAACTGTTTGATTACCAACATTCTTTAAAATATCTTCTTTTGTTTTTGATGAAAACATTCCAGGATTTTTCTCCATATAGTGGACTTTAATGGAGCCCAAACGGTTGAAGGTCAAAATTACAGTTTCATTGCAGCTTCAAAACGTTCTACATGATCCCAGACGAGGAATAAGAGTCTTATCTAGAGAAACCATCGCTCTAAAAAAACATTTTCTAAAAAAAAAAAAAAATAATAATAATTATATAAGTTTTAACCATAAATGCTCATCTTGAACTAGCTCTCTTCTTCTTCCTCTCTATTAGAATTCCAGCAGTGTAGACACTGCTAAGTGTATACTGCCCTCCACAGGTCAAAGTTTGAACTAATTGTTATATACTTGCACTAGCATATTGTATATGACAATTTAGTTCAAACTTTGACCTGTGGAGGGCAGTAATACACTTAGCAGTGTCTACACTGCCGGATTTCTAATAGAGAAGAAGAGAGAGCTAGTTCAAGATGAGCATTTATGGTTAAAATGTATCAAATTTTATTATTATTTTTTTAGAAAATGGTTTCTCTAGATAAGACCCTTATTTCTCATCTGGGATCTCTGTAAACTGTAATTTTGACCTTCAATCGTTTGGGCTCCAGTGAAGTCCACTATATGGAGAAAAATCCTGGAATGTTTTCATCAAAAACCTTAATTTCTTTTCGAAGGAAGAAAGAAAGACATGAACATCTTGGATGACACGGGGGTGAGTAAATTATCAGGAAATTTTAATTTGAAAGTGAACTAATCCTTTAAGACTCGCAGAAACCCTGAATTTTTTGAAAGCGTCAGTTTCTCAACAGAAAAGTGTCAGACATATTTCTAAACAAATGGTTAAATTGACATCTTCACCACAAAATATTATTAAACAGAATCCATATTTTGAGATGTGGTGGAAATTACATATGTTGGTTCAGAAAACAGACAGATGTCTCCTGAGATGTATATAGATATGTAAAGTAGTGAGAGTGTGAAAAGTGTTTTAATAGTATTTTCTGAAATTTACAGGGCAAATACAGAGCCATTAAGATCATTTGGATTAAATGATAGACAAATGTATATTCAACTAAAAAAAATATTAGTACTAAAAGTTTTGAAAATTTACCAATTGCTTGTGAAAATTGCAAAGCAAAGCAATAATAAAAATAAAATAAAAAAAAACTGTAAAATACTTTCTCTATCCCAGTTTAATATAGCGCTATCTACTTTTTCCCGAAATATAAATTGCGACTAAGTGACTCGCTCAAAAGACAATCTTTGCTGCCATCTAATGGTGTAATAAATGTAACTTCTGTTGCTGTTCATGGTCAGGACTATTTTTTCCACTGGAAGGAAGCCTTTAATGATTTTACTTCATAAAAGTTGCATTGATACATATTTTTTTGGCTTTAATATTTTTTATTGTGTGGTAACCGTATTATAAAAACAATAAGCCCCGTGAAGCCGTGGTTTACAGTGAATTTATAACAGCTAAGGCGGTTTTAGGCACTCCGCTCCATGTCATGCCTAACAATGGCCCTTAGCTGTTAAAAATTCACTGAAAACCATGGCTTCTTGGGGCTTATTGCTCTATTAAACTACAGTGCAGCACCAAAATAAAGTGTTTAGAAACACTACATTCCTACTTCAAACTTCATATCCCAAAAAACACTGAAAGGCAATTAAATATAAAATAAATAAATAAATAAATAAAATACATATTATTAATGCATATAAATTTTTTACAAAAAAGCAGTTACATTATTTGTAAGACTGTAATATGCAAATTCTGTTCTCAATCTTGCTGCCACCAGACACATAAACCTTACTTTAGGGTCAGTTGCTGCCAACTCTAAGCCTTTTTCATGTGGCCAATTTTGCTGTCCCTATTAGATAATTTAATAAACATATTCTTCTTCTTCTTAATAAAAATCTATATTTCAGTGCTCCTATAAATATTTCGTCTGAAAATTCTTCAGTAAACCCCTGAAACAAAGTTATAAGTAAGTCAAACGGATTATTTAATCTAATGCATTGCAAAAACAAATGCTCTAAATCTACTCCCTCACCACAAAACCTACACTGCTCACCCACTGCTATATTCAGGTGTCCCACGTGTCTGTTCATAGCTATGGCCCTGTGAATAATCCTCCACTGCAGATCAGCAGTTCGGTTTATATAGGGTCCTCCACCTGTCTCTTACAAGAAAATCTTGCCCAAAACCTGGCCATCTTGAGGCTTTTTGTCTCTTTAGTGACTTCTGATGCATCACCTTGACTGTTGTGAGGTAAAGTGCTTTCTTTGAAGCACAGTCTAGATACTCCAATTGAGAAGTTCAAGATTGAATCAGCACCTTCACCCTCATTTTCATCACACATGAGCTTGAAATACTGAAATACTGATCCTTGGAAATTCTTTTCTGTCACTCTGGTTTAACATTTGTCCTCTAGCTAAACTTTCTCCATAAGTGCTTTGTATTACCAGAGAAATTTCCTCTATCAGTTTTGATGTAAGTCTCTGTGTTCGTCTTCCTTGATCATTTCTACAGATTTCATCCATCTTTATCATTATGTGACCCATCTTCATGATCCCATTCCTGAGCAGACATGCTCTCACACTCATTGAGGACAAAAGTCTTGTCTGGATCATGTTATTAAAAAACAATGGTTCCTCAGGAGCCCAGTGAATGTTCCTATCTCTGTCCACCGTTAAAACATAAAAAGGTTATTTCAGACAAATTCATATCTTCCAATCTCTAAAAAAAAAAAAGGTGTTTGTCAAGTCCAAGTGAAAATTGAATTTACCTTGGCATAGTTGAATAACAAGAGTTCAGTACATGGAAATGACATGCAGTGAGTCTCAAACTCCATTGTTTCCTCCTTCTTATGTAAATCTCATTTGTTCAAAAGACCTCCGAAAAACAGGCGAATCTCAATATAACACCGACTGTTACGTAACAGTCGGGATCATTAATATGCACGCCCCCAATATTTGCATATGCCAGCTCATGTTCAAGGAATTAGACAAGGGCAGCCAGTATTAACGTCTGGATCTGTGCACAGCTGAATCATCAGACTTTATGCAGGTAAGCAAGCAAGGACAACAGCGACAAAAAGGTGATCCATGATATCATGATATTTTTAGTGATATTTGTAAATTGTCTTTCTAAATGTTTTGTTAGCATGTTGCTAATGTACTGTTAAATGTGGTTAAAGTTACCATCGTTTCTTACTGTATTCACGGAGACAAGAGCCGTCGCTATTTTCATTTTTAAACACTTGCAGTCTGTATAATTCATAAACACAACTTCATTCTTTATAAATCTCTCCAACAGTGTAGCATTAGCCGTTAGCCACGGAGCCAGCCTCAAACTCATTCAGAATCAAATGTAAACATCCAAATAAATACTATACTCACATGATCCGACACATGTATGCATGACGAACATCTTGTAAAGATCCATTTTGAGGGTTATATTAGCTGTGTGAACTTTGTTTATGCAATGTATTATAGAGTTGCGAGCTTGGGGCAGGGAGCGCGAGCATTTAAAGGGGCCGCAGCCTGAATCGGCGCATATTTAATTATGCCCCAAAATAGGCAGTTAAAAAAATGAATTAAAAAAAAAATCTATGGGGTATTTTGAGCTGAAACTTCACAGACACATTCAGGCTTAGACTTATATTACATCTTGTGAAAAAGCATTCGATGGCACCTTTAAACTTCTAATATACTTTTTCCTTGTGATAAACACCGTAATACCGTCTGCATATGCGGATAAAACCAGTTTTACACTTTCACTTCCATTTTGAAATGATACACCTTTTAAATCTTCAATCATTAGGCTATATAACTGCCCAGATAATGGACAGCCTTGTCTGATCCCTCTGCCAAGATGTACTGGAGCGCTTAGACCCCCACCAGCCTTTACCATGATAAATACATTTGAGTACAACAATTTTACATATGATAAAGAACTTTCACCAAAACCAAAGTGTTTTTAACATTAAAAAGTTAACCATGGTCCACCCGATCAAATCCCTTTTCCTGATCTAATTATAAAATACCAAGATTACTATTATTAAGGTGGCTAAAATCAACTAAATCACTTAAAACAAACATGTTATCAATAACTGACCTGCCTGGGACTCCTGCCTCCATTTTTTAAATAAACTTTTTCTGGTAACAAAGAGAGGACTGCACGTCGACAACTTAAAGGAAGTGACTTTTCTTTAGAACAACTTAAAAATACTTCATATAAATCCACTCCTATTACATTCCAAAATTGTTGATAAAATTCAACTGGCAACCCAACTGCTGCATTGCCCCTATGAGTTCCTTTAAGGTTATTTCATTGTCCAGCAATTTTTTTGTGTTCATCTGCTAACTTTTGTAAATACTGAAGCAATTCCTCAGTACTTTTGGAGTCACATGATTCTTTACCATATAATGTTCCATAAATCTACAGCCATTTTTTTATTTCCACCGGATCAGAAGTTATAGTTCCATTTGCAGATTACATAGTTACATGTTTCTCACATATTATGGTAGCCTAGTTTGTGCTGAATACAGTGTAATGACACTTTTTCCATTAATATGTTTATGAACAACTGACGTAAAAAAAAAAAAAAAAAAAAAGAGTTTCTTCAAACAAAATCTCTTCTTACTTAACTCTGTAGCAATGTAACCGAAGCAATACATCTGGGAAAAAATCATTAACTTCAACTACTTTTGAAGTTACATCCAAGAAATTGTTTATTTTCTGCAATGTATACACATCTCCCATAACTTGGGAACCAATTTCAGAAATATCTGAAAAAGCATCGTCGTCTACTATCTCATTGTCATCCCTCATTTCAAAGCCCTGTGATGCTCCAGGTTGTGGCTCAATTTCGTTTCCACCAACCTCACCAATCACTGTTTCTGCATCTACTCCACTTACTTCTGCTGTAACTGTATCTTCATCAGCCACCATCATTCCCTCAGTATTCCTGTTTTAGTTCACAATAACAGTAGGCCCATCACTAGGCCTCATTTTATCACCCACTGCATTGCCACTATCATGAAGGCCTACCTCACTTGTAGCCTGAGGTTGTACTTCCACGACATTAGAACCATTATTACGATCTCCATCATCAGCATCCTGCTTCGTATTATCACTGAGCCTTGTGTGGACATGCAACCCTTTTATGCCCAATGTCTCCACATTCAAAGCACTTCATACTTCCGGTACTCACATATACTAAATATGATTTTCCTTCATGCCACAGTCTGAAAGAAAAAATCAACTCTGTTCCATTCAGAAACATAAAAACTTGTCTTCTGAATGATAACACATGCTTCAAAGCCTCATTTTTGCATCTAAGAGAAATCATTTAATTGGACTTGCAAACCTCAATTTCACTATTCTTAATGAATGGCGTAACATTTGATATTGTTACTCTAGCAGTTGGTGTAACTAGCAGTGAAACAGCAATATAAGCGCCACTTACCACAACACCAGTGCTTATCAGATGATTAACCATGTTTTCTTCTTTCACGAAAGTCACTACTGCCTTATTCATGCGGGAGGCTGAGCAAATGTTCTCATATCCGATCTGCTCAGCCACCAGCAATACATGCTCCACAGTTACGCCAAGTTCTGCCATACACCTGACACCATGACACAGCAAGAGAGACGCTGCACCCCCCTCAGGAAGGGACGCCATCTCGTCTCCGTAACGACTTCCAACAACTTCCAAAAAAAAAACCTATTAGCTCACCTCTCCAATCCAATTAATATCCCTACTTATCCATCATCACTTCAAAGTGAAAAGAAATAGAGAAAAATAAAAAAATTAAAGGAAAAAAACAATTAGACGCCCTCTCACTATGTTCACCCTCACAAGCACTCACACACTCCTGGCATGCAGAGAGAGAGAGAGAGGGAGAGAGGGAAAGAAATAGTGAGAAGTATGGGGTCATGCACCAGCCGTCTGTGTTTACACTGACCTCATCTAGCCATAGTGCTCAGTGCTTCACATTTATATCTCTCAACAAACACAAACTATACATTTATGAATAGTTTGTAAGTCTTAACACTCTAGCTATGATGCAGAAAACGTGGACGGAATCGCAGAATCCATTCATAAAAACGGAATTTACTATAACGTGGAATGTCACAGAATTTGTCAAATTTTTTGATGAATGAATAAAAAGCAGGTTATATAGCACTGAAGCACGTGTGACGCTTGCTGTGTTTTCATCCTCTGTCGCCTCACTATATGAGGACATGAACGCAAAAGATTCATCTTCGTCAGCATTTTTTACCGCTTTGTTTGAGAAAATCTATCATCATACCATAAACACACAGAAACTCAAAGCTCTTGACAACCTGTCAAAATAAAAGTTTGATTTAACTTGACAGAAACATATTACTGTTGTACAGTAGAATTTAGATATGTTTCAATGTAATAACACTAACACTAATAGACTTAAAAATAATAATAAATTATTAAAACTATATTTTTAAGGAACAATCTCAGTTTTTCTTCCATGTTTTAATTTTAACAGTAAAGCTCTGTTGTGCAGCACTTTGTTTGATAAAAAAAGTTAAAAAATAAATTAATGTTCAGAAAAATTTAAATATGCAACAGAATTTCTGATAAAACAAAAAAAAAATCATAAAAATGCATTTATTTATTTATTATTATTTATTTATTTTTTTAAGAATTCAATTAATTAGGCTTTTTTTTTATTAAAATTGAATTTAACCATTAAAATCAAGTCCAAAAAATTAAAATGGAAAAAAAAAAAAAACGAATCCAGAAAAATTAAAATGGAAAAAACGGAATTTGGGAAAAAATAAAACGGAGCTTGGGAAAAAATAAAATGGATTTCAAAGGGCCCTACCTTTGCTTGGGCTGAACGTCGGCTATTTAATCATGCACAATTTTCAATTCAATTCAATTCACATTTATTTGTATAGCGCATTTCACAATACATATTGTTTCAAAGCAGCTTTACAGAGAATGCATGTCAACATTGCAATTTAGAGTAATCTGTTATCGGAGGTGACTGTCCAATGTATGTAATTTCAGAAATGTACATATATAATCATGTAAATTGGCAATTTTGCCAAAGAAGACCTTTTATTACTTCAAATAAGAAAAGAAAAGCATCAGAGTTCATTGTAATATGTTACCATATCATGATGCTGAACACTGAGAATTTGAATAACTGTAATATGGCGATCGGGTGCGGATATCTAAATCAGAGAAAATCATAGGTGCGGTTGGGTGGTGGGCAGATGACAAATTTTTAAAAGCAGATTCGGGTGACGTTTGAGCTGATCCGTGCATCACTAGTGTCCAGACATAACCAACCTATATGCATGGGTTGCTTTTGTAACAACGTAGACGTAGTCACGTATGTGACAAGTCTTTCAAAATGGGTACAGGAAAAAGGTGGACATTGCACTTGCATGGCAAATAATAAATTACATTGCTAACTATGCTATTAAACTAATTGCTATGTGCCATTATTACTTATTTCATACATTTCAAAATGTATGTGCTTAAGTTAGGTAAGGTTTGTAGCCATGTTGCTGTGAAACAGTGTAAGAGAGGGTTTGAATGCTCCATCTGTGACATCTGAGCCCTGCGTGTGGTCACTTACAAACAAAAGGTGCATACAATTCAATGCTGGCAACCGTGTCTTTTCTAATGCATAAATCTATATTATGCCTCTTAGATAAAAGTAGATACCTGCAGATTATTAAATGTACAAATCCACTTTGTTTTAGATTGATCCAAAACCAATGGAAGACATTGACTTTTCCAAGCCAGTCAAACAATGATCAGTTCAGAATAGAACATACAGAATATACTTTCTAGGAAACATTTGCAGAAACCTGATAAATTACAACATGCAACATATTACACTGTGTCATTCATTTATTTAATTTAATTTAATTTTCATTTCAAATTCATTATTTATCATTTCTGCATGACATCAGTCTCTCATATCATTGTGGAGGAATTTTGGCACACTCTTCTTTACAATGCTGCTTCAGTTCATTGAGGTTTGCAGGCATTTCAATCGAGTTGAGGTCTAGACTTTGACTGGGCCAGTGCAACACCTTGATTCTTTTCTTTTTTTAGCCATTCTATTGTAGATTTGCTGTTGCGCTTGGGATCATTGTCCTGTTGTGTGACCCAATTTCAGCCAAGCTTTAGCTGTCATTCAGATGGCCTCACATTTGACTCTAGAATACTCTGGTATACAGAGGAGTTTATGATTGACTCCAGTTGCTGCTAATCAACTAACTAAGGCCTGTAGAGTCTGAGATGTAGCTCTTGGGTTTTTTGCAATTTCTCTGAGCTTTGCTTGGTCTGACATTGGGGTGAATTTGCCAAGACGTCCGCTCCTGGGAACATTGGCAACTGTCTTGAATGTTGCCTCACTGTAGAATGATGGACTTTAAATTGTTTGGAAATGACCTTATAAACAGATTGATGGGCAGCAACAATTGTTTCTCTAAGATGTTTGCTGATGTCTTTCCTACTTGGAATTGTGTTAACACACACCTGAATGCTCTAAATCTCTGCTTTTATAGAGGTGTTCACAATTGCTGATGATCAATTAATCAAGGGCATTTGATTAGCAGCACCTGGCTGCTACTAGGGGTGCAACAGATCATAGTTGATCAAAATGAATTCATTGGCACTCCTGAGCTTGAACAGACACACAAAATGATCTCAAAATCCCTGTCTCAATAAGTATTCTTGTATACAGTGAGTTATAAAGTCTTAAGTGAATCTAAACAGTTGAGATAACGTGAGAAAGAAATCGGATGCATTTCATCATATTGATTCTGTGAATTCGGTCATGGATTCGCACATTGGTTCCGTGCATTAATTGTCAAACAACAAAACAACTTTAACTATTATTTATCTCTATTTAATTTATACAGTGAACACTATGCACGCAGTGTAATTACAATTATACTTATATTTATATTAATTATTACATTTCTGTACCTGAAACCTAAGCTACTGTTAGACTATTTGTAACTGTTATCTATGTTTTAATTTGTGTTTTCTTATTTTTACTACCTATTCATTTATCTTTAATAATGTTTGAACTTTATTAGTTAGGAGTTTTTGTTGTGGTATCAAAGTACTTAAACCCCCGGTTTCACAGACAAGGCTTAAGCTAGTCTTAGACAAAAATGCATGTTTGAGCTGTTTTACCTGAAAGTAACTTTCCCTGACACATCTTAAAATTTGCCAAAGCCATTGTTTTGTCTCAAGATGCACACCAGTAATGTTTTTTTAAAGGTTACTTTCATAAAAGCAACTAAGATGCCCTAATTGAACTAAGGCCTAATCCTGGCTTAGTCTAAGCCCTGTCTGTGAAACCGGGCCAAAGTGTTCTTTAAGTAATAAATGAAAAGCAAAGTTACATTTGTCTTAAAACCCCCCATTTTTATTTGTAAATTATTTATTTATTTATTCTGATCCAAAAAATTATCTGATCCATGATTTGAAAACCGTATTATGATATGAACCATTAGTTTTGTGATCCATTGCACCACTAGTTGCTACTGGCCCTCTTAATTCATATGGAAACAGTAAAGGTTTACTTAGTTTTTCACCCATGACCTAGTTTTTGTTAAATAAATGACATGGTGTAAAATGTCATGTTGTTATTCATCTGAGGCTGTATTTACCTAATTTTAAGACCTGCTAAGGACCAGATGTTTTTTTTTTATTATTATGTCCTGATCCAAGGGCTGTCAATGGATTACATTTTTTATTGCAAAATTGCATACTTATTGTGAAATTAAGCATGCATCATTTATCTTGTTTAACATATTTATTTTGTCATCATTGGCTAAATCCAGCAAAGTAAACTATAATTTTAAATGCTTTATCCAGCCGAGAAACATGGTTTGTGTATCATCTGGCCATAGAGTGGTGGGATGTTTTGATTCAGGGTTAAGTCTGTATTTCACACAGTGTGATGTGTGAGGGCTCATGCTCTTCAGTAACAATGACAGAGCTTGTGTTTTAAAGCTAAACAGGAAGTTGAGTTAAAAGTTTAGAATAGAAATTTCTACCTAACATATATTATATATATATATATTATATATATATATATATATATATATATATATATATATATATATAAGGCTTTGCAAATCTCATTGTTACAGTGCATAACATCATCAAAAGATTCAGAGAAACTGAGAAATCTCTGTGCATAAGGGACAAGGCCGAAGATTGGATGCCCATGGTCTTCGGGCCCTCAGACGGCACTGCATCATGGCATGATTATGTCAATGACATTACTACTTCCAGAAACCACTGTCGTTAAACACAATCCGCCGTGCCATCTGCAGATGCCAACTAAAGCTCTATCATGCAAAAAGGAAGCCATATGTGAACATGGTCCAGAAGCGCCGTTGTGTCCTGTGGGCCAAGGCTCCTTTAAAATGGACTGTTTCAAAGTGGAAAAGTGTTCTATGGTCAGACCAAATTTGACATTCTTGTTGGAAATCATGGACAACGTGTCCTCCAGGCTAAAGAGGAGGGAGACCTTCCAGCATGTTATCAGCGTTCAGTTCAAAAGCCAGCATCTCTGATGGTATGGGGGTGCATAAGTGCATATGGTATGGGCAGCTTGCATGTTTTATGAATGCTGAAAGGTATATAAAGGTTTTAGAGCAACATATGCTCCCCTCCAGACAACGTCTATTTCAGGGAAGGTCTTGTGTATTTCAGCAGGACAATTTGGTTTTAATGAGTAAAAAAACCTAGTATAGGACGGCGGATTCGAACCCAGAAGCTGTGACGTGTTTAACAAATATCTACCCGAGTATTATTCCACTCGCACGCTTCCAGTGGAGCTGCGTTCGTATACTGTTGTGAAGAATTTGTATTATTTTGATGTAGGGATGTAACTATTGCATTAAAAGGGTTTCTATATGAATTCCATGTCAATAAATTAAACTCATTGTACCAGTGAAATTGATTTGTGATGTCATATATGCTATTTTTGGTTTGTTTCGCCAAGTGCAGTGTAAAAAGGAGACATTGGATACAGCTCACTTTTAAAAGAAATGCAAGCACGTCGTCCAAAAAAATACGGATATGGTCAAAAGATTGGATCTGTGCATTAAGACTTGCAGTGTAAATGCAGCCTTAAATGTGTGAGCAACAAGCTCATTTGGCTGCAGAAGTGACATGGACCAATCAGCTTGTGCCAAGTAGTTAATGCTGTGATTATTATCAGCTTGCGTTAAGGACCCATCAGCCTGTGCATCTAGAGTTTTAATGACTGAACTATCTATATACTTTAGCCTTTTATTCACATTAAACATTGATCAACGTACATACATAGTGCACATCAAATATGGACAACTGAAGCTCAAACATGCTTAATGTGTCATTAGTCACATGGAATTTACAGCTCAGGTGACTTAAAACAACTGGTCAGCAGAACTGAACACCCATTAGTAAAGATGGCAGCTTTCAAACTGCACTTCTCCAGGTACAGACCTTGTTTAAAAGAAGTGCATTTTCCCACCTCTGTGCTATCATTTAACCTTTTAATCTCCAATTCAATAAAATGTTAGGTATTTGACATAAGTCATACAGAGTCTCTCAAAATTGTTATAAATTATTCTAGCTTCTGTCAAGTCTAAGAACATGGATACTAAGTTGCCAAGGAGCCAGGCTATCAGCCAGTGCCCTTCAACATTCTGGAATGAAAAGTCTCAAATTCCTCTGAACATCGTTCAGTGCAGGTGTATAGATAGTGTGTCTTATAAAACGGATAAAAGATCTATCTAAAAACAACTGGCTAATGTCAACTTGAGCCTGAAAGCACAAAAATAATTCCTGGGGATCAGGAGGCTTATATCACTGGCACAGTGATAGTCTCAGAGTTCATACAGTACATGCACTAGCACGTGCAACACAAGCATAGCAAGGCTTTGCCTGCGCGCCATTCATGACAGGAGCTGTCTTGTGGAAATAAATATTGTGAATCTTAAAGGGAAAGGTGTACAGCACTTCCAGATCCAGATCTCATGCATCAAAACTATACAGAAAATATGAAAGTGTTTCTAGTGGTTTCGAGAAATCTTTTATTACAAGTATAATCTCAGAAAAAAATAACACTTTTAACCCTCTGGAGTCTGAGGCTGATTTGGGCCCTGGAGAAGTTTTGACATGCCCTGACATTTGTGCTTTTTTCAGTTGTTCATAAAAATATAAATGACAAAAGTTTCACACTGTATTCACAAACTAGGCTACCATATATGAGGAAATGTAGGTACATGTTGTATTTTTGAAGGAATAACGTTTATGCGTGGTTATTGAAAAAACAAAAAACTTAAGTCACTGAAATAAGGCCAAAAAAATAATATTAAATCTGTGTTCACAAGACTTCTGGGTATTGGAGGTTGTAGACTAGAGTTTTTGCTTCAAAACGAGGTAAAAATTATCCTTCCTACTCCTTCATATAAAACAATAGAGAAATTTAAATTTTCTAAAACATCTTTGGTCAGAAACACAGTATGCGTGGAGGCGTGAATCATCATGAATAATGGGTGATTCTCACCTGAGAAGACAAAGAATCGCATAAAGAGCTCTAATGAGCTGCATAAATAATGAGCTCTTTCAGTCAGGTAAGCTGTGAAAAAACCCTCTGTGATCATGTCTCAAGCTCATCATGGTGTAAATCAAACATACAGAAAAAACAGCAATACTGTGAAATATTATTACAATTTAAAATAATGGTATTCTATTATATACTTTAAAATATAATGTATTTCTGTTATGCAAAGTGTCTGAACAATTATGTTACCTCTATGGCATTTCATATAGGCTTTTAGCTTAAAAGCATGCACATTTGGAGAAATATTAATGGATTCTCATATGTTTGTCAATTTTCTATACAGAGGAGTAATATTTATTCAGGATTTATTGTCATTACTAAGAGCGCTGGATACTGTGTTTTCAATTCATACTTGCAGCCGGAGGGCGCTCTGTACACCTTTAGTCCACAAATGCCTGCTAAAGAAGAATAGGCAATCCAGGAACCGAACTAACAGAGGCCAGAGATCGCTAACTATGGCTATTCAAAACACTTTTCAAGACAATAAATACACGATTGAGACGATGTATGCATGTATTGACTGAACTTACGTCTGAATAGCGCTCGCTCCGTGGGCGTGGTCGCATTAGCAGATAATGAGCTGAATCACGGACTTCTGACATGGCTCTCTTTTCATACATATTACATAAACAGAGAATATTTGTTTTCGATTTGACTTACACGATTTAAAAAACCTGACATTTCAACGTTTTTTTAGACATAAGTCTAATTTTTTTGTGATTAGTATTCACTAAGTTACAGTTCATTTTCGGAGAACTATCAGATTGGACTTCGTTCAGAGGGAGACGAGAGATCACGCATCATGTTAGTTTTCTTTATTTTGCAAAAAGCACAACATTTTGTTGTTACTCTGAGTGTACACAAATAAAAGAAGATATTCCACAGATTAAAATGGTGTATAACTCTTAATTGTATGTGCAACATTGACGGAGTAATTTGAGTCTCTTTCACACTGGTAAGAAAAAAAACGCGGTGGTATCGCCGGCAATACCTCAGACCTCAGAGTGTTAATTAAACACTAGGAACGAATGAACACTACATACATCAACAGTTAACATAAGACCAAGAACAGAGGAGAACTAAAGGCTTAAATACACAGAGGAAAGATCTTCAACAGAAAAGGGATCATATATGGATGGATTAGAAACCATGACAACTGATAAATGACTAGAACTGGTGACAAAGAAAACTAAGGTTAAGAAACTAAACAAGACAGTGAAACTGAACATAACTGTAACAATCACATAGTGGAATATAATATTTTGGTCCATCTGGCTAACCCTACTGTGACCTGTAAATTACAGTGAGAGCATTTGGCAGAAATACAGAAAAAAAAAAGGGGCTGGTGAGAGGTCAGCTATGCCAACTGTGACATGATGCAAGCTGTGCATGCACATCACCATGATGAGTTTGGCGTTAATCTCAGAGAAAGAAAACAAACACAGGCATAGTGAATGAATAGCAAGCAGGTGTGTATGCAAGCATGAATGTGAACAATGAGCTTCAACAAAACAAATAATGCAAAAGAAGTGCTGCACGGGGTATGAGTTCCTTGTTTCGGTGCTCTTTGGGTGCAAGGGATAGTTCAACTCATAAAATTAATAATAGTCCAAGGCATTTCGAATCTTATTGGAAAGTTTTGAAAAGCCTTTATTTCATCATGGCTTTAAGTTAAAAACAGGTGACAAGTGCACAGTCTGCACACCTACGTGTTGCGGCTATTTTGCCTTCGTTAGGGTGTGAGTAACAAACACAATCAGAGTTCATTTTGAGCAGCAATTAATTAGTCTAATAATAATCACCTGGTCGTGCTACACAGAACAAACAGAAGAGAGGACGTTTGACAATTATACATAAATTAAATCAAACACAGTGGGCCCTATAATACACCCGGCGCAATGCGACGCAAGGCACAGCGCAAGTGTGTTTGCTAGTTTGCGTCCGGCGCCATTCACGTTTTCCCGTTCAGCGCCACGTCCTTAAATTAGTAAATGCATTTGCACCAGTTAGTGCGCCCATGGGCGTGCTGGTCTAAAAAAGAGGTGTGTTCAGGCGCATTGCTATTTTAAGGAGCTGAAAATAGACTGCGCCATAGACCAACTCAAACCTGGTCTAAAGTCTAAAGTCAATGGCGCAATATTTTTTTGTTAGAGCGCGTTGGTAGAAACTGCGCCTCTGGGCGCGTCCACAGTGCGCGTTGACTTTGCTTATTACACACAGGGATGCGCATCACACAAACATGCCAAATATTAAAAACAAAAGGATTACAGTGTAAAAGAATATTATTGTGTAGGCTACATAAATATAAAAATGTAATGATGAATAGTCATTGCGTGTATTAGAATTAGGCTACCTATTTTCAATTCAGCCTATTACTACTTATAACGGACACAATCACTGCTAATTCATCCCACGCCTTCTTCACCTCGGGAAGCTTTGGTGGATTCCTGCTTGTCCCGTAGATGATCTGCTCACGTGCACGAGCCCGTAGATGATCTTAACTTCGCGCACGAGCAGATCCGTTTCTTCGCTTGAAAAGCGTTCAGCTTTTCCGCCAACAAATTCCGCCATGTAAATAGCAATCCGCCATGGCGCGAGCGCATCTCGCTCTTAAAGGGAATGGGAGATGACACTCTGATTGGTTTATTGAACGTTACGCCCATTACTCATTAAGAGAATAGGGACAACCCATTTCAAAAATGCGCCCCGGCGCACGGACCGTTTTTCCGTCGTTAAAATAGCAAAAGTGGATTTGGACACGCCCTGAGTGCACCTGCGCCGTGCGCTTTACACTTTGCGTTTAGATCGTTAAAATAGGGCCCAGTAGAATCAAAGTGTAAAGGGACGACGAAGAAGAAAAAAAAATCTATCAAATGAAGTTAAGTATATATTCTCAGATTCCACAACTCAGTGTATATAATCAATAATGTACATAATGTAACTTATTTTTCTGTCATAAATATCAAATCAATAATATACACAGTATAATTTTATATTTCAAAAAATGAATAAATAAATAAATAAATAAATAAAAATCAACAATATATTAAATTAGGATAAGCATATAAATCAGACTCCACAACTCAATGTATATAAAATAATAACAATACTTTTAATAATTACATTGCCCTCCAAAAGTTTGGAAACACCCCTGGCAAACTGTGGTTTTGGACGATATCAGTCCAAATATCATTGTATCATTGTAACGCCTGTACCAGAATCAGTCTTAGCCAACCAATATTGGAATTTTCAGAATGCTTTTGGCCTGCTGAACTGTGTTTGTAAATCTCACATTGGCTCCGGCCTGGCGGACACTAATGGATCACGAGACCCGTTTTATGACTATTACGATAGATTCCTGAACATTTCCCTCGTGATTTCAAAGGGCCGCGGCCGACTCGGATCGAATTACGGCAAGCCAGATGCCAGAACCAGACAGCACTAAAATCAAATACACATACACGCACCCACAGAGACACCCACACCACATGCATGAAGACTGTATGTGCAAAATATAACTATGCCTAAATGTAACCGCCGTTGTATTTCAAATTGCATATAGGTATACTGTATAAGCTTAGCTAGGATTGTAGTTGTGCTAGTGGCATTTCTAATGATTACATTTGACTGTAAACTATAACTTCTTTTATATGCTTTTCTTACATGGCAAGTTTGGTTTCGTTATAAAGCTCTCTGTAAGCCTCATTCAACAATGTATGTCACATTACTGTAAAATGCATTGTTCTGTTTTTAATGGTACTGTGAAGAAAGTACAATCCGATCTGATACCTCATAAATTATGCAAATCAAGCCACAAGACAAGACAAAGAAAGTTTTGCCCGCCAAACATTGCACCCTGACCATTGGTTGTTTCAACCAAGGAGGCGTGTTGGCTTGTTTGTCCATAAAAGACAAGCACAAACAGTTTTGCTTTGTCTCTCGATTGTCCCTGAATCATCCATCGCCCTCTCTCGTGCACGTCTCTCCCGGACGTCTCAGGCGACCACGCTTCCATCATGCGCTATTCTGCATCGGGAGGACCATCTTCTTGGCACAAGCTTTGCTTTTGTCAAGCCTTTCGTCATCCGCCATCACCTAGGAGACGGACTCTCTCTTCTTTCTTTTCCGTTTATTTTTACTCATCAGTTAAAACTTGTTTGAAAACCCCGCCGGAGGAAATCCTCTCGGAAAGGACCAATCGCTCCAAGCCAAGCGCACTGAAACTCTACGAACTACTGCACACTGACTTAAACCTATATGCAAGTATTAATTTCTTTGAAATTCGTTTAAACTGATTTCTGTGCTGGCTCTCAAAGGTTTAACTGTTTGTAATTTACCACTGCTTTGATCACCTTTCTTTTCCTGCCTTTACTTTCGCTTCAGTATATATGTGTAGTACTTGTGTATATTAAGCCGTATAACCTTTGTATTATCTATTTCGTATATTAAATACATTATATTCATGTTCGATTGTTCTGCTGCTCATTCATAAAAACCAGGTCACTTTAACGTTTTTCGATCCAACACCATTGCTTTATGCTTTGATGCTAGAATAGGAAGTTCATTCTCGTGGCCAGAGAATAACCTTCCTTTTTATAATAGTCTGTGAGGAGCTAACGGTTTGCTGGACAAACTAATATAGTTTCTCTAAATAATTATTAAACCAGAACTAATCATATATGTAATTGATTATAATTCGTTGTAATTAATTCACAATATATGTTTAATGGGGTCGATATATGCATCATAATTAATCATAAGGCTTTTTAATTTATTATATTCATATATTTCACCCATAAATTGATTAAACCTGTACAAATACATTACAATAAGCTACACTATGTAGATTATTGATTATATACACTGAGTTGTGGAGTCTGAGATATATACTTAACTTCATTTGATAGATTTATTTTTTCTTCGTCATCCCTTTACACTTTCATTCTACTGTGTTTGATTTAATTTATGTAATCGTCAAACGTCCTCTCTTCTGTTTGTTCTGTGTAGCAAGACCAGGTGATTATTATTAGACTAATTAATTGCTGCTCAAAATGAACTCTGATTGTGTTTGTTACTCACACCCTAACGAAGGCAAAATAGCCGCAACGCGTAGGTGTGCAGACTGTGCACTTGTCACCTGTTTTCAACTTAAGCCATGATGAAATAAAGGCTTTTTAAAACTTTCCAATAAGATTCGAGTGCCTTGGACTATTATTAATTCAATGAGCTTCAACACTTTAAAGACACTGCTGAGACCACATCAAATAAAACACCAAAACTGCTTCAAATGAAAGCACACATTTCTTCTCTATTAAATGAGCTGAACCATTATAATTTGTGAAAATGAATATGTACCGATTTTTGTTACTGAACGAAATGATTTTTATCTGTTGGTGTTGCGAATAAACACCGGTAACACTGACTGTGACTCTTGAGCTCACACTGAATTGAGCAGATGCGTTCAGTTTTAATTGTAGCGTCTGTTCTCTAACTAAACTAAATAAGTATCTATTGGTGTTGCAACTGAACACCAGTAACATGGACTATCGCAGCAAGCCTACTGTGGGGGGTCAATATTAAATGTAACAGTTAGTATCTGGAGTGGGACAAGCTGCTTTAAGGACCACAGTTGAGCTTCCATAGAGATGATCACTCTGCTTTGCACCAGCGGATGTGCACCGTAAGCGATTTAAAAGCGAGGTGAAAAAAGAGGGAAAAACTTTGTCTTCGTTAAAGCATTAAAAAGTTATAAGTTAATTAATTGGTCAGGCAATGCCCATTTTTACTAGATGACCTATAGCTGCTGGACAGGACTTTCTGAGGATGCACACCAAGCTTTGAGCCTGGTTCTCCCAAGGTTTTTTTCTCCATTCTTTCACCTGTTAGAGTTTGGTTTCCTTGTTAGGAAACTTAGTTGGGGACACCAACTATTCAACAGTATAACTGATCTGCCTGAATTGACACCATTGTATGCGAACTTAACTGAGCTGGACGATGACAACACTGTTTTCTCTAGAGCGGCTGTGTAGATAAATGAACTAAATTAATCATTTTTACAATGGAAATGAATCAATAATGAACTTACTTTAGCTGGACAATGACAGTATTGTCCACCATAGCTGCTATACAGCCAAAACAATCTTTGTTATCTGCTTTGAAACCAATCTACATTGTAAAAAGCACTATATAAATAAAAGCAACTTGACTTGACTTGACCAAGTTTCATAAAATTCTTTCAATGGGGGTGCTACAACTAAAAAACTATTATAACTCCAAAACCATATGATCCATGAAGTTGGTATGCATCTTCTTTGGTGGACATCCTAACATATCCTCTAATATGACTCGGATACTTTGCAGCCAACAGCCAATCAAATTTCAGAGACTAATAATATCAAACCTACCATTACAAAAATGGATATACTGTATTTGTACATCTTATGAAAATGAACGTGTACCAATTTTTGTGACAATCAGCCACAATGTGGAGCTATAATAAGCAACTTTACATTTTAGCTAATAACTTCGCAACCGTATGATGGAATTATTATTTCTCGCTTTAAGCATTAACAATAGTAAATCAAATTTTTTATGATTAGATAAAAACTTTATCCACCATTGTAATTTGTTTAAAAAAAAAAAAAAAAAACCCTTTTTCAAACTCCTCCTAGGCTGTTAGTCAGACCTTCACCAAAGTACATATGGAGAATAAGTACATATTTGTACATATGGAGAATAAGTCATTCTGAGCAAAAAAACAAAAAAATATATATATAATATAAATATATATAGGATGCACTGTGGGATGATGACAAGCCGGTGGAGGAAGTGTGATGCCCTGAGCAATGTTCTACTGGGAAACCCTGGGTCCAGCCATTTATATGGGCCTCCAAAATCCCCAGAGAGCAATCTAATTGGGCATCTGTGGGATTTGCTGGATTAACAAGTTCTATCCATGGCGGCCCCACATCGCAACCTACAGGACCTGAAAGATCTGCTAATGTCTTGGTGCCAAATACCACAGGACATCTTCAGGGGTAGAGTCCATGCCTCAGTGGTTTGGCGCTGTTTTTGGCAGCATGCGGATGAACAACAGCATATTAGGCAGCTGTTTATAATACTTTGGCTCATCAGTGTATGCATGTTCATGTACATGTACAGTCAAACCAAAAATTATTCAGACACTAGATATAATAATTTTTTATATTTTTTACTAGTAGGTGCAGGACACTATAGTTAATTTATGTAAGTGAGGATAGCAAAATAAAGTAAACTGTGACATATTATACCCAAAAATTCTTCATACAGTGAACTACTGTCACGATCCCTGCCTGTGTTCCTTTTGTGTGCTCATCTTTTTTCCCCTAAGCAGACTTAGTGGAAAAAAGATCAATTAAATAATAAATCAAAAAAAATAAACATTGAAAAAATTATCCCTTTAAAGGGTCATGAAACCCCAAAACACTTTTTTTGAGATGTAAACAGATATGTATAGGTTGCACATCATTGACACTAAAGGTACTCATTAATGTTATTCTTAAGTGAAAAATAGTTATTTTTGCCTTTTTCAGAGCGATTTCTGTCTTCCTGTTTGAAAAGCTGAGTCGGAGCAACGTCACAAAATCTGACGTCATCGTGTACTTTCGAACATGCTGACGTAGATTCTCGACATATATATTCATGACATAAAGCTCATTCAATCCAATCACTGCACTGTAGTATGCATAAGATTATAATTGCGGTATTATGCATGAGGAAGTATCACTTCTCTCGCCTCGGTCTCTTGTCATTCAGAGACGTTGGTGTTCATCCTCAGTGCTATAACACAATGTGTTTTCCTGAGACGCGACCAGAGCAGAGGTTTGTGTGCATGTGGATTGTTTTGCTGTAATCTACCAGCACAAATGGAAAATATGTTCGCGTGAGATCGCATTACAGCGGAGAATTCAAATGTCACAAAAGTGCGGATCATTCTCCTCTGCTCTAGCTGCGTTCAAACACGCGAGCCGTAGGCTGTTTCCCTCAGCACAGCAGCACATGAGTGTTGTTTTGTATTTTGCTCGTGATGCGGTCAGAACTGGAGTTTGAATACGAACACATGAATAATACGATTGTTATTTTGATATACACGCGGAGCGTGCATATGATTGGTTTCTGCGCGGAGCTTCGCGTTGTTTAACAACACTAGCCACGTGGCACATAGCTCATACAGAATAAAGTATCCGTGTTTTAAGTTTTTATTTCACACATTCTCCTGCACCAAACATGAACCAGCACGGTGTATGCACACATATTTCATCAAGTCTTCTTCAAATGAATTATATGTGCAAACTGGACACTGATACAGTGGTGTAGCCTATCTGAACGCGACGACACAATTATTCTAAAAGACTGATTTTGAGACTGCAGTGCTCGTAAACGTAATCAGAGTAGCCTATTATTAGCCCTATTAAATATCCTTTCGCATTTCTCCCTTCTGCTTTGGAGTTTGCTGTCATTTTCTCCATGCTCATATATTAATATTCATTATTCTGTATAATGAGTGTGTTCTATGTCTGTGCTTCATTGGTTGTTCTCTCCTCTCTTCCCCCCTTCTACACTTCCACTTTTCCAGAGCTTTACACGCCCATTTTAACAGAGTTTGTGAAACTCAGAGGTGTGAACGACCAGGGTAAAACAGGGGGGTTTCATGACCCTTTAACAATTAACAAAGAAAGTTTTTTTTTTTTAATTCAGTGTCTAAATATGCCATTTCATATGTGCAGTAATTTATGTACAAATGAAAGCAGGCCGTGTTTGAGGCTGGCTGTCATGTGACTCATTCTCACCCTGAATGACCCTGATTTGGAACGTTTTCCTTGTCGAGAGACTCTCGCTGCCCTAGAACAGCCGGTTGCATGTAGATGTCAGAGCGGTTATGTAACATGCTGGCCTGCTCTTGTCCACTGTTCATTTCTACCTGCTTCTTTTTCCATTCTCATTTCTCTTTCATAACTCCTGTCCTTCCATAATTGTATCCTCTCTTCCCGCATTCAAACAAGAACACTATTTTTCAACAGCAGCTGCTCCACATTGTTTAGAATTCTTAAAGGGATAGTTCACTCAAAAATTATAATTTTGACTTGTTTATTTTATCATTTGTCATTTAGCATAACAATCAGCTATTATTATACATCTTTCTCCTATTTCTGGCTTCTAGCAGAAGTTTTTTTCATGGGCAGAGTCAGACCACTTACAATGCATTCTGTGGTGCAGACTGACACTCTAACAGATACTCTGAGCACTACTTTATTATACAATACACTTAGTTTTATGTAAATGCACATATCATTTTTAAATACTTACTTACTAACTATAGTTTACATTTGGAAATTCAAAGAAAAAGTGGCTTGTAAAGTACCCTTAAAAAAGTATTTTGACGTTTTAAAAGCTTTAAGGGGTATGGATTGATAAATCAAATGTTCCTTGATCTTTTGACATATAACAGGTCATTATGCTATAAAAACTTAAGGGTAGATTATGATTAATAATAACTACTAATAATAACTAAATCATAGAAGTACTTTTGTTCCAATTTTACCCATGTCAGATACAACTGAAACACATTTTAATGCTCCAAACTAAAGCAGTGGTTTTCAACCTGTGGGCCGCAGCACACTAGGGGGCCTCAGTGATCCTCCAGGGGGGGCTGTGAGATAAATTAATTTCAATATATTCATATAATTAATTAATTTTATTATTGATATGTTAAATAAGAAAATAAATTAAAACAAAGCACCACCTCTCTGATACGTATTCTGTGATTGTTTCGGATCAGCCCAAGCCATTTCTCATCAAGCTGCGTGAACAGTGGCTCAAAACACCCAACCGATTAATAGGATTCACAAACTACATCTCTCAGTTGGATAACCAGTTTTGATGAATGATGATTGTGATGCAGGTAAAGACAGGAATACAGGAGTTGTACATTAGTGCACGAGTCTTTATTATTGATGTGCAAACAAACACTGCATGTGCGCTCTCGGCTCACTGATCGCTATAAAATCGTATTTCTGCATGAACAGAGTTTGCATAGTTGTCAAAATTAATGTACTGTGAGTGTTTTATAATTGATGCTCCCTGAAGAAGTGTGTTTTTTGAAGGAGCTTGTGAGGATCAGAGGTTTTTATGAATGACCCACCTTCAGATCGCTGACTTTCACACATTTAAAATGTTTTCATTTGTATTTTGGTATGTTTAATAATTCTGAATGGGTCCGTATAGTAGCTATATGCAGTCCTTTGATGTCTCCCTGTGATCTCGCTTGGTATGACAGGTTGACTTGTGCTTATTTGTTTGTTACTTTATAACTGAGCAGAGTAAGTATTTTTAAGTTGTAAGGTATGTTTGCAAAAAAGAACACTGAAGGTTTAAATCTATCTTGAATTTCTTTAGTTTAAAAAATATCATGGAGTTTAAAAGGCTTTATTATATTCAACTAATGATTTGCTGTTCGATAGCAGAACATCTAAAACATCTAAATACCCATGAAATCAAAATGGAAGTTTTTTTTTTTTTTTTTTACTTTAGCTTATAGATAACCTTAAGGCTAACATATTCATACTAATGTGAAAAAATTTGCATTAAGTAAATCTAAGCGCCATATTGGTGCACTTGTGCCTCTCATTAGATTTTCTGTCCAATCAAGTGCTCTCTAGAATCTGAAGCATCCCACCCCCTACACTATAAATGAAGCTGCGGCTGAAATCAGTTAATTGCACACGCAATTACTATTCTCTGTATGGTGAATGGCACATAAGGCGCTATATAGGGGATAGAGAACGATTCAGACAATATGTAAATATGCTTTCCACTGGGGTGAAGGAAGTTTGGCGCACACAATATGCTCTGGTCCTGAGGCAAAATAGCACAGAGCAGATTATATGTGTGAGTCGGTGCATACCACAAATTCTACACAGAATGCCATATGATAAAGTGATGTGGAGGAGAAACGGTAAGACTCGGCATTAGAAACAGCACTGACGAGTAGATGAGATAACACTGGTGCCATTAATGCAGCAACATAAATTTAGAAAGACACATCTACACAAACTAAACTTTTCAAACTACACATCCTCAGCATGATCACTGTTTTGCTTTAGGGTGCGTTCACACTTGTCATGTTTGGTTCATTTGGTCCGGACCAAACGAACCGAACTACAAGTGTAGTCTAAAGGGGGAATCTATTACACTGTGGCTGTCATAAGCTATCAAATGTGGCCTTGCTGAGCTCAACGGCTTTGGCCAAGCTGTGATATATGGGCTGCAACAACTATTCGATAAAATCGATAATGAAAATCATCGACAATGATTCCCATTATCGATTAGTTGGGTCTGCCCACCATGTGCAGAAAACTTCTGCCAGTCGAATCAAATTACAGCACTGAATAACGCATTTCTATGGATAAAAATGCATCTAAAAATAGTGAGGAGTGAACTGCTACAGGAAAGGTATGTGATTCAAGCTGCCCAAAACATGATCATTCTTTATTTTAAGCTTCAAGCTAATGCATTAGCGTAATGGCTTGCCCTTTGACAGATGCATGTGCATCCTCAGCGCAAAACGTTCATATACGGCTATATCCTTATCTGTAAATGTTACAAATTCAAATAATTTTTCATGTTTCTATAATGGTTAATCCACCAGTATGTGTAAGCGCTTTAGTCACAGCAGTATTTCCAATGCTACAATATAATTATTGTTGTTATCCATGAATTTTCAAATTTACTGTTTTACAAGAAAGGCAGAAAAAAAAAGTAAAGTACTTTATAGTTGTTGTTGTTGTTGTTTTCAGATGCCCAATTACAGTCAATAACAGAGACTTTTTTGGATATTATGTGTGAATAATGACTAGTTGTTTCAGTTTGTTATTTGCCTAATAAATGGCAATAACATTTTTAGTTTTAAACATGTTTTTGATAGAATCCTAAAATATTTTAGTGTTCTCTCTTTATTATGACAGGTAGTCTAATAAATTAAGCACTGTATGTTTTCATAGCGTTCAATTGGCACATTTGTTTGAAGTACATTGGGCAGGATGTGCAACGGTGTGTTTTTTGTCAATAAAATAAAAAAATAATAAAATTAGGATTTTTATCCAATCAATCGATTAATTGAAAAAAGAATCGTCCAACTAATTGATTATCAGAATAATCATTAGTTGCAGCCCTATGTGATAAGCGAAACTCTTTCGGTTATTTTTACCTTGATATGTCTCACCCTGTCTTCCTGTTTCAGTGGAAATTACTTCGAATAACGCCGCACATTTCAAGGTACTTCAATGGGCTTTTAAATAGTCCACAGTTCATCAGTGAACAACTAAGATTAAGAATTCACATTAGAAATAGGTAATGTCTAAAATGCTGAACAACAGTTTTAGAGGTGTTCTGATGAAATTATTTGTAATACACAGATTCAGAAAGTGACATCTCACAAGTTGTGTTTTTTTTTTTTTTTTCAGTGTGGTTTATGTAAGCTGCATGTGAGGAATGCCTGTCAGAGAAGATGAGTGACGTTCTTTTGAGCGCTATTCACACCCAGCGGTAATTCAGGGGAAAAAAATTCTCTGAATGTGCCATGTGAAACATGGATTCAGTCTTCTGAACATTTAGCATTGTGCCAGTTGATTTACATTAATATGTGCGAGGGAGAGAGAGCAAAGAGCAAAGAGCAAAGAGAGTGCGCACGCATTAGGGAGGAGCTTTCTGCTCGTTCTCTCCTTCAGTTAACATGTTCCCTATCACAAGTGCAGCAGTCATCTGCATCATAAATCACAATAACTGATCAAATAACGAATTGGCATGACAAAAATTTGTTGTAGATGTAGCATCATTTACTACTGACTAAAGCCGCTCTTCACTAACACGCTGTGTACATGTTTATATAATTAAAAAAAACTGAGAAAAAAAAAAAAAAAAAAAAAATCACAGGCTTTGCGATGTCATGATCGCACTAAGCCAAATCGCGATTTCGATTTTGATTAATCATGCAGCCCTATTGAGTTTTCTTTTGTACGGTGACCGGTGTTCTAACAAATAATGCTACCCGTCAAATTTTGCTACCAGTGTGATACACCCATGTGTAGTCACAAGGTAATGTTTTGGTATTAATATTTATTTATGTGACAAAAAGAGTTTATTGTACAAGAGAGTCAGCGAGTATGTTGTGGGTTGCTATGGTGATGCGTGTTGTGTTTACTTCAGACGCTACGAGTTTTCTCCTTGTCATTTATTTCTCCTGATAATTCAGGTATATGTTCATAAAAAGTGAAAATATGTGCCATTGTTAACCCTCAGGGGTCTGAGGTTTTTTGGGGCCCTGGAGAAGGTTTGACATGCCCTGACATTTGTGCTTTTTTCAGTTTTTCATAAACATATTAATGGAAAAGTGTCATTACACTGTATTTAGCACAAACTAGGCTACAATAATATGTGGAACATGTATGTACATGTTTGTGTTTTTGAAGGAATAACGTTTATGCGTGGTTATTGAAAAAACAAAAAACTTAAGTCACTGAAATAAGGCCAAAAAATATATATTAAATTTGTGTTCACAAGACTTCTGGGTATTGGAGGTTGTAGACTAGAGTTTTTGCTTCAAAATGAGGTAAAAATTATGCTGCCTGCTTGTTCATATAAAACAATAGAGATTTAAATTTTCTAAAACATCTTTGGTCAAGAAACACAGTATGCGTGGAGGCGTGAATCATCATGAATAATGGGTGATTCTCACCTGAGAAGACAAAAGAGTCGCATAAGAGCTCTAATGAGCTGCATAAATAATGAGCTCTTTCAGTCAGTAGGCTGTGAAAAAACCCTCTGTGATCATGTCTCAAGCTCATCATGGTGTAAATCAAACATACAGAAAAAACAGCAATACTGTGAAATATTATTACAATTTAAAATAATGGTATTCTATTATATTCTTTAAAATATAATGTATTTCTGTGATGCAAAGTGTCTGAACATGTTACCTCTATGGCATTTCATATAGGCTTTTAGCTTAAAAGCATGCACATTTGAGAAATATTGATGGATTCTCATATTTTGTCAATTTTCTATACAGAGGAGTAATATTTATTCATATTTATTGTCTTCACTATTGGACACTGTTTTTAATTCATAGGGCGCTCTGTGTTAGTCCACAAATCCTATAACCAGGAACTCATGAGCTCACTAACCATGGCATTAACATATAAACACTTTTCAAGACAATAAATACACGATTGAGACGATGAATGCATGTATTGACTGAATTTGCCTCAGAATAGCGCTCCCTCCGTGGGCGTGGCCGCATTAGCGGATAATGAGCTGAATCACGGACTTTGACATGGCTCTCTTTTCATACAGATTACATAATACCTGACATACCTGACATTTCAACGTTTTTTTAGACAGAAGTCTCATTTTTTTGTGATTAGTATTCACTAAGTTACAGTTCATTTTCTGAGAACTATCAGATTGGACTTGGTTCAGAGGGAGACGAGAGATCACGCATCATGTTAGTTTTCTTTATTTTACAAAAAGCACAACATTTTGTTTTTACTCTGGGTGTACACAAATAAAAGAAGATATTCCACAGATTAAAATGGTGTATAACTCTTAATTGTATGTGCAACATTGACTAAAAAAAAAACGCGGTGGTCACGCCGGCGTGACCGCCAACCCGAGAGTGTTAATATATAAAAAAAAACATGCCAGTTCACATTTCCAATGTGTTTAAAGGGGACCTATTATGCAAAATTCACTTTTGCCTGGTGTTTGGACATAAATGTGTGTTGGCAGTGTGTGTACACAACCACCCTATAGTGATAAAAATCCACCCATCCCTTTAATCCCCATAAATCATAAGCAGTGTCTCAGAACAAGCCGTTTCCAGATATCTGACAGTGTGACGTCACAAAAGCCACAGGCCCCACCCACGAATGTTGACAGACACTGCCGTTTGAACATAGACCCGCCCTGAGTGAGTTGTTTACAGAGAGTCCGCCATTGCTGCACTGACGAGAATGTGTCCCAAGCGTTTTAGGTGTTCTGTAGCTGGATGGATTCATCCACATAACTCTCTTCATTTACTCCCTAAATCTGAGCTGCTGAAATCGAGGTGGATTAACTTGGTTTTCCAGGAAAATGCTCCCTCAGTTCTGCCGAAATTCGTGTATGTCTGCGCGAATCATTTCACACCGGACTGCTTCGTAAACGAATATCAATACAAAGAGACAATACTAAACAAAGACTGTGCTAAAAATGTGTTACTCAAGCAGGATATACAAGTAAAAACTGTTCGTGATCCAGCTTACAGTCTCAGAGTGACACTAAATACAGCAGTAATGAAGGTAAGGGCACTTTATTACAGTTCATCTGAGCTTATTTACGGGTATAAAGTTTATTAAGCACCACCGAAAGGCATAAGGTCTTTATATATTCGTTTACTGTTAGTTGTAATGAGTGTTTCTGTGTAATTCGCAATGTTTGTTGGTGATAATACAAGGATAAGAGAGAGAGAGTTTATGGATAATATTTTAATGCACACTTGCAGTGTTTTATTAAGCTCTTACAGTGATTTTCTAGAGTGAAAATGGACGCTTCATATTTTGTGTGAAGTACAATAAACGTCATAAAACTCATCTGTATAGTTTTGGCCATCATTCGGACGGTACAACAGGCCTGTACTAATAAAGTAGATTAAAAACAAGAAGGCAATATAAGTTATAACCGTAAATGAACTAAACTATACCTGTTTTATCTCCATGCATCATATATTCGCAGTTTCTGACATTATTGTGCGCCCTGACTGAATCCTGACACCAGAGAATCAGCTCGTAAAGCTCCGCCCTCTTAGGCCGAGCGCAGAAGCTCATTTGCATTTAAAGGGACCGCACTGAAACGACTCGTTTTTGCTAAACCACTAAAAGTAGCAATTTTAACATGCTATAAAAAATTATCTATGGGGTATTTTGAGCTAAAACTTCACATACACACTCTGGGAACATCAGAGACTAATTTTACTAATTTTGTTAAATAGGGCATAATAGGTCCCCTTTAAACTGAATAACTTGTTTGTGTTGTTTAGATGTCCGGATGAAAGTGTAATTACAGGTGAAAGTAATGACGGTTGATTGTTGTGATTGTGGTCAATTTGCATGTAAATAATACATTTTATTTCAGTATGCACTAATTTACCAATATAAAAATGATGGTGTTCATTTTGTCCAGTAAAACAGTTTCATTTTAAAAGATACAAAGATAACAGATGTGTGAACTTTAGTGTGTTATTTGTGACATTGATAATTATAAAGTCAAAATGATATGTTAATAAAGAGACGCTACAAGGAAAGACACTGAAGTTTTCTTCAGGCCATTTATTTCTCCTGATAATTCAGGGTTTTTTTGTAATCTGCTTACGTGTTCCACACCCGGGACCCATAACACCAACACTGTATTTGCATTGTTCTAAGGGTAGGTTTAGGGTTGGGGTAGGTGTAGATGTTTAGCATGTTCGGTTGACTTACAGTAGTTTTGTCATGGGAACGTGGGAACGTGATATGTCATGGCCACAGGATATTAATTTGTGGGAACGTCATAGCATGTTGAGTCCCTGCTCTACTTCACCTGCATGACCGAAGCTACCTTGGATTATCAGAAAAGGACAGAAATGGCTCAGACTTGATTTTCTGCTTCTGGTGTTGAGCTCCAGAAAGTACAAATAGAACAACAACAAAAAAATGGTTTATATAACTCCATACTCAAGTCTAGCTTTGTGTGATGAGCAGAACCAAATTATTGTTGATAGTTGTTCTTCACTGATAATCTTCCCCTTCACAGTCATTCTCCAATCTCTTTTGCACTTCAGCAAATTCAAATTTGACACAGCTCATTGGTTACAACACATGCAGTTTATGGATGTCAGACCTGGCATTTTAAATCAGAATGCAAATACAACTTTCATTGTATGGAAAAGGACGTAATGAATGTTCCGCCTGACTCCGAAACATAAGCAGTTTGGAACAACGTGAGCGTGAGTAATTAACAGAATGTTCATTTCAGGCTGAACTATTTCTAAGAGTGTTTATTTAAGCTTTTTCTAAGCTGATCTAAATAAGTCGTGTGAAAAACAAAGGCAGAGTAGGCACAGAGAGGCAAAGTAGATCCAAAGCTGAAGCAAACATGCTGCATGAGCCAAAAATGTGTGCCAGTGTGCTGGACGGCCTTCAAACACTGAAGGATAGAGAAAGACAGAGGACAGAGAAGAGCAGAAAGAAAGATGGATGAATGAGGAAGGATAGCAGCAATATAGTGACTCTGCTCATGTTGAGAAAATGCATCACACAAAAGTTTAAATGAGAGATGTTATAGTCACACACTTATTCTCACGAGTCACGAGACAAGGAAGGAGTATGAAACTAGCGCGTGGTGGGCAAGTTGTTGTCACAGGTGCCACATTGGGCTTTAAATAGTACATTGGCCAAACAGTATAATTACCTTATAAATACAATATTCTGCCTCGAATGGTTTTTGTATCCTTTAAACCCAGAAATAGTTGTATACCCATTCTAATACATCATGCACAGTTTTCTAAAGTGTGTCTGTGACTAATGGGATTGTCCAGATCGCCCTAAAGTTTATTAGAAAACCTTGAAAAGGGTTTTTTTAGCCTTCCCTACTTCCCTAACTTTTAATTAACACACTTTCTACATTCATGAAAATTCATGAAAAAAACAAAAACAAAAAAGAAAACAACTATCATAGTAAAAGAAATAATTATTAGGAGTGTAACCGTACATGCATTCATCCCGAACCATATGGTACGGACGTCACGGTTCAGTTCATGCAGTTAGTCAGTCACAGGTAATATACACTCCAATCCAGAAGGGGGCATGCAGGTAATACAACTCTGTTTGCTAACCACCACAACAGGGAAAAAGAGCAGAAGAAAAACAGCGCATACGCAAATGAGCGCTTGAAAACAAAGTCCACTAGGTAGTGTGCACATGTCGAATGCATCTTTCTGCGCTCATGGATGGAAAAGGAGAATCCTTTGACAGTCTTGTGCTCTCAACTGCACGAAACAGAGAGTAACGCAGAAAACCAAGTAAAAGAGGGCTAAGCTTTGAATGTTTAAATCTACTTTAAGTGGAGCAAATTGTAACACATTTCTCATAATTCAAAAGTTTTAATTTTTATTATTCTATATATTTTATTCTTTTGTAACACAAGATGCTTTTTAGTTCTGTAGCTTATTGTGACCAAACATATTTTTTTTCAGCCCTGCGAAAAATATGACCTATGCAAGAGTGCATTCTGTTCACTGCTTAGGGCTTAATACACCAAAGGAGACTGTACTGTACCAACTATATTTTATTTTGAACTACTGTCTGTTCAAAATAAAATAAAAGAAACCTAGCATTGTGGATTTGGTCCTTTGTCTGGTATCACTTTAGTTCAGGGTCCAATTCTCACTATGAAATAGTTACTTATTACCATGCATATTACTATTGGTCGTTTATTAGTAATATTAATGCTTTATTCTGCATGACCATATTCTACATCCCATAATCCTACCCAATACCTAAACTTAACAACTATCTTACTATTAATAAGCAGTAATAAGTAGTAATTAGGGGTTTATTGGGGCAAAAGTTATAGTTAATAGTGAGAATTGGACCCTAAACTAAAGCTGACCATTTTTTCCTATTATACCGAACCGTGACCCCAAAATGGAAGTACGTAGCGAACTGTGACTTCTGTGTACCGTTAATACCTGTAATAATTATCATAGATTTTCCTTTTAAAATATATTAAAACATATTTTAACAAGCACAGAAAACATATGTTTAATGCTGCAAATAGATCACATAATCAAAAACTGATTGATTGATTTTTGATTCTCACACATAGCTGACAAAAAAAAACAAAGAAAATGAACAGCAGAGTTTTAAGGTGGTGAGCCAACCAGAGGATATCTGCGTTTGGATTTATTATTTTGTCATTGAGATGGTTGGCTGGCAGATGTTATTCTGGAGATCGATAAGCACCTTCATACTTGTTTGGCAAATGGAAAGAAAGCACATTCTTATGGTTGCTAGATTGGACAAATTGGCCCTCATTTATCAAACGAACGTAGAAACCAGAGTACATCCGAACGAAAAAATCAGCTTACGACAACGCTCGTGTGATTCATTAAACTTTTGTATGCGGCGAATAGAGGGTATGCACAGACATCACTTTCCCGCCGGAACGCGCTCCCTCAGCTGGACTGAGTGGCAAATGAACCTGCTGCGTGACTGGATTTAATAGGGGAAACTGCAAAAACGCGAGTAAAACAAACAATTACACTAAAGGTTGGGCTCGAAAGTGTTCCTTATGACATGTCAAAGAAACCTAATCCATGGATATTGACATGCAGCCAGGAGTCGTGTTTCCTGACATTTATATGTGCCTGATTTCGACGCCGGGGAAATACACAAAGTAAATCTGCCTGTGAACACTTTATATAACTACAATATAGGTAGGTCTAAATCGGATTGATCATTTATATCAATTATATCGTCATATCGTCCAGCCCTAAAACTTGTATAGTTTTTGTCAGTGTTTATTTAAAAGCACCCATTTATGCAAAATATAAGATGGTAAATATTTAATTGATGAGTTGTCAACACAATATATAACAATACAATATATAGGGTATGATTTTACCCCAAAATCCAACAATTTGACACAAAATGATAACTGCAAAACCTTTGCCTGGAGTCCAGCTGTTTCTGTGAATTGCAATGACCTATTTGCTTCTTTTTTTCTGTAGCTTTCAGCAGTCTGTAAAAATATACCTCAGATTTTGTGTCAAAGCTATTTGTACTGTCAATCACAAAGCTCCCATTTTGGATGTGTTTTGTGTGTTTCGCGGCATTCACGCTGAAAACCAATACTGCCGCTCAGTCTTTGTGCCACTCAGTGGGCATAACCGCAGTCATAACGGTCGACGGAGACGTCACGTGCATACCCTCTATTCCGCCGGACGAATGACCGGGTGTTGATAAATGTGGCGGCTGAAAACAATCGTTATTTAAATATCACACCCCAAATTTTAGAAGCCTCGCCCTATAGTTTACGACACAGAGAAACATAACCCGGCCATGAAGAGAAAGTAATCACATGAAAAAGAAATTTATCTTACTCTAAAAACACCACTCAACCTCGTAATTGCAAACAATAAAATTAATTTAAATAAAAATATCAGTAAATAAAACTAAATACTTACAAACATTATTTATATATAAACTTGGTTATTTTAGTACCTCACTCCACAGAAAATCCTTAAAATTTATTTTATTCAAAGCAGAACAATAATGAAAAATAAGCTATATATTGAAACACAAATTAGGCTATAGTGGCATTCATTATAAAGCAGAAATGAATTTATTTAAAGCAAAACTGAAGGTATCTGCCTCTCTCATTCGGGAGGAATCCAAACGTTTCCATATTCACGATGTAACATTTATTGCTTGCTGAACTACTGTTCATTATGTAAACTAAGGCTTTCTATTTCACTCTCGTTTTAATATCCACGTAAAACATCATCCTTCACATGCACAAAAATGTGTTTGGTTGGGCGTTGCGCGTGCCGACTGGTACAGATGGATAGCGGACCATTTAAACTAAGCAGTGTTAACTTTGTCTGCATTTTAGTTTGCTGATAAATGGCTAAAATGTAAAGTTAGCAACGCAAGAACTGATATGTAGGGTCTGCGTGTGTGAGTGAGGCGCCTGCGCGATCAGTTGGATTTAATAAAATAAAGAAAACGAATACAATGTGAGTGAAGACTGTACTAGCCCTACTTGATGCACAGTTTTCTCTTTTGTTTTGTTAATCTGTTAATTATTTCAGTAACAATATTTTGTGTAGTCCTATTTTTGATTCCTTGTAGGCTATATTATTCAGTTTTTTCTCTGCGTTGCAGGTGCATGATGTGTGAATCCTAATGTTCTGTTGATACAGCCATTTGTGCATCCAAAGCGAAACAGATAAATACAAAAAAAAACATTTGTGATATTTTAAGGCATCTATTCTAATTTAATTTTAATTTGACATTTTAATCCTGTCGTTTAAAATGATGTTACTGAGTGATTGTCGGTCAGGAAAATAATCTATATGTTCTCATAACAGTTCTCTACCAGATTTACTATGCTGCACACGCAAGTTCCCGCTGACTCAAAAACTTTCGTACACGAGCTGAGACCTGACGTGAGATTTGATCGTAGTCACTGCTCACGCTCATATTGATAAATGCCAAATTTTGCGTGGAAACCAGCGTGTGCACAGTTTTCTGGCGTACGAGCATTTGATAAATGAGGGCCCATTGATTATAACATTGAGTGGAATATTTCAGATTTGTACATGTTCAGTGCTCTGATTGGGTGGTTTGGATCTTGTGAAAATCTGGCAACACTTAGGTTAAAAATAGGCTCATTAGGTCTTACTGCAATATAATGCAGCTACTGAAATGAGGGGGAAAAAATAAAAACATTTTCAGGATAAATGATCTATGGGCTGGATTAAACCACATAGACGGTTGAATCCGGCCAGCTGGCTGCAGTTTGCCCATGTCTAATGGCTTATGGGCCAAATAAAAACATGCATTAAAATCATCACATTATTCACATTGTTTTGTATTTCCACCAAATAGTTGTCTATTTGCCTTGGGCTAAAAGGTGGAAACTGAAGAGATGCTGTGTGATAGTCTATGTTTATGTTTCTTTCTTGTTTTTTCTTTAGGGCAAAGCAAGGGAGGCAGCTCTCATGACAAGGTTTATGGGATGTAAGGCAGGATGTAAGGTGATCGTCTTCTATTTTGGTGTGTTTGCGGTCGTGTAATGTCAGCTCTTTTGTGGAGCTCACGTCATGTGGTGGGCATCGCAGACACGTGTACAGTGGGAATGAATTTGCCCCGTCTGTTATCAACCGTTGTCATGCTGTGTTTCCAATTTACCAGATTTTTTTAAAGCAACATTTCTATTAAGAAAATTCTGTCAGAATTTATTCACTCTCGTGTCATTACAAAACTGCATAGCAGCTCTTTTCAATATAATGAAAGTGAATGGTGACCAGCTGCTGTCAAGCTCTAAAAAGCACCTTTGAAGTGTCATAAAAGTAGTCCATATTAGGGCTGAACGACTGGGGAAAAACTGAACTGTGATTTTTAAAATGTGATAAAAAAAAATAAAAAAAATCAAATTTTCTGAGCTTTTTTTTATGGCATTCTGAATTTTGGTTTTGACCCATAATTTTCATTTTGGTGCATTACCACATATTGGATTTAAAAAATAATAATAATAAAAAAAACTGACTAACTTCAACAATAATAGAAGCTACTTTTAATTTGTGAAAAAAAAAAAAAAAAAAAAAAATCGAGATGCACTTTAAGTTGTCAGAATAGATGCTCATTAATTGATTTGGCTACATAAGAAATCCAGAGTTGAGAGAGCATTTGAGAGTGTGAAAGCATGTAAAGGCAGATAGTACTGTTGTGGTCTGGCTGCTGTTGTAGAGAGCACCAGTAATGTATTGATGTTCTTTGGGCTGGCTGGATAGATGGAGTGAATAATTGATGAGGTCAGGAAGGAGGATAAGAGAACCAGAGAAGCTGTTGTGTTCACTTTCATGTCTCTCTGTGACCAGCTTTCTTTCTTTTCTTCCAACACACCCCATCATTCAGGGCAAATTGACCTAGAACTTAAAAACGCCCTGTATTTTGTCGAGAACTGTATATTATGAATGATGTATATTTTGGGTTTCATACCACTTGCTGTTTAACTGCAGTTTGCCTTACATGTATGTAATTAGAAAAGCGTCCATCCATGCATTCATACATGAATCTATCCATCCTTCCAGCTGTCTGTCCATCTGCCATCCCATCATCCATCTAAATGTCATCCATCCATCCATCCATTCATTCAGCTGTAAGTCTGTCTGTCCATATGTCCATTTATCTATCCATCATTTGACACCACAGCTTTAAGGCCCTGATATACTCTCAGAGAAGTGCTTCCTCATTCTTCACAAGTTCAAATATACCTGAGCAACAGTATAGTATTTGTGAACATTTGTGCTTCTGGAAGCGTTTAGATGAGTATTTAACCCTTAAATGCATGACTGTTTCGCCAATCATTCTTACATATTCGGGTCTTTATTGACCCGGATCTATATCTACCACGGAAGCATCTCTACCTGTCGTGATAATATAAAACTCCTCTGATATTAGAGTAACAATTGCAGAAGAATAAAATAAAGCATATTTTGTTACCTTTTGGAGCTTGAAAGGACTCAGTTTGAGCAGATGTTTAATGCCATCATCACTGTCCTCATCGGAGCTCATTTCTAGTTTTATATTTGAGGTCACGAATATGAGCCCATTTGCGATCTCAAACGTATTCTCAAAACTATATAATGTTCAACATCTTCAAAATCAATATTTCGATCGCTAACAGCTTCACCAGATCCATCCAGTAACAGTTACAGTCATATTTGATTGCGTTCAGTACTTGCTCTTCAGTAAATCGCTGAACCATTTCATGTTTTTCTTATTATTTCGTTTTTTGTCTGAATGAATCATCACTTCAGCATTGTGTATCAGACATTGCCACCTTGTGGAATAAAGGTGAATTGCACTTATTCCGTCATCTAAGATTCAATTATTGTTGTGCAGAAAAAATATACGTACACTCATACACACCTCGGGTCGTTAGCGACCCTATACAATTTTTACAAAAAATGAATACAAAAATAGGCACTCTTTTATAATTTTATGATTTTTTCCTTGTTATATTCTTTATAATGAATTGATTGAGGAATACCAAGAAGGTTGATGTCTAACTTTAAAAAATGAATGAGGAGGAGGGTAGTGAATGATGTCCCGGGTCACTAAAGACCCGAGGTATGCATTTAAGGGTTAAATTTGTGCTGTTTTCCTATCAATCACAAAATAAGCACAACAAAAATCACAGCAGTAAGTAAACCGCAGATAAGAAAGCATCTCATCATAAGAACGCAGATATGTTTACACCAGTTCATCAGTTTGACATTCCATTAGCTATGTTTCCATCCACCTATTTTATATGCTCATTTTGGGATATCGCATAAAAAAATGCTGGATGTAAACGGCAAGATGGTTATATAACCTATATTCGAAAAATGCACAAAAAAATGTATGTGCTCAATTGAGTTATGTGATACAAAAACCTGCACATAAACTACAAAGGAAAACACTTTTACCAGATAAATTCCTTAATGCGCGTCAAAAAAGACATGATTTTGCGATCGGACGGCATAATTGGATCAACCAGCTGACCGACCTCGTTGCACAGCATCTGAAATGCTGTTTTGGTCATGCTTGAGCAAAGCAGTTAGTGGTTCAGTATAATTCCCTCCCAGAAGCACCTCAAATGATTGCATTCACAAACACCAGGCATCTGAATGTAAGAGAACATGTCAGTGCTTACTGCGTTTCATCAGCTCACTCTGAAGCGCAAGTAACTTATTATATACGAAAATTATTATATACAGTGGCTTCTACTGCAGAAAAAACTTCAGTTTATCTTCAGTTTATCAGGAGGTGACGATTTTGTTCTCTTCGACTCACTGGATGGAAACAGTGCATTATTCAAAAATGGTTTATGTGATATTCCAAATTTGTGCACAAGTTAGATTCACAACTTTGGATGGAAACATAACTCATGTCTGACCTCGGTGAACTGGGATAAGAAATTAACCTCAGAAGATTCTTATGCCAAAGAAGGTGGAGCCCCAGAGCACATAATAATTATGGACTAATGGCTGAAAGCATTTTTAAAAAGCATTGGGACTTAAATGAGGTATTAGTTCTCCTATTGTCAGTGTTTTGGTTTGTTTGGTAACAATAAAAATAATGGGTTAGGATTAGTTATGCTGTAGTTTGGTGTAGTTTCAGTTTTTAACAAGTTTTGCATAAGCCTCAATATTTTTATGTTAAATAATAAAAAACAAAAGATTATGTTTTTTTTAAAAGATTACAATTTGTATTATGTTTTGTTGTTGTTTTTTGTTTTGACATCATGTTTTGCTTGTAAAACATGTTAGACTATTGAGGTTTGAGAGAAATCCTGTTTTCCGAGGTTATCGTTTCGGTTCGTTGAGCTGTTTCTTCATTATGGGTTTTCTGTTGGGAAGAAAACACTTCACGCATAAATATTTTGTTGTTGTTGTTGTGGCTGTGATAATAGAGATGCATTAGAAAAAAAATCTTGGCTGAAGCTGAAAATTTAGACACACTGGGGTGAAACTTATTTTAAATGTGTCCTTTTTTGGAATAACTAAATTCAGTTAAAATATGTTTTTGTTTTCCAAACAGTGCAATTATGCATACAATATTGACTTTAAACAACCTTCACAGACAATATTATACATTTTAATTGACATTCAGTGCACAGAAAACCGAATAGTAAAAATGATCTTAAATCTCAAATTGTCTTTTTTGAAAACCTCATTTACCTGAGCTCCTCGGGGAACACTAGTCTTTTTGTATCTCCTGGCCTAAAACCGCACATTATCTCCATTTCACAGGGTCAGAATTTTGACAGCACTCTTTCCTCTTTATCATCTGTAACATTGCCACCGGCATACATGGAAGTGATTGTTGCCATGTTAACAGTGTTATCAATGTTGCAACGTCCCACACCCACAGAGTTGTTTGCATGACTTTCTCTTGCCAGAGCAGGCCACATGCCATCAATCCCACTACCAACAGTCCAACAGCTGCTCAGATGCCTCAGTTTGTATGACTAACATGTATGTACCCAAATGCAGAGGATTGTGCTTGCATCTGGATTTACATGCACTGCTGCTTTGCAGGATTGATTTTAGAGAACAGCATTTTTTAAAGGGATGTTTTAAAGGGACTGTTTTTGTGGAACTCTGGTAGAGTCTTGGAGCTCTAGTGGTCAGTAATACCACAGAACAGAGAAATAATGCCAGCAGAGAGAATTAAAGACAGAATGGAGTCAGGGTTCATGGAAATTACAAAGAGGAGATGCTTGTGCTTATAATATCAGTTCATAAATCAATTGCAGATGGACAGCTGTAGGAGAGAGTTTGCTGTTTGTTACTGACATCATCGTTTGGTTCAGGAATTAACACTATAAATCTGAGGTCAACTTTGTAAAAGGAAATAATACAAAAAGCCTTGACTTCCTTCTAAAAAGCACCATGTGCTCTGATTGGTCGGCTGTACCAGTGTGTGTTTCGTAAAATGTTGCGCCCCTTGCAAAAACATTACACACTAAAGAAATTTGAAAATGTAAAAAAAGAGATTACAAATGTTAATTTGATTTTTTATTAACATTCTACCAGATTTAGCGCTACACTTTTATTTTTTCCCTGTTAAATGATTTATTTTTCTAGAATTGTTGAATTACCCACTCATCTAGTTTATAATATATTTTATACACACAGATATATAATCTACAAGGATCAAGAAAAAAAAAAACAGCACTGGTATCAGTATTGGCCAATATTCATGAATTTAGTTATCGGAATCGGAACGGTTATGAAAAAATGGTATTGGTGCATCCTCAGTTTTTACTTTTACTTTGACCAGGATTTGAGTAATCATCTTTTTGAGGTTAGGTATTTGTCATTTGTCGACTGCATAAAAACGCGTATTTGACAATTTCCACTTCTGAAGTCATGATTACGAGCACATTGCATTCAAGTGGGAGGGCGTTCATGTGCAATTTTTACCTAGGAAACGCGTAATTACGATAATTCCGAGAGCACGTGAAGTAGTGCTGGGTGGTATACCGGTTTCAATTTTGAGACTGATATGTATTTTTTCAAAAAACGCCATACCGCTGTATCTATTCAATGGCCATGAAGTGCAATGTATATTGATGTATTATGATGTATATATTACGATGCTATGATGAACTTTATGCCTTTCTCCGCCGACATTCTGAGTTATTCAAAGTGTTAAGGATACTGATTGTTAGAAGGGAGCTGTCTGACTCTGAGATGACAAACGGGAACCTTGGTTTGTGTAGCAACACATTATTAGCTGTTTGATAACATAGTCAAGCAAAAGGTTAATCGTATTAATTCCCGTTATATGTCCGATGTTGTAAAGAGTGATACCATTGTGCAGCGTTTACCTCAGTAAGTTGACCGAGTTGATCTCTGAGCTGGCGTGAGCAAGTGGAGGTGGGGTTAATTTGTATATACATTGATACAACACATATACTAAATGAGGCAAGGGTGTAGAGTTACATTCAAGCTATTTTAAGGTATGAAGAATTTTTTCACAGGAAAAAAAGTTTAAATATATAATTTTGGTGATCAAAGGGGATAAAAATATTGACTACGGGGGGACTTTAAGTAAAAATATAATGAATATGTAATACAGTGCATAATATTTATTTAATTGTTCTTCTCTAAAGTTATTTTTCTAGCTAATTAATAAGTTTAGCTTTCTTGAGGTAAATGTATGGTTAAGTGACATTGTATAGCCTACAAGTAAGAATTATTGACATCTTTCCGAGGATGAAACACAATTACACTGATTACATGAGACATGATACATTTCATTAAAGGGGACCGTGACAAGCAAGGCGGGGCAAGTGCCGTGAGAGAACGGCGTGAGGCGTGATTGCTAAGGAGCATCACCTGTGCACTGCACCGGTCTCGTATCTCTCATGGAGGAGCTCCGGAAGCATAAAGGGAGGAGCGACAATAGTGAAGGATGCCGCCATTTTACTTTCATTTTGTATTTGTTTCATTTGTATTAAAGTGTTTGAACGTTCACCGGTTCCTGCCTCATTCTTCCCATAACAACAACAACATACCGTGTTACAGGGACCTATAATGCCCCTTTTACAATATGTAATATAAGTCTCTGGTGTCCCCAGAATGTGTCTGTGAAGTTTCAGCTCAAAATTGCCCACAGGTAATTTATTATAGCTTCTCAATTTTGGGTGTGAGCAAAAACACGCCGTTTTTGTGTGTCCCTTTAAATGCAAATGAGCTGCTGCTCCTGGCCCCCTTTCCAGAAGAGGGTGGAGCTATAACAGCTCACGCTTTGGTTGCTCAACAACAACAAAGCTGGAGAATCTCACACGCAGCCAAAAAAAAAAAAAAAAGGGTAAAATTTTTAGAATGCATCTGGACTGTTTCTGAATGGTTAGTGGATAAATTTATGTAGTTGCTGTGGAGTTGGTTAAAACTCATCGACTAGCATATGGCGTCATGTTAAACTTAAATCCAGCATTGAATTGACCCTCGTTTGTGAAGCAGTCCGGCTTAAAATGACAGCATGGTAACAACACTCTACTACAACAATGCTTCCTCTTCTCTGAAGCAGCCCAACATGGCCTCCCCCCTTTTGTTGTGTGTTCCTGGGGGCAGGGTTTATGTAAATTTTGGGGTTTTTGATGTCACCAACCCGGGAAGAAGCTTGTTGTAGTCCCTACCAGTCATTTGTTGTAGTCCTTAAAAAGTGATTTCTGTCAAAGAAAATAATTATCTCCCTTTGCATTGAACTTTGAGCATTGTAATTTGCAGATGTTGTTTATGCTCAAACAGCAACATTACAGGTGCATCTCAATAAATTAAAATATTATGGAAAAGTTTTTTTTGTTTGTTTTTTTTCTGTAATTTAATTCATAAAGTAAAACTTAAATATATTCTAGATTTATTAGACATAAAGTAAAATATTTCCAGACTTTTTTGTTTTCATTTTGATGATTACAGCTTGCTGCTCATCAAAATCAAAAAATCAGTATCTCAAATTATTAGAATATTTCATTTCAAGTTCTATTAAATTACCATTCTCAGGGTATAAATACTGGGTTTAGGTCAGTAATCCCAACAGCAGTCATGGGAAAGTCTGCTGACTTGACAGTTGTCCAGAAGACGATCATCAAGACCCTCTACAATGAGGGTAAGCCACAGAGGGTCATTGCTGAAAGAGCTGGCTGTTCGCAGAGTGCTGTGCCAAAACATATTCATGGAAAGTTGACTGGAAGGAAAAAATGTGGTAGGAAAAGGTGTACAAGTGAAAGGAATGACCGCAGGCTTGATAATATTTAAGAACTTAGGAGAGCTTCAAAGGGAGTGGACTGAAGCTGGAGTCAGTGCATCAAGAGCCACCACACACAGACGTCTTCAGGAAATGGGCTACAACTGTCACATTCCATGTACCAAGCCACTTCTGAACCAAAGACAACATCAGAATCGTCTTACCTGGGCTAAGGAGAAAAACAACTGAACTGTTGCTCAGTGGTCCAAAATCCTCTTTTTAGATGAAAGTAAATTTTGCATTTCATTTGGAAATCAAGGTCCCATAGTCTGGAGGAAGAGTGGAGAGGCACAGAAACCACGCAGCTTGAAGTCCAGTGTCGCATTGATGCAGTAATTCATGCAAAAGGAGGCCCAACCAAGTATTGAGTGCATAGAAATGAGCATACTTTTCAGAAGCCTGACATTTCTGTTCAAAATATCTTTTTTATTATTGATCTTATGAAGTATTCTAATTTATTGGTGGGTTTTTGTTAAATGTGAGCCAAAATCATCACAATTAAAAGAACCAAAGACTTAAAGTACTTCAGTCTGTGTGCACTGAATTTATTTAATACACGAGTTCCACAATTTGAGTTGAATTACTGAAATAAATGAACTTTTCCACAACATTTGAGATGCACTGGTATACACTAATAAAGTTCAAAAAGTGAAATTATAATCAAGAACCCCTTTAAGTTGCAATGTGTCTTTCAACATACCTTTTGATGTTTTGTCTTGTAACTAGCAGTTTTGTGCTGTAACTATTAATAAAGAGGAAGAGATGATTGGTTCACATTAGGAATGTCAATTTACATAAATTCCCATAATCGATCATTGTTTAAATTAACTAGGGCTGCAACAACTAATCGATAAATTGATAACAATCGATAATGAAAATAATCAACAGCAAATGTCATTATCACATCAAATTACTGCACTGAATAACGCATTTCTATGGAAAAAATGCATCTAAACATAGTGGAAGAAACAGAGTGAGCTGCTGCGGGAAAGGTGCATGATCCAACCAGCCCAAAACATGAGAACTGTTTATTTTAAGTTTCACGTTAATGCATTAGGGATGGGACACTTCAGATTCTAGAGAGTATTTGATTGGACAGAAAAGATTGTAGCCATCAAAATCATTGATCCATATTGGCAAATGTCAGAGACTGTAAGTTTTGAATACTTATATCTTCTAAATACAAATTTTGTCATTGTTTTGGAGCACACTAGCTTATAGATACCACTAAGGCTAACATATTCATATTAAAAGCCAAAAAAATTCAATATTGATTTCATAGCGACTGTAAGTAATAAATGGAATGCAAAGGTAGATTTGTCTCACCAAACCACTTCAGACGATTCAGTGTGTGCAACTGAACAAAACACTCAAACTAATTTGCAAACCAATACAGACCATTTTGCCAATTGATTGATCAACCCATTATAAAAGAATTGACTCAAAAGAGTGATTAATTCACAAATTAGGCATTGCTCATGCCCCAGTAAAAAGAGAAAGTGCTCTTGGAATAAACTACACATTTCTTAAAATGTCATGCATTGAAATAAAGTAACAACAGGAGCGTCGGCCAGTGTAACAATGTAAAAGTAAATCTTTGTCATTAGAAATTACTTGAGTAAGAGTGAAAGTACCCACCTTTAAATCTACTTTTAAAAAAACATGTTTTTACAAATTTTACTTATGTAAATGTAATGGAATAAATGTAGCGCATTACTACCCACCTCTGCTTTGCAAAGATATACTGTTAGCGAAACATCCTGGCACCGCCCATGTTGCAGGGAGCGGCATTTAGCTGAATATGAAAAATGTGCTGTGCTGTATAATTAAATGAATATCCATGGTAACTGATGACTGGTGGGAAAACTAGAACAAAGGAAATAGGAAACAGACAATAAACAAAATTAGTCCAATGAAAGTCCATGAAAGTGAAACTAACAGAACATAATCTTGACAAGGACATGCTAAATGTAACTTATTTAGCATGTGAACTTAATGAACAAGTAAGATATTACTTGTCACTGGCATCAGCTCAGTCATTGCTTATAGAGTCAATACAGTGTTTACCTCCATGTATCTATACTACTCATAAAAACTTCAGCATTATATAAACTCTTTCAAATGTCAAACATAACCGCATTAAACACTAACAGGTCTTTCCCTTCACTAAAAACAAATAAAATGAATGCAGACATTTGAGTTTAAATTACACACAATATTAAGTTAATGTAATGATCACCATTATTATATCAACAGAACTCAAGAAAATAATGTTTGCAACTTAAAAGGTTTACTTAAATCAATAAATTAGAATTTTTAGCTTGCAACCATGAATTTATTTAAGTTGTGGTAACAAGACCCCTGAATTACATTTTATTACAGAATTAGAGTTTATCTTGAGGCTGGAGATGACTAAAAAGCAGAACAGCCATCTTAGTGACGTAAAATAATTTGGCTTTAATCCAACACTCATTTTGACCTTATCAGTTACCATGGATGCTGAATTTCAGGTTTCGACATTAGTGTGCAACTGTTATTTCTAATGACAGCAAACTTTTCATCTTTCAGACTATAGCACATCAGTCTTCTCTATCATCAGCCAGCAAAAGCATCAGCTCAACATTTATGCAGCAAATCTCCTTTGTAATACAGTAAAGGGACAGTGAGAAGGATAAAATTGTACTCTCATTTTATCTACTTCCATCTTGTCCAAAAACAAACAAACAAACAAACAAAAAACTTTTGTGCCCATTTCTAGTCACCAAAGAGCTGTCCATCACAAGTCACTGAATTGTGTTTCTGAGAAGAGCTGCTATCAATGCTCACAGAATACTATTTCCAAAAAACACTCAACTCCATGTTTCATCTCTTGCCTACAGTGTAAAAAGATTTCTGGACATTTTTGGCTTTTTTTGAAAATGGTTCTGGTGTGATTGGTGGGCAAAGTGCGAGCAGCGTATCCTTTAACAGAGATATCTCACCTCATGAATATTATAGAACTCAACTTCTATAATACTATCTATAATTCTATGCAGAGAGAGAGAGAGAGAGATGCACAAAGCTGCATGATTAATATTTAAAAGATTGTGTTCTCGATTTCATTACCCATATGATCTAATACCTAAATGACAACTTTGAAAAAAATAAAATTGAGATATTCCATTCTGCGTTCGCGGTGGCATGTTTAGATATTTTGTTTATAAACAGCTTCACAAACAATCTTTTCAAACAGTCTCATTATTTCTGTGTTACAAATATTCCAGTTATCACAGAAGTATACAGAAGTATTATTCAGATATAAACGCTGATGTCTACGTTACCGATCAAAATAGAATAAATCACCTTTTGAAAGTAACTGGGTGCTTCAAATAACGACTGTATCGATTGCATTGTCATGCCACTGGGTGGCAACAAATTACTGTTAAAAATGTATTAATAAAGTATAAATGTTTGAAATCAGGACAATTCTTCTTGGTATGTTTTCATATACCCTTCAGAAAAAGTATATTTTAACTTAATTTGCTCGTTTATACAATTTGTGTTTTATAGCTGTCTCCTAATACTGCAGTGACTACCATCACACCAAGCATTTTAGAAAACAACCATTATCCCACACAAATTCAAAAAGAGGGCCATGATCCTCAGATCTTTATTCCATGTGATAAATGTTTTAACAGAAAGCAGTTTCATTTTCATGATTTCTAGTATTAAAAAGTGGCTATAATTTGCCATATAATACTGTACCACAGTACCACATTAAAGAGTACATTATTATAAGTGATCCAATATATTTGGACTTGCATATGATGACTAAACAGGCATTTGAGTGAGAAACCACATTCTCCACACATGGAAAAGCCACTGTCTGAGGAACTGAATGACACAGGGTCATGCACTATATATGTATGACCACATACACCACATCAAGTGAAGAGTTCAGCATTTTTACACTGGAGGCTTTGAGAAAGATTGAAAAAAAAAAATTTCATATCAGCTTCTAAAGATTGTGCTAGCTGTGGTTGACAGTCTTTTTAATGTACACCATCTTAAAGGGATAGTAAATTGTGTAAATTCTGTCATTAAAGGTGCCCTAGAATAAAAAATTGAATTTACCGTAGTTGAATAACAAGAGTTCAGTACATGGAAAAGACATACATTGAGTTTCAAACTCCATTGCTTCCTCCTTCTTATGTAAATCTCATTTGTTTAAAAGACCTCCGAAGAACAGGCGAATCTCAACATAACACCGACTGTTACGTAACAGTCGGGATCATTAATATGTATGACCCAATATTGCATATGCCAGCCCATGTTCAAAGCATTAACAAGGGCAGCCAGTATAACGTCTGGATCTGTGCACAGCTGAATCATCAGACTAGGTAAGCAAGCAAGAACAATAGCGAAAAATGGCAGATGGAGCAATAATAACTGACATGATATCATGATATTTTTAGTGATATTTGTGAATTGTCTTTATAAATGATTCGTTAGCATGTTGCTAATGTACTGTTAAATGTGGTTAAAGTTACCATCGTTTCTTACTGTATTCACGGAGACAAGAGCCGTCGCTATTTTCATTATTAAACACTTGCAGTCTGTATAATTCATAAACACAACTTCATTCTTTATAAATCTCTCCAACAGTGTGTAATGTTAGCTTTAGCCATCAAACTCATTCAGAATCAAATGTAAACATCCAAATAAATACTATACTCACATGATCCGACGCATGCATGAAGTATGCATGACGAACATCTTGTAAAGATCCATTTGAGGGTTATATTAGCTGTGTGAACTTTGTAAATGCACTGTATTATAGTCGAGAGATCGGGGGGCGGGGAGCGCGCGATTTAAAGGGGCCGCAGCCTGAATCAGTGCATAGTTAATGATGCCCCGAAATAGGCAGTTAAACAAATTAATTAAAAAAAATCTATGGGGTATTTTGAGCTGAAACTTCACAGACACATTCAGGGGACACCTTAGACTTATATTACATCTTGTAAAAACTGGTTCTAGGGCACCTTTAATTACTCACCCTCATGTTTTTCCAAATCCGTAAGACTTTACCTCATCTTCGGAACACAAATGAAGATCTTTTTGATGAAATCTGAGAGCTTTCTGTCCCTCCGTTGACAGTTACGCAACAACCACTTTGACGCTTCAAAAAGTTCATAAAGAGATTGTAAAAGTAATCCATATGAATTGAGTGGTTTAGTCCAAATTTTCTGAAGAGACACATCACTTTATATAATGAACAGATTTAATTTAGGCTTTTATTCACAAATAAACAGAGAATAAGCAGAAGCTCAACTGAACCTTCTTGACCTGCTTGCTACACAAGAACAAACCTCTTGTGGAAGCTCATTGGTTCAAACATGCTTGAGCTTTCCTTTACCACAACTGATGTGTGAGTTGATGAGTGTTTATGTGAATAAAAGCCTAAATTCAGTCTGTTCATTATATAAAACAATCAAGTCTCTAAATCACTCAATTCATATGGTTTATTTTTCTGATATCTTTATGAACTTTTTGAAGTGTTTCCATCAAAAAGATCTTCATTTGTGTTCCAAATATGAACGGAAGTCTTATGAGTTTGGAATGGCATGAGGGTGAGTAATTAATGACAGATTTTTAATTTTTAGGTGAACTATTCCTTTAATTAATATGTGGCTAAACATAGAGCTGTGCAGTTTCTGTGTTCACTTACTCAACAGCTATTGTCATTGAAACAACACCCCATACAACAGTGCATGGACTGTGAATGGATTCATAAGGGGGTGATAAATATATAAATTTGTTCCTGCTCATATTACCATTTACAATCAATCATGGTTCAAATTCAGCCAAACAAAATAAACGCTCTCAATGCCAAAATCAACTCTATCTCTAAGTAACTCGGTCTTCTTCAATCTGTATGCGGTTAAAACAACACAAACTGCTAATTCACACTTTTGCTTACTGAAGAAAAATCCCTTCTTGTAAATTCCGTTGTCGTACTATTTTGCAGCAAATATAGGGGGGAAAAATGCAAGAAAACGAGATCAAACATCACCTTTAAATAACACAAGCTCACGTGCCCACTGTTCAGAAACAAAAACACATTTTTCTTTTCAGTTTTCCTGATATTATGAAGCACAATTTGATTGTTCAGATTCCCTTCAAATCTAATTCGCTTGATGTGGCCCGTAGCACTGGAATCCCAGTCAGAGCGAAAACAAACAGTCCATTCTCTCCAACTAGCTCAAACAATCACCACAGTAAACAACAACATTTTCTTTCACCTTTCTTCTCTGCACCCTCTCCAGGGTCTTGACAAAGCCTTACTGAATCAAAAACATACATTGACATTTACACACACACACACATATATTATATATACATATATATATGCACTGAATCATTTTTCTACGGTGCCCAGTAGTGCACAACACAACGAAATTAAAAAGGCAAACATAAGTTCACAACACAACGGAATCGAGCCACAACACAACAAGTGCATCTCTAATTAAAACATCCCGCAAGTGTCATAGCTTAAAATTTCCTCCTCATTATGAAGAAAGCATTTATTTAACCAAGCTCCAAAAATGGCTCGTTTGGAAATTGTGGGATTTGTGATGTCACACAGACAAATATATTTGCCTGCCTCCAGAGCAAGACACCGACGAATAGTTTTACATCATTGGCCCCACCCACTACCAGTCAGTCTTAACAGCTGATACTTGTCTACACCGGATGCGACCGTCACACCGCGTCAAAGCAAATGAAGAGTTTGGTTCTTAAACGCGATAAACACCATTTTTATATTTTTATTTGTATCTGGTCGCTATTGAAAAGTCATTTATTAATTTTGCGATATCCGCCGTGTTATTCTGTCATGTTTTCTCCCTTTCTTTCCACAATGCGACAAACACCCGTCTCCTTTCTCAGAATGTGATATATCCGCTCAACCAATCACAGCGCACCATTCTACACACTGTAAACCAGGGGCGCAGGAGACATTTTCAAAGTGGGGGGGGACCAAACTGCGTTATGACCACGGTCGGTGCACGTGTGCATACCGAACAACCGCACCGCGATCAAAGTGCATGCCACTGATAAGCTTTGTAAATGCAGCATTACAGTATACACCAATTAAACGCGCAGGTCTTCTCTCGTGCATCCTCCCCACTGTTGCCGGTCGAGGCAATAACTTTCGTTTCGCTTTTAGATATCTCTTTTATAGATGCCACCAATGCTTTTAACTTTCTAGATGTAATTACCGAAATCAAAATAAGCCAGCTCGCGCATCAACCTGAGAGATAGTGTCAAAACCTGAGAGAAAGTGTCAAATTTCTCGGTTTCTAAATGGACAGTTTGGCTTGATTGACAAACGCTAACATTCGGCCACGATTTATATACCATCGACCTGTCCTAAAACGTTAGCACACTGTGATCGATTGCTTGGAGATCGCGTCGTGTTTCTCCGTTCAAGAGCGCATTTCCTGTTCACATCTGCGACAAAACAGTTGATTATTTACGAACAAAAGCTCACAGAAATGTGAAAATGGTCTCATTTGAAAGAAAATATCCTAAGCTAAAAGATGATATATTGTGACTGATTGAAGCAGCCCTTATCAAAAGTGCGGGGGTCGATTTCTGTCTTTTCAAAACTGGGGGGGTCCTGACCCCCCCGTCCCCCGTGCCAACGGCGCGCCTGCTGTAAACAGTAATGGCGGCGCTCTGAATACACCCGGCATCCTAGTTTTCCTTATCTACTTTGTGCTTTGTGATCAACAAAAACAGAAAAATTAATAATTTTGACGGCATTGATGAACCTGTGGTGGTTTCTGCGGTGGGGAAGAAACGTAAGTCATCGAAATGTAATCATTTACGTCAGGAGATTAAGAAGATGAGGCACTCCAGTCGGGAGGAGGAAAAATGCCGGCTGTTGCTTGTTCCACAACAGCATCAAACTACTGTCACGGTTCACAAAACTGAATCATGAACAGTTTTTAAAAGCCATCTTTAATACCAACGTACTCGATAAATGTGTTTATTTTAACCGTGCGGTGGCGCCAGATACTCTTTAATCGGTAATGACAAACAGAGACATAATTAATTTATAACATTAACAAGATGACCCGTTGAATTCATTTTCGGAGCGATGACTAATGTATTTTTAGTAAAATGCCTGTATAAATGATTAGTATTGACAAAGTTCAGATGCTGTCATATATGTATTTTCAATATGAAAAATAACTTCTATATTGATGGATTAATTGCATTTTGAAAAAAAAAAATGTGTCATGGATTTATTGCATTTTGGGAAAAAAATAATCAGTTTTTATAATAAACCTTTTAAAATCAAAATGTAGATTTGAATTTTTAATGTTTTTATAACCAAAAGATGCTATGTGAAAGTTTGAAAGAGAAAATAGTGGTTTTCATCTTGCCGCTTTCTTGGTAAAGAAAACACCTTTTTACTCAAATTAATCAAAATGGAGTTATTGTGTTTTGGAACCAAACTCTTCAAATATAACCCACTGAAATCCTTTCTCCAAGTTTTATATTTAAAACCAACTAACAAAATTAGCAGCAGGGATGGGCAGTATTAATGATACATGTATTTGCAAATTATACTGTTGGTTACTTTAAAACTAACCGTCATCTAGGAGATCACAGTGATATGTTAATGTTTGATCTGTTAAAGCCACAATATGTAAATTTTCGCTGCTAGAGGTCACTTATTCAAAACAAAGGCGTAGCTTGATGATGCCTTGATTTCACGGAATCATGGGAGGTGTTGTCTTCACGTCTACAGCCAGTGGAAAAGAATCATGACGAGACTCGGGCAGAAATCATGTTCATGGATGCGATTTATTAACGTTACCGTTACCTCGAGAGCAGCGGGACTTTTATTATGCCACAGTCACTGCTTACGCTTCTTCTGGTCAAGCATATGTGGGATAACGCAGCGCTGTTTTATCAGATACATTTGTGTGTTTAAAGTTGTTATAGTGCTACTCCGTGCGTTCACTCGGCAGCTGCTATGAGACACTTGTTGCACACTGCAGTAAGATAGATTGATATTAATAATGGTAAAACATGGTACTCGCTGTAAATCAAAAAAACAAGATTCAAACAAAAAGACTTAATGTGTTGATCTATTTAACATGATGAGTTTTCTGTTAATGAATGTATCCAAACAGTTGCCCATCTGTCTAATAAAACACATAATATACTAAAGTGTCTTTGATGTTTCGAGGGTAATGATGTCATTGATAGGCGACGCACGGACACGGTCTGTGTCCTGGTTAAAATTGCTTATTTCTCTGGATTTAGACAATTTTGGAAATTTTTTTGGGATAATGTAAGTACACAAGTCAACAAAATATATAATATTGTTCTAGTGTTTTTAGGATATTTTAATCTAAAAATCCTACATATTTGTGCCTTTAACTGGTTGCATATGTCAGATTTATTGATTGACTCTGGCAGAGAAAAGCTGTTGCTATCAAACATTGTTTACTTAATCATCCGAGTCAGTGTAATGGTGAAGGGATAGATCAAATAGGTCAATTGATGGAAGGTTTGCGAGGAAATTTCATGCTCCCTTGTAAAAGTATTTTTCTAGTATTTTTAAAATACAAAAATACAGTAGTTTATTTTGATACATTTTGTGGCTGCTGTATTTTGTAGTTTATTTTGATACACTTAAAATTAAGGTATTTTGTATTTTATTTTAAAATACATTTTGATGTATTTTTGCCCAACCCTAATTAGCAGCACTGTGGACTTTTTGTTTGAATAAATATTAAAATATTAACATTAACAAAGATGGCACCATGTGACCATAAGATGTAAAAGTTTACCTATTACAGCAGGTTTTAATGAACACAACCTTGACAAATCAAATGTGCATACAGTATAAAAGCAACACAACTAAAGCAATGTGCATGTAATTTCTGTTGTGAATGTGCTTTTCCTAAAACAATGCACTAAAACAGAGAACTAAACACAAAAAATATATATATATATTACAATAGGGTTCTCCTTAAAATGCTATGACAACTTGGACCAATACAACTTGCAATTTTTATCTACTTTATCGTTCAAGTAATTCTAGACATTGCTGCACAGACATTGCTCTCCATTATATTATCTATCTGACAGATGCACATCTTGCACTTAACAGTATTTACAGTGAGTTTTCATCAGTTTTAATGATAATTAAAAGCTGAAACGGTAATACTGACCATTTGGAATTTTACTGTGGTTTATCGTGAAAACAGTAACCGTTTTATCCCTAGATTGAAGTGTCTGCATTCACATATTTGCATAGAGTATGTTTTGGGCCTGAAGTATATATTCGAAAAAAAGCTGTGTGTTGACATTATTCACATAAAATATTATACAAGATCACAGACCTATACTTAACCCTGTAAAATGAAGGAATTGGCAGGGTTTAGTATATAAAAACACTTGCTTCTCAGATACAGTATATACAGTAAAATTAATCCCAGTTCTGGCCAATGTTCAGTTGTACAGCATCTGTATGCAGTGTTTGTGAATGTACAGTGCTCAGCATAAATGAGTACACCCCCTTTGAAAAGTAACATTTTAAACAATATCTCAATGAACACAAAAACAATTTCCAAAATGTTGACAAGACTAAGTTTTATATAACATCTTTAACTTATAACATGAAAGTAAGGTTAATAATATAACTTGGAGAACAAAATTTCAGTTTTACTCAAATTAGGGTAATGCAAAAATGAGTACACCCCACTGAAAGTCTCTGGAGCAAAACTAAATTTTAGACTACAAATGTCTAATTTAACAAGAATTCAACCACAGGTGAGTCTAATTATTCATTACACAGGTGTCCAGCAGGCAGCTGACTATAAAAGGGTGTTAAAACCCCTTCCCATTTCATGCTGTCAGCAATGGCACCACGTGGAAGAGAAATGTCACAAGACCTGAGAAAGAAAATAATTTATTTACCCTAGAAAGGTGAAGGCTACAATAAGATCACCAAAGCTTTACTTATCAGTCAGAATACTGTAACAAAAGTGCTACAAAGATGGAACTGCAACCATCTCACTCGTCCACGAAAGTTAACACCTTGACAGGAGCGTCTTCTGATGAGAAGGGTTGAAGAAAATCAGCATGCAAGTTCACTGCAGTTATCTAAAGAAGTAGAAAGCCAAACTGGGGTGACTATTTCCCGTGACACAATACGGCAAACACTGCAGAGGAATGGCATGCATGGGTGCCGTCCACGAAAGAAGCCTCTCCTAAAGCCCAGACACAAAAAAGCCCGCCTAGAGTTTGCCAGGGCCCATGCTGACAAAGATGAAGACTACTGGGACTCTATACTCTGGAGTGATGAGACCAAGATAAATGTTTTTGGAACTGATGGCTTCAAAACTGTATGGCGTCACAAAGGTGAGGAATACAAAGAAAAATGCATGGTGCCTACAGTGAAACATGGTGGTGGCAGTGTCCTTATGTGGGGCTGCAGGAGTGCTGCTGGTGTCGGGGAGCTGCATTTCATTAATGGCATCATGAATTCACAGATGTACTGCTCTATACTGAGGGTGTACTCACACAAGTGTAGTGAACAGCACATTCCAGGGCCCAGTTTACGGCCGGGCCCCTCTCTGTCCGTAACAGTGGACAAAGGTTTGCTACATTTTGATTGGATCTTGGTGGACTAACACAAACAAACTGTCCAACGCCATCAGATAAAGATGTAAGGACAACATCCAGACCTCTCTTAGAGGACAAGAAGAAGACCTCTTGTACCAAGCCTGAGAAGGACAGGACTTCTCATTGGTCCACAGGCAGTTTCTGCCCTTCACCCATCTAGAGACTACTTCCTAAGGTTGGCCAGAGACTGCCATAAAAATTCCTCGGGACCTTAGCAGCAATGGGTGAAACAAAGAGAGATCACAAAGATCCATCCGAATCCATTCAAAACTAGGTTTGAAAACCTTGGAACTGATGCAAACTACACATCCATTTCATACTTATTCACAGAAATAAGTATTCTCAGTGACAGCCATTTGTAGTGCAACATCTGACAAATTCAGCTGTTAATGTACAACTGAATGACAGTTCAATCTTTTTCCATCATGTTTAGTCTCCATTTTGTTTAGAATATTGCCAAAGGTATTCTGGTGGTAGTTTGGAAAGTGAGAAATGCATTGGTAAACTTTAAAGACACTGTAAAGACTTCCAACTTTGTGCTTTATGCAAAATGAGTTCCACAGGGGAAAGAAGGGTGGGCCACACTGTGTGTGTCCCCTCTGATGCCAGCAGCCAATCACTGCACTCGAATGGAGAAGCGCCAAAATGCAATCTCCTCCTCATCGGAAAGGGATAAAGGTACCCTTTCAACAGACACTCCTTGTTCTGAGTCTGCCCATCAAAGTGGGAAGACATAACAGATATAGCGTTCTGGGTCTCAACTCCGTAAGGAGTGAGACATTAACAGATACACTGTTCTGAGTCTCCCATCGGGTGAGACAGTAACAGATACAACACTATTCTGAGCCTCTGGTTCATCCAGAGAGACAACAAAGGTCTACGACCTGAGTCTACAGCTTGTGAGGCAGCAACAGAGACGACCACGTTCTGAGCCTCTAGCCTGCGAGGAAAGAGACATTAACAAACACTACGTTCAAAGTTTCCGTCCAGCGAGACAGTAACGACATCTGCAACAAGGTTAAGCTCAGGAGAGCAAACCTTCACTTCAAGGTACCTTCGTCTGCGTGTTCCAGATTGTTAAGGACCTTCTGCACCTACACCAGGGCCTCATCTGTGTGTTCCAGATTTCAGGACCCTTTGGTGCTCCAGGAGATCAGCATCCCACAGAGCTTCGTGTCAAGACTGTTGAAACAGATTCTGGCTCCTCTCCCCACTGCATTGTCACCCAGCACAACCAGTGGAAGACGTCACCGTCATCGGACTCAACCACGTGGAACGTAAATATCACTTAACCAAACCTCTTTCCAGAGACCTTGGCATTGTTGTATATTATCAGTATATAATTTTCTAATTCCCATGTAATATAGCTGATGTTAGTTAATAACAAATAATCTTTTGTTTATTTGTTTGTTGCATAATAAGGTTCTCCACCTTATTATTTTCAGAGAAACAGTTTATCTTTCCATAAGATAACGTAACTCTTCCATAGCCACACCCAACTTAATCACTTGTATTCTATGTATCTTATGCACTTTATTCCTTTATCATTCATGGTATTCATTTGTGTTAAATATTCTTGTTTATCTTTTTGTTAATAAAGTTTATTTTATTACACTTGTGTCTTCCTTGTGCTGATAATACAGAAGAGGTTCTACAAGTTAGCAATTTCACCAATCTTTCAGATAAATCAGCTGACCACTTTACATTAATTCTAAATGAATGAAAAGCCCCTGTTGAGAGTGTTCTCATACTGCCAAGGTAAAAGACCTTGACTTGTGCCCTGAACTAGGGAAAAGGGGGATGTGGTCATCTGATGTACTCATAACCACACCTTAAGAGATGTTTGAACCAAAAATCACAATGTCAGCGGTGATGTGAGTACCAATCCCTATTTTACTTTGCTTCCTTGAATGGACACAGTAAAAATCACTACACAAGGCTCTCTGAACCGTGCCCGAGCAAATTTGACCCCCAAAGCCCGGATCGCTTGAGTAGTGTGATCGCTCCGTTCCGTGCCTGGGCACGGGCCTGGGCACGGTTCGTTTAGTCGGCCCTGGACCGCTTGGAAGAGGAGGGCCAGAGCGCGGTTCAACTGGGCTCGAGCGCGGTTCGCATGCAGTGGGAGCGCTAACCGTGCCTGAGCACGGAATAGCTGCTACTTTTGTGTGTACTACTGTCGTCATTATGACGGCAAACATCTTTATTACTACTCTGATAATACACTTATCAATTCATGTAATTAAATCGAGTGTATTTGGGTTTATATTGGGTCTGATTCTCACCTTTGGTGAACAGGAATTGTAGTTTGCGAGTAAAGCTGCAAATTCCTCCATTAACATCAGCTGCCTTTGTAATCCTCTGATACGTGCAAGTGAAAATCGATGCGTGGCATAAATGATAATATATATTAGGCAGTATCTTAGCAAATGTGCATTTATTCCTGTTTCCTTCCATTCAAAAAGTTGCATCATATATGACGTAAGCGTGCTTCATCTCGGAACGTTAAGTGCAGTGTGAGTACAGGCCAGTGGAAGAGTGGGGGGGGGCAATCGCGTTCAGGCTCAGTTCAAGGCAACTGTGCCTAGTGAGTACACCCTGAAAGAGAAGATGCTACCATCACTCCATGACCTTGGTCGTCGTGCACTTTTCCAACATGACCTAAACACACATCTATGGCCACTGTTGGATTTCTGAAGAACTGAGGGAACGAATCGGAATGCTCTTGAATATAGACAAATAAACAAGCCAGAATGACTTAAATGTCCTGAAATAATAATTCATGAACACTGAACATTGATTCAAAGTCTTCATTCACTCCTTTCGCATGGTTTCTCAATAGAATTCATAAAAGTTATATGTGTGAATTACATAACTAATAGCTAGAATAGCACAGTTCTAATTGCTGGACACATTGTAATGCAGTGTTACAACATGCCAAACCTGCATAATGTATTATTTCCTCACTCACTTCAGATGCGCGCTGTTCACCACGACGGTTTTGAATTTCTTGAAATATGACTGGAATGCTTTGATATGGATACTTTCATGGTATTCATTTTAATAATACAGTATACCATGTAAATACCATGATAAATGAATACGATCTTTCCCAGGTTATATATTACTTTGTCATAAAATAGGTTCTTAAAATATATGTTTTGTGAATTAGTCTGTAAAATCAAACCACATCAAACCAAAATTATACCTTACTAGAAAGATTCTAGTACATTTACTAGACTGTAACCAAAATGTTGAGTTTACTAGAAATTTTAAATTATTGGTAACATTTTAGAAAACACAGCTTATGTAATCTAATGTACAGCACAGGCTCATTAGAAAAAACGTACCTATGTCAACATTTTTGCAAAGTGCAAAATATGTTGCGTCGTGCACGTTTTCCAGTGAGTGGCGCTAAAAGCGTGTTTAGTTTTTTCCGGAACAGACGAATGTGAATATGGCAACGTTTTATTATGTTGGAGCTTGTACGTATCACTGTAGTTCTGAATTTAAATGTCTGGTAAGTGGTGCTAAAAGCTTAATGCTTAATCAGGTTTAATAATGTACACCTACACTAAACCCTAAACCTACCTGATAGTGTTAATAAAGGCAAATGTGACATGAAAATGCAATCGTAACCATGGCATTTTAGCTTGTTTTTGAACTCTTGTCTTTGAGCTCTTTTACTGTGACTCGTCGTCTTTCATGGGATTCGTACCCGAGATCTTCGCGTCGCAAGTACAGTTCTGTACCAGATGAGCTACCGATCAGGCTTATTATGTCAGTAAAACTGAACATCTAGAGATGGGTAAGTGATGCAAACTCCAAAGTATATTCGTTTACAAATAATGCACTATGGTAAAAAAGTGTTTTGAGGTCATAACTTAATTGTGCAAGGAGCTGCGTGAAAACAAGTCTTTATTAATCCATAATCTTGCCCTGTAATCATAATTGTGTGTGAAAACGATTAAAAGTGCTTGCTGTGTTTTACTGCCTCTAGTGTTCATTTCTGTTAGAAACTGCAGTGATATTGGTACGTATTTTGCGTTTTGCAAAAATGTTGACAAAGGTAAGTTTTTCCAATGAGCCTGTGTTGCTAATTTAAGTAAAATTACTCAAAATGTTCTGAACTGGAGCGCAGTCCCCCTCCCCCATACCTTGGTGAAGCACGTGGGCTAAGATTCAGAGATATTCTCAGCATGCTGCTTTGTGGAATGTACTGATAGAAACTTTTTTTTACACACAGACGTAAGGCTGTGAAATATTACGAAATATATAGTGGCAATGATAAAAAGAGATTTTTCGAGATTTTGCTATGCCCCGTTAATATATCTGCTCAGCGCAGTACTACCTACTGTAAGGTTATTTACATGTTAGAGCAACAAAGAAACATAAGAAAGCATGTGTCCCAAATTCAGTTCATATACACACAACACTACGTGAAAATGCCCATCTTGAAGGAATTTTTAATCCATTCCTCAGTATAGAACAGCTTCAACTCTGGGATGTTGGTGGGTTTCCACATATGAACTGCTTGCTTCAAGTCCTTCCACAACATTTCATTTGGATTAAGGTCTGGACTTGGACTTGGACATTCCAAAACATTATCTTTGTTCTTCTTTAACCATTCTTTGGTAGAACGACTTGGGCTCATTTGCTTGCTGTATGAACCACTTTTTCTTGAACATCAGTTCACGGACAGATGTCCTGACATTTTCCTCTAGAATTTGCTAGTATAATTCAGAATTCATTGTTCCATCAATGATGTCAATTTGTCCTGGCCCAGATGCAGCAAAAAAGGCACAAACCATGATACTACCACCGCCATGTTTCACAGAGGGAATAAGGTTCTTATGCTGGAATGCAGTGTTCTCCTTTCTCTAAACATAACGCTTCTCATTTAAACCAAAAAGTTCTGTTTTTGTCATCCACAAAACTTTTTTCCAATAGCCATTTGGCTTGTCCACATGATCTTTAGCAAAATGCAGACAGGCAGCAATGTTCTTTTTGGAAAGCAGTGGCTTTCTCTTTGCAACTCTGCCATGCACACTATGGGCCCTATTTTAACGATCTAAGTCGTTAAAATAGGACACAGCGCAAGTGCACTTAGGGCATGTCCGAATCCACTTTTGCTAGTTTAAGGACGGGAAAAATGGTCGGCACCCCAGGCGCGTGGTCTAAAAGGGTTGTCCTTATTCTCTTAATGTGTAATGGGTGTGTTTTGGGCATAACGTGCAATAAACCAATTAAGTCAAGAAGAAGTCAAGAAGCTTTTATTGTCATTTCAACCATATATAGCTGACGCAGTACACAGTGAAATGAAACAGTGTTCCTCCAGAACCCTGATGCTACATAAAACAACAAAAAGTGCATGTGCGCATAAAGTGCATGTGTGCAACCTGGTTGCAAGACAACACACATCAGTGCAAGACAGCATATGGCAGTGCAGGACAATACACAAAACACAAAAAAGCAAAAATAGCTCCGCCAGTAAACCTGTTGTAACAAGATAAAGTGAACAGTAAGAAAAATGTAAGCAAAATATTGTGCAAAAGAGCAAATAACAGCAGTCCAGGAAGATGTGCAAAAACAACATGTAAACAGGAAATGAAATGATGTAGTATGAGTGATACTGAATCATGGGTATGCGAAGTGAGTACGAGTGTGTGTTAAGTCCGGGTTGTACAGATCAATCACACAGTTGTGTGTGTGTTTGTGTGTGTGTGCATGTTCAGTTAAGTTCAGTTCAGTTTTTGTTGAGAAGCCTGATGGCTTGAGGGAAAAAACTGTTACACAGCCTGGATGTAAGAGCCCGAATGCTTCGGAACCGTTTCCCTGATGGTAGGAGAGTGGAAAGTCTGTGTGACGGATGTGTAGGATCGTCCACAATGCTGTTGGCTTTGCGGATGCAGTGTGTGGTGTAAATGTCCATGATAGAGGGGAGAGAGACTCCGATGATCTTCTCAGAACTTGATGATGTAATTCGAGCTGTGCATTGCTACACAGTCATAAGTCAGCAAAGTGAACAGCAGTGGACTGAGAACACAGCCCTGAGGTGCCCCAGTGCTCAGTGTGGTGGTGCTAGAGATGCTGTTTCCGATCCAGACTGACTGAGGTCTCCCAGTCAGGAAGTCCAGGATCCAATTACAGAGGGAGGTGTTCAGGCCCAGTAGGCTCAGCTTCTCAATCAGGTGCTGAGGGATGATCGTATTGAAAGCTGAGCTGAAGTCTATGAACAGCATCCGTACATAAGAGCCTTTGTTGTCTAGGTGAGTGAGGGCCAGATGAAGGGTCATGGAAATGGCATCGTCCGTGGAGGGGTTTGGACGATACGCGAACTGCATGGGGTCCAGTGCAGGTGGGAGCTGTGTCTTGATGTGCCTCATGACGAGCCTCTCGAAGCACTTCATCACAATGGGTGTGAGCGCGACGGGACGATAGTCATTGAGGCAGGAGACAGTAGACTTCTTCAGCACGGGAACGATGGTCATCGTCTTGAGGCACGTGGGAACAATGGCGCAGCTCAGGGAGATGTTGAAGATATCGGTGAGGACATCCGCTAGCTGTTGTGCACATTCTCTGAGCACTCTGCCAGTAATGTTGTCTGGTCCAGCAGATTTCCGTGGGTTAACTCTGCATAAAGTTTTCCTCACTTCAGCTGTGGTTAGACAGAGCACCTGTTCACCAGGTGGAGGGATGGTCTTCCTCGCCACTATGTTGTTCTGCACCTCAAACCGGGCGTAGAAGTTGTTAAGCGCATCTGGGAGGGATGCATCACAGTCACAAGCAGGTGATGTTGTCTTGTAATTCGTGATCGCCTGAATACCCTGCCACATGCGCCGGGTGTCTCCGCTGTCCTGGAAATGGCTGTAAATTCTCTTGCCGTGTGCGCGCTTCGCCTCTCTGATGGCACGGGACAGTTTGGCCCTTGCTGTCTTTAAGGCTGTCTTGTCCCCTGTTCTGAAGGTCGAGTCTCTTGTTTTTAGCAGCGCACGCACCTTGGCGGTCATCCACGGCTTCAGGTTGGCGCGTGTAGTGATGATCTTGGAGATGGTCACATCTCCCATTCCCTTTAAAAGCCAGTTGCTCTCGCGCCATGGCGGATTCACTATTTACATGGCGGAATTTGCAAGCAGAAAAAATGAACGCTTCTCTAGTGAGGAAACGGATCTACAGGAAAAGCCAGATTTCGCAAAAGCATTTTCATCTTTATGTACACAATAACTTTTTACATCCTTTTATTTTTAATATTGGGCATGTTTGTGTGCTGCTGCACGTCCCTGTGTGTGTAATAAGCAGAGTGTACGTGCATTGTGCACCCGCATATAGGCACATATTACTAACACGCTGTTTAAATAACAAAACAAATATTGTGCCATTGACTTTAGACCAGGCTTCAGTTGGTCAATGACTCAATCTATTTCAGTTGCCTAAAAATAGTAACGTGCCAACAATGCACTTGAACACACCTCTTTTTCAGACCAGCACGCCCATGGACGCACAAATGGGCTCAACTGCATTTGCTATTTAAACAACGTGGCACAGGTCGTGAAAATGATAACTGCGTTGGGCTGAAACTAGCAAAAAACACTTGCATCGCACCTTTGAGCTGGACGGGAGCAGCGGGGGCACAGGAGACTATGCTAGACAAGACCAGTAGGGGCACAGGACACAATGGGAAATATCCTCTTCCAAAACCCCAAAATAACCACAGCAGCAGCTCACCCTCACCATTGGGAGTGTGGGCGGATTGTACAACCATTCCCTCAAATTCCACAAGTACTCCCACAGCATCACACGGTGTGGCCAGCTCACACACCTGGTCAGACTCACAGTGGGGCTCAAGCTCCTGGCGATGGTTGGCTCGTCCATCTCTCTGGTGCTGGCTAATGCATCGTGGCAGATTCTAGCTATCCATCTGTAGTGGGCTCTGGCAACATGTCTGTGCAGTGGTTGGCTGGGCTCTGGGTACAGAGTGGGGCTGGTGTCCTCCGCGGGGCAAATGATGAAATCCATCTATTATTCTCTAGCACCCACTCCACAAAAACAGCAACATCTTCCTGAGGACCATTCACATGCAGGCCGAGTGGTCAGGGAAGTTGGTGAGGTACACCAGGTCTAAAAATGTCCTTGTGTGGTCCACAAGACTTTGCTCCTCATGCTCCAGGCAGAGCAGTTGGGCAGCTAGCAAGTCCATTATGAAACAAAAAAAGGGGAAAAAATGCTGCAAAAATCCTTTTGTTTTGGTCCGGTATTCTGTCACATGTAGACTGACATGCAAAGATGAATAAAGAGTCTTTAATAAGTAAGGAGAACACACAGGAGTATCAGAATCACAACTACATGTTAACAAACAATACCGGAAGAAGAAACACAGAAAAATCAGGGTTTAAATACATGAAAGAATCCAAGATAAAACAGAACAGGTTTGGGCACTAATTAACAAACAAGGGAACGAACTAGAGAACAAAGAAAACAGGAAACGAGCAAACAAAGTAAAATGAAACAAAAATATAGCTGCAAGCAGCGATGATGGGCCTAAGCCCGGCACCGCCACCACCCCGGAGGTTTTAGCGAGACTGTGCATGACAGGCAATATGCACTGAAACTGGGTGAATGTAAGGAATGAAAAGATTATATCAAGATATGAGACTCTTCCCGTTTCCCTTTTTTCGTCATTACTTTAATAGCTCGCCATGGCAACACAGTTTGATAGTTTGTTCAGAAAGTTTGTTGTGAATCGTATGAATCCCCTAGGAGGAGTAGATACAAATTCAGAGCCTGATTATTCAAAAAATCCACATTCAAACCAAAATATCTGACTTCCTGTTGGTTGGAGCTAATGACTGTAAATGAGAAAGTTGTCCGGCTTGATGATAACAATATATGTTCCGAGTTTGGTAATTGTAGGCAAAACTAACCCCTCCACTTTTGTCAAAAAGTGGCGCTATAGAGCCCCTCCTCTCCACCCATTTCTAAGCCTTTGCCCATGTCTACTAGACAACATCTCTGATGTGTGTGTAGAGTAACAAATTGATCATGCAATTTGAAGCGTGCTAAGAGTCTAAACAGCACCCAGAAATAATATTAAAGTTTGACACGTTGCCATGGCAACAGTATTTTCGATATCAAAAATCATTTCAGAGGTCTAAATCTGCCATGTTTTGACATTATACTGATGAAGTTTGAAGCAAATAGGGTAAAATAGCAAATATTGCCATCTAGTGTTTACAGTATGTATGACATTTATCTATTTTTTTCAACCAGAGGTGACTAATCTGCTTATTTTTAACTCACATGCGTCTTGAATTGAAAAAATTAAATAAAATGTGCTAATGACTGAAAATTAGAAAATTGTCCGGCTTGATGATATCGATATATGTACTGAGTTTGGTTTGGTGACTGTAGGTGAAACTAACTATAAGTACTTTAAATACTTTAAATATCAAAAATATTTTCATAGGTCTACATTTGCCATTCTTGACATTATTCTGATGTAGTTTGAAGCAAATCAGGTAAAAATAAGAGGATGACAAAGCATTTTTGAAAGTGACACACTTCCTGCTGCCAGTTGGTGGCACTATGACTTTAACTCACAATAGTCACATCCATGTGCCCAGCCTCCTACAAAGAACACACCACTGCAGTTTCATCGAAATCGGTCAATGTGTGCAGAATTTATAGCACACTTTCTGTTTCCCTTTTCTCGCCATAAATTTGTTGCCTCAACACGGCCAACCCGTTTGAGATATCAAAAATCCACTCGCAATTTAGCATCTTCAATGTCTTGACTTCATGCTGACCGAGTTTGGTGATGATTGGATGAAGTCCCTAGAATCTCATTCTCGATGAGTTCTACATGTGTACCAAGTTTCATACATATACGTGCTAGTATGTAACCATGATTTCATATTGCATTCAAGGGGGCGCTGTAGAGCCCCCCTGCCATGCCAGCGTCCCAGCTTTGGCCCAGCCATAATGGCCGCAGATTCTGACCCGTGTGCAAATTTTCAAGAGTTTTTGAGCAAGGGCCCAAAAAGCCTGCAAAACCACGGGGAAAAGATTTTAGCTGCAAGCAGCAATGACGGGCCCAAGTCCCGGCACCACTGCCACCCTGGTGGCTTCAGGGCAACAGTGCACGGTGGGTAATATGCATTTATAGTGGGTAAATGTAAAGGAACTATATCAAAGTTGTTTGAATACACCACATTTTCTGCAGCCACCTGGTGCCACTATGACTGTGAACCACAACAGCCACATCATGAGATCATTTAAATTTAGATGAATTTCATGTCATTGGATGTCACAGGTCATTTTGAAATGAGTGCAAAGTTATCTTTTGCAGCTCAAAATATTTTAAGTCCAGAAGTCCAGTATTTATCATAAGGTCATTTTATATTTTTATTAACCTAATTATTAAACTAATTATATAAAACTATATTGTTAGTGCCCAACAAATGAACTGGTTCTATGCATTTATTTTGTTATTCATACTCAGAAAAAGACAAGGCCAAAGATATTTCTTATCCTTTAAAGCAGGCCAAAGAACACATCAATGAAAGTTTTAAACTCTAAACCATCATTTTTAACTTACACATGCTTTTTGAATTGAAAAAAAAAAAAAATGTGTTTATTTCAATTTGTTTTATTTTATATATAATTAAATAGTGTATAATGTATGAATATGTGCTACCTATGTCATTTCATCAATGTTTAAGTGAATAAACGCCTAAATTAAATTTTTTTATCATATAAAGCGGTCATCATGTCTCGTTAGAAGAACCTGCTCACTCTTAAGGTGAAGTTTTCCAAACCTTTTTTTTTTTTTTTTCTTTTTATTTCGAACAACAACAAATAAAAAATAAAATAAAATATGAAAATATAATAATTGTGTTACCACATTGTAATCATATCATAATCCTCATATCATTTTAGTAAATTGTTTTTATACAACTTTTTAAACTGTTTAAAGTTTGTACAATATTTTAACACCTGCTCCAAATTATTCCACAACCTCACCCCATATATAGTGATGCACATACTTTTTAGAGTTGTTCTTATGTTGAGCTTTTTAAAGTTTAATTCTCCTCTCAAGTTATACCCACCCTGCCTCTCCATAAACATTTTTTGTAAATTTTCCGGGAAGTAAATTATTTCTTGCTTTAAACATAACTTGTGCTGTCTTAAATTTAACCAGATCAATAAACTTTAGTGTATACGATTTCAAGAATAATGAATAATGAACCTTATGTTATACTACTTAGGGAAATGACAGTTAAGGGGCTTTATGCAACACTTATCGTTTTTTTAAGGGATTACTTAAGTGAAAAATATATTCTTAAGGGAAATTCTTAAGGTTTATGACGTTTCAATTAAAGAAACCCTTATGTAACACTTAACGGTTATTTTCTGCAACACCCTTAAAGGTGCAGTTGTAATAATTTTGTCCGCTAGAGGTCGCTAGAGGCCTATTCAAAACAAAGGCGTAGCTTGATGACGGCAAGTTTGAGTGTGGAATCTTGGGACATGTGGTCTCCATCTCAACAGACAGTGCAATTGGACTCGGGAAGAAATCATGTTCATGGATGCGATTATTAACGTTACTGTAGTATGAAGCAGAGCAGGAGCGAGTGTTGTGGAGCTGAACGAGGAGCTGGAGCGATTGCGCAACACACGCCTCACGAGCAGCGGGACTTTTATTATGCCACAATCGCCAGCGCTGCTTCCGCTTTACCATATGTATCATATGTATTGACAGCACAATTTTTTATTGTGAGGTTATGATGTAAAATTATGATAACTACACTGTAGCTGCTACAGTAACTAACAAAATTTATCCAATACTGGATTTCATAAGTGTCTGAAAAAGACAATTTTCACATGCCACCATTACATATTGCGTCATGCAATACAATACAGCAAATATAGTTTGACAGTAAATTATCAAATTAATTGATTACCGTTTAGTCAGATGATATGAAAACGATTACCACTTGTTCAACAAATATATACACTCGTGTACATTCAAACACAATAACTGGGCATACATAGCAAACGTGAGTTCTACGCGAGTAGATTACATACAAAGTCAATGCAAAGACGCGATCAGACTATGGATCAGACGCGTCCTCGCGCGGGTCTAGAGACGCGATGCCCCGCGTTTGGCGTGTATGCCCCATAATACTAATCGTGTTGATCGTTATAATGGCATACATTTTCTGTAAAGATACCTGTCGAGTAAAACACAAGTGTGACCGACATCTCTTTCTAGGTGAAGTTTGTCGCGAAGCTCTCTCCATCTAGAAAATGCAACACCGATATTGATCCTCGCTCTTTCTCTCCTCTTGTCCCAAACTCTTCTTGGGTCGTTTTGGTTGGCCCGTACGCTTACGTTTACGGGAGCTGTCCTTGTCGACAGAACCAGCGGCAGATGGTAAACAGTAATTATGTTCCATAAATAAGTAACACAATCCACCATAAAACATGCAAGAAGTAAATAAGGAACTGCTTGAAGCAAGCTAGTGGTTTGCTGGACGCTAGACACTACTTCCGCATTTGTCCACGACACTGTTGTCATGTGGTTTCTACGTCAGTAAAGGCGGTAACAAAGGGTAACTGACGTCATTGACAGGAGACTGCACTGCCCCGTGTCACTGTTTAGAATGGGAATTTTCAAGTAGTTGAAAACATTAGAGATATTGTTAGTAATCAGCTGGACACAATATATAACACTAGCCTAGTGGTTTTTGGATATTTTACTGCGAATATCTTACAAATTTACCTTTAAGTTTAAGGGAAATATAAGGGCAATCTTATGGCAAAATTACACTTAAGGTGCTTTATGCAACCAGGCACAGGACTCTTATCAAATGAAGTTTGGGGCAGATAGGACATTGTAGCGTTACAACAGCTTCCTCTTTCATGGCTTTCAGGAGAAGGAGAAGCCCTTTCAGGGCTTGGGCCATAAATAGAACATAACAGGGCATACTCATTACAGTCTGTTTGAGGGTCATTACTGCCGCACATCAATGTTTTGTTTTGTTTGTTTTTTTGTTTTTTGTTTTTTTCAAATTATAAATGGTTTGCTAGTATTTATGTGTATTTAAATGTCTGAAACCTAAAACAACCTAATAGAGCGAATAAGGCATAGCAAATGCACACCTAAAGAGGTGCAGGTTGAAGAAAAATGCAGTATAGTAAAAGGAAAACAACTGCGCACTCACTTAAGCATAGGAAGCATAGGTTTCAGCTAGTAGCCGTTGGTGAATAAATATTCAGCCTATGCTTCAGTGAGTGCGCAGTTGTTTTCCTTTTACTATGAAACCTAAAACAAACATTATGTTGTTGAAAACAGAACAGTTGTCTAACTTTCTGGCTCAGTGCCAGCCAAAGCACAATAGCCACTCTAATTTTACCGGTGTGATCATACGCTGCAGGGTCTACAGTGATCAATGCTTTTATTTTGCTTTTAGAAGGTAGGCCATAAAGACTTTCCAAGTCAGAGGGCTTAAGTCTGAGTCAAGTAGCTATGTCTCCATCACCCTGTTTTTATGTGCATTTTGAAGTAAAAAAAAAAAAAAAAAAAAAAAAAAAAAAAAATAGGCTAATGGAAACACACAATTTTGAAAAAAAAAAAAATAATAATAATAATTCTGACGCAGCGAACATTAAACCCATGTGACTGTCTGTTTCCACTGATGTTGTTGTAACAGACATGTTATACATTTATGTTTGATTCTGTTATGACGCATTAATTCTGGATGTACTGGAACTCGTTGTATATGTGTGTACAATGCATTTTCCCTTTGGTGCTTGCCATAAAAAGACGAGTCATTTGCACTTTTGCACTGGAATGACGCGGGTTTTTAGGGGTTGTCCTCTCACGTGTGTGATACTTAATAAAGTCGAGAGGAGTTCAGATGGCTCATTTATTTATTTTTTCATATTCATAAGTGTTTAATAGGCGAAGCTTTCGTGAACGCTGGTGCACGCCACTTATATAAATCTATCATGCGCATGCTTTAGGTTTGAGTGCAAAACCTGTGAGAATGAGTAAATGCAAAATACAAGCACTATTCAACCGGAGCAAATGAGACGAGTGAGTGAGAGGAGGCGGGTGTGTCAATTCGCCGTCAGAGAGAGGAGAGAGCGAGAACACGTAGCTGGTATCGGTGTATACATACTGCAGATAAGGAGTGTTGGAATCGTTTCAGATATTTCAGTATCAATATGTATCAAAATATCAATATTTTTGACAACACTACTTACAACGGGTAAACATGTCAGCTGTGTGGACACTAGGATTGGCATGACAATATCAATTTCTGGATTTTAATCGAATTTAATTTTGATAACCAGATATCGCTGCTTAAACCCCAAGAACGATTTTTATCGTCTATGCTACTTTCTGTTCATGTATGAACAAAACTTCACTAAACATTAACATGTAGCATGCCTAATATCCAATTATCGCAATAAGCTTTGTGTTTAGTTACTTTTGATTTGAATAAAACAGTTTGAATAATCTCAGTTTTCAAATTCTGTTGATTTTAATCACAAAATGTAGTTTTGCAAACTGCATAGCAAATGTCACATTGTTCACTATCTGAGAAAATAGAGTGAATGTGAGTGAATTTGGACACTATTGACATACAGTCCACCATTAGTTACAAGCATACAAATCATGTCCCAAGTCACGAAAAAAAAAAAAAAAATGTATGGTTCAGACTAAGATACATTTTCTTTAACCTTTTAAGATACCAAACACTACAAAGGGTTTATCAATTCATGTGGCCCATGGCATTAGTCTGAGCTCAAAGATGAAAAAATTGCTCTTGTTACACTTATGAAAGATAAGTTAGCGACCCTTTGAAAAGGTCAATGATTATCTGTTGAACAGTAGTAACATTTACAACAATGAATGAGTTGCACAAGGGCTGCTCTCTGTTCTAAAACAAGAAAATAAATATGTTCAAATGTATAGGTACACAAAAACCTAATCAGAAAATCCATAAGCATTTGTCTACTTGCAACTTTCTAATGGTACTTGGTCAATTGCGAATTTTTATAGGAATCTAGTGATGTGTAGATGCTATTCACAGAAATATTCACATCCAGGCATTTGTTAAGATTTTTTTTTACACCAGAAAATCCTTGAGATTGGCTCGGGATATCCCTAGTACAAACACATACAAAAACATCTAAACAGGCAGTGCAAACCATTTTAAGTCACTGTCAGCATGTATTTAGCCCACAGTCTGGCTATGAAGACATACAGACAAGTACTACTCTTCCACAAGAATGTAAGCAAATAAACCAGTCTTACCTGTTTTCAGGTGAACTAATTCATCATGACCAAAGATGAATTAGTGTACTTTGTGTTCCATTCATTTTTTGTTTTTTAACCACGTTGAGAAAAACAAAAAACAAATGGCTGATGTATTTTTAAATGCTGTGTTGAATACCAAAATTTCAATTAAAACCAAATACACAAATTTCATGTGTACAAAATAAATATTCAGATTTTCCGCATGTCCAAAAGAATGCTATTGCCTACTAGCAGCAAACGCACCAAAAACTGCTTAATGTGGCTTAATGTACTACTAAGACAGTGAGCAAATAAAGCATAGGCTATGTACAGCAGATGAGCCCACATTATGAACGCAATTACATTAAGCATTTTCCTAGAAAATAAAATACTGTTATAAAGAAAACACTTAACGCATTAAGACACTAGAAATTAAATTTAGCATTTTTACATATAAAAAAAAAAACAAGCTGTATATCATTTATATTATTTTTAATAAAATAACAATCTTGCATAAGGAAAACTAACTTGTATCTGCTAATCCTATTCATCAGTGTTAAAATAAAAAAGGAAGAAACTGCATTTTCCATATTTCATTTCTGATTTAAAAAAAGGAAAAAGGAATGGACGCAAAAGTACACGGACCATGCTCATAATGGTAACTGATTTTCGATTTTGGTTTCCAACAATTATGAAAACAAGATAATTGAGTAAAATTATCGTTCCTCCATAAAAGCCCAAACTTAACATCCAAATCAGCCAAAAAAGAGAGTCTTAAAATGCAATCTACTGTTGTTAAACTGTGGGATGTGTTTGATATTAAACACTGTTATTAAAAGCGCATTAAGCCGCAAACGAGACACTGCTCCCAATGCGGCTTTCTGTGTCCACGCTCGGAGTCTGAGCCGAACGTGAATAAGCAAATGGGCTTCGGCTATGCGCCTAAACTCGTACACATGTCAAAAAATATCAAAATGAGACTATTTATGTTAACACAGTGTGTTATGTCTTAAGTAAATGTACACAGTTCAGAAAGAAAACGTTTGTGTAACAGTATATTGGATCCGTAGCTCTTTACAGTGACAGCAGCCTAATATACCTGCTGCAATCTGTCATTAATTGTCTGATAATCAAACAACAAATGCCAAAGAAAAATCATTCACTGATCTTGACTGAATAACTTAAGTAGCTTTAATAAGGATTAATCTATATTTAATGTGTACAGTAAGACTATGCAGTAGGGCTGGACAATTAATCGGAAGCGAAATTCAGAACATCTAATCGACATAATTTTCCCATGTCGGTTATTTCGGTTTTTAATCCCGTTAATACTTTCCCCTTAAAAACATATTACCGCATGTGTAGTCATGTGACTCCGCTTGTCCAGTCGGCGTCATGGAGGCAAACTCAAAAGGCGAGTCAACACACACACACACACAGCGCACGAGTGGCGAGCCCTGATGTGAGATAACTTTCACTTTCGTCTTCACTAAACTTTGTCAATTGTATGTTTTAAGGCTTGCCAGTTTGCACATTCAAACGATTTTAGACCATCGGATGTGTATTATTATATTGAGCTACATGCACTGAAGCATTGTGGCACACAAACACTCATACAGACAGCAGCTGCACAGATTGCGTGCACGTTGTCAATGCTGTCCTGTGATTTATCACCAAAGTAGCTTATACGCTATAACTTATGAGTTTCTATGTTTCTACGTTTGAAGTAACTACTTACAACCCACATTTTCACAATTAATAGAGAGACGGTATGACTAATTCAAGCACGCAATCGCTCTCACTAACGCATTCAAATAAAGGTACTGGTATGGTGCTAATTTATCTGTAGGCCTATCTGATTTACAACAAGCAGAAATCTCTAAGAAATGTTATGAACCATAGATAAAGTAACAGCTGAAAGTGAGCTGTTATGTCAGAGGACTCTTTCATTATGAAAAAAAAATATCCCACCTTTATTAGTTAAGCATGTTTACAGTACAAACCTTGTCAGTGAACTATGAGGGCAAAAAAAAAACAAACAAAAAACAAACAATATAATTGTTCATTAAGTGTAATCGATGTAAAATGTTCAATTAATCGAGATTTATTTTAAAGGATTAGTTCACTTTCAAATGAAAATTACCCCAAACTTTACTCACCCTCAAGCCATCCTAGGTGTATATGACTTTCTTCGTTCTGATGCACATAATCGGAGAATTATTAATAAATACCCTGACGCATCCGAGCTTTATAATGGCAGTGAGTGTTACCGAAAGAGTATGAGCTGAAGAAAGTGTCTCCATCCAGGACGTAGCATAAGCTTTTTGAACTGCTAGGGCCCTATAATACACCCGGCGCAATGCGACGCAAGGCGCAGCGCAAGTGTGTTTGCTAGTTTGCGTCCGGCGCCGTTCGCGTTTTCCCGTTCAGCGCCACGTCCTTAAATTAGTAAATGCATTTGCGCCAGTTAGTGCGCCCATGGGCGTGCTGGTCTAAAAAAGAGGTGTGTTCAGGCGCATTGCTATTTTAAGGAGCTGAAAATAGACTGCGCCATAGACCAACTCAAACCTGGTCTAAAGTCTAAAGTCAATGGCGCAATATTTTTTTGTTAGAGCGCGTTGGTAGAAACTGCGCCTCTGGGCGCGTCCACAGTGCGCGTTGACTTTGCTTATTACACACAGGGATGCGCATCACACAAACATGCCAAATATTAAAAACAAAAGGATTACAGTGTAAAAGAATATTATTGTGTAGGCTACATAAATATAAAAATGTAATGATGAATAGTCATTGCGTGTATTAGAATTAGGCTACCTATTTTCAATTCAGCCTATTACTACTTATAATGATGAACGAAATTGGCTAATTAATTGAACAATCGTGCCAATACACACACATATATATATATTAACTGACTCATTGCGCGGAGCTATTTGAAAGCCTGCATTTGCAAGCCCGCTTTAACTTCGCGCACGAGCAGATCGGTTTCTTCGCTTGAAAAGCGTTCAGCTTTTCCGCCATGTAAATAGCAATCCGCCATGGCGCGAGCGCATCTCGCTCTTAAAGGGAATGGGAGATGACACTCTGATTGGTTTATTGAACGTTACGCCCATTACTCATTAAGAGAATAGGGACAACCCATTTCAAAAATGACCACGGACCGTTTTTCCGTCGTTAAAATAGCAAAAGTGGATTTGGACACGCCCTGAGTGCACCTGCGCCGTGCGCTTTACACTTTGCATTTAGATCGTTAAAATAGGGCCCCTAGAGTTTTACACTTTCTTCATAAGGTGAATACGGAAAGTGGTCTGGTGGAAGCTAGATATTTTACTACTATTTACTACTATTTTACATAACTTGTTAAATATAGATTTTTTTTTACACAAACGCGTCGCTTCGCTTCAGAAGGCCCCCCAGAGACACTTTGATGAAGGCACTTTTTTTCATACTCGTTTGGTAACGCTCACTGCCATTATAAAGCTCAGATGCGTCAGGATATTTATTAATATTTCTCCGATTGTGTTCAACAGAAAGAAGAAAGTCATATACACCTAGGATGGCTTGAGGGTGAGTAAAGCTTGGGGTAATTTTCATTTGAAAGTGGACTAATCCTAAAATTATACTGTCAAGCCCTACTATGCAATGTGATATGCATGGTTATTTTACATTTGATTAATCCTTTTTTTTTTTTTGCAGGCTATTGTGGTAATCTGTGGTAATCTGAATACCACTGTTAGTATATCTTCCTGAAAAACTTAACACACTGTTTATTTAATTTGTATTTTCTTTCCACTTTATTTATTTGTCTGTTTTGTTTGTAATTACTTTGTTCTTATTGTATTGTTGACTGTTTACTTGTCTTATGTAATTGTTTTTAGGACCTTTTTCTTACATTAGTTAACCTAGTAGGCTATTAGCTTTTGCTGAATTATCAATAATTGTGAAATTTCACTGATATTCATAGACTTTTGCTAAAATCAAGCAGCCCTATTAGAAATTGTCTTCAGACTAAGACAATGACATTGCTTTCACTTCTAAAAAAGTGAATCTTACAATCTTTGAAAGATCCTTTTGATGGAGCTAACTAATCTAGCTAAATAGGCATGAAAGAAAGGCCACCAAGATGTTTTCTCTTAATAAGATTCTGCAACTAAATCCATTCCCCTACGGAACAGAAAACAATCTATGCCACATTAATATGACTATGGTATGAATGCAGAAATCAAAAGGAATTTGAAGTATAATTGATTTACAGTCACTGGAGCTTAAAGTAGGCCACAGAAAATGCCAAACATTCTTTCGAGGGACAAGGGTGGTTAAAGTAATGACACATAACTCATAATCATTCAACTTAGATGGGTCTGTACACAGCATCATGGGAAATATCAAGGAATATAAAAGAAACATTTTATTTTAGTATTTTTTTATTCAGTAATGAATAACTGTGACCTCGGTTGTGCTGAAGCAGGTAATAGAGGAGAGGTCTGAAAAATCAAGGAGAGATCGGTAAATGCAGTCCATCACATGCAGCCTAGGCCCATATAAAATGTACACATAGCATTTACTGTTACAGAACCTCATGTTTCCGTCTTCCCCAGTGACCTGGTTTCCCCGTTCTGTTGATTAGTTCATTTGATCCACCTGTGTCTCGTTAATCATCCCATCACCTTGTTTAGTTCCTTTGTCAGTCTCGTGTATATATACCCTGTGTTCTCCTTCACTCCTGGTCCGTTCTCGTTGTTGTCTACATGCATGTACACTATCTCCTGCATTATTGATTAAAATCCCGTTTCTGTGGAAGTCTGTGTTTGCCGTGTCTCTTCAACTACAGCCACACATAACAGAAGAACAGACCGAAACTTTTTTTTTTGCGGCGTTTTTTCTTCAGTTTTTATTTGTGTTTTCCCCTCATGGCTCTACCCGCAGTCCAGCTCCTTTGCCTGAAGCAGGAAGACCGCTCGCTGGAACAGCACACTAGTGACTTTTTCCAGCTTGCGTGCCTAACTCACTTCCCGGACCGCTCGCTCTGTGTTTACTATCACACCGGCCTGAGCGAGCGGTCCAAGGCACGCATTCCAGCGGGCGGTCCAATGGAGGATTTCGCCGCATACTCTCCGTTTACCATCGGCCCCGCGGAGGAAGACTTCGCCACCAGCCCCACTCCACTGCCAGAAGCCAGTCAGCCATCATCGACGAACGTCACAACGGAGATGTTTCACGTGCCCACCGCAGACCGAGGAGGCCAGCCTGCCACGATGGATGAGCCTGGACCGAGGAAGGGATCGGACAGTACCATCACCCCGGAGCCAACCTCACATCAAGGGTCTGACCAGGTGCGCGAGCCGGTTACATCATCTGACGTCGAGGGAGTGCTTGTGGAGCTCGAGGGCTGGGAGGAAAGCTCCGCCCACAACGCCACCACGATGGGAAAAATGACTGACACTGGTAAATATTTTGAGGAACTGAAAGACATTTTTATGGATGATTTAATAGATTTTTTCGGAGAGGTGACTTCCCATTCCCCTGATTCTCCTGTTTTTAATGAATCTCCTGAGCCTCCAGAGGACCAATCTCCAGTGTTCTCCGTCTCCTGAGTTCCCTGTCTGCCCACCCAGCCTCCCTCTCCCGCCTCCTCCGTCACCCAGTCTCACAGCCAGTTCCTCAGCCCCACCATCATTTCTGCCCTTCAGCCGCTTGACATCTCCCACATGCCAGGTGGGGATGTCAAGCATCTTCAGGCCCTCCACTCCATCCACTCAAGAGGATCCCCTGCCTCCACTTCCAGCCTCCACGCCCCCTGCTCCACCTCGGCCCGTCGACGCTTCGGTGTCACCCTGGCTCCTCCCTCCTTCGGCTCCACCGGACACCATCGGCCATACGGCTTCTCCGGGCTCCCTCGTCTTTCTGGCTCCGCCTTGGTCAGTCGTCCACCTGCCTGCACCTACGGTTCCATCTGTCTCCTCCTTCCCTCCAGCTCCGCCTACATCCTCGGTCCCACCAGCTCAGCCTCTGCCCTCTGGATGTCCGCCTCCTCCTCGGACGCTCGTCACCATGGCTCCTCCTCGGTCTCCGGGACCATCGGCTGCGTGTGGGCTCGTCGGCTCTTCAGTTCCATCTGGGTCTCCAGCTGAATCTCCGTTGGTCGTCCCCAGGGTGTCGTCTGCCCTCAAGCTGACTCCACCATGGCTCCTCCCACCTGCGACTCTACCCTGGGGCCTCGTCCTGGCTGGCTTCTGGGGTAACATCTGGCTCCTCCTGCTCCTGGCTTCCCCTTGGCTCCTCCCACCCTCCACTCCCCCTTGGACTGTCATTATTTTCCATGGACTCTTTTCTTTTGTTTGTTTGTTTTTTCTCCGCCCTCCTCCAGAACCCCCTCCCTCCTCTGTTGGACTCTTACAGCGCGAGGACGCACCTATCCAGGAGGGGGCGAACTGTTTCATCAGCCGACTGGCCCTCTGGCTTGTCAATCACTGCCATGACGTTCCTTGTGAGAGACGTGCGCGGCTGCGCGCTCCAGTAACTTTCCACACTCCACAGGCGCCGCATACAGTGTTTTTGTCAGGAGACAGGAGTAACAACTGCAGATTATGAGTTACCTGCGGTGAGTCCGACATAATGAATCCACTAACACGACACAGCGAATGCCGGTGGTAAACACTCGTGTATGAGTTTTGGGAGGCATTCCTTTGAAATGAGCTGTGAAGGAGGGGGGTTGTTCTTACGCATGCGCTCATTTCAAAAACTCACTAACAGTCTTTGGTTTCTCAGTCGACGAAATGATCCTCTGTAGCACCTTTAATACATTAACTAATGTTAACAAATGAACCTTATTGTAAAGTGTTACCACAAATTCAACACAAATAAGATGCTTGAACACACATGTAAGATCCAGACAGGTGAAACAGAATATTTTTGTAGGTTGAATTCATAAAGACTTTATTTGTTTCTGAAAGAATAATTCAGTGATACATACATTTTTAACAGCAATTTGTTGCCACCTAGTGGCGTAACAATAGGTAGCCATCAGCATAATGTAGACATCAGCATTTATATCTTAAGTATATAGACTATTGTATACTTCTGTGATAAATGGAATATTTTAAGACAGAAATATGATACTGTGTGTTTGAAAAGATTGTTTGTGAAGCTGTTTATCTAAACTTGACAACTGCTCTCACTAGATCAGTGGCAGCGCAAAAGCAGATTTGAATGTCGCCATTTTTTTTGTCAAAGGTTTAATATAGACAGAAAAATCATTTTTATTTAGTAATTAGAACATGTGAGTGAAGAAATCGAGAATGTTATCTTTTAAGATTAATCGTGCAGCTGTGTGCATCTCTCTCATATTACATATATATATATATATAGCTTAGCTTAGCAAAAACACGAACAAAAACCTTACCCACAATGGTACAGGGACAATGCATGAGCAAGACTGAGGCAAACATGAGGACTAATGACAAGACAAGACACACCTGTGCACTATCAACCTAATGAAACAATGACAACATAGGACACATGACAAGGGGTGTGCATGTGAGAGAGAGAGAGAGTGAGCACATTACTCTTTTTGTGACAGGGATTAATGTACCTTGCTGCTAGTATTTCAAATTTTGGATAAAATGTCTTTCTGATTTCCTCATAGTTAAGGCAGCTGGTGAGGAAGTGTTACTCTGTCTCTGCTTCTCCCTGGTCACAGTAGGGGCAAATACTCTCTCTCTCTCTCTACAGTCAGTGTGTGATTGCTCAGTCTGTACCTCGCCATCATTCTACTTAATTTACAGTCTTTCACTGTACTCAGATATTCTGCTGTTGCATTGTCTCTATTTAAGGCCAAATAACATTCAAGTTTACTTTGTTTTTCTGCTGTTTCAATCCAATAGGTCAGGTAATTTTCTTTTTGTGCTTTTATAATTTGGTTGGGCCGAATTCTGTGGATGAGGGTGTCAGTGTCCTGAGGCTAGCTGTTGTTAGTTGTGTTAGATTGTTTTTGCAGCTTCAGGACCATCTGAATCAGGGGGGCTTTTTTCAATGTTCATTTCATGGTTAAGGGTTTTAAAATGGTAAGAGTTGGGGTCACTCGTTTTTAGATGTTTCCAAAATTTGTTTCTCAATCTGGAATAATAGAGGGTATTGGCCTAATTCTACCCTGCATGCGTTGCTCCGTGTGTTCCTCTGTACTCTCAAGATACTCTTACACTCGGCATGCAGGGATTCCGTCGAGTTTTTGTCCCATTTCGCAAATTCAAATTCTCTCTCTCTCTCTCTCTCTCTCTGCATTGGTATCTTGATAAGAACCAGTTCTCAGTTTCCAACCTTAGCCAGCAGCCAAATATACACACAGCTGTCTGTGTCAGAAAAAAAAGAAAGGGGGAAAAAAAAAAAAATCACTGCTCTTCACTGATTAACTTTTGTAGCTTTAATAAGAAATGTATATTTATTTAATTCATACAGTGAAGATTAAGCAGTGTTTTATTTTTACAATAGATTATTCAATTTCTGTTTTATTTCTTACTTGAATACCACTATTAATTAAATAAACCTAATGTGGGCCTACCTGAAGAACCTGGAACCTGGAACCTTGTATCTTTGTTTTGTGTTTGTCCTATTGTTGATCATTTTCATCTTTGTTCTCATTAAAGTATTGAAACAAAAATAACTGTCCACCCCAAGTTTGAGGTGATTTTGTTTGTCTGGATGTAATGTTAAGTTTTCAGGTTGATATAACTATATATTACCAAGCTGGACATTGAGTTTGTGGTATTTGAATTATATTCAAACCACCCCAGCACGGCACATTTTAAATGTCTCCCTTATTAAATGCAGCTGATCAGCTGCATGGATGAAACTCATCAGCTGATTAGTAGAGTACTGCATAACCTGAGATGGGTGTGTCCAATAAGGGAGACATCCAAAATGTGCAATGCTGGTTTTCACTTTTTCAAGTTTGTAGGGAGGCTCTAAAATGTGAATATAATTATAATATATAATATATTATAATATAATTGGTTATATAATTTTCAGTTTTTTAATATACTTAAATATCATTTAAATTTATTTTACAGTTAAATCATTGTCGTATTGCATTTTGCATCATTTAGCAAGTTATTGCATATCGCATTTTTCTTCAATATCATGCAGCCGGGAGCCCTACTATGTTATCACAAGACCTCACTATACAGCCATTTCTGTCAATTTTTATTTATTTATTTTTTCCAGTTTTGTGTAGGTCCAAGAAGGAGAAGTTAAAAATGTGTAACTACATCCTTCACACTGCTAACTTTTTGCATTGCATTGTGGGACACACAATTCGACAGTTGTATACTGCAGATTTTGGCAAATTGTTTAGGTCACACTACAGCAAAAACAGTATGACTAGTATGGTAGCATGCTATTACAAACATACCATAGATATGCTACTATTGAAATTTGATAATTAAAACAAATGCTATAATTACTATGTGGGCGACCTCGAGGAGAGAATTGGAATGGCTAAGCTAAGGCAGTTTGACATTCATGAAGAAATTTAAATGACAGGCAAGTTGAAGAAAGAAAAGACAGTGAAAGACCAATAAAGCTTTTATGGGAAGACATCTTACAAGAAGTGGTCTTGTTGGGTGTGTTCTAGCCATGAAGCTATTTTTGTAGAAAGCCAAGACAAGTGATTTTAGTATGAAAAAAAGCACAAGTGACAAGCAGCAAGTCCAAATCTGTAAGTTGTGTTTTGATACTTGTGTCTATCTGCATGTCTCAGGATAGTGCTAAATTGTCAAAATGAGAATTTCCACCATTTTGGATTCTCAGATGTTCAGCATTCAGTGGTCCAATGCCTTTTCACTGAATTAATTCACAGGTCATCACACCTGAATCTGACAACAACCCTCTACGGACACACTGAAGCTCAAGACGCTTTTGACAAGTCATTTTTTTTTATTTTACATGGAATGCAAGAACAAAACAAATGAAAAATTCTACTTAAATATAATACAAAATATTAATATAACATATACATTTCAAACACTATTAAAGTAAACAGTCTGTAATAGAGGTAAATTTAACAGTAGCTAGATACAGATTAGAAATTAAACAGTCTTTACTTTATAAATTAAATATAGATGCACATTGTAGAAGGTTGTGACAATTATATGTATATGCTGCTTGCATACCCGCTGTTCTTTGTTCACATGAATTCAAATAAAAAATGTTCATCTACTATGATCTACAAAAAAGGATATTTTCTGATATTTGTCATGTCAACTGACATGTTTTCTGGTGTTACTTTTTCAGAACTCTGGTGTCTGTCAAATGAAAGTTATAAATAGCCAACACCCTATTTTTATGAATAACCATACCATACCGTACCATATGCCATACCATAAACTCAACCAAGCAACTACAAATATAGGCCTACTCTACACCCAATAAAGACTGATAGACAGATGATTGGACAGTTGGGGGGGAAAAAAGGCTTGCAAAAGAGTGTAAAGATTATATGGCCTCTACTCTAAAGTGAAAGTGAAAGTGACGTGACATGTAGTCAATTATGGTGTCACATACTCGGAATCTTCATTTATCCCATCCAAGTGCACACACACAGCAGTGAGCAGTGAACAAACACACACACACATACTCACTGTGAACACACACACCTGGAGCAGTGGGCAGCCAATTTTTGTTAGTCACTAAACATAATGTACTGTCAGGGCCATTAGAGAATGCGAGCCCCTCTCGGCATTCTCAAGGCCCCCTAAAGTGTGAGGCGATGTGAGGTCGCACACTTCACACAGTCCATGCGATGGTTTTAGTAGGCTGCTGTACACGACACCTTAAAAATTTTGGACACACTTTTTGATGATCATCTTTATCAGTTTCTGCTTAAATGCTTGAAATTAGTTTTGAAGACAATTGTTTCTACATATAGCATATGCGGAACAATTTATTTATGTATATAAAATCTATTAAAAGTGCCTATTGAAACCAAACACCCCTGAGCCCTTCATAGATTGACAGACGCTCTGGGACCATGACACCGGGGACACCGAAAAAAGCTGCTGAGGGGGTTTTATATTCCCGAAATCAGTACAGGCCACTGATACACAACAGTCATTTGCTCGAACCCTTTAGAGATAGACATAACCCCTTATCCAATGCACTTCAATCTACAAACGTTTGCAGCTAAATGGTAAATTTACATGAAATGCACTTCATTACAAAGACCTCAGTGTCATCTTGCCAGATGCAGTTTTGCCCAGGCTTTTAAATGGATTCACCGATCCACATGGCACACAGCTGACCTGAAATAACCCTCCAGCTGCAGAGAAATTCTCATCTACGGAGAGTCAAGAGGACCACTAATAGTTTCCATATTTCAACAACCCTTTTTCTTTCGCATGTCTGTTTAAAAAAAAAAAAACAACATTATTATAAAACACTAATCATTAACACAGAAAAGTGATAACCTGTTCACTGCATCAACTGTTCTGACATCAATTGCATTCATAACAGTAGATTTGAGTACTAGCATGCTGATTTCTGCATACTGTAGCCTATATAATGTATTTTGTATACTTTTTACAGTGTGGGAAAAAGTGTACACTATAGTATGCAATGGTAAACGTTTCAATCTGTAGAATGCAAACTGTAGTCACATAATCTCAATATATGCATATATGGCATCCAGTTAACTTTTTTGTGTGTGTGTGTGTGTGTGTGTGTGTGATAAAATTGTGTAATAATGTCGTAACTTTTGGCAGTGATGTCAAATAGGAAGTCAATTACCAAATGTTAAAAATCACTTATAGTTTAGTCACTGAAATTCAAATTGCTTTGTAGGATATAGTATTATTCTGTGCAGCATGCTGTTATAATGTTGTATACTGCACATTTTGGGAAATGTAATAGGTCACCTGGGTATTCCATGTTTACAGAAATTGCATACAGTATGCATAGTGCGTGCTACAGAAATAGTATGCATATTATGATAGTATTCCATTCCAAACATGTCTTTGGTGAAGAGTTATTACTGATATAACAAAATATATGTGGCTTTTCTGTTCATGCACAAACAACTGCAACAATTTTGTTATCGTAGCTACAATCAAACCATACAATTAGAAGATAAATATTGCCATACTGGCAGTCTTTGTGTAAAATAGTAATATTCTGCTAAAATATGTTGAAATTATGCAGTTTCTGTAAGTGGGTCAAATCGTTGGGCTCTGCCCGTGAGCCAACAAAACAACACTGGCCAACTCTAACACATTTGAGAGCAAAAAACGGTAGGATGTCATAAAAGTTTATTATTACGTCTGACTTAAGTTAGCAAAATGGTACACGCATGCACGTATGCATTATTGCATCGGTGCAACCATAACTTTAGGAGGAGCAGCAACAACAACAACAACAACAACAGAGCACTGTTCACTACATAAAGCATATTATTTTAATGACATTACAGATAACATTTACAAAAATGTCAAAAAGAAAGCATTTCGCTTTGGGGTAAATGCAGGCTAAGGTTATGCTTTTTCAATACCTTCACGACTCTTAATGGTTTTGCCGAAAGACGCTAAAAGTGCGGAAATCCACATCCGCTTACAAAAACATATGAAATATTAAACGCACGCAATGACATTTCATGCCATTTAGAAACACAGCTGCTGTATGTCGGAGCGATAGCGAGTTGCACTTGGGTCTCGATGTTTTAACACGGATACGTTTTTCAGCAAAGTAATGCCGTTTCACTTCACACAGGCGTAAAACACGGGAAATAATGACTCACCTCGAAGCTGCAGCACAGTATATGTGTATGTCCTTTATTAGATATCCATGTAATAGCAATGTTTGCTCCTGTGATCGGACAGACGTGGCCTGAAATGACCCAGCATAGCAGATCAACTCCAACATGGACCCGGAGACACAGAGAGAAACGTGCAGCTCTCTCATCTGATCGCTGTGGGGAATCAGAGAGCGTTTGACGTCTGGCCAAAGATGGTTTAACCCTTTACAGTGGCCCAAAAAATTATGATACTAAAGCACACTTAAAATAATCGAGTGTCATTGCATGATTACACTATAGCCTACCGGGGTGAATCCCACGAAAACGAAACATGTCTGGTCATGTTTCAATAAATACATTTTAAATAATTGAGATATGATATATGATATGATATTCTGCATCAAGAAAATTAAGCAGATAAGGATTGTTTTGCACTATTTTTTTATTTTATGCCACTGTGCCCTCAATTCTCACTACAGTAATGTGAATGAATATTATATTATTTAAGTACTCTGAATAGTCAGTGGCCAATGTAAAGCTATGACAGTTGTTATTACAGAATAAACCCTGACAGGATGATCAGGTCATGCATCCTCCTAAAGGAGTTTATTCTGAGATAAACTCTGTGCAGTATAACATATACAACCCAAATTCCAGAAATGTTGGGACGTTTTTTTTGTTTTTTTTAATTTGAATAAAATGAAAACTAAAAGACTTTCAAATCACATGAGCCACTTTTTTATTCACAATAAAACATAGATAACATAACAAATGTTTAAAACAGAGAAATTTTACATTTTTATCCACTAAATGAGCTCATTTCAAATTTGATACATGCTACAGGTCTCAAAAAAGTTGGCATGGGGGCAACAAATGGCTGAAAAAGCAAGAAATTTTGAAAAGATTTAGCTGGGAGAACATCTAGCAACTAATTAAGTTAACTGATATCAGGTCTAACATGATTAGCTATAAAAGGGATGTCTTGTAGAGGCAGAGCCTCTCAGAAGTAAAGATGGGCAGAGGCTCTCCAATCTGTGAAAGAGTGCATAAAAAGATTGTGGAATGTTCCTCACGTCAAATTGCAAAGGCTCTGCAAATCTCATCATATACAGTGCATAACATCATCAAAAGATTCAGAGAAACTGGACAAATCTCTGTGCGTAAGGGACAAGGCCGAAGAGCTTTATTGGATGCCCGTGGTCTTCAGGCCCTCAGGCGACACTGCATCACTCATCAGCATGATTGTGTCAATGACATTACTAAATGGGCCTAGGAATACTTCCAGAAACCACTGTCAGTAAACACAATCCGCCGTGCCATCTGCAGATGCCAACTAAAGCTCTATCATGCAAAAGGAAGGCATATGTGAAGGCATATCTGTGGGCCAAGGCTCATTTAAAATGGACTGTTTCAAAGTGGAAAAGTGTTCTATGGTCAGACGACTCCAAATTTGACATTCTTGTTGGAAATCATGGACAACGTGTCCTCCGGGCTAAAGAGGAGGGAGACTTTCCAGCATGTTATCAGCGTTCAATTCAAAAGCCAGCACCTCTGATGGTATGGGGGTGCATAAGTGCATACGGTATGGGCAGCTTGCATGTTTTGGAAAGCACTATGAATGCTGAAAGGTATATAAAGGTTTTAGAGCAACATATGCTCCCGTCCAGATGATGTCTATTTCAGGGAAGGCCTTGTGTATTTCAGCAGGACAATGCAAAACCACATACTGCATGGCTTCATCGTAGAAGAGTCCGGGTGCTGAATTGGCCTGCCTGCAGTCCAGATCTTTTTTTAAACATGCCCCCGTCCCAACTATTTTTGAGACCTGTAGCAGGCATCAAATTTGCAATGAGCTCATTTTGTGCATAAAATTATAAAATTTCTCAGTTTAAACATTTGTTATGTTATCTATGTTCTATTGAGAATAAAATATTGGCTCATCATGATTTGAAAGTCTTTAGTTTTCATTTTATTAAAAAAAAAAAAAAAAAAACGTCCCAACATTCCGTAATTTGGTTGTTGGTGTGTGTGTATATATATATATATATATACACAAACCCGATTCCAAAAAAGTCACTGTACAAATTGTGAATAAAAAACAGAATGCAATGATGTGGAAGTTTCAAATTTCAATATTTTATTCAGAATACAACATAGATGACATATCAATGTTTAAACTGAGAAATGTATCATTTTAAGGGAAAATAAGTTGATTTAAATTTCATGGCATCAACACATCTCAAAAAGTTGGGACAAGGCCATGTTTACCACTGTGTGGCATCCCCTCTTCTTTTTATAACAGTCTGCAAACGTCTGGGGACTGAGGGACGAGTTGCTCAAGTTTAGGAATAGGAATGTTGTCCCATCTTGTCTAATACAGGCTTCTAGTTGCTCAACTGTCTTAGGTCTTCTTTTTTCGCATCTTCCTCTTTATGATGCCCAAATGTTTTCTATGGGTGAAAGATCTGGACTGCAGGCTGGCCATTTCAGTACCCAGATCCTTCTTCTATGCGCCATGATGTTGTAATTGATGCAGTATGTGGTCTGGCATTGTCATGTTGGAAAATGCAAGGTCTTCCCTGAAAGAGACACGTCTGGATGGGAGCTATGTTGTTCTAGAACTTGGATATACCTTTCAGCATTGATGGTGCCTTTCCAGATGTGTAAGCTGCCCATGCCACACGCACTCATGCAACCCCATACCATCAGAGATGCAGGCTTCTGAACTGAGCGCTGATAACAACTTGGGTTGTCCTTGTCCTCTTTAGTCCGGATGACATGGCGTCCCAGTTTTCCAAAAAGAACTTCAAATTTTGATTCGTCTGACCACAGAACAGTTTTCCACTTTGCCACAGTCCATTTTAAATGAGCCTTGGGCCCAGAGAAAACGCCTGCGCTTCTGGATCATGTTTAGATATGGCTTCTTTTTTTGACCTATAGAGTTTTAGCCGGCAACGCGAATGGCACGGTGGATTTGTTCACCGACACCCGCCCATGTTGTGATTTCCATTACAGTAGCATTCCTGTATGTGATGCAGTGCCGTCTAAGGGACCGAAGATCACTGGCATCCACTATGGTTTTCCGTCCTTCCGCACAGAGATTGTTCCAGATTCTCTGAATCTTTGGATGATATTATGCACTGTAGATGATGATAACTTCAAACTCTTTGCAATTTTTCTCTGAGAAACTCCTTTCTGATATTGCTCCACTATTTTTCGCCGCAGCATTGGGGGAATTGGTGATCCTCTGCCCATCTTGACTTCTGAGAGACACTGCCACTCTGAGAGGCTCTTTTTATACCCAATCATGTTGCCAATTGACCTAATAAGTTGCAAATCGGTCCTCCAGCTGTTCCTTATATATACATTTAACTTTTCCGGCCTCTTATTGCTACCTGTCCCAACTTTTTTGGAATGTGTAAAATCCAAAATGAGCCAATATTTGGCATGACATTTCAAAATGTCTCACTTTCAACATTTGATATGTTATCTATATTCTATTGTGAATAAAATATAAGTTTATGACATTTGTAAATTATTGCATTCCTTTTTTATTCACAATTTGTACAGTGTCCCAACTTTTTTGGAATCGGGTTTTGTATATATATATACAGTCAAACCAAAATTTAATCAGACACCTTGAACATTTCATTCATTAATACAGTTTATTCACTATAGTTTTAAAAAAAATGGTAATAAAATATGACAAGATCTCAGAGTTAAACTGTGTCAGAAAAAAAAATAATCTTAATTATGTCAGATAACACTTAAGCAAAACATGGTCAGGTCAAAGTGTCTGAATAATTTTTGGTTCCAAATTTTTATCAATTTTACTGGTAGTCCACTGTATGAATAATTTTTGGGTATGTCCCAGTTTACTTTATTTTGCTATCCTCACTTACATAAATTAACTATAGTGTTCTGCACCAACTAGTAATAATATATCAAAAAATATCAAAAACGTCTGAATAATTTTGGTTTGACTCTATAATATATATATATTATATATAATGTAAGCAAATTAGAGACAACTATATTACTTCCTTCTTTTGGAGTGTTCTCAAAACATCTCAAAAAATGTTCTAAAAATGCAGACTTAGACTTTTGTATCTGATTGTCTCTTACCACTTTTATTTCCATTCTATGTCACATCTCACAAACAATATGTCATAAATGTCGTGAAAGTTTATTTAATGCATGACTGCTAACTCTAATTCCATTTTTAGTGTATTTTCATTTGTTTTATTAATTGTATTCACAATTTGTATTTAAATTGGTGTATTGTTTTGTATTCTGTATCAATACTGTTGTGCATTGTACTGGTATTCCTACTAAAAATAAAAACAAACTCATCATGATTGGTTTCAAATTTATATAGCCTTTGAATAAACAAATCAGGCTTAAATACAAAGAATATTTCCCACCAAAAGAAAAAAATAAATGTTTCTCAAAGCAGCTGGATAAGAGGCCTTTGAACCTTGGACCTGATTAAGGTTTATAAACTCCATTGTCACATGAAATCACATAGTAGTTAGATAGACTATTATCTAACATCATTTTAAAGGTGCTCTAAGCGATGTCACACGTTTTTAGGCCAAAACATTTTTTGTCACATACAGCAAACATCTCCTCACTATCCGCTAACTGCCTGTCCCCTGAACACACTGTAAAAAAAAAAACGCGGTCTCTGTAGTCGCCACAAGTTTCGAAAACGGCAATAAAAACAAACTGGTGCAGCCTGGACCACAAACCATAATAAACATGCTCCAGCCAATAACCGACAAGAATGATTTTAAATGCGCGTTCATGACTGTTTCAGGAAGCCAAGAGGGGAGGAGGAGGAGGAGGAGGAGGAGGAGGGAGGGTCTAGCTAGCCTCTGTTTTGTTTGACAACACTTCGAACGTCAACAGGAAGTTACATCCACCCAGAATCACTTAGAGCACCTTTGAAATGGTCACTTTGGTTTTATAGCCATAATTTTGACATAATCTATTGAATTAATATTCAATCTATAGTGAAAACTATTTTTAATTACAAATTAATTTCAATTACCAAAAACATGAAATGTCTGTCTGACATTTTGGGAACATGATTTACCATGATTTTTAAAAAATGCCATTGCTTCAAAAAATATAATATAGATTTAGCAATAGAATATAAATTTAACAATATTTGGTTGCAAATTAACTCTACTGTGACTTTTTAATTAAAGAGCACTCCACATCTTTGCAGCTGCATATATTTCAGCAGATCACTTTTATTTTGCATGAATGCTGAGAGATTGGAAAACTACACCCCCACAGTTCAAGTAGATCCCTTTGGCAGGACATTTGTTTGCTGTGTCTTAACTTTGATATGTTTGATTTGGTGGTGCTCCAAGTATGTCATAGTGTGTTAACAGTTAAATTAATGTGCCCAATAACAAAGAAACTGGACACTACACTACTTACATTGTTTTGTTTGTTTGTTTTGAAGGGCATTACAACAAGAAGATGTACACTTCCAGTCAACTGAATTTGTATTTCTTTGTTTTTAAATCTTTCTGTTTAAATAGATTAAAAGTATTTCTGTAGAAAAAAAATATATAACTTGAGCTAACATATAAATATCTTAACAAAACTACATTTTTTTTTTTTTTTTTAAATATGCAATTATATTAATAATAGTAACAACAACATGATTAAAAATACTATAGGATGAACCTTGAAGTTAGTACAGAGTGTCCAGAGTGATTAGAGGTGGAACTAGGTCACTAACTAATTCCCTTGCATCTCCTTTTAGTTTTAAAGACTTTAATATTATTCTAAAATGTGTGGAACAGCACTAATACAGAATTAACATGTGTCCAAAACATTGTCATATTATTTTCCTATTATCACAAAAACAATTGTGTTTCATATTGCTTCGCTTAAACTAAGAGTTTTATGGTCAAATCAACACATTCTCACTTCCAGCTCATCACATATGAATACTTGGTCAGGACCCCTTGACTGCATTTAAGTCCTTTTTTTTATGCCCTTCCCTTGCTACCTTCCCTCCATCTCGTCATTGCTTTCTGGCAGAACTGCTGCAATGTTTAAATGGAACACCCTAAGCCCTTGATCACTTTATTATTTATAAGTTTTTTTCCTTATAAATTTGGTTATGCACTATTCTTTAGGCCTGTATGTATGCTTGGGCTGTTAAAAAATTATTATAAACAAATATTAAATATCAATATATTTATTATTAAATATAAAATATTTAAACAATAACAAACATAAATGATAGCAATACAATAAACTATAACTGTGTAAAAAATGTTAAGCTTGTGGTAGCTATTAAATGCTGGCAGTGCCAGTTCCATTTTTTCCGTAAGTAGAATAGGGAAGGCGTAGGACATAATGACATAAGCTTTTGAAGAATACGGAAAGCGGAAGCACGTACAAGGCGATTACTTGTGTTTATAAAGCATATACAGTTGTATTTTTTCCGAAAATGGCCGATCGTTTCACCCTTATTCGACCCTTATTCCTCGTCTGGTATCGTTTAAAGCCCTTTGAAGCTGCACTGAAACTGTTATTTTGACTTTCAACCGTTTGGAGGCCATTGAAGTCCATTATAAGAAAAATCCTGGAATGTTTTCATCAAAAACCATAATTTCTTTTCGACCGACGAAAGACTTTTTTTTAATACTTTTTTGTGCGGCAAAAAAAAAAAAATTATTCAACAATATCTAGAGATGGGCGATTTCAAAACACTGCTTCATGAAGCTTTGAAGCTTGACGAATCTTTTGTTTCGAATCAGTGGTTCAGAACGTGTATCACGTGTATGATGTAATGAAGACTTGTTTATTGAAATCATGTGACTTTTATGCTCCGAACCACTGATTCGATAAAAAAGATTTGTAAAGCTTCAACGCTTCATTAAGCAGTGTTTTGAAATCGCCCATCACTAGATATTGTTGCATAAAGTCATTATTTTTGGGGTTTTTTTTGGCGCACAAAAAGTATTCTCGTCGTTGAGGGTGAGTAATTAATGACAGAATTTTCATTTTTGGGTGAACTAACCCTTTAAGCCAAACTCAGAAATAACTTATCCATTGGGTAAGCAATAATGTAAAGTAATGATAAATAAGTAAATAAATAAGTGAAAGAAATGGAGCAGTGGCCAAATCAGTCAGCAGGACACCAGGAATTTTCCTGACTGACTGCGGGGCTGCAGGCTGTGCACGCCATTGCCGATTATGTTTGGGTCCAATCGGGTTTGAAAATAAATGCTGTCAGGTCGGGTCCGACTCAGTTCTAATTTTATCGGATCTGTCTCTGGTCGGGTTTTTCTTAAAAAAAAAAAAAAAAACTTATGCACATTGGCTTTGGGTAAGAAGTGATTCAGGATGATTTGGGTCGGGGTACAGATTTTAGGACCTGAGAAGACCTCTAGTGTAGGGTACTCCAGAACATGGGCATGGGAATTTTATAGTCATGATGAGGTTATACGTATATTGACACATGTTGGGGAATAATTTTCAATTTATATAAACTTATTTACATTACACTATTTAGACACTTTTAGGTTCCTTTTCCGGTTCCTGTCTGCCTCGCTGCTGAATGGTTTGCATTTGTAGCTTTGTTTTGAATCTCTATTTTACTTTCATTCCGTGTTGTTTATATTGCTAACTTAATCATCACCATAAACACGTTAGCATTTTGCTAGACTTTTAACTTGTCATTCATGCTTGCCATTTCCCTTCTCTCTGTACATCTGGGGTGCCTAATCCTGTTCCTGGAAATCTACCTTCCTGCAAAGTTCAGCCCTGATCAAATACAACTGAACTATGGCTGCATTCCACTCCACTTTGCAACTCTATGATATACAGTATTAATTATTTTTTTTGAATATCTAAAATAACCCAAACAACCAATATACATAATGCATATAGAATTCTGCATAAAACAGTTTTGTAGGGGGAAAAATGTAAATAATAAATCAACTCCATAGCAGATTCCAAGTGATCAAGGGCTTAGGACGTTCCAATTCAGCCCATTGCAAGGGTTCTGCCAGTAGTGGGCACTCGTGCAACGTAAGCAATGACGTACATCCGAGTCAACGAGTTAGTGAGGGAAGGGCATAAAAAAATGAACTGGAATGCAGCCCAGCGAATTAAGATCTTTGGGAGCACTTAATAATTACAGACAGGTGTGTTTGATCAGGGTTGGATCTGAACTCTGCAGGTACGTAGATCTCCAGGAACAGGATTGGGCATTGTTGGGTTCCAGAGACCCCGCTGCAGGGTGACCGCAGACATCTTGGTCAAATGTTTTGCCAAATGAGTGCCTGACATCAAATAAATACTACAAATCCTGAACCCATTTAAAAGGGGACCTATTATGCAAAATTCTCTTTTACAAGGAGTTTGAACATAAATGTGTGTTGGCAATGTGTGTACACCACCACCCTATAATAATAAAAATTCACCCACTCCTTTTTTTTTTTTATCCCCATAAAACCTCCACAGTCTCATAGAACAAGCTGTTTTCATGGTCAATATCTGTACAATGTGGCATTACATTGTACAGATATTGACCATGACTGCTGGATTAGTTTTGTTTTTGAAGGGAATGCACCACAGATCTAATATACACATGCAATTTCTGCCCCTGCTGTTTACGTTCACAGACATAACCGACTGTGTGTGTGAATTTTGTGGGTTTTTTTTTTTGTTTGTTTGTTTTTAAGTTATATTTATGGGCTTTTTGTGCCTTTATTTGGAGAGGACAGTAGAGAGCAGACAGGAAAGCATTGGGCAGAGAGGAGGGCAGGATCGGCAAAGGACCTTGAGACGGCAATCAATCTTGGGTCGCCGTGAACGCATTTGCGCCATATGTTGGCGCGCTAACCACTAGGCTATCTGCGCCGACAACTTTGTATGTTTTTAACATAACCTTGTGTGTATTTAACAGTTTAAACACAATAAGACATGAAAGAAAAGTTTAATACTCAAGAGACGTGCCATCTGACAGCCAGCTTTCTGTGCGTGTGCATTAGATGTGTGTGCTCAGAAAAATGTAAATTAGAAGTTTGAACTGATAGCTTTAAACGCATGCAGATAATAAACTTTCATGATGAAGAAGAACTGCAATGTCCGTTAGCGTGTCCCCCCTCCATGTCAAGTCGTCATTTTGTGCCGGCATGTTTCTACAGCAGCCCTAAATGGACAAACACTCTACAGAGCGTGTTTCGTCACTTTGTTGTTCTTCTAAATCGTTTGTGTTTTAAGAGGCAGCTTGCATCGTCACTACGTTGAATATGCACGTAGTAGTAGTAGTAGTAGTAGTCTGGTTTATTAGAAGCAGACACCATTCTTTGTTACAAGTAAGAAGAAACCTCATTGCTTGACTGGCTAGTGTACTCTCTGCTGTCTCAGATGATGACATCTTTGACTTTGCCAGCGTAGCTTCACAAATTACGCAAAAGGGAGGTATGAGTTGCCGTTGGTTGCAGTTCACAACCTCACCGCTAGATGCCGCTAAAATTTACACACTACACCTTTAAGTGGGGGTCTTTTTTTTTTTTTTTTTTTTTTTTCTTTACCTAAACTAAATCTCTGAGATCCTGACTGGAGACTCCAGGTAGGTTCATGAACAATTATATATCACATATAAATGATTAAAGGTGCCCTAGAATTGAAAATTGAATTTACCTCGGCATAGTTAAATGATTAGTTCTGTACATGGAAATGACATACAGTGAGTCTCAAACACCATTGTTTCCTCCTTATGTAAATTTGATTAGTGCAAAAGACCTCTGAAGAACAGGCGAATCTCAACATAACGCCGACTGTTACGTAACAGTCGGGATCATTAATATGTACGCCCCCAACTTTTGCATATGCCAGCCCATGTTCAAGGCATTAGACAAGCCAGTATTAACGTCTGGAGCTGCACAGGGGGATCAACAGACTTTATGCAGGTAAGCAAGCAAGGACAATAGCGAAAAATGGCAGATGGAGCAATAATAACTGACATGATCCATGATATCATGATATTTTTAGTGATATTTGTAAATTGTCTTTCTAAATGTTTCGTTAGCATGTTGCTAATGTACTGTTAAATGTGGTTAAAGTTACCATCGTTTCTTACTGTATTCACGGAGACCAGAGCCATGTCATTATTTTCATTTTTAAACACTTGCAGTCTGTATAATTCATAAACACAACTTCATTCTTTATAACTCTCTCCAACAGTGTGTAACGTTAGCTTTAGCCCCGTTAGCCGCAGCATACTATCAAACTCATTCAGAATCAAATGTAAACATCCAAATAAATACTATACTTACATGATCTGATATGCTGCATGACGAACACTTTGTAAAGATCCAGTTTGAGGGTTATAATAGCTGTGTGAACTTTGTTTATACAATGTATTATAGAGTCGTAAGCTTGGGGGCAGGGAACGCAAGCATTTAAAGGGGACACGCACAGAATCGGAGCATTTTTAATTATGCCCCAAAATAGGTAGTTAAAATTTGAGTAATAAAAAATCTATGGGGTATTTTGAGCTGAAACGTCACAGACACATTCAGGGGACACCTTAGACTTATATTACATCTTGTGAAGAAGGGTTCTAGGGCACCTTTAAATACAAAATTAATAGTAGTTATTAAGATTGATGTGGTTTGGAATTGGTAAAATGTGCTTGGAAAAAAATATGATCAGAAAATCAACTTGCCTAATAATTCTGCACACGGTGTACATTACTTTAAAGGGGTCATGAATTGCTTTGTTTTATTGTTTTATAATGTTTTCATGGGGTGTACTTTTGATGTTAGTATGCTTTTTACATCAAAAATTGTCATAATTTAGAAATAAAAGGCATTTTAGCTACCCTGATTTTAGCCCCCTTATTTGAACGCTCTGTTTTAATGGGCGTGTCTGCTGTGAGACTTCAGTGTAAACGCCCACTGCTGTGATTGGCTAACATTTGCTAACTTTCCATTTGAAATAGCCAAGTATTGCGTTCACGTCACCTCGTATTTACCGGAATCTTGAGATAACAACACGTTATATTCGGAGCTGTTCACGTCCTTTTGGTCCCTGGACTGGGAATTATGATTTCTATGGCACCACTATCAATGCCTATGAATCTACAGTGGTCAGGTGGTACAGCGGCCACGTGGTACATCTGGGAGCTTTCAGAAAACTCCCAGCTTACAAGCCGTAATTACGAGCTCTATGAGGATATGAACACTTTTTACAAGTTAGAATCTCGTAACTACAGGAATTACGAGGCCGCGTGAACCTTTACTCTTTCTTTTAGCCTTTCCTCATAACTTTCATCATAATTATTCATTGAATAAAATGGGAGTTTTGGCACATGTCCAGAACTCAGTCACTGATAAACTCGTGCTGTTTGATTGACAGCTCCAGCGATTGCATAGCATTCTTTGATCGCTTTCTTTATAAAATTTAATCGCCGTTGAAATAACAGATTTTTTCATCCTACTAAGAAAAACAACATGAAGTTGACCGTTTAGTCACTGTTTTGATTTACTGACACATAGACAAAGAACATCTGACTGTACATGAATCATTACATATCAAATCAGGCATTAGAACAGTAAGAGTAACTCAATTACTAACATGTTGTTGCATTACTGTCGAGTCCATATTGTAAAAGTCTGTTTGCAAAGCCTGCGCTGAAATGTGATTGATATACCAAAGAATCCACAGACATTCACATTGTTGAAAATTAATAACCATATTCCTAGCATAAGGATCCTTTGAAAGGTAATGTTATTTTTGTCCTGTTGTATCGCTCTTCACTCCTCTGTCTCACTAACACACCAGTGGGTGGGGTTAACATTTCAATGATGAAGTAGGCATTGATTTCTTCTGCAGAGGCGGCATTTCACCTATCATGGAGTGCTGCGATCGCGCCGGGCACTCTTTGAGGAGGGCGCCGCGGCGAGTGTTCCCCGCGGATCAGGTCCAGCTGCTGCTGAGGCACAGCGGAAACTGCATTCGTGGAGATCACAAATGGATCTGGTAGAGGGGGGAGAGACGGGCCCAGCCTTATCGCTCCCCTTACCTGCCAGACCCAGTGTCTCTCCTTTGGTGGTGGAAGCACGCGCTGCCGTTTCTTCCCCCCGGAGGGAGACACAGACGCTCAACATATCTTCCTCCGAGGAGGTTGATGTGGTGAGTGTCGAGGGTGGAGATGAGGACTCGCCATCCTCGTCTGCAGCCTATGAGGAGCTGCTGGAAGTAGTGACCAGGGCAGTTGATAAACTAAAAATTAGACTGGCCCGCGGAGAAATGTGAGACAAAACCTAAGAGCAAGCTGGATGAACGCTTTCTCCCCGCATGGTCACTACCCCAGCGTCAGGGTCTGCCGTTCTTTCCCGACCTCCACACCGAGGTGTCGAGGTCATGGAACAGACCAGTACAGTATCGTGTCTTCAGCCCCCAAACATCTCTATATAGTAATATTATGGGGCTGAGACACCACGGCTATGGGGCGATGCCTCGGGTTGAAGAGACGCTTGTGAGCTATCTCTCGCCCGAGTTTGCATCATCCCTTAAGACCCCAACATTGCCCACTAAGCCGCTAAAGACAACATCAGGCTTGGTGGGCAAGGCTTATTCGGCGGCAGGTCAGGCTGCTGCCTGCCTGCACACGATGTCTATACTGCAGGCTTATCAGGCTGATCTGCTGGGGGAAATTGATGAGAGCAGGGAAGCAACGTTCGAATCAATCCAAGAGTTAAGGAAGGCCACAGATTTAGCTCTCCGGGCCACCAAGGAGACGGCCAAGTCAATCGGCCGCTCGATGGCAGCCTTGGTGGCTATGGAGAGGCATCTGTGGCTCAACCTGTCAGATATAAAGGACAAAGATAAGAACGGGGGTAGGGCGGATCTGAGGACCGTCATTATATCCCGGAAGGCTTCAAAGAAGAAGTCCTGATGCCAGTCGTCCGGGGCTCATGAGGGCAATCCCCTCCGGAGGGGTTTTGATATTAAAAAATATGACATCTGTTCCCCTTCGGTGCCCTCAGAGGGCCGTTCTGCCAACCCTGCCACCCAGTGTGCATCAGGGCACAGCAGTCTCCACCGATCCTCCGAGGAGGGTCGGTCAGCGCTTGATTCATCTGTCTGCCGGTGCACCACGTCAGATAGATGAGCCAAGTGCTCAAAAAAACACCAGAGACCAGTCTCGAGAGACTGGTTCCCTTAGTAGAATATGTGGAACAATGGAAACGTCTCCCGAACATTTCGAAATGGGTGCTGCTCATGGTAGAACAGGGTTACAGAATACAGTTCGGTTCTCGACCGCCCAGGTTCAACGGGGTTCTTCCCACAGTGGTGACCCCAGAGCAGTCTCTGGTGATGGAACAAGAAGTTACGACGCTTTTGCAAAAAGGAGCTATAGAAAGGGTTCCTCCTCCCAGCAAAATGTCAGGCTTTTACAGCCGCTACTTCATAGTTCCAAAGAAGGATGGAGGGTTGCGTCCGATCATAGATTTACGTGTGTTAAATTGATCTGTAAGAAAGTTGAAGTTCAAAATGCTTACACTCAAACAGATTATCCCACAGATCAGGTCCGAGGACTGGTTTGTGGCGATAGATCTGAAAGACGCATACTTTCATGTATCCTTCTCACAGGAAGTTCCTCAGGTTTGCTTTCGGGGGTGAAGCTTACCAATACAGGGTTCTTCATTTCGGCCTGTCTCTATCACCCCGCACGTTCACGAAGTGCGTGGATGCAGCTCTGGCTCCGCTGAGACTCCAGGGCATCCGCGTACTGAACTATATCGATTACTGGTTGATACTAGCTCAAACAGAACAATTGGCAGTTCAACATCGAGATGTTGTTCTGTCGCACATGAAGAAGCTTGGGCTGAGGCTCAATGCCAAAAAGAGTGTGCTGGTTCCGAGTCAGATTGCCAACTATCTAAGGGTTGTTTGGGATTCCACTACAATGCAGGTACGTCTGTCTCCTGCTCGTGTGAGTTCCATTCTTGGAGCCGTGAATGGGGTGAAGTTAGGCCAGTCACTCACTGTAAAACAGTTTCAGAGACTGTTGGGTCTGATGGCAGCTGTGTCCAACATGATTACTACTGGCCTTCTGCACATGAGACCCTTACAGTGGTGGCTCAGGACCAAGGGGTTTTCTCTGAGGGGAAATCCTTTTCGCATGATCAAAGTCACGCGGCGATGCCTTCGTGCTCTGGTCATGTGGAAAAAGCCTTGGTTCCTGTCCCAGGGACCCGTGCTGGGGACTCCTTGTCGTCGCGTATTGCTTGCGACAGATGCTTCCCTCACGGGCTGGGGGGCGATCATGAGTGGTCGCTCGGCTCAGGGTCTATGGGAGGACCATCAGCTCTCCTGGCACATAAATCAGCTGGAGATGATGGCGGTGTTTCTTGCACTGAAACACTTCCTCCCAGACCTGAGGGGCCATCACGTGTTGGTTCGTACCGACAACACGACGGTGGTCTCTTACATCAACCATCAGGGGGGTTTGCGGTCTCGCCAACTCTGGCCAAAACTGGCCAGCCGTATCTGGAATGGAAACTCCACACCGAGGTGGTGGAGCTTATTTGGAAAACTTTCGGTCGAGCGCAAGTCGACTTATTTGCCACAGAGGAGTCAACCCTATGCCCTCTGTGGTACTCTCTGAAACACCCAACACACCTCTAGGGCTGGATGCTATGCTACAGACGTGGCCGAGGCTGCATTTCCCCCGGTCTCACTGCTCCCGGGAGTTCTGGAAAAAGTCCGCCAGGAAGGGGTCGACCTGATACTGGTGGTCCCGTACTGGCCGACCAGAATATGGTTTGCGGACCTAGTGTCTCTACTTCACGGCTCTCCCATGGAGCTTCCTCTCAGACAGAACCTCCTGTCACAAGCGGGCGGCACAATTCTTCATCCCCGCCCAGAACTGTGGAAACTGTGGGCCTGGCCTCTGAGGGGGCAAGGCTCATAGATTCCAGTCTCCCAACTGAGGTTGTGGAGACCATTCTTCAATCCAGAGCTCCCTCCACGAGGAAGTTATATATGTATAAATGGAAACTGTTTTCTACATGGTGTAGTCAACGTAATATGGACCCTGTCCAGTCACCTATCAGCTTTGTGCTTCAGTTCCTTCAAGAAAAATTTTCAGAAGGTTTAACTCCTTCAACACTGAAGGTTTATATTGCAGCCATCTTGGCTTATCATGTTCCTGTGGGTGGTTACATCTTACATCTGATTGGTCCAATTTCAGTTTGAGATCTCTAATCCAGAACATAACCTGCCCCGGAGCAGGTTAGCCATGGAGCGTAAGTTACCATGACAATGAACACCGCTAAAAGACAAGTTACTGTCATGGTACCTAAAACCCAGGATTGGCGCAAACTAATCTGAACTTACCTGGCTAGCCAGCTAATCCAGCTTCATGGTACAGGCCCCAGGCCTGGTCCTCTCCTATCCTTCACTGTCGTCGCTCCTCCTTTTATGCTTCCGGAGCTCCTTCGTGAGAGATTCGAGGCCGGTGCGCCTCGCAGCTGTTGCTTGTTATCATTTACGTCACCGGCCTCACGCCTTTCCCTCACGGCTCTCGCCCGCCCTGCTTGTCACATACCCCCATTGCCCCTCGCAGGCCGGGGGGTACTCCTGAGCTGCAGCACCTGGAGGTAAGGACAGACGAGACGAGAGAAAAGGAGACGGAAGCAACAGGGAGCAACAGAACGAGAGAGGGAAGAGAGGGAAAAAAAATTCTTGGTCCGGTTCCCAGACACACTGCCGCTCGGTCCTCAGCCAGCTGAGAGGCTCTTCCTTGCGGTGCCATGTGATGGTACTGGGCGCTCGGTGGACGGCTCGATCCTCTTCGGCCCCCTGGCGGTCGGCGATGGCTCCTCTGACTGAGGGCAGCCGGCAGCGAGTCCCCCCGTTCCCTGCCCCTTCCCTTCATGGCGGAGGCTCCGGCCCACAGCGAACGGCGGCGACTCCTCCGCTCCCTCCCTCCCAGGAGCATGGCAGCGAGCTCTCTGTCCCACCTGTTGATAATCGATCCAGCACCACCACCTCGGGCAGCCACTCGCGGTCTTCACACTCCTGCACTGCCCGAACTCCGCAGCACCACGATCCCCCTCAGCAGCGAGGGCTCTCCGACAGCATGTCCCTCCTTCCTCCTGGGTTTCGGCACCAATGTAACGTAGTTTGTTGATACGGGAAGAAGGAGGCGGGAACCAGCGAACATTATACATAACTTTAATATAAAATAAACAAAGAACAAAATGAAGGTCACGGACGTCATGGACGTCCACACAAACATAATAAAACATAAAATGAATTCCAGGCCTGGTCCTCTCTCGTCCTTCACTGTCGTCGCTCCTCCTTTTATGCTTCCGGAGCTCCTCCGTGAGAGATTCGAGGCCGGTGCGCCTCGCAGCTGATGCTCATTATCACTTGCGTCACCGGCCTCGCGCCATTCCCTCACGGCTCTCGCCCGCCCTGCTCGTCACATATATAAAGCAATTTTTATGTAATACAGTTTACTCATCCCCTAGATGTAAATTTTTCTTGAACAGGAATATTTCTTTCTAGTAGTATTTACTGGAAAAGTAAAAATTTTGTATTTCTAACATCTTTAATAGTATATATCCAAACAACCAACTTTAAGAATTACGACCTTATCTTTTTATTGACTGAGGATCTTTTTGTTTACTTGCTTGTATTTTTCCCCCTTTCCTTTCATTTATGGTCTTTGCATTTCAGTTCAGTGTCATTTCTTCTTTTGCATTAATAAAAAGAAGAGGAAGAAGAATGAGATATGACTGCATGCGTTCATGGAGCATGAACATTTTCTGCTTTTACAAATGCATGCAAAGAATTTAATGTATCTTAATCTGACACATAAGGCAAACAACTAAAAGCAATGGAGTTCCCTGAACCTCGAAATATGATGTTAAAGGGGTCCACTGTGAGTTAAAAAGTGACGCCAAGCTTCCATCTGGATGCCTTTGTAATTATTGGCTGCATGAAGGTTCACATGAAAAGTAGGAGTCCATTATTGTATTACTGCGTTTATTGCAGAGATAAACTTAAGCTGTGTGCTTAGCTTAAGGAAATTGTGCAATGAAATCTTGTAGAGCATGCATTCTCTTTGTTACGTTTTTGCATAAATAATCAGATTAGGTTAGATGAATAATATCCATTTCTTACCTCTGCTGTGTAAAACAATGCAGGGGCTGAGCTTCCGTGAGCTAATGCAGATTATTTTTGACCACAGAATGAACCATGGTTTAAAATCAACCTCACAGAACCTCTGCTAGTAAAATAAATAATTGTTGTGTTGGTCAGGAGCCTCAAACAGTGCCACAGAGTCACAGAGTTTACATTACTTTTCTAAAATTAACCCTAAATATACCCACTTCACTTTTAACTGTCATTTACTAATGTCATGAGACAAAGGGAAATGAGTATTCTTATCAAATATCAGCATTTACTGTATACAGTTATGACAATACTCTGCACATTCTTAGAGAGAAATGTAGTACCCTGAGTACAATAGTTGTACAGACTTCACTTTTCATAAAACATGTAACATGTTGCCAGCAGGCCTGCCAGAAACTGTGACAAACGAAAAGGATTGCAGCTCTCTTTATGCAGTTGTAGTGATTTATAGTCTTTAATATTAATATTAATATTTAGTATTAATATTAAGGTTTGGTCACAGGTCACCTGACATGGCGTCAGAAGCTGATGCTTTGGGGACTGTATAGAACAACGCCATGGGAACAGCGAAGAAGAAGGGAGCTCAGCCACGGTGGAGCTATTATGAACAGTTAACACAGAATAATCCCCAACCAATACACAACTTACGATATGCGCATAACGTAGTTACTGAACTAACATTGTATGTATTCAAGTATATAATATAACAGGGTACATAACAGGGTAATGAAGCATGTGAGCAGCCAGGCCGGGCACAGCAATTAAGGAACATACACCTAACGAGCGGCTGCTGCCGGCATTGGTACAACATGAGAGAAGTCATCAGCGAGCCCGTGCTCATTGCGAGGACATAGACGAATCGCCGGCTTTGTGCCCCATATTTCAGGTCGCCACGGTGGCATTACGTGCGCGGCAATACTGTATATCACACAGCTCACTCTGCCGATGTGAAGGGGGGAGCGCCACAAACTGGGTGCGATGCTGGCTCTGCCCCCAGATTCCACTTATACGACCTAGTTTAAACCACCAGCCTCAGCTAGCGGACAGAAACTGCAGGTAGAATATGAGTCGTACTCACCACCAGGACTTGTGAGGCTAGGGAACACACGTCCAAATTGTAGAACCTGGCGAAGGTATTCTGTGACGACCACCCAGCCTCCATGCAAATGTCTTTGATGGTGATGCCTTTAGTCCATGCCCACAAGGATGCAGCCGCCCTCGTTGAATGCACTCTGACACCGATAGAGCATTCCATTCCTTGACTAGAATAGGCCAAAGTGATTGCATCAACCACCCAATGTGATAGCCGCTGTTTAGAGACAGGTTGTCCTTTGGTACTGCCACCAAACACACAAACAACTGCTCAGAGTGCCTAAACTGAGCCGTGCGGTCAATGTAAACTCGCAAAGCTCGCACTGGGCATAGCACCTGATGAGGGTGTTATCCTGACTCTGGGGTGAAAGCTGAAAGCGTTATCACTTGCGCTGAACGGCGTTGATAGTGATTAGGCACCTAACCCAGCCTCGATTTGAGCGTGACGTTACAATCACTTGGCCCAAACTGCATGCAAACCAGCGTCCAGCCAGCCAATCCCCCACGCGTTTTACTGAAGCGAGGGCGAGCAGCAGCATGGTTTTAAGTGAGAGCTCCTTTAAGCCGACTGACATGAGTGGCTTAAAGGGCGCGCCAAAGCCCCGAGCACAAAAGCTAGATCCCATGACGGCACCGTGGGAGGCGGGAGGGTCCTAGTCGTTTTGCACTCTCAAAAATTTTACCACTAGATCATGCCTGCCCACTGAGCGCCCATCGATAATGGCGTGAAAGGCTGAAATAGCTGCCACATAGACTTTAAGAGTGGAAGGCATACTGCCGCTGCCATCTGCTGTTGTAAAAAATCCAGAATGTCTGACACGGGACAGTTTTCCGGTTCACGACCATTCGATTTGCACCATTTCACAAATGCTGCCCATTTAGAAGCGTACAAGTGTCTTGTAGAAGGGGCCCGCGCCTCTGTATTCGTGTCCATAATACGGTGGGACAGAACACTCGGTTCTACCGGTTCCCCTGCACTACCCACACATGAAGTTTCCACCATTCGGGGTTGGGGTGCCAATCGAGCCGTCCGCCTGCGACAGGAGGTCTCGTCTCAGCGAAATCATCCACAGAGGAGCCGTTAATAGTTCTAACAGATCAGGAAACCACGGCCTGTTGGCCAGTACGGGGCGATTAGAAGCACTGATGCTCTCTTCTCCTGATTTTGTGCAGCACCTGTGACAAATGTTCAGCAGGAGAAATGCATATAGGCGGGCATTCGGCCATGGCATCATGACCGCATCCCCTCCCAGGGGAGAGCGTGACAGAGAAAAGAACAGAGGGCAATGCGTGTTCTCCTACATCGCAAATAAGTCCAACTCCGCCTTCCCGAATCATTCCCAGATCAGTCTCACTGTCCTGGGGTTCAATCTCCATTCTCCTTGAGGGATCCCACAAAATGGCACAGAGGACGGAGTGCCCCGCCGTCTGTATTCTGAGCAACGTCGCTGTATACTGGGGTCGCGTGCTGAAAACTCTCTGAGTGAAAGGCTCTGGGTCCGGCGCCGATGGAGCGGAAGCAGAGGGAGCTCACTTCAGTGGCCTGTTAGAAGTAGACGATGATCTACTACGTGGGAGGAAGTGACTCATTGCCCTGGAATGCTTTTGTGCTTCAGAGAAGCGCTCCGCGATTGCTTCCACAGCGACTCCAAAAAGGCCGGAGGGAGATAAAGGAGCGTTAAGCAGCGCCATCCTGTCTGCGTCTTTTAGCTCAGTGAGTGTCAGCCACAGATGACGGTGGAGCACTACAAGATTCACCAAGGGCGACGCTCCTCCGAGCCCTCAGCACCCGCACTGGGAGATCCTCGCATTGCGGGCAGCCCGACCCGGCATGTGCTGCCTCTGCATGGGCGAGTCCCAGGCAGAGAATACAGAACTCATGGGTGTCCGGAGCCTCGATGGGTCCCGAACACAGCGTGCAAACGTTGGACATGCTGGAATGCCAAGAGGGTAATCCGTCTTCTTGCGTCTTCTCCACAGCTGTCTTCAGAAGTCGTAGTCCATTGTAGTTCGTTGTAGTCCGTGAAAGAGGAAGATTCTGAGCTTATGCCGCCAGGACGGCACATTATATAGTGCCGGAGACCACCCCCTTTTCGCCGTCTTGGCTGGCATTGGCCAGTGAGAGTTGCAACTTCATTGGCATTGTGCAATAGGATTTCAGGAAGGATTAGGAAGGAAGGGAGTCCCAAAAGCATCAGCTTCTGATGCCATGTCGAGAGACCGTCCTCGAAAGGGAACCGTTTACTGTCGGGAATGTAATGTGTTGTATGTGTGTTTTAGCAAAGCGGTCTGTGTTGCAAGTTGGTGAATGAAGATACTTGCCAGGTTACGTGTCACTACACTTCTTTATTAATTTATCCAGTGTAAAACCCGGACACCGCCACACAAATGTGGCTTTTTGTTAATGACTGTCCTACTGCAGGATTTAACACAGAGTAACAGCTCAATACCAGTTACAAATTGTCTTTCACAGGCAATTCTAGTTGCATTTTTCAATTAATTCCTTAAATTATCCTTTGACTTCATCTGGCCCACCATCTAGTTGCGAAAAATTTTTTGGGCCCGATGCCAAACTTAATTGCCGACCCCTGACATAGAGGAACAAAATGGATAACGCAGTTGAATATCACTCAACACGCCCAAAACTAATTAATAAAGAGGGCAGTAGAACGTAAGTTTGACATTTGAAATTACTTTGCTTATAAAACTGATGAAGAACCATCAAATCTTGCCAAGCATGTGTCACTTGCCCATCCTGTCTTGTACAATACAAGAGATCGTCAGGTGAGTGCATCATTCAAACGATCTAATTTAGATATTTATTTTCTTTTAACAACGCACATACATAAGATCATATAGTTTAAATAACATGAAAGCTCCAGCTTGTATTTGACATGCTAGAACCAATTATGTTTAGATCTCATAATATTTGCACTTAAGTTTAGGTAGGTCTAAATGTAGTATTCAGGTACAGAAGTATATAAATTGAATAAAGTAATCAAATGTAAAATAATACAATGGATAGGCTTCACTGTTAATACATTAAACCAGTAAATCCTTAAAATTAAAGTTACAAACGTTATTTAAGTTAAGTTAAGGCTGCTGCCACAGATCCGATATATTATTACACATGTGTTTTCTATTTACATTCATATAAGACATAACCGACTGTATGTGAATACTTTATGTGAATTCTCACTAAGATGGACATGTTGACATAATTTTGTGTGTATTTGACCACTTAAGGAAAAACAACTCGATTTCGATTTTGGAAAGCTCTTTACAGGCGGCTTGTGTGTGCGTTGTTTTGAGCGCAAAGAAAACTGTCTCAAAGAACTTCCATTATATTAAATTATATAAAAAAAATCGATTGGATGTTCAAATGCAAGGTTTAAAAAGATGTGGGCAAGTGATTTCCATCAGCTTTTCCGAAACACAAACAAAAGTGTTGTATCGCAGCGCACAGCTCACTTATAGTGCAGGCGCGATGTCTTTTGAAGCCAGAAACAATTTGTTCATTTTGAGAGAGGGGAGATGCAGTATTGCTGAAATTACTTCTCACAAGAAAGTTTTCAAATGACTGATCTGATGTAATAATTTGTGTTGATTAATTTACTAATAAACATCTGTGGTAAATTCCCGCTTTATAATGCAAAACCTGTGAGAATCAGTAAAATTATGTGCAACACCTGCGCCAAAATTCAGACCATGTATGGTATTGGATTTAATATCGGTACTACGGTATTAGATTGTGGTGAAGCCAAAATTGTGGTATCGAGCCATCCCTAGTTCCCTGGGTGAATAAGGAGACGTATAGGGAACATGTTCCTTACAATTCCTGTTCATTTTTGTGGTTTTAAGTAGGGCTGCAACTAACGATTATTTTGATAATCGATTAGTTGGACGATTATTTTTTTTCCGATTAATCGATTAGATTAAAAATCCTAATTTTATTTATTTTTATTTTATTGACAAAAAAGGGGGAAAAAAAACACTATTGCACATCCTGCCCAATGTACTTCAAACAAATGTGCCAACTGAATGCTATGAAAACATACAGTGCTTAATTTATTAGACTACCTGTCATAATAAAGAGAGAACACAAATATTTTAGGATTCTGTTAAAAACTTGTTTAAAGCTAAAGATGGTATTGCCATTTATTAGGAAAATATCAAACTGAAACAACTAAATAGTTTCTAAATAATATTCACACATAATATCCAAAAAAAAACAACAACTTAATAACAGTCTCTGTTCTTATTGACTGTAATTGGGCATCTGAAAAAGAAAAGAAAAAAAAACTAAAGTGTTTTACTTTTTCCTGCCTTTCTTGTAAAACATTAAAATCAAAAATTCATGGATAACAACAATATATTGTAGCTTTAGAAATAAAAGCTTGTAGCTTACACATACTGGTGGATTAACTATTACAGAAACATGAAAAATTATTTTAGCACCAATACTGATAGTTTAGGCTGCCCTGACCTGTGGCACAAACCTTACATTGGGTATCAGATGTCTAATAATTTTAGCACTGTATATAATGAATATAGTTTAAATCTCTACATTAAAAATGAAGATGGTAATAAAGATAATAAAGAAAAACACAAACTCAAACAGGCAAGATAAATGTTTTGCAGGAACACACACATTCACTCTGGACACAATCACCTCTTACTGTCATTTCTTTATCCAGTAAATAGGTTATAAGTAGTAACATCTTACATTTATATTCAATTACATGTTGTTTTCCATTTACAGTTACTACTCTCATAAAATACTTGAATGACATGTTGATTTTTAAATCTAAATTTAACAAACAACAGATATTTCAGCAAAATGAATATTTTTGTGCTGAATATTAATTGTCTCCCTCTCTACCGCGTTCCGTCTGTCTGAAGAGGGTGTCTGACCTCTGGCAGTCCTGATTACAATGGTCCTTTAGTTGTCATTGAGGGTCCTATCAAATCCTTCTGTGTTCTTAATCACAGTGGGACAAAAGGAACGCCTGTTGTGAAGTGGGGACCTCTGCTGTCATTATGTCTGCTGTTCACTACACAGTGATAACTGCCCATCAAAGATTCATACGGCAGGGTGCTGGTTGTGTAGTTTCATCATCACTCTGATTGAGTCAACAGCATTTAAACTACATTTCAGCATTATGCAGTTATGTAATGTCATTTCAGTACCCACACTCTGCTAGGAGAAAAGGTCATGACCCCAGCATTTCTGCATTTTTTTCTAGCGCTGCTCAAATGCTGTGTGAATGTGCAAAGAAAATGGCTCCTTTGGGGAGAAACAGCAAAAAAACAGTAGAAATTATATGGACAGATGTTAGGGGGAGGTCAGGGGGCTGTGGTATTTATGTCCTCCCACTCCTGACCTTACAGAATAATGCAAAATAGCTAAAAACAATAATAAAGGCAGTATGCATTTGTAATAAACAGCAAAATGAGCAACATAAGAACGAGGCACATAACTTAGTGCTTAATTCACTGCATGATAAATTGCTGCCCCAAAATTGCAGCGGTGTAATGTAACGAAGTAATAATACTTTGTTACAGTACTAAAGTATTTTTTGGAAAAATTTGTACTTTACTTGAGTTTTACTGTCAACTTTTACTTTTACTCCACTACATTTCCTAAATAAAATGTATACTTTTACTCCGATACATTTTCCCAAAGCATTTTCGTTACTTGCTGCAAAATAAGTAGGAAGAACACAGACTGCAAGCAAGCATGTGCAAACAAGTGCTCGCACAACCACGGTTCATTTCATTTTCCGGGTTTGGTCGTGTTGGAGCGGCTAAGAAGAGTGCGCTGTCATTATACAGTATGAGAGCGGCCTCTAGAGGCAAAATAAAAACTATCACTGATGTCTCGTAGTGTTTGTTTTGACACGTGACGTGAGGCTGAGAGCTGCATAGAGCGGGACACTTCAAAAACGGATTTAAAAAACGATAGTGTACACTACAGTACATGTTTTCATATCATTATAAAGTAATTAGTTTGTTGACTAGATGCTGCAATAGTGGAGAACAGTAGTTTGCCGTCGAGGCTGAGAGGATGCTAACATTAGTAGTACCTCAAGCGGTTAAAACAATGTGACAAAAACACCAACTGTTTAATGTCACGATTGTTACCATTCATTTGCATTAGTTTATATCCATTTGTTCACTGTTATGCATCCGTTATCCAGCAAAGTTGCATATTTAAACTGTATTCTCATCATGCAGTGACAGAAAGATAACAAATCAGAAATGTATTCGATTTCAGTTCTTTTTTTTATCGGCACTGTAACACATATTTTGATTAGATAATCATCAAGTTTTCTAAAATAGAGGCAAATAATGTGTGAAAGTATACATATAATAGACCCATGCTATGCCTTTGTGTGTAAAGATGGTAATTTTTAAGCATGACTGTTTGGATTTATATGAAATGGTAACACTTTACAATAAGAGTCAATTTGTAACATTAAATAAGGTTAATAAAAGTATTGTTCATTTTTAATTTCAACATTTACATTTTAACATTTTAAAGTTGTCTCTTACATTAGTTATAGTGCATTATAAATGAACATGAATGGTCAATGTATAATTAATATATTAGTATTTTTTATATTTAAAAATTGCAATAAACATTTATCCATTTTTTTAATTCAAAGAAACAAAATGTAAGAAAGTTAAAACTGAACACAATCTTGCTGCTGAAGCTGTGTATAGAACAATTTTAATAATATTTTTTGCTCCTTTTGTATTTTACATTACTTTACTTTACTTTACTTTTTACTTTTACTTTCAATACTTAAGTAAGTTTAATATATATATATATATATATATATATATATATTATGCTGGTCATATAATTGGAATATCGTGAAAAAGTTCATTTTTTTATTGTAAATTATTTTAAAAATGAAACTTTCATATATTCTAGATTCCTACATGTAAAGTAAAACATTTCAAAAGTTTTTTTTTTTTTTTTTTTTAATTTTGATGATTACAGCGTACAGCTCATGAAAGTCCAAAATCCAGTATCTCAAAATATTAGAATATTTCCTAAGATCAATCAAAAAATGGATTTTCAAAACAGAAAAGTTCAAGTTCTTTAAAGTATGTTCATTTGTGCACTCAATACTTGGTCGGCAGCACATATTACAGCAAATGACTTGCTCCTAGCACAAATTACAGCATCAGTGAAGTGTGGCATGGAAGTGATCAGCCTGTGGCACTGCTGAGGCACTATTGAGCCTTCAGATCATCTGTATATTGTTGGATCGACTGTTTCTCATCTTTCTCTTGAAAATATCCCATAGATTCAGGGGTCAGGCATGTTGGCTGGCCAATAAAACACAGTAATATCATGGTCAGCAAACCACTTGGAAGTGGTTTTTGCACTGTGGGCAGGTGCTAAAGTCCTGCTGGAAAAGGAAATCTCCATAAAGCTTGTCAGCAGATGGAAGCATAAAGTGCTCCAAAATCTCCTGGAAGATGGCTGCATTGACTTTGCACTTGATAAAACACAATGGACCAACACCAGCAGATGTCACGGCCCCCCAAATCATTACTAACTTCAGAAACGTCCCACTAGACTTCAAGCAGCTTGGATTCTGTGCCTCTCCAGTCTTCCTTCAGACTCTGGGACCATGATTTCAACATTAAATGCAAAATTTACTTTTATCTGAAAAGAGGACTTTCTACCACTGTTCACTGTCCAGTTCTTTTTCTCCTTAGCCCAGGTAAGATGCTTCTGATGTTGTTTCTGTTTCAGAAGTGGCTTGGTAGTCCTTTTCCTGAAGATGTCTGAGTGTGGTAACTCTTGATGCGCTGACTCCGGCTTCATTCTACTCATTGTGAAGCTCTCCCAAGTGTCTGAATCGGCTTTACTTGACAGTATTCTCAAGCTTGCCGTCATCCCTGTTGCTTGTGTACCTTTGCCTACCCAATTTCTTTCTAGTCAACTTTGCATTTAATATGCTTTGATACATCACTCTGTAAACAGCCACCATATATTCAGTAATGACCATCTGTGACTTACTCTCTTTGTGGAGGGTGTCAATGATTGTCTCCTGGACCATTGCCAAGTCAGCAGTCTTCCCATTAGTGTGGTTTCAAAGAACAAGAGATACCCGGAATTTATACTGTAGGGATGGTCATTTAATGAAACTCAAATGTAAATATTCTAATATTTTGAGATACTGGATTTTGGACTTTCATTAGCTGTACGCTAATCAACAAATTAAAAAAAAAAAAAAAAAAACTTTTGAATTTTTTACTTTACATGTAGGGAATATAGTATAAATGAAAGTCATAAAAATTTACAATAAAAAAATGAACTTTTTCACGATATTCTAATTATATGACCAGCACACCTGTATATATATATATATATATATTATATATATATAGATATATATATATATATAAAAATACTTTTCGTACTTAAGTACAAAAAATACATACTTTAAAACTTTTACTCAAGTAACAGTGACTTTAACTTCTACCAAAGTCATTTTCTGGTAAGATATCTATATTTTACTCAATGTGGGTTTTCGAGTACTTTATACATCACTGCCAAATTGTTTGCCTTGTAAACTCAAGGGATCATTATTAAAATGAGAAGGAAAAGAGAAGGAAAGGATGTTTCACATTCCATGTATAAAATTAAATGTCAATTAAATATTTGCTGTGTTTGAGTTATGAATGAGTTTTATGGCTTTCTCTGTACTGGGCAGTGTTGGGTAAGTTACTCAAAATAAGTAATCCACTACAAATTACAAATTACTACATTAAAATTGTAATTTGATTACATTACTGATTACTGCATGTAAAAAGTAATCAGATTACTAATTACTTTACATTCAAGTTACTTTGAAAACCTATAAAACCTACAAAAATACACCACAAAGTGAAACTCATAGTTCTTTCCGTAATTTAATGTTGACTGAAAATTACAGAAGTATGAAAACAGCAACTTGACTTAAAGTTCCAATGCATTACTAGAACTTAAACTTAACATTCTTAGAACCTGCCTAGCAATGAAAACTGTAGTCTCTTTAAATTTGTCTGTACGGTATGTCTTATCTTCAACATGCCTTGCTGTGTGTAGCATGTATGTGTGTGCTATCTTACTGTGTTTATGTTTGTATGCAACTTATGGAAGTAAACTAATGCCATATGTTTTTTAAGTAAAAAGCTTGTTGAATTGCACTACTTGAAAAAAAATGCATTGCATAACCGTGCTTGTATTTTAATGCATTGTATTTTTAGGGCTGGCATTTTTATGGGCTGAAATTCAACATGGTTGTATATTTAAGCTGTGAATATTTCAATTCAAAACATTTCACACACATTTTCATTGTTAAAAATGCAATAATCCATATTCACCTTTTAGATTTCACTTCCAAAATATTCATATACATATAATATTCAGCAGGCAATTTTCGGTCCATTTTATTTCGCATCCACAAATTCAGTGGTTCAAATTTCAACATTTAACATCCAGGAACTGCAGGTATAGCAGTAGAGTACCGAGCATAATCTCCATCTGCTGCTGTTAGTTGACCTCACCAGCAGGTGGTGCAAGCAGTAACAGTTATTCATTCATTAAAACGGATTTACATTAACGGAGTAAGTGGTAAGTGCATGTGTGATGATAATCAGGGACAGTATGCAGAAAAGCTGATAAAGAACAAAAGTTGTGTTTACATTTAATTCAATGTCTTCACTGTTACTTTCCATGTGTAGCCTACATGTAAGCAGCTTTCTCTACAGTGAACGAGATTATAAAGTTATTCTCTGATGCTGAAGTACAGTTCAAACGTTAAATCTGAGGTAACAGTTAGACATATAACCTTCATTATATCGCGACGCTGTGATGGTTTCCCTTAATACGTCATACTCCAGGATTCCCTTGCCTTCGGGACATATAGAACGCTAAACTTATCTTTAAAGCTGCAACTTTTTTGTGTTAAAAATTTACAAAAATTATATAATGTGAATATACAACATGAATCTATTTTCCAAACCGTGTTTTTCTCTAACCCTGAATCATTATGGTACACTTATAATAAGTGTTTATATTCGGATTAAGAATCCGTACAGCTGTAGAGCGAGGGACTTTTATTCTGTTGAGCGGAACGATGAACAACTGATGACGACATGGTTTGACGTCTGGTTGACCAATCAGCGGAAAGAGGCGTTTCATTCCCGCCCGTGTAGAGATCGAACGAATTCAAACTGTTTTTTTGTTTCCAACCCCAGAACAAAAAAAAAAAAAAATCAAACCAGTTTTTTGTTTTTTCGTTTTCATTTTAAAAATGAAAAACGAAAAAAAGTGTGGTTTTCTCATTTTTCTGATTTCAATATTAAATCAAAACATGAATGAACGGAAGATACCCTGATTTCTTGCAGACGTATGTGTGCTGGGTGGCATTAATGCCGCGTTCCAGGCAACCCGTTTCCGCGCTCTGACGTCACAGAGCCCGCGAAACAACAATGGCAACTCGTAACCAGTGTTTTTCCAACCTTCTACCTGTGAAAGTGCACCGGAACGGCAGTCAAACCCGTGATTTCCCACCGGTGAACTCGTACTAGATCGATGTGACATTGTTTGCTTGTGAGCTTCGCATTCTTTCTCTTATCCAGGAGATTTGGAGGTGAAGCCCAGGCTTTACTAGGCGTGTGGCCCTGTAGGCCCGCAGCTTAGCGGCCAGGCTAGAGCTAGGTTAGGTGTGTTTGTTAACTACCCTAAGTATGACTATCCCTTGTCAGGTTGTATAGTTCCTAGTTCTGGCCTCCTCCTGAGGGAGTTGTTAGGCTGTATGCCCATTTCCCCTTGTTCATGTAGGTGCAATTAGTAGAGTTTAACAGCTAAGGTTATAGACTGTTATTAGCCTCCCTGGTGCTGTTTTTCTCAGGTGGTAGGCCCTTATCTTTGCGTAGATAAGTTATGCAGTGTACGCTAGGCCCCACTCTCTAGAACTTCATTCATGCTATGAATTTGGTCTTTCCCCTGAGCCACTTGATTTAACATGGCATTGTGCTAGCTTTTTAGCCTCCGTCCTCTAGGGCTCAGCACAGATTTGCTAAATCTGTTTGGTGAGAGCATTTATCCTCTTTAGGATGGCATGTATTTCAAAGCATTGTGTTTGCTTTGAGTTCTAGCTTTTTGCCCTACATTTGTTTATGTGAGCTTTACTCTAGAGCTGCCACAGGTTGGCACCTGTTATCATAATAGTAGGCTTGTGAAATAAGCCTCTATTTAAGAGCATGGTGACTATTATACTCCTCAGTTAGGGTTTATTGTGTGTCACTGAGTGCATCACCTGTTGGATTGCATACTCAGGGTAGTGTTAGAACCGCTTTCGCAGTCTGGTTTCTATTAGCTCCCTGTGGTGATCTTGACAACAGCTATATTGCATATAACTTTGGAGTTGTAGGCTCTAGTGCTTTTAGCCTCCTTCTAGTTTAGCAGCTTGTGTTTCTCAAGTGCTGTTGTTATGTGATCATAGTTTGCTCACATGATTTTACACTGCCACAGACTCTTCGTTGCCCTGTCATGCTTCGGGGCTGCCTGCTGAACAGTCCCTCAAGACGATAAGGTACTGACTGCTACTTATATACTTCCGGGTCGCGCTATGATGATGTCATAGGCTGTCGCCGGCCAATATGATTGGAGTTTTTTGATACCTGGCTTTCAGACATCAGCTCACGCGTGACGTTCCCCAATGCGATTTGAACGCAGAGTTTCGTTCCCTGTTCTCAGGGAACTATGGTTACATACGTAACCTGAGACGATTTTGCATGTCCATTGAAGCAAAGTGTCCAAAAGTGTGAATTATGCGATAACGGACACAGCAATGCATCATAAAATCATTATGTTTGTAGCGTGATCCATTAAAATGTACAATATAGCCTATTTCAGTTCAGACCTAGATATTATTACTATTACTCCACTAGGTCTAAAATATATTGTTCGCTGCAAACATGATGATCTTAAATGTATTAATTATTAATTTACTATTAATAAATGTGTAAAGTTGCATAAAATGGAAATACTCAATAAAGTAGGCTAACTAGGTTACCTCAGATGGTTGAATGGTTGGATTCCACAACTGGTAAAATAAAACATATATAAGACAATACAGCATTTACTGTGGGAGCCATACAATTTACTGGTGACAAAAAACTGTTCTACTGCGCTTCTGATTTGGCAGTGATATTCGCCGATTTTGGGTGCGTAAAATGTGAAGGATTCTATGGTCCAGTTAGTATTTTAGGAAAAGTATGTAAGGAAAGTTATATGTCTACCTCAGATTTAACGTTTGAATTGTACATCAGCATCACGTTATAATCTCGTTCACTGTAGAGAAAGCTGCTTTCATGTAGGCTACACATGGAAAGTAACAGCGAAGACATTGAATTAAATGTAAACTTTTTTTTATCAGCTTTTCTGCATACTGTCCCTGATAATCATCACACATGCACTTAATGAAAATCCGTTTTAATGAATGAATAACTGTTGCTCTGCTCTTCATCAACACGTGCTTGCGCCACCTGCTGGTGAGGTCAACTAACAGCAGATGGAGATTATGTTTGGTACTCTACTGCTATTCCTGCAGCTGAAATTTAAACCACTGAATTTGTGGACACGAAATAAAATGGACCGAAAATTGCCTGCTGAATATCATAGCTTGTATTTTTAAACAGAATGAATATTTTGGAAGTGAAATCTAAAAGGTGAATATGAATTATTGAATTTTTAACAATGAAAATATGCATGAAATGTTTTTAATTGAAATATCCAGTTTAAATATAGAACCATGTTGAATTTCAGCCCATAAAAATACAATGCTTTAAAATACAAGCACGGTTAATGCAATGTATATTTTTTTTCAAGTAGTGCAATTCAACAAGATTTTATTTCAAAAACACATGGCATGAGTTTACTTCCATATAAAGGCCCTTTCACACCAAAAGTAAAATGAATAAGCCTCAGGCTGAAGAAAAAACCTCTCTGTACAGTAGAAGGTGCAGCTCAACAAACCTTTCAGCTGTGCTGATTAAAAAGCATATACAGGAGAAGGAAGTTCACACTCTTATTTCTAATCTAATCTAAAGTAATTTTGCTTAGTATGGTGAATTAGATCATTGAGGGTCAGCAGCAAAGACATTGGTTAATAAAGTGAGATTAAATACATAAAGTATATTTGTGTAATTTAATATAGTTAATTATTACAGGTTTGTGAGTTTGCATTTCACTGTTTTTATTCATTTTAAGGAATACTGAATGTTTTCATGCAAGTGAGATGAGTAAATGGATGTTCACATTTAGGCTATAACTACAATACCATCAGTTACACAGCAAACACAACGCCTCTGCACTTTATTCTCTCAACATGGGGACAGGAGAGCTGCCATTCAATAAATGTGAAAAAGTAAATTAGATATTTTGTTGTAAATTGAAAAATAACTTTACTAGTTACTTGAAAAAGTAATCTGATTACGTAACTCAAGTTACTTGCAATGTGTTACCCCCAACACTGTTAACACTACTGAGACCACCAAAGAGTTTTTAAAATAAGATGGGACCAGCCCCTCTAAAACTCTGATTCACTATAGACGTGATCGAGGAACCCGCCACATCCGAGACCTGAATTAACAGATGTGGTGGAATAACACTGAGAGAGCAGCAGGCTGGTTTCAGGTGATGAATAATCTCTAACAGATAAGAGGATGTAACAGGCTCAAACAGTTATTTGGCAACAGTAAATAAGTCAGGAGGGGCTAAAGGACAGCCATGATCCAGGACAGGATTAGAGATACTAGCTCTAATGTTTGTAATCTTATCCATGAAAATTTTCAAGAAGTTTTTACAAGCTTTCCCTGAATATTTAAGATAAAATTTATTACACGGAATAAGACTTTCAGACTATGATGGTTCTTTGAGATTAGGTCCGAAAAAAACTGTGCCTTGGCCAATTTAATAAACTGTTGATAATTGACCATACAATCAATAAGAATCTCATATGAGACATGGAGCTTATCTTTTTTCCATTTCCTCTCTGCTTTTCTCCATTTTTGTCTGATTGACCAATTCTCTGTGTTAATCCAGGGCTGAGATACAGCTTTAGATTTTACCTTTTTAAATGGAGATATACAGTCCAGAATAATGTTACACTCACTCAGTGTTAAAATCAGCCAACAACTCCTCTAAACTCAGACTAGATAGAGATGGATCCCATTGATCCCTAGTGACTGTGTATGGGAGTTAAACGCCTCTGAAAACTTAGAGATCACCAGAGCATTAATGGTCCTGACACAACGATTAACTGGCTCAGGGCCTGTAGTTGGCCCAGTGAGCATTGCATTAAAAATAATTAAAAAATGGCCTAAGAGCACAAAGTTTTCTATAGCCAGTTCACACACTGGAACCCCCCAGGACAGTACCAAATCCAGTGTGTGACCCTGCATGTGTGTAGAGCCCACTACAGATTGAGTGAGGTTAAAAGATTCAAGCAAGGATGAGAAATCTTGTACTAGAGGATTATCTGGGCAACAAATATGGATATTAAAATCTCCTAATATGACAAGGCTATCACAACTTGGTATCAAGGATGATAACAGTTCAGAGAATTCACAATTTACCAATACAGTCTTGCATTTAAAACAGTTCTTGAAAATAGTGGCAATTCCCCCACCCCGACCCGTTGTCCTTAAAGAGTTCAGAAAATTATAGTCACAGGGGGAGGCAATAAATCTGCAGCTATAAATGTGTGGGTCAGAGTGTGTTTTTTTGTCTATACTATAAAGAAAACATAAGTAATGTTTGAGAGAGAGAGAGAGAAATTATACTGTACTGCAAATCACAAATCTCACCAGGTAAGCTTTGCTGGCATCTAATGGAAAAGGTTTAGTATTGCACCCAAACAAAATCTTACTGAAAGGTTTTTTTTTTTTTTTTTTGAGACAACCTCAAATTTAGAACACATGGCTTTGATTTTCTTACAATTTTTGAATTCAACATGTTTTATGAAATATATATTTTATATTAAAAATGTTCATAAATATTTTTCATAAACTAAAACCTCTATCCCCAGTTTCACAGACAAGGCTTAAACCTAGTCCCAGACTAAATCGCATGTTTGAGCTGTCTGAACTGAAAGCAACTTGCACTGACATATCTTAACCCTCTACTGTACACATTTTGATGGTACGTGATAAAAATGATTCCACATCATTTCTTGGATCATTTAGGAGCATTTTATTGATAAAACATTTTTTTTCTTCTTCTGTTCTTTGATACTTTTTTGACCATTCTAATTGGTTGCATTCATTTAAAGAAACATGTACTGAACACGGGGCTTAAGAAAACTTTCCGTTGCTCGAGGGCAACGCTGTGCTGTAGAGGGTTAAAATATGTCAGTTCCATTGTTTTGTCTCAAGATGCATACCAGAGGGCTGTTTCATAAAACAAGATTAGAAAACAAGCCAGGCTTATTTTAGTTAGTCAGACTTATTGTCAGCGAATTCTGTTTCATAATACAAACTTAAATTAGTTCAAACTCAGTTACTCTGGCAACTTATGCTGGGAAACTAGCCTGGTTAACTGCAGGCTAACTGGCAGGCTGAGCTCCTCTAACACTGACCAATAGGAACGCTGACTCGCAATGATATTACAGCTGACTCTCTAACATACAATTATTTGACTTTATTAACCACTATCAGTCCTGTATATATATATATATATATATCTGTCAGGAGACTTATTTCTTAGCACAAAAGAGGACAATGGTACAAGAGGATTACCAAATCATTGTTTTAAGCGTGAAAATGTAGCAAAAGTACCGTCTTGGTTACAAAAGTAACCCTCGTTCCCTGAAGGAGGGAATGGAGACGTACGTCGGACAGACCAACGAATAGGAATCTTACTAGAGAGGCCAATCTACTTCGAGTGTAACTAAAACGAGCCAATGCACATTGGCATGCAATCATATGCATCAGCTGCTCGCCTCGCAGCACGGGTATTTAATGAGCAGCAGGTGCGTTGCATCTTCAGGTTTTCGCTGAGGAGCCGAACAGGTTAGGCGGCAGCATCAGCAGGGTACAGCGACTGTGGCGACGGGACGTACGTCTCTGTTCCCTCCTCCAGGGAAAGAGGGTTACCTTTGTAACCAAGACATTCCCATTCAGTCGGTCACATTCGACGTACGTCGGACAGACCGACGAATAGGAATCCCTACCAAAGCGCCACAGGAGCTTCCCCCTTCCAGCACTCTGTAGTAAGCCACCTGACCCCCTTGCCTGAGCACGGTGGGACAGGGCTAACACAGAGAGTGTCGATCACTGCTGTTCCCCAAAACCCACTCAGTGAGACTATAGGATAACACTGGGAAAGCGTACCCTTTTGCTGGGAAGGAACGCTGCGGAAACCGCATCCTTCCCCGAAGGAGTTATGTGGAGAAGTACATATGGACTAACCCCGTAGGGCTGTACTACATATGGAAGAACTGGGGTGACTCCAACCCGATGAGAGGTGGGTTCTCCCAGAGGGAAAGACACGAGCTTCGTTTAGGAGCAACCGTGGAACTAGACAAATGGGATCCCTGTAGGGTCACACATAAGGTATCCAGCCTAAACCTGGTTCTTGAGGATACAATGGAATATAGGCCTGGCCAGACGCTCCGCCACGTCAGCTGCTGAAGGGAGATCAGAGGACTCAACAGGGTCTGCCTTGTAGGGACTCTCTGGAGTAATAAGCGCATGTAAGCGCAGCAAGCACGACACTAAGCCGGGGCCTCTCCGTGCCTCTGACCTGAGGTGAGAACACGGGAGGAGACTGGCTTTGACACAAAGGCTATAGAATCTAGCGAACGTGTTAGGTGTCGCCCAGCCCGCAGCTCTACAAATGTCTGTCAGCGAGGTGCCACAAGCCAGCACCCAGGAGGATGCGACACCTCTCGTGGAGTGAGCATGCAACCTGAGCGGGCAGGGCACGCCCTGAGCTTGGTAAGCCAGGGCGATGGCATCCACTATCCAGTGGGCCATCCTCTGCTTGGAGACAGTCTTTCTCTTCTGCTGGCCTCCGTAACAGACAAAGATCTGGTCTGAAGTCCTGAAGCTTTGGGTTCTGTCTATGTACAGTCGCAAAGCGCGGAATGGACAGAGCAAAGCCAGGGCTGGGTCTGCCTCCTCTGGGGGCAGCGCTTGCAGGCTCACTACCTGGTCCCTGAAGGGAGTGGTAGGAACCTTGGGCACATAGCCAGGCCGGGGTCTCAGTACCACGTGGCTGTCACCCGGCCCGAGCTCAAGGCATGAATCGTCGACCGAAAATGCCTGCAGGTCCCCTACCCTCTTAATGGAGGCCAATGCAACCAGCAGCAAAGTCTTCATAGACAGAATCTTTAAGTCTGCTGACTGCAAAGGCCCAAAGGGAGCATTCTGAAGTGCTCTTAGCACCAGAGCAAGGTCCCAAGAGGGTATGGAGGGGGGTCAAGGAGGATTTAATCGTCTCGCCCCCCCTAAGGAACCTGACGACCAGGTCGTGCTTGCCATCTATGTGGTCATGGTATGCAGAAATAGCAGCAGCATGGACTTTGAGGGTGGAGGGGGACAGCCTATGCTCCAACCCTTGCTGCAAGAAGGAAAGCACAACTCTGATCAAGCATCTTCGGGGGTCTTCTCGGCAAGAAGAGCACCACTTGAAGAGGTTCCACTTCAAGGCGTAAGCACGTCTCATAGACGGTGCAAGTGCCGAAGTGATGGTGTTAAGTACCTCGGGGGGTAAGTCATCTAGAACCTCTGCGTCCCGTCCAGGGACCAGACATGGAGTTTCCAGAGGTCTGGACGCGGGTGCCAAAGTGTGCCCCGTCTCTGAGAAAGAAGGTCCTTCCTCAGAGGAATGGGTCAGGGAGGGGCTGTCGCGAGGAGTGAGAGTTCCGGGAACCAGGTCCGGTTGGGCCAATAGGGCGCAACTAACAGGACCTGCTCCTCGTCCTCCCTGACTCTGCACAATGTCTGTGCAAGTAGGCTCACTGGGGGAAACGCATATTTGCGAAGGCCCCGGGCCAGCTGTGTGCCAGTGCATCTGTCCCAAATGTGTTCCTCGGACAGGGAGTAAAACAACTGGGAGGTTTCTGGTGATCAGAGGAGATGTTGTAAGGCTATGTCTGTAAAACTCAGAAAAATGAACACGACTGTCCACTCAGCCGTTATACTGTGCTCGTGGCGCGCACTCAAGAGTTGCATGAGCAAATGCGCCGGCGTGCGCTGCATAATTACTTTATTATAGCTTAAATAAAGCGCAAAAGAAACTACGAGCAATGACCGTCGTTGTTCTGTTAAGTCATGAAATTACCAAACATGCGATTAAAGCTGCCTCAAAACTGTGCATGCATGTATTTGTTGACATGATTTTAAATTGTTATCCAATTTGTTGGCCGTAAAACGTCCTAAAAATGCACATATGTACACCAGGGAAATCCTGTAGGTTACACACACACACACACACACACACACACACACACACACATATATATATATGTATATATATATATATATATATATATATATATATATATATATATATATATACAGGGTGCGATTTGTGAAAAAAACAGAGGGGGGGATGTTTTGAAAAGTTTTTTTTTTTTGTTAAAAACCACAGTGGAGCTATATACTATTTTTGGCAGCTGTTACAGAAACATTTTTACAAAAAAAAATTCTGATTTAACTTTGAGATTTGAAGTATTAGATATAGCTTAGATATTTGCAGCACTACAATGACACTAATAATTCCTAATTTCTGATAGAAATGCAAAATCAATTGGTAGTTATTAATAGTATAACGACACACAACCCTTTACATTCAATCGCGTTTGGTCCCATTTATTTATACACGTTTACCTCAGATTTCATTAGATAGAATATAAGCTGTGCTGTATGCAGGGTTTCATAATTACAGAGGTCAGAAAATGTAGTTTACTAGGGGGGTACAGGGGCATGCTCCCCCGAGAAAATTTAGTTTTCTTGCTAAATGTTTTGTGCCCAAGATTAGATTGTTTTATAATATATGTAAACATTTCTCTCTGGTTTTGTTTGTCAGCTGTAGTACCTTTTATGGTTATTAGAAGAGCAGAAATTAAATAAAATTAAATTAAATCACAAAATTAAAAATTAAAATAAATATGCACAAACTAAATTTTAATTGGTAAGATCAATCTAAACTCAGTAATTGGCCTAAAGTATATTGATTTACCCCATTATAATTGTCCATTTACAGTTACTATCATGAAAATACACTTACTTGTAGGTTTAAAATTGTACATAAGACACATTTAATGTCCAACATCAAATATTTTAGGAAAATGTATATTTTAGTCAGAATTATTGCGCTTCTATTGCGTTCCGTCTGTTTAGCGCATATGCACGCAGCAGCGCTCGTTCACTGTCAAGTTTAGCAGCAAAATGGAAATATTTGCATGACTTTCTAACATTTTCAGATGGAGAATAAACTTGTGAAAAGTAAGTTATGCACTGAGGAAAACACCACGTCTCAAATGCAATGCTGAATAAAGTCGCATTTTTTATTATTTTTGGACCAAAATCTATATAAGATGCTTCAAAAACTTCTAACTAACCCACTGATGTCACATGGACTACTTTGATGATGTTTTTATTACCTTTCTGGACATGGACAGTATACTGCACATACATTTTCAATGGAGGGACAGAAAGCTCTCGGACTAAATCTAAAATATCTTAAACTGTGTTCAGAAGATGAACGGAGGTCTTACGGGTTTGGAACGACATAAGGGTGAGTCATTAATGACATAATTTTCATTTTTGGGTGAACTAACCCTTTAAATGCTTCCTCTACAATCAATCTTCTATTTGTAGTGTAATCCCACGATATGTCTCTCAATTAAAGGTATAGATTTCCTTTTAATGTGCAGTTATTCTATTAGTAAACTTCTATTAGGAAACTCTCCAATTATCATCAGCAAATGATTTTGGCTTGGGGACTTATTTACAAGCATTATTTCTCACCACACAGTTTTTTATTTTTTGTATTTGGAATAACTATAATATTCTACATAAGAGGAAATCCTTGTTTCTTGAAAACTGGTTCAGTAATGGAGTGATGTTAGTAAACCAGATTTCTAATAATGATAACGATGGTTATTTAACTACTCTGATTTTGTTCTGAGTACCAATTTCCAGTATCTAGGAAATAATTTTATATAGTTTTCAAGGCCATCTCTTTGGAAAATTATATGCTCTTCAGAAACAATAATAGTGGCTCAATAATATATGTTTGTGATTGAAGGTTGAAGGTCAAAATTACAGTTTCAGTGCAGCTTCAAAGCGTTCTACGCGATCCCAGATGAGGAATAAGGGTCTTATCTAGAGAAACCATTGCTCATTTTCTAAAAAAAGGTCAAAGTTTGAACTTAATTGTTATATACTTGCACTAGCATATTGTATATGACAATGAAACTGTAGCTGCAATTAAACTTTTAATTTAATTTTGACCTTCAACCATTTGGGCTCCATTGAAGTCCACTATATGGAGAAAAATCCTGGAATGTTCTCATCAAAAAACCTTAATTTCTTTTCGACTGAAGACATGAACATCTTGGATGACATGGGGTGAGTAAATTATCAGGAAATTTTAATTTGAAAATGAACTAATCCTTTAAGGACTTATTCCAAAAACACACAAAACATATTTTTAACGATAGTGGATGTCTATCTATTAGATTTCATTTGTCTTTCTCTTTACATTTGTGTCCTTACAAATGGATGCAAAAATAACCAAATACGTGGGAAGAAAGAGATCAGCATTTATCTGTTTATTTTCTTATTTATATGCATTTAATTCTCTCTATATATCCAATATATATATATATATATATATATATATATATATATATTATATATATAAATCTAGCTTACAATGCTTTCACAGAAGAAAACAGACAGACTGGATTATGGCAACACAACGCAGACAATGAGTGAGCCACAGGCTGAACAATGAGACGGGAACACCAACACCAAACCTAACTGAAGATACTTCTTTAACTATTCACATACAGCAGCTTTGATATCAGATCCGACCCGAGAAGAGTTGATGCCCAGAGATAGCAGGGAGAGAGGCATTGCCAGTGTTCCTTGGTGGAGTTTTGGGCCATGTCCAGTTTCCTTTTCCTGTCTGGTCCAACATTGCTCAAGTATGTGCAGTATCTGCTTACTGCAGCTAATCACACAGACACAATAATTCTACAAGAACTTTCACTCAACAGACTTGCCAAAAAAAAAAAAAAAAAAGAGAAATGAACAGAATTGCATTTATATGAAGTGGAGCGTTTCCTCCCAAACCATCAGTCAAAAAATTCATCATAAATATTCAGCCTGAAATGATCACCCATACAGATGCATCAAATCAGCAGGTGTCAGTTAGGATGTGGCCTCAGCTATAATCAGACATTATGACATCACTAGATGGCAGTACTGGGAGGAGCATGCATTCTTATAGACATAAAACGCATATGTCCTCCTTTTGTCATTCAGCATCATGAAACATTGTGTCATTACTAAAAGCCCTACGAATCAAAACATATACACAGATGCACCATTATGCAGATCTAAAGTCAGAAACATACTCTATGCAAGAACGCAAATGCTTGGCCAAGCCTGCGGTCTAGTTGAATATTGGCGGTAACAAACACTTAAGCTGGCAAAGGAGTCACCTTCAAATGTTTGTACCAATAAACCAGATGTGTCATTATTCAGGTAGCTATCTATAAACTTGTCAACAGCTGAACTAACTTTAACTTTCTTAGCTAGGTTCTTTTCAAATTATTGCACCACCAAGGCTGACCTTGGAGAAAATTGACTGTTAATGTCTCCTACAGTGTCGGCAAGCCATGCATGGCTGGAACTTGCAGTCCTTTACCATAAAATTGAGCTTGCATAACAAGAGGCATTTGCGTTCACATACTTGAGTAATGTTTCAGGATAGAGTGGCTACCTTTGCACACAACGACAATTTTTAAAATGGAAACAAACTACAAAAATAGATCTATCCATTAAACATTCTTGTGTCTTTCTGCCAGAAAGCTCTGATTAGCAGCTTGTTCCACATTCTTCCATTACATAGTTGGTGCTTTTTTGTCTTTTCTTGTCTTCAAATTATAGAAAGGACATCAAACTGTGTTTGTGTACTAGTTTGTTTTAAGCTTATGCGTTAGACTATCCCTTCATATCCCCTCCTGTTAACAACGCACAGCTTTCATACAGCCACAAGATACCTTACTTCCTCTTCTCTGAAAGTATTAAAAGACCAACAAGGAACAATCCAAAAACAGTGAACGTGTCACTTATTGCACAGGCAGTATAAATCTAAAAACAAATTCAAGGTGCCTCTGCTTACACACAAACCCCGTAATCATACAAACTCTCGTAAGCATCTACAACGAAACCCCTCCAGTTTGTGTCTGCGGGTCTTGTGCATTAGCACGAACAGAGGCGTTTTACAGTACAATGACTTCTTAAGTATCCCCCCCCCACTACCTCCATATTTACCCAGAAGTCCTCATGGGGAGAAATGTCAACTAAGGGGCTTTGAAAGAGAACATGCCCCCCATTGGCTTAGTGGGGTGACAGAAATGGGCCTGGAGGCTCTGGAAGTGGATGGGAGGGGACGTGGTCCACAGTTATGGGGGTTGGTGGGTGGTCAGGGTTGGACCTTGAAGGCCAAGAGCTGCTCAGAGTGCATGTTGTTGAGGGAGCGTAGGTCTGGAAGTTTGAGAAGCAGTTTAGTAAAGATGGCAATCTCGTTGGGGTGATTCTTGGTGATCAAGCTGCGCAGAGCTCGAATCAGAGTTTCCTGAAGTGCCTCAACTGAGTTGACGTTCTCGAGACCAGAACGATCTGTGGGGAACACAGAAGGGGAATTAATTTTTCATTTCCTTTTAAGTTTTCATTGGCTCGAGCCATACTGTGGACCGAAAATAAAAGTTTATTTTTGTACTATATAATCATTATGACCTTCCTGACGTCACTTCTTGTTCCTGCGTGGTGTAAGTTTGGAGCTGAATCAATTTTAAACCTTTAATCATTCATTTTATTTCTTAAAGACCCCCTGTGGTGAAAATCAAGTTTTTTACGTTGTTTATGTCATGATCACCAGTTGGAGTGCCCTAGTTAGCCACCAGAGGGCACCAGAGGGTGAACTCCATTTCCCATAACACACTTCCCGGACTCATTATCCTGTTTCATTGCACCCAGCTGTTTTGTGTTTCATCATTAGTGTCTGTCTATTTATACTCAGTTGTTTCTGTCCTTGGTTGTGGTTCGTTATTTTCTGTTATGTGCATTTTTGTGGTTGGTCTTCTGTTTGATTGGACTGTGCTGTGGAGTTTGACCTTTGCCTGTTTTGTGATATACGCCTCTGGCTTACCAAATAAATGCTGCGCTTGGATCCTAACATCTTGTTTCTGTGTGTAACCGTGACAGAACAAACCACCATTTAACAGATCCAGCGGCATGAGTTTTCGGATTATTCCCCCAGCCTCCATTGGGGAGTGGATGGCTTTACTGCGGGCGGTGGTGGCTCTACGTCAGGAGGGAAGGGAGGTAGGGTGTTTTGCCCAGTTTTTCTGGACTATGGCGAGAGGGCTGCGGTATAATGATGAAACAAAAAACAGCTGGGTGCAATGAAACAGGATAATGAGTCCGGGAAGTGTGTTATGGGAAATGGAGTTCACGGGTGTGGTGAGGAACAGTCCGGGTTGGAGTGCCCTCTGGTGGCTAACTAGGGCACTCCAACTGGTGATCATGACAGTTTATATGTCTGTGTGGTGTTTTTAATATGCTTTAAGACAAACCATGTTCAAATTCATCAGTCAAAACCATTAAAACTGCAGTGAGCCAAAGAAGTCGAAGAAATTTTTTTTCACAGGAAAAAAAATGTTTAAATGTGTGATTTTCCTGGTTTCTCCCAAGGTTTTTTTCTCCATTTTGTCACCTTTTGGAGTTTGGGTTCCTTGCTGCTGTCGCCTTTTGGCTTGCTTAGTTGGGGACACTTGATATTCAACAATGTTTTTGATCTGTCTGCATTGACACCATTGTATGCGAACTGAACTGAACTGGACGATGACATCACTGTTTTCTCCAGAGCCAATGTATAGATTAATTGACTAAACTAATCCTTAGTTTTTAAATTTAAGTGAGATCTAATCGTAACTTTATCTTGAAATCTTTATCCTTAAAGGGTCATGAAACCCCAGAACACATTTTCTGAGCTGTGAACAGATATGTATAGGCTGCACATCATTGAAAACACTAAAGGTACTCATTAATTTTATTTAAAAGTTGAAATTAGTTATTTTTGCATTTTTTAGAGCGATTTCTGTCTTCCAGGTTGGAAAAGCAAAGTTGGAGCAATGTCACAAAATCTGATGTCATGGTGTAATACCGGCAAGATCCGGAGTGCTGGTTGGCTCCAGTATGGGCTGGTCGAACATGCTGACGTCAACCGTTTCTGCATTTATTCATGACAAAAAGCTCATTCAATCAAATTACTGCGCTGTAGTATGCATAAGATTATAATTGCAGTATTATGCATGAGGAATCACTTGTCTTGCCTCTGTCTCTTGTCATTCAGAGACATGGAGACACGCGAGCCGTATGTATGTTTCCCCCAGCACAGCAGCACATGAGTGTTGTTTGTATTTTGCCTGCGATGCGGTCAGAACTGGAGTTTGAATACGAAGACATAATACAATTGTTATGATATACACGCGGAGCGCGCATATGATCGGTTTCAGCGCGGAGCCACGTGGATCAAAGACCATATACCGAATAAAGTATCCACGTTTAAAGTTTTTATAGACATTATTTCACACATTCTCCTGCAGCAAACATGAACCAGCATGGTGTATGCACACATATTTCATCAAGTCTTCTTCAAAAGAAATATATGTGCAAACTGGACACAGTGGTATATCTGAACGCGATTATTCTGATGGACAAAAGACTTAGAGAATGGACAATTAAACTATGTCTTTATTCTTTCTGTGTTAAACTACATGTCGTTTATCATGAGACTAGTGCTCGTAAATGTAATGAAAGTATTATTAGCTCTTTTAAATATTCTTTTGCATTTCTTCCCTTGTGCTTGGGAGTTTGTTGTCATTTTTCTCTGTGCTCATATTTATTATTCTGTATAATGAGTGTGTTGTATGTCTGTGTTTCATTGGTTGTTCTCTCCCCTATTCCCCACCTCTACACTTCCACTTTTCCAGAGCTTTAACATGCCTATTTTTACAGAGTTTTTCCAGCTCAGAGGTGTGAATGACCAGGCTAAAACAGGGGGGTTTCATGACCCTTTAATTGCAAATATTTAAAGCCTTAAACTGTCATTTGAATTTGCAAAAAGTCATTTCATCATCTTAGATACAAAACTATTGAGTGTATGGTCTGACAAGAAGTGATAAATACCTGCAGACACCAGCACTACAGCCGTAAAGAGGCTCATTTCCTCCTCACTGAGGTTGAGAGCTTGCAGCTTCTCAGTGAAGTCAAACATTGAGTTGAGGAGATCTCCAGCTCCCAAAGACCGCAGAGCCTCCACGCTGTACTTCTTGCCACTCAGAAATGTAACCGTCCGCTCCTTCACATCGAACAGGGATGTAAAGCGCACCACCAGCACCTACAGACCAAACGGGAAACCTCAGATCTTTTTACAGTTCAAATGAAAAATTGAATTAATTACTATAGGATTCAGCGTAGAGATTGCGTTGTTGTGTTTTGTTCATACCTCAAAGGTACCAGCCTTGAGCAGGCTGACCTGGTCATGCTGGGATAGATCTTTGAATCCTGGGATACGCTTTGCAAATTCCACCACCTCCCTGACAGCTGGGGTGAAGCTCATGGAGAACTCCTCCCAAATACTGTGACCCGACTTCTGAGGATCCACATAGGGTGATGTATTCATGGGGCAAACCTGTGAAAGAGGATCATGTAATTTCCTGAGTATTTGTATGGACTACTGAAATTTTGGAATTGCCATTTTTTTGTATTAGTACTCTGTAACTCACCAGGTGCATCCTGTTAACCCTTGTGAATGTTGGGACATTATAGCTGCCATGGGCATGGGTTTCATTGTCATTATGAGCTCTCAGACAAAGGTTCTGCAGAGATGGTCCACTGGAGATGCAGTTGGGCAATCTGACAGGACAGCTGCTCTGAGTACCGCAATGTCGGCCGGAGTCTTCAGTGCCCTGTGGGCCACAGCTCGACTGTGGCTTCTGTTCGCTCACTGAGGATGTATTGTTCTCACGGTTCCAGACATCCTGAGTCTTCTCTGTGCAATGGCTGAAGTTGTTAGGGGCCTCTGAAGGCATGCTGCCCTGCTCCTGATTGTACATGAATGTCTCCTGGTGTGCCCTGGTAACTGTGCCGATAACCTCCTCCTCCCCGCTGTCAGTGGCACTGGAGGAGTCTGAGCTTGGGCTCGTATCCATGGCGATCGGCAGCTCTGGGTCAGGGCTGGTTTCGGATCGGTTGCTCCTGGGGGAGGTGGAGGGGGGAACGAGAGGAAGGGCCAGAGCTGTCCTCTGAAGCTCCATCGGTGGCTGAAATCTGGTTGCTAAGAGGCAGGGGCTGATTGCCATGGCTGTTGTTCATCATGTTGTTCATTGCGTTCTGCATCTCGAGCAGCATGCGCTGCTTCTCTCGTTTAGGAATCCGGCCAAAACGCACAGCTGACGAGCACAGACAGTGTCAGTTAACAGACTGACACTTATGTTTAGAGATAGATATCTCCTATACACATTGATCAAATTATATATCATCTAGCTAAGTGCAAATAACATTTACTTTATATATTATTTATTTATTTATTTGTATTTTAAAGGTGCAATATGTAATATTTTTGCAGGAAAATATCTAAAAACCACTAGGCCAGTGTTATACATTTTGTTCACTTGAGTACTTACGATATCCCAACTATTTGTAAATAGAGGGTATGCATCGACGTCACTTTCCCGCCGAAAGCGCGCTCCCTCAGCTGGACTGAGTGGCAAAAGAACCTGCTGCATGAGTGGATTTAACAGGGGAAACTGCGAGTAAAACTAACGAATTACACTAAAGGTTGGAATTGACTGTGTTCCCTACAACTTGTCAAATAAACCTAATCCATGGATATTGACATGCAGCCTGGAGTCGTGTTTCCTGACATTTATATGTGCCTGATTTCGACGGCGGGAAACACATAAAGCAAATCTTCCTGTGAATATTTTATATAACTACAATATCAGTAGGTTTAAATCCGCGTAATCACTTATATCAATGTTATATCGTCATATTGTCCAGCCCTAAAACATATATAGTTTTATAGTATAGTTTTTGTCAGTGTTGTTTATTTAAAAACACACAATTGTGCAGAATATAAGATGGAAAATAATTAACTGATGAGTTGTCAAAAAACTAATAAAACATACAATATATACGGTATGATTTTACCTCAAAATCCAACAATTTGACACAAAATGAACTAAAACATGTTCTCTGCCTGGAGTCGAGCTGTTTCTGAGAATTGCAGTGATCCATTTGCTATTTTCCCTGTTGCTTTCTGCAGTTTTTAAATATATACCTCAGGTTATTAAAGCTATTTGTACAGTCAATCACAAAGCTTTCACGTTTTGGATGTGTTGTCTGTTTTCGCGACATTCACGCTGAAAACCAATACTGTGCTCAAGGGGCTCGCACACCGGACGCGAAGCTCAGCGCCGCGACACGTTTCAAATTCGAACGCATTGTTTTATATTTTTTCTGAGTCGTAGCTGGGCGCCGCGGACAGGCGCCGAATGTCGCCACCGGTGTGCGTAAGTTACACTCATAGAAAACAATGCGTTCGAATTTTAAAGACGTGTTGCGGCGCTGAGCTTCGCGTCCGGTGTGCGAGTCCCTTCAGTCTTTTGCCACTCAGTGGCCGTGACCGCAGTTGTAACGGTCGACGGTGACGTCACGTGCATACCCTCTATAGTGAGAAAATTGCAATTTTAACCAACCCTCCGGGACGTGTGAGGAGTCGCCTGTCAATTGCGTCATACCCTCGGTTTCCGGATTTATTTTGTAGAAACACCAAAGATGCTTTAATATATTACACGGTTTTAATAGACAAGGGAACAACTGTTTCGATATATTTATAGACAGAAAACTAATTGTTGTTATATAGCTCAACACGTTTAGTCTTATAGTTTAAATCTAATTTTCTTGATTTTTTGCGAGTACCATGCTTTACCATGCCTCAGAGAAAAACACTATTTTGTGAAGTAGCTAACATAGCATAATCAGATGCAGCTTTATTTTTAGTAACAGTAATACAGAATTTTTTCCATCATACAATATGTTTTAAAATGAATTGCATGCCATTTATCAACACAAGCCATCCAGCATTTAATATGATATTGTAAAATCGATCTATCTTACTGCAGTGTGTAACAGTGTCTCACAGCAGCCGCCGAGCGAACGCACAGAGTAACATTATAACATCATTTTCAACACACTCAAATTTATCTAATATGATAAACAGAGCTGCGTTACCTCATACTCATGACGGAATAGCGGAAGCGGCGCCGGCGACTGTGTCATAATAAAAGTCCCGCTGCTTGCGGCGTGTGTTGTGCAAACGCTCCTGGCGTCATCAGCCTTACAGAATTATTACATACTGCACCTTTAAAGGCACAGTTTGTAAGTTTCGCAGTTAGAGGCTGCGAGAACAAAGCTTGATGAAGCCGTGAATGAGTGTCATGGGAGTTGTCATGTTCACCTCCTCAGCCAGCTGATGGAAAGCAATCCGACATGACTCGGGCAGAAATCATGTTCATGGGTGAGCTAATGTATTAAAGTTTTATTAACATTACTGCTAATGCTTCAGCCGGCCACTGCCACTCCTTTCATTTTATTGTTTGCTTATTTTACGATTAAAGTTATGTTTAACGTCTGCCTCCCCCTTCCAGTTGCTCACCTGTCTAATCAAACACATAATATATTTAAAGCATCTTTGGTGTTTCCATAGTTTCTACAGAAGCAAAACTACAGAAATCAAGGGTAGCGCGAATATGACGTCATTGAAAGGAGATTACACTGGTTAAAATAGCTGATTTCTTTGGAAACATTTGGGATAATACAAGTACACAAGTCAACAATATAACATTGTTTTAGTGGTTTTTGGATATATATATATTGTGCCTTTAAGGTTTAAACGACGAGGTCACATATGTCGGCCTGTAACAGACTCCACTGACTGAATCTAGGACACAATGTCAGCTGGAGCTCACCATCTCTGGACATGCCCACGAGCAAACATTTCTTAAAACGGCACTGCTGGCACCGGTTCCTGTTGATGCGCATAATGGGACAGGTTTCGTTCTTAAGGCACTTCTTATATTGAATGTTCTGCTGAATGCTCCTCCTGAAGAAACCCTGCAGGTGGTAAAATGAAAGAGATAGAGAGAGGTGTCAGGGTCACCGTGCCCACACAGAGAGTAACAGGTGTCGAGTTTGGAGTTGGTATGGAAAGCAGGTGTCCCTCTCAGGACTCATGACACCGTTCTGTCACAGAGCTTTGCTCTGATGGTTAAAGGAGGCTTTCTGGATATAAATAAAGCAAAGTGACATCTCCCTTCATGGAGATGCACAGGTAGATTTGATCCAGATAAAGCATGACAGCCATGTCACATCAACCCTATTTAAATCAACCAAAGTGACACCAGGAACAGTTTACCATGAAAACAAACACTATACAGCACAATCGCCTCCACTGAGAAGTAAAACCATGATAGTAATAAAATACAGATTTTCAGACATCCCTTCTGAGCTTCTGACTTAAAGATTCTTTGTACCTCAGAAATAACAAAATGAAACCTCTAATGCAGTGGTCACCAACCTTTTTAAGCCCAAGATCCCTGACCTCGACCTTTATGAAAGACAAGATCTACTTGATAGAAAAAGACAGCCGAGATAGTATTTAGTTGTTTTTTTTTCGTGGCCAATTTAGATTCTGATTTATTTATTTATTTTTACAAGCAAATTTGCCGATTCTGATACTGGTTGCAGATATTTATTATTATTATTATTATTATAAACAAAGCCATTCAAATTAGAGGGAACCACTGCTTTTTAATCACAATCAACAAAGATGCTATCACATTGCATGAGCAGTTGTTTATTTGAATTAATTGAGATTAATTTCAAGATTTAAAGCAAAAACAGAACGGTCTGACTTGATCTTTGGAAATATATGCTACACAAAAAAGCATGAAACAAAACAGCAGACAGGCTGAATGAGACGCAAATTCACTCTCTGACAGCAGGTGGCGCTATGGAGCAGCAGTGACAGCGTTTCCTTAGTTCGCTGTAAACAAAGCTGAACTGCGCTAATAATAGCTACTTATTCGGAGGTAAGATGAAAATAAAATGCGTTGCCATCGAAATTTTTCTGAAGACAGTAATTCCTTTTAGAGATGCATTCATATAACCCTTCACCCCTAATTCAATATTTATATTCCCTTCCTATATTTTCGAGCATCGTGAACAGTGATCTGCTCTGCCTGCTACAGAATTTTCTCCTCTTTGCGTCCGTCTTCAGCGTCTTGGCCTCTTGTTACGGCGTTTTACAGACTCAGACAAATGTGGGCTATTTACCTTTATCACTGTCCCAGTAGCTCCCGAAAATAACAGAAAAATAAATACAAAAATACAGTACAAAGACTGGAGAAATGTAATGTAGGCTATTTTGTACTCATATGTCTGTTATTTTCGCGAGCTACTGGAACAGTGATAAAGATCGACCGGTCGATCGCGATCGACGGGTTGGCGACCACTGCTCTAATGCTTAGAAGTTCACACTGAAATGTGGCTGTAGACTCACACTAATATTTTCTCACCTTACATCCCTCACAAGCGTGAACGCCGTAGTGAAATCCTGACGCCACATCTCCACACACTTTACATAGCAGCACCAGACCGTTAATCTCTGCAGGAGCAGAAATACAGAGATTCAGATGAACAAGGCTCTGTGCTCAGTTTGGCTTTCTCCTTAGAACAGCTGCTTCCTGTTTCCTCAAACAGCCAGAAGACCATTACTTCATGATGAAGCCAATATAATGAATTGTGCAATGTTGACAAATATCAGATCACTACTATCAGTTCTATAATTATTCTGAAGAATCAACAATACTTTTTTTGCTTTTTCAATTCCATTTTGAGCTCCCTAACATTAAGCAGAGATGGACAACTTTAACACTAAGGCCTGGTTTCACAGACAGGGCTTAGATTAAGCCAGGATTAAGTCTTAAGTAGCTTTTATAAACATACCTCAGGGGAAAAAAAAGACATTACTGGTGTGCATCTTGAGACAAAACAATGGTAGTGACATATTTTAAAATATGTCAGTGCAAGTTGCTTTCAGTTAAAACATCAAACATGCATTTTAGTCTGGGACTAGGCTTAAGCCTTGTCTGTGAAACTGAGGTCAATATGTTGGATTTAATTTGTAGAAGATCATATTTAACAAAGTGTGTAGAACACGTGGTTGCAAACATTTCTGGTTCTCTTTGACTTTATTTTTTATTTAGATCAGCCTCTCACTTGTAATGCCACTTTTGGTGGTGGAGGGCGATCGTGCCTTCCCTCCGCTGTTCCTTGGTGGGCGGGACTGAGAGGCCACAGGAAGGGCCTCGCCCTGTTGGCCCTGTCCTGCGTGAGATGGAGAGCAGGACTGATAGCTGCTGTTGGAGGAGTCACTGTGGCACGACTCTGGACTGGAGGCAGAGCTCGAGGAGCTAATGTAAGCTATTACTCCACCTGGTGGATGACACACAGAAGACCAACACAAGACAACTTCAGTTAGGAAGACATCAAATTATTTATCTAGCTTCATTTTACAAATCATATATGATGTCTCAGACTCATATGAAGCATGGCCTAGTGGTTGATTCTAGCTTTTACGTGTATCTGTTGACAACCATCTCTATCATTAATAATAATAATAAATAAAGATATAAACATATAGGTGGCTATTTACTAATGAAGATACAATGATGTTTTCGATGTCATTATGTTTTATTTTGAGCTGCAAAATGTTCTTCTTGTCAGAAAGCAGAACAGGTTTTGTGTGCTCTCTCTGTATGGGTTGACCTGATTTCTGCTGTTCCACTCTCAATGGTTAGGTAACACACTTACATAATACTTTCAGGGTGTAGGCTTTACCGACAACCAACTCAACTCAAAATAAATCCGAGAACTAACATAAGTTGTATTTTTTTTTTAAAATGCTAATATGCTATTATATTTTAATACATACATGCTAACTTATGCAAAATTTATTTATATAAAATTAAATAATAATTGCATGCTGGTGAGTTGAATGGAGCAAATGGTATTAAATATATTATTTCCCTTTAATAAAGAATGAAGATAAAAATAAAAAAAACTTATAACTTGAAATAATATTTTAATTGAATTATATATATATATAATTCAATTAAAATATCTAATTTTTAAATAAAATTTTTGTTTTCTTTACGAAGAACAAAACTGATGGACGTCATAAGTATCCCTGTCTGAGCTGTTGATTGACATGTTCTTAGCCCCGCCCCCACGTGTACTCGGCATGTCTTGTTCGGAGTGTAAAAGCCGAAAAGTGGGTCAGACCGCAGCCGCCTCACGTGTATCTGCAGCTGCAGACGCATCCATCCTGCCATGCAAATTATGCAACAAGCACGTCACGACTTCTCTCAACCAATCAGAGTAGACGCACGGGACGCGTAAACACAGATGCACATGGCTAGGCAGAGCGGTCCATGTGAGTTGGGAGACTGCAGTTCAATAGTAACCCACAATCTATGGCATAACAACAAGCCTGACGCTATTAACCTACTTAGAGTTTTCATGCTGCAAATAAAGTAATAAAAGCCCAAACTACACTTTAATGCACAATGCACATTCACAGCATCACGTGAAACTACATGTTTCGGTGTTATTTATTAAAATAAGAGTGCACTTAAGTTATATTCAAAAGTAAAAGTAAAACAGACTGATCTTACCAGCCTTTGTGGATTCCATATCCTCCGACAGCTTTGAGCCCCAGTCACCTGTATGTTAGTGCCGTTTTTACACAGTTTACACAGCAACTGTCTAGTCGCTGTGAGATCCTATAAACCGAGTATCTCTACCTGAGAAACATTTCTAACTAAACCAACAAGATAATCTGGGATATATTAGCTCCGCGTTGCTTAGGAAAACAAAAAACTCGCATACGTCTTAGAAAACTATAAATACATACATATATCTGTTTGAGTTAGAATAATTCGACTCTTCCAGACCGGACAGTCAGGAGACCAAATCCACACGATTTCACGTCTAATAAAGAGACTATAATAGCTGTCGACACGAGTTGCTGTAGTTCAGAGTTGTGAATAAATCAAGGTTTAACGCAGAGAAAGGGCGCGTGTAGAGTGAGCGAAACTGAGCGTCAGTGGCTGCCGCGGCTGCTGTCTCCAGATCATGTGACCCACTTCACGGCAGCTCCTCCTCCTCCTGCATTAGTGTCATTATAACCCACTGACACACTTTCACTGCTCCTGCAGGGGCCTCCTGTGCACCCTCACCCCACACCCCAGAGTGCCCTGATGACCCCAGCAGGCATCAAACTGACACAGTTTTAGCAGTGCTCCCCTGAGGGAGCCAAAAACGTAATGAGAAATATAAGCAGGGCATAAAGTATGATAAGGATAAGTGCACTTGCTTGTGCACAATGAGAATAGTAAAGGTGCGTCCCAATTCGAGTACTTGTGCACTATTCTATGACGTTTTTAAGTATAAATAGTGCGAGTAGTGCGTTCACACTGAAAATTCCAAAAAGAAAAAGTGCACTTTAAATACCCGGATGATGCACTAAATTAACGAAGTGTGGAATGTTGGACACTTCGTGCACTCAACTGTCGCAGCTTTAATTATGTAGTGGAGGGGAAGGGAGAATCGGACTCTGTTGTTAAATGACAAAATAACCTTATACAATTCACGCACTACATGGATGAGTGCATAGTGTATAAGTGCATAGTGTATAGTGCGTCATTTGGGACGCAACTTAAGTCACAGTGGCAAAAAATGTTACATTTTTTGACAACAATATTTTTATCCAATTCTCATTACTACAAACTGGCATTTAAAGGAACACTCCACTTTTTTTTTGAAAATAGGCTCATTTTCCAACTCCCCTAGAGTTAAACAGTTGAGTTTTACCGTTTTCGAATCCATTCAGCCGATCTCCGGGTCTGGCGGTACCACTTTTAGCATAGCTTAGCATAGTTCATTGAATCTGATTAGACCGTTAGCATCTCGCTCAAAAATGACCAAAGAGTTTTGATATTTTTCCTATTTAAAACTTAACTCTTCTGTAGTTACATTGTGTACTAAAACTGACAGAAAATGAAAAGTTGCGATTTTCTAGTCCGATATGGCTAGGAACTATACTCTCATTCCGGCGTAATAATCAAGGAACTTTGTTGCCGTACCATGGGTGCAGCAGGCGCAATGATATTACGCAGCGGCTGTGAGACAGTTGTGAGAGACGGTGTGTAATATCATTGCGCCTGCATGAAGAGCTTCTTGAGACTCCAGAGACACCAGCAGCTTCAAATACCTGCTCAACACTGGCTTTTTATAGCTGCCCTTTTAATGCAATTACGTTTTTTTGATAGGAACTTTCATTAATAAGCCTTTATCTGACTGAGTTCTGCTGTGCTCTAAATCACTCACAAATCTTATGATAATTCGATAATCTCCATTCAGTTTCACACAATATTAGTTGTTTTCATGCCTTTTGCACAACATTGCACCATTTCATGCTTTTCATCTTCAGAAAGATCTTTCTTCCTCCCCATATTGCATGAGAACTGTGACTTGCTTAATAATGTGGAACAACCTCTAAGTAGGGTTTCCATAGATCTGTTCATGAGATTGATACCAGTTATCTAAAAAGACATGGATAAATAAACAAACAAACATTTTCTTAGAAAAACTAAAATCTGAATGTTTATTGTACTGAAATCTTACTGATTTGTCTCTTGCATAATAATTTGGAACACAGTGTAAGCAGTAGTTTTTTAGTTAATATGATTACGAGTATTTTAAAATGTAATATAATCTAATTACAATTATTCATTCTGATTATGTAATGCAGATTACATGTAATCAGTTACTACCCAGCACTGGACCTTCAACAAGTTTATAGCTACTTGACTGGACATAAATGCAAAATAATAATAATGCACAGCAAATTATTTAGTTTAAATGTTTTGATACATGCCTTCTTACTGAATAATTTGATGTTTGAACTGTAAGACTGGACATACATTTCTGAAATACTACACGTCACTAAAAGCTTCATCTAATCATAAACTAAAAAAAACAAAACAAAGACAGTCAGTAAACTTTGAAACTGTTATAAAAAACATGAGCCTAAATTTAAAAAAAAGTCTGTCTATAGCTAATTCAGTAGTCACTTTATGGCCCAAAGACACAACAGACTCTAGAAACCTTTAAGAAACTGATGAGCATGCTAAATGGTTCTCATACCAAACACTAAGCTTTTCCATTCCTCTGGTTACAAAGGTTAGGGGTCAGATTATGACCTCCAGCTAAATATATTTACACAACAATTTTATTTAAAGCCTAGAGATGCCACGAGGAAGCTTACAGGCTGTTCCTGAATCAGAAAACACCCTTCATGTGATAATCTTTTAGTGTTGGGTTTAACACAAGTGCATTCACACATAGACCTAGTCAGGGTAGCACCATTTTAATCTGACAGGAATGAAAACAAGGCTGTGAGGGAGATAGAAATACAGTGTTCGATGGATTGTACTGTTGTTTAACAACATACTGACTGTTTGCTGGGGACAAAAATTCAGTAAAACAATTTTGAAAGATGTGATCTAGGACCTTTATACAGTGTGTGCCATTGTAAAGACTGAAATTCAATATGGCACCTGTCCTTGCAAAGGTTTATTGAATAGCTACAGGATACTATGACAGAAGAACAATGGTTTGAAAACACTTGAGCCACACCAAAAACCTCTAGATGTTGCTGAAAAACATTCTAAGCATTTTAAAGAAAGATAGCACAAGCACATTTTACAGTAAGTTTAAAATGATGAAATAGAAAATAAAATAAAAAATAAAATAGAATACAATTAGTGCTGCAAATGAAGATACACGTGTTAAATGTTAGTGGAACATGTTCATAGTTACTCTGCTAGCAAACCTGTGTTAAAGTTAACATTGCTGTGAGGGTGTTTCTAACACAGAGGGGGAGACTGTAAATTTGACATCTTTAAGTGTGACTTGGATTTATAAATACTATAAATTACTAAATACTAAAATATGGGACCTATGGGATCAATGTACTCACACTAAAATGTATTCACAGTTTAGTTCTGTGATACAGTGCTCCAGTCTGGAAGAAAATAACACAATTGGCCTCAGGAGACTGTCCTTATAACCAACACACCACAAGTTCATATGTGGGCAGTGTATATTTTTATGTTAGATGTATTAATAAATTAAAACTAATTTTATGTTTTAAAAAATGCCAAATTATATACTCAAAATAGATCATACTCACTAGTTAAGTTTACACATTGTACATAAACTGATGCTGTTTTGTTTTCTTCATGTGTGGTGTGGATGTACCTGCACATATTTTCAGATCAATTTTGATATAAAGCTTTTACAACTTTAGAAATGTCTATGCTGTCACTTTTGAGCAATTTAATGCATCCTTGCTGAATAAAAGTATTAATTTCCTTTATTTAAAAAAAAAAAAAAACTGACCCCAAACTTTTGAATGGTAGTGACGTAACAAAAGCTTTGTATTTCAGATAAATGCTGTTCTTTTGAACTTTCTATTCATCAAATAATCCTGAAAAAAATGTGTACACATCCGTTTTTAACACTGATGTTTCTTAAGCAGCAAATCTGCATATTAGAATGATTTCTGAAGGAAACACAAATAAATTGCATTTTAAAATGTATTCATATATATATTTCCCAATATTACTTTTTCTGTATTTTGGATCAAAGAAATGAAGCCTTGGCAAGCATAAGTCTTACAATCATCTCCATAGCCCAAAGACAAGCATTCCAGCATCAATAAAAACTACATACATCTTGAAATGTAACTTTTTTTTTGATGTGCCCTTTAACCCTCTGGCCCTCTTCATTTAGGTGTCACACTCACCTTCTTTACAGTCAAAAGTGACCGAAGCCTTGGAAAGTAACTTTTTTGTTCCTCAGGAAAACCAATGTAATATATTCTTGTTCTATAATATTTTTTGATTATTATATATAAAATTTTGAGGTTATTGTATGATACTATGCAATATTTATACAATTTCTATTAACTATTTTTCCCCATTGAAAATAATAATAAAAATTTCTCTAACATATTTTTAAATTATTTTTCAATTAAAGCAGTATTCCATGTTAAAATAGAGACAAGGCATTTAAAATAAATTTTTTTGAAGGTAGATTAGTGCCATTTGGTGAGAGTAAAAAAAGAAAAACTTATGCAATGCCATGTCGTAACCACTAGATTCCTATAGAGCTCTATATAAAGTGGCTTATAAATTCTCTAGTGGTTTTTGGACACAAACACTTATTTTTATTAAGTTTTGGATATGGATTTAAACTTAGACATTCTCAAAGACTACTTTTGTCAAGGTTTAGATTTTTTTTATGTTGATTTGAAGTGTCGGTTTTTGCATTAATTTTACTACAGTCAAACCTGAACATAGAGGGCGCCATTTTGTTACACATAACATCAAAATTCAATAAAAAATAACAAAAATGAACAGGTGTGTTTTATAACAGCTTAATAAATCTGTGTTTGATCTGATTTCATCTTCTTATTTGAGTTTTGGCTCAATTTTACCATACTATTACAACCACACTGGTTCATTTGTATGTGTATAATGGTGTGTTGTGTGTGTTTGTCTGTGAATGTGTGTTTCTATTTTGTACTCTTGTTTTAGAGTGTATTTCTTGCAGTTCATTTTTTACTGCTTTGCGGCTGAATTTTTGCTTTTATTTCACACATTTGCATAAACTTGCTCTGTTTTATAGTCGTGCTGGTTCATATATATGTGTGTGTGGGGTTGGGTGTGTCTATTTTGCACTCTTGGCATTTTAGAGTGTCGCTCTGCACAGTCTGATTTGTAGTTTGTACCAACAAAAGATTCTCTCAGTTGTTGTATTTTTTCGTATTTCCCATTCATTTCCTATGTCGGTCATTTTTGACCGAAAAGAAGTGTGACTATTTTTTTTACGACGCCTTAACATGTCCGAATCATGTCCTTGATTTTTTTGTGTGTTCATTTTGGTAATGCGACAAAAGTCACCATACCTTTGGTATGCATTCAAAACTCTTTAGTAAGTTTGGGATACTTTTGATCCCCCCTCCCCCCAAATAAATGATTATCCTGATTCAGGATGGATTTCAGGTACAAAATCCTCCATTAAAATAAAAACCTGCAATGCTGAACAGAACACAAAACTAATAGTGTAAATAACCAAAAACGCTTTCTATCACCTTGAGAACTGAAGCATTACAGATTCTGTTCATCTCCAACCTCAAAATAAAGACATCACATGACCATGAAAAGGTACTTTATTTGGATAAATGTACAGTTGTAGCACACATTGTTTAGCGGTAACGGTGCAGCTGCAGGGTGTTGCGTCTCTTCCAGGCTGCACGTCGAGAGCCGCCGATGGTGAGGTGGAACTTGTGGCCCTTGCCCAGACCACGACTCTTCTTGCCAGCAGATGTGAGCCCACGCATTTCCCTGTGCTTGTGCACAGCCTTGGTGATCCATTGCGTGTCGGGGTTACGTCTGATGGCTTTGTGGAAGGTGTCAATGAGGATCACTTCAAAGAACTTGTATGTGGAATCTTCACCCACCCAGTAGGAGTTTAGCACCCGCAGACCTCCACAATGACGACCGGCACGCTCCTGAAAATGAGACAGAGGGGTTACACCACCACCACCACAAGAAAAAAATTATCAAATAGTGATAGCCTGTATGTCTTGTTTGTGAGAACTTTGACCCACTTGTAAACTGCACCGATGTTGCCCAACCCAACCATAACATTAGTTTGCCAAATCGGTCATAAGGGTGTAGTGTTTACTCTATGCAGAAATCACAATTCAAAGGGACCAACACTTCCCTGCTGCATTTATGCTGCAGATAAAGAATGCTAAAAAACCTATTCCAAATTGTCAACACATTAAATGTGTCAGTCACAGCGCAATTGGCTACAATGCTCAATTCAATCTCAACGCTGCCTTTAACAGTTTTCAGACAGAGCATGAACACAAGCATGAGACTGTTTGAAATCAGCTGTCAAATGTACCAAATTGAGTCGAAACAGTGTTGGTTGCAGTCCACCCGTCCAACCAGACACCACACACGTAAATATTATTCCACCCTTTACATCAAAATATTAGCAGGTCAGGACACTGACTCTGAGTAAGCTGCTGTGGGAAAAGCAATAATTCTGATATAATATACATTTTTCTAAAATGTTTGTTGTTGGACATTAAACGTGACATATGTAGACATATGTAAAGTGACAATTGCAATGCAGGATAATATAATTACTAAGCTCAGATGAATGGATGTGTTCCTTACCAGTTAACGTTTAGTCTGCTTGTGTTCTTATTGTTGTTTTTAAAGTGAATTTAACTTATGCTTTATGTCCATACCATCCAGCCCTACCTGCTGCATTACAAGAGTTTGCCCAGTCAACATCAATCCAAAGCAGTAATAAATTACCATTCATTTACGCTACTGATTCTTAAAGAGAACTTGTAAACCGATAAAGAAAAATCTACCGTTAGCTTACGGTAAGTTGTTAATTTAGGGTATATGCTTTTGTTGGAGCCATCAGTCCACCTCTTTTTAAACATTTTTTAAATCTTGTTTAACAGCTAAATTCTTGGAAAAACTACGTTACCCATGATTCTGCACAAAAAAACAAAAATAATGACTTTATTCAACAATATTCTCTCTTTTGTGTCATTCTCTTACGCTGTTTACGTTAAACGCTTCCAGGTTCTAACTGAGAGCATAAAGTATTTTTGTTTTTGCGCACAAAAAGTATTCTCCTCGTTTCATAAAATTAAGGTTGAACCACTGCAGTCATGTGGACTATTTTAACAATGTCTTTAGTACCTTTCTGGACCTTGAAAGTGGTATTTAAATTGCTGTCTATAGAGGAGTCAGATACCTCAGATTTCATCAAAAATATCTTAATTTGTGTTCTGAAGATGAACAAAGGTCTTACGGGTGTGGAACGGCATGAGGGTGAGTCATTAATGACAGAATTTTCATTTTTGGGTGAACTAACCCTTTAAACACAGTCCCTTACATCATAGGTGTGATTGGCAAAGGACAAAAAAGCAGGAAACTATACGGTGCACTTACCATGGGGGTGGGGCTTTGTTATGGGGGAGGGGCTTATGGAGGGGCGTGGCTTGTTTTTGTACTGTTTTTTATGATAAAGTTATGTAAAATAACTGCTCAGTGCTGCAAAACAGACAACTCCGCTAATGCTAACTTAATTCTATATAAACTATTAGGGGTGTGACGAGACAGGTATCTCACGAGACGAGACTCGAGGTTGAGTTCACGAGACGAGACAAGATAGCGAAATACATGACTAGAAAAGTAGTCTGCAGGTGCATTTGAAATGTTTTAACTAATCATCTTGTAATGAATGTCATTTCAGTTCTACTTTCTGAGTATGAATTATCATATGCGGTAAAAGACAACAATACTCAAGTACTGTAAAAGGTTTTACCACTAACTCAACTGACGGACTTCTCTTCTGTATGATTTCAGTCTCTTCAGGCCTTACTGTACATGATTTATGAGCTTCTACAACTTTTGACCTCCTAACTCCTTTCCACAAACTGATCATAGAAATAAAAACAGTATAAATGAAAATGTTAACACTTTACAATAAGATCTCATTTATTAACATTAATGTATTAACCAACATCAACTAACAATGAGCAATATCTTTGCTGCAGTATTTATTAATCTTTGTTTATGTTAGTTAATAAAAATAGTCATTCATTGTTAGTTCATGATAGTTCACAGTGCATTAACTAATGTTAACAAATGAAACCTTACTGTTTGTGCTTAATAAGATTAAGAGAAAAAACTGTTATTCATTTTTATGGTAACACTTTACAATAAATGCAACCAAATAAGACCAAATTTTTCTTTGATACAGAGCTAAGATGGTTACAACTACACTGCCCAGCCTAAAATAGCTTTCATATGAGAGATATCTGTATTCGTCAGGAGCCGCTTTCAAAAGCGGGGTACTGAAATCGCGTTTGAATGCGCGCGCGTTTACTTTCACTTTCGTGATCGCGCGTAACTCTGTAAATATGGAGCGGCGGCGACCGTTATCCAACTGAATTAATGTTTTCATTTAAATACAAAGCAAAACGACAGTGGAGGCATAATTTAAACGTAGCGATGGCATATTCTTTCCTAATCATCCTAACACTCTGTCATGGCAACATCACGAGACTACTTTTCGCCTCGACGAGAAATCTCGTCACATTTTAATCTCGCTCGTCACACCCCTATAAACTACACAACAGCATAGGCCTAGTTAGTAGCCTAAACTGGACGGAGACACGGAGCGCCCTGTAACTCACTGACCTGCCTGCGTTCACAATTCACACGGTGCAGATGGGAGGGAGAACGGCTGACTACACAGTTTATGGGAATAAATTGTGTATTTCCCTCACAATTGTCACAAAAACTCACTAGTCTGTACACTGTCTGTCTGGTCTCTGCGCGTTGCTTTGCAAGATCATGCGGCGCGATTTTTTTTCCTCACTGTGTGCGCATTCATAACGGTGCACGTACACTTTGAACTTCAATCGTGACAAATGATTGGACTACTTGCGGAGTGACATGACGACATGAATCAGAGGCACAAAAAACGTTGACAGCGGTGAGCGATCATTATGTTTACCAATACTCGACCCGGATTTCCGGATTTTTCCGGAAGAATCACACCCCTGTTACATTTTAGTCAGATTTTTAAATATTTTTTTGATTCAAATCAAAGCTTGTAATTTGTTGATGGCGCTCAATGTTTCCACTTTTGGGGGAGATAAACCTATCAACTGCAAACTAATAGCAGTCAATAGGGCTTCACGATTTATCGCACGATATGAATAATCACGTTCAAGTTCAATGTTATTTTCGCTTAAACGCGATTCTTAGTGTGATTATGAAATCGCAAAGGCTGTGATTGTTTTTTATGTGCGGCTTGTCAATGAAGTATGGCTCCAAATGCTAATCCATCTGAAAGCACTGCGAGTTTGAGTCACTTATAATGTACATTTGAAAAAGCAACACACGTCAAACTTCTTTCCAGACACGAGAAGCATTTATTAACATCTTGTCCAACAAAAGACGACATTTAATAACATGTTTTTACTCCAAACTCACTCACAGTTGAGCATCCTTCTGTGAGATGAAGTGGCTTCTTACACAGAATAAGGCAGCCGTGAGTTTATTAGTCATGTTTAATTAATCAAAGCATTTCAAACTTGTTTATTCAGCTACTGCGATATGATGCGTGTCATCTTCTGCTGCAGGGCATATTTTGAGATTCTGCGCAAGAGCGCCCTCTGGCTTTCAGATGGAGAAGCATTTACTACTGATCACAGAGCCGTAAAGCTCTGACAAGCCACGCATTAAATAATCACAGCCTTTGCCATATCGCGTGCGATTTTATCGCGATAAATCGTGCAGCCCTAGTAGTCAATGAGCTATAAACTGGGTTAAGAGAGTGTATTTAAAAAAAAAAAAACTTCAACTTTAACAAAGACTTCAAATCCAAACAAAAAAACATCAGAAAATACTGCCAAAAACAAATCACTAGGGCTGTTTATATGCAGAAAGAGTTATAGCTTGATGGTAGAGATCACAAATGTACCTGTACTTTGGTATCAATTCAACAAGGAATGATATCAGTCACACTATAGTACTAACCAACTCAGTAACCGGACACTGTGATGCACAGCCGTTTACTGTGCACATGCACTCTGTGAAGAACGCTCACAATATTACAGACGCGTCTGAATGGTTGAATTTATTTTGTTGTGGGAAAGAGCTTATCTTTGGAACATTTACACTGGAACCGATTCTAGCGTACACTGACATGGACAACGGGTTGTAAAATTCAAAGTATCTAACCATAAATAAATGTTAGATACTCAACATGCCTGATTTTTAAGACAGTTGTGAAGTATGTACAGCATATAGATTTTAGCAAATCTGTCTGACTAAACAAAACATGTCAAGGTGTGTCATTGTGTCCAACTGTGGATCGCCTCATAGGCTGAGACGCTGCTCACATACCTCAGCTACTGACTGCAGACTGCGTGCAAACTTGATCTGGTTGACACCATGGTGCACGGGTTTGCCGTAGGTGGCACCTTTGGGCACGGGGCGCTTGCGACCTCCACGACGCACACGTATACGGTAGATGACGTAGCCTGTTTGGTCAAGAGCACAGAGAGTTCAGTTACACAGACTTGAGACAGAACAAGAACATGAGGCTGAAACTACAGTTACAGAACATTCAAGTGGTTAAACACCTGATCGACAAAACAGATCAATGATAAATCAGATGAATCTGAATAAGACGTCACTATGTGCTAGAGGTGTTGTCACACATCACTTCCTAGAGTGCCTCTTTTTGCTCGAGTTTGAGTTATTGCAGATAAGAATACAGTAGGGGGAAAAAAAAAAAAAGTGTCATTTAAGAATAACTTATAACAATATTGTTACGCAGTGCATCTAATTAAACATTTGATTTTGAGTCCATATAAAAATCAAATTCATAGGCACAGGCTACATTTAAAGGGATAGTTCACCCAAAAAATTAAAATTTGATGTTTATCTGATCATTTTTAACTCCAATTGCTGCAGTCTGTCAGTCGTATAATGCATGTCAATGGGAACTCCATCTATAAGAGTAAATAAACATGCACAGACAAATCCAAATTAAACCCTGCGGCTCGTGACGACACATTGACGTCCGAAGACACGAAACGACCGGTTTGTGCAAGAAACCGAACAGTATTTATATCACTTTTTACCTCTAATACACCACCATGTCCAACTGCGTTCAGCACTCGGTTAGTGAGGTCTAAACGCGCTCTGACAACAGAAGTGATGTCTCGCTTTCATTGAAGCGCGAGAGGTCACTTCCGCCATCAGAGCGCGTTTTTTGACCTCACTAACCGGATGCTGAACACAGTTGGACATAGTGCAGTGCTTCCCACACATAGACTTTACTTGGGCGGGCCGCCCACGTATAATAACGGCCGCCCAAGTATATGGAGACACATTTTTGCTTTTATTATTTTTATCCTCTTATACTTTTATATCCGCGCAAGATAATGAAACCATCCGTGATCGATTAACTAGTCATTTCGTACCTGCTCTTTATGTGTGTGTCAGAACTGTTTACTCCCGCTAACATTCCCAAAGGCGCTGCTTTTTGCAAAGTCACAAGGGGGCGCTGTTGCGGGTTCTACAAGCTCGCGCAACAGCGCTTCAGTCTGCTTCAAAGTGATTCTCAATCAATGAAAAGCGCAGATTTATGCCAAGCGATTGCTAATGAACTCAAGTTGATGATTTATTACAAAGTCTACTTCATGGCCTTTATATAAAATGTTTTATACGGTTGTAAGAATCTGAAGGATCAGCCTGCAATAGTACAGACATTTCAAAATAAGAGTCTCGGTGTATTTCGGGCTTGTTTATAATTAAAGTCACACGCTAAGTTTTTTCTTTTTCTTTTGGGCATTATTGGTATTTTTGGTTACACAATAAATTGTATTTAATTTGATTTCCATTTAATTCATAGTAAATTATTGTAGTCTCCCCCACAGGAAGAAAAGACTAAGAACATTATTTGACACATACATTATTCATTATATAAATTTTACTAGTATAATCTGTGTCCCATTCACTGAGAGAGACACTATATGACAGCAAGGAGAACATAGGAAAAGGAAAACCATTTAAATGCTGCAATTTTGCATAATTTACAATGCATAATAATGCATAATATTAGTATGTAATTAAATGTAATATGCTATGTAATTAAAATTAATTTCAACAAATAAAATTACCGTTTAAAAAAAACCAAAAAAAAAACCAAACACATTATTTGTTGTTTGTCACGTGTAGTAGACCATTTTTGTGCCGTGGGTAATAGGAGGATTTTTCACCCGGCTACCACCGCAAGTATATTTCAAACCTGTGGGAAGCATTGTAGTGGTGTATTCGTGTCGTGTCTTAGGACATCAATGTGTCGTCACGAGCCGCAGGGTTTAATTTGGATTTGTCTGTGCATGTTTTTATTTACTCTTATAGATGGAGTTCCCATTGACATGCATTATAAGACTGACAGACGGCAACGGTTGGAGTTAAAAATGATCAGATAAACATCAAATTTTCATTTTTGGGTGAACTATCCCTTTAACAAAGGAATCAGAAATAAAGGAAGTCAAAAAAGCATTATGGGTAATGCTAAACAGTGTGGTTAATTCATTTAGACCTCAACCTCTAAGCAAAAATGTCTGGAAAGTGCTGTGTGTAACATACAGGTCATTAGAAAAATCAGACACTGATCAGCTCACATCACTTACCCTGTTTGGCCTTGTATCCCAGTCTGCGGGCTTTATCGGGTCTAGTGGGTCTCGGAGCCCGGTGAAGGGAGGACAGCTGACGGTACTGCCAGCCCGCACACGGAGCAGAAATCTCATCACATCCGACTGCTTCTTCCTCCATAACTCCTGCATGTACTTGTACGCTCCCATGATGCCTCACCTGCGACACCAAACAAATACCGAGACCGGTCAAGAAAACAATTTATGAAAAATACATCGATATATCCAAGTTACATGCATACGTAAAATTGTAGTTTTTTCAGAAGTTGACATGATGCTCCATCTAAAACTATTACAACACCATTTTACTCACCTGCGTGTGCGGTTTATGAGCTCACTGATTGAAACTACATGGAACACTTACATTAATACTCCATTAGAAGGCTTTCAAATTAATTAATGAAGGCAAAAGTTAAAAGAAACCTTAATTCATTTTAATCCATTTTAATCAACCACAATACGACAGGTCACAGATCTGCTGTCTAACGAGCAAGTGTGTATGCATTCACATTATCAGGAGTAAAGTTATTTCAGCTCATATTTCAGATCCAAAACAGTTGCTTCAAGCGGGAATTATATATTAATCTACTGTCATATAAGCGGTGTCTGTTGTGTACAGCTTTGGCATGGCAACTGTTAACGTAAAAAAATCCAACAAAGTCAAACACAACGATTACAGTAACCATATAAAATGCAATTCCCGAAAATGACGTTTGATATAATAAAACGTGTAAAACCGAATTCTGATAGAAAAGGGAAGAAACGTGCAAACTCCGGCATGACATTAGCTACCCTACTCCTCACAATTTAGCGTCAAAATTAACGTTCAACATCGTTATTGGAGAAAAATAACGGTTAGATAGTACAACTAAGATGTTCGGCATTAAATACTTTCACTGTGTGATTTGGATGACATTAAATGCATTGGGATATTTGATGGATTCTACATTCAGAAAAATGAGAAAGTCTCGCTTACTTGATGGCGTACTAACCGGAAAGAAAGAAGCAAATTACCCATAGTGCTTTATTGGACTATTCCTTGCGTATTTCCGGTTCCGTTGTTAAAGACTTCTGGGAAATGTAGTCTGTGTCTAAGAATTCTATTTTATAAATCACAATCAAACGTATTTAACCGATTAGATACATTAGAAACATTGTTGTAACACAGTTTTTATTAAATCTCAGACCAAATAATAAGATTTTGGCAATGGTTCAGACCCAGAGCAAAAAGAGGCGAGCAAACGACTCCCGGAAGTGACGTTTGACAACACCTCTAGCACGTAGTAATGACATTAAAAGTCTTGTATTCACATTCATCTGATTTTACATTGATCGTTTTCTTCGATCGTATGGTGATTGTCAATTAATCCGCATAAGGTGAGTGATTTTTTATCAGTCTAGTAACAGTTAACTGTCATGAATGAATGCATGCCTTAATTTAAGACAACTGGTTAATGTCTTTGCTTTGACAATGATCATATAACAAAACTAAACTGAGCGTTGTGTTTATTTTATTTAAGCTACGCAATATCTAACTTAAGATGATATAAATGCATATCAAGCACAATGGAGTCCAAAAGTCTGAGACTACATTGAAAATAATTTTTCCATTTAAATCTAAAAAATAAAAATGTAAACATTTAATCAGATGTGTTAAGGTCCGAAATGTTCGCATGCGCTTTTTCGTATTCGTAATCCTAAAAATTCGTCACGCACTGAGAATTCTTGCTTCCACTGAAAGACAAGATGCTCTTTGGAACATCCTCAATCATGCTAGTCTAGAGAACATGAGCTTCAGGATTTGGGACTTTTCTGTCCCTAGACTTTACAGAAATATTACACTTGAAATACACTTTAGGATTACAATTTTTTTTTATATTTTAATATGAAACCATATGTTATTTGAACAATTAAGCCTTCTTGAGCCATCATTGTGGCAATAATTGTTTTTTAATTAATTATAAAAATTCCAAACACCACAGAAGTGCTCGTCCCCACAGTCATGTACAGAGGGAAAGGGCTTTATTTTGAGGTCACAAACAGGTTTTTCTACCATTTTAATTACAATAATGTATGCATAACTATCAAATATATAATTTAAATGACATAAAAAAAAAAAAAACACATGCCAAATAAATATTATAAAATATATAATGAATGTAGTTGTCCCCTGGTGTTGTGTCACTGGTGTTACCTTTAACAAAAATCTCTTATTTTGAAAGAAAAAATCACACCGATGACATCACTTGACTTCCTTCTTTCTATTTCCTGAAGATCAATAAAGAAAGGCCAATGGAACAGTCCACTATCTCTTTTCAATTATCAGAAATTTTAATTAGAAAATCATAATTTCATATGAATCTTTTAGTTGAAGTCACTGGTGTGACCTACTTTATTGTTAGGGAATTAAAAACTAGAATACAAATGGATTAAATTACTTGATTTAGTGAATATATCATGATTGACAACATGTGGATTGACACCTTGCAGCAGCCATTCTGTAAAATGCATTTTTCATGAAAAATGTCACTGGTGTTACCATCACTGGTGTTACCCGTTTATAGATAAACTTTATTTAAAGCTATTCATTTAGTTATTTTGCATAAAATAGCACTAAGATTACATGATTATAACTTCTCTTTCTCATTGTTAATCTTCCTTTGGTCAGAAATGGCTAAATTAAGGGTATATGGCTAAATTCAGTGCAGCGACTTAACAGACAGCATATTTTACAGACAGTTTTAAAATGTTGTTTATGATCTTTTACTGACTGGTTTCACTAAGTGTCAATGATAAGTCTTTGATTGTATACCAAATGTAAAAATTTAGTCCAATCTACTTAATTATAGTTGAAAAATTAAGGATCTGGAGATTCATTTTGTCACTGGTGTTACTGTTTTTTGTCTGTCACATTAAATAAAATGTGTCATATGTGATGTAATAATTTACATCCATTGAATTCTGCTACACTCAAGAATTAAGATTTAAAGGATTGCATCATTACTTTTTATAACTGTTTTTCAAATATTTTCATTGTTATAGCCATACATGGTGGTGCAACTGAATTAACATCATTCAATCACACTTTTAACTAACCTGATTAAAATAAAAAAACACATAAAATCCTTATTTTTGCATTATCATTATTATTTTGTAACTCTGACTGCATGTGCTGAAAAAACTGCGAAATAATATTCATAAAAATGTTTAAAAATGCCTGAGAAGTAAGGTAACACCAGTGACAAAAAAGGGGACATGCAGTCTTTAAATAAATACACAAAAAAAATAAAAAAACATTAAGCTGTCATTTATGTGTATTCATACAGTCAAAGTGTAATATAATAATGTGGTCTAAGTTTAAATGTTAGAAAAAGAAATACATTTTAAGACATTTTGTCATACCAAAAGTGGACGTTTCTGTAGAATGACCCAGAAGTTTGATAGTAACGTATGTCCAATTAATATGTTTTTTTTTTTTTTTTTTAATTAAAATAGTCAAATTATTATGTAAAATTTGTGGGGAAAAAAGTGAGAAAAACTAGAAGCATTTTTGCTCATTTTCACATTCGCCTATCATGCTTTTTATACTGCTGCCCTTCTGGTTGGTTCTGGATGTGTTGTTTGTTTGTGTGTTTCAGGGCAGGTAACTATGGGAAAGGGTTGTAAGGTTGTGGTTTGTGGTATGGCATCTGTGGGGAAAACAGCCATCCTGGAGCAGTTACTGTATGGCACGCACACGGCAGGTAAAATTCATATCAAAAACACCCACTTTTATAGTTCACATGACTCAAAAATTGACTGAGTATGGCAGCTGCTGCTCATCAGCTTAAACAGACACTCTAGCAAAGGGTAACAGTAAAGTATGAATATGACTTTATGGTATGAATGTGACTTGAACTAGATACATAACTGGATTCCATGTGGATATTTACTGTATCATAATTAGCGGTAAATTAGATGCTCTTTGTAAATTCTGAACGATACATTCTGAAATTCTGAACACATATTTTAATAAAATTAAAATGTGTGTAATAAATTATTGTCGGCCTTTGGTTTGCTCAGTTGGGACTTCATAAAAGACATCTAACATTCTCATATATTATTGATTTGACTGCTGAACAAAGTTCAACTGAATTGAGCTGATTAATGACATTATTGTCTTTACAGCTGAAATTGAAGTCATTTCATTATTGATGAATTTTGCAACATTTAAGGTGCCGTAAACGCGTTTTCAAAAGATGTAATATAAGTCTAAGGTGTCCCCTGAATGTGTCTGTGAAGTTTCAGCTCAAAATACCCCATAGATTTTTTTTATTCATTTTTTTAACTGCCTATTTTGGGGCATCATTAAATATGCGCCGATTCAGGCTGCGGCCCCTTTAAATGCTCATGCTCTCCGCCCCGGAGCTCGCGACTGCCTCAAACAGCATAAACAAACTTCACACAGCTAATATAATCCTCAAAATGGATCTTTACAAAGTGTTCGTCATGCAGCATGTCTAATCGCGTAAGTATGGTATTTATTTTGATGTTTACATTTGATTCTGAATGAGTTTGAGGCTGTGCTCCGTGGCTAAAGCTAACATTACACACTGTTGGAGAGATTTATAAAGAATGAAGTTGTTTATGAATTATACAGACTGCAAGTGTTTTATAATGAAAATAGCGACGGGTCTCTTGTCTCCGTGAATACAGTAAGAAACGATGGTAACTTTAACCACATTTAACAGTACATTAGCAACATGCTAACGAAACATTTAGAAAGACAATTTACAAATATCACTGAAAATATCATGATATCATGGATCATGTCAGTTATTATTGCTCCATCTGCCATTTTTCGCTGTTGTTCTTGCTTGCTTACCTAGTCTGATGATTCAGCTGTGCACATCCAGATGTCCTGCCCTTGTGTAATGCCTTGAACATGAGCTGGCATATGCAAATATTGGGGGCGTGCATATTAATGATCCCGACTGTTACGTAACAGTCGGTGTTATGTTGAGATTCGCCTGTTCTTCGGAGGTCTTTTAAACAAATGAGATTTATATAAGAAGGAGGAAACAATGGAGTTTGAGACTCACTGTATGTCATTTCCATGTACTGAACTCTTGTTATTTAACTATGCCGAGGTAAATTCAATTTTCGATTCTAGGGCACCTTTAACTGTTATTTTCCTGTTTATTTCTGTGAAGCATCTTTGAAACAATTTGTATTGCATATAAATAAATATGTTATGACTTTACATAATCAGAAGAAACATTTTATGTTCATTTATGTTATCTTCCAGAAACATCTGGAAGCTTTATTGTGGCGTTATTTGCTGCCCCTCACTCTTTATGCAGGTCTCTTTCTCTTAAAGGGATAGTTCACCCAAAAATGAATATTCTGAATATCATTTACTCGCCCTCAAATTGTTCCAAACTTGTATGAATTTCTTTCTGTTGAACACAAAAGAAGATATTTTAAAAATATATTACATATTTTTGGGTGAACTATCCCTTTAAATCACAATTTTTTTTTGGTGATTTTAATTTTTGCATCTTTGTTAGATGTTAGAGGATCTTACAATATTTATGTTTTGTATGCATGTGCTTTAATCATTTAACATTTTGATAAACTAGTAAATGAACTATGAATTTGTAATTTACTGAATAATTCATTTCTTTGTTTTTAATAAATTATGGTTTGTTAATTAATTATACTTCATAAATAGAACAACTAATAGATTGTATGTCTTTTTAACATATGCATGGGTTGCAGTGACATTTTGAGTAATATCATTTTTGTTTAAAAAAATACTAACATAATTTATATAAAATATTAATTATTTGCACTTTTCTGCATGACACTTGGGTTACTATGACAGTTTGAAGTAGACCAAGAGATTAATTCCTCTATGCTGCCATTTTAATTAGGAACATATTAAAATAATAATAATCACAAATCCATGTCATTAAATTGTCCAGAATGTATGAATTATGCATTTATTAGTCAGTGAATAAACTCATGAATGATCCTGGGTTGTGCATCATTCATGAAAGAATGAAAAGTATATGAAGAAACATGTTAAAGTAGACATTTAAATGAAACAGGACTGTCCTGTTTCAGGTGCAGAAACAAACGACACTCAGGAGGATATATATGTGGCCTCTGTCGAGACGGACCGTGGTGTGAGAGAGCAGTTACGTCTCTATGACACAAGAGGGCTGCGTGAGGGACTGGATTTACCCAAACACTTCTTCTCTGTGGCGGACGGCTTTGTGTTGGTCTACAGTGTGGACAGTCTGGAGTCGTTCAAAAAAGTCGAGCTCTTGAAGAAGGAAATAGACAAGTCCAGAGACAAAAAAGAGGCATGAAAATAAAACAAAGTATTAAAAATGTCTTATTGACAGGAGAGCCACATTATACAAATCTGTTAATAACATGTCCGACTTATATTTCACCCCATATAATCAAAAGAAACAAATATAAGAAACAGAATATTGTGTATAAATAAAATGAAGCATGGTGATATATATATGTAGCCTATACAACAACAACATCTAAGTAGTAAAAACAATAATGTGAACTGTTTACTATTTGAATTTATTCTAAAATTTATTGTATTCCAATGCTTATGGAAATGGCTTTACTAACATTTTCAATCAATTGCTGAGTAAAAATATGAAAAGTAATATATGTATGTGTGTGTATGTATGTATGTGTATATATATGAATGTATATAGGTATAAATATATAATATATATATATATATATATATATATATATATGTGTGTGTGGTGTGTATATATATATATATACAGGTGCTGGTCATATAATTAGAATATCGTGAAAAAGTTCATTTTTTTTATTGTAAATTATTTTTAAAAATGAAACTTTCATATATTCTAGATTCCCTACATGTAAAGTAAAACATTTCAAAAGTTTTTTTTTTTTTTTTTTATTTTTATTAGAGCGTACAGCTAATGAAAGTCCAAAATCCAGTATCTCAAAATATTAGAATATTTCCTAAGATCAATCAAAAAAATTTTCAAAACAGAAAGTTCAAGTTCTTTAAAGTATGTTCATTTGTGCACTCAATACTTGGTCGGCAGCACATGTTACAGCAAATGACTTGCTCCTAGCACAAATTACAGCATCAGTGAAGTGTGGCATGGAAGTGATCAGCCTGTGGCACTGCTGAGGCACTATTGAGCCTTCAGATCATCTGTATATTGTTGGATCGACTGTTTTCTCATCTTTCTCTTGAAATATCCCATAGATTCAGGGGTCAGGCATGTTGGCTGGCCAATAAAGCACAGTAATATCATGGTCAGCAAACCACTTGGAAGTGGTTTTTGCACTGTGGGCAGGTGCTAAAGTCCTGCTGGAAAAGGAATCAGCATCTCCATAAAGCTTGTCAGCAGATGGAAGCATAAAGTGCTCCAAAATCTCCTGGAAGATGGCTGCATTGACTTTGCACTTGATAAAACACAATGGACCAACACCAGCAGACGTCACGGCCCCCCAAATCATTACTAACTTCAGAAACTTCACACTAGACTTCAAGCAGCTTGGATTCTGTGCCTCTCCAGTCTTCCTTCAGACTCTGGGACCATGATTTAAACATGAAATGCAAAATTTACTTTATCTGAAAAGAGGACTTTCGACCAGTGTTCACTGTCCAGTTCTTTTCTCCTTAGCCCAGGTAAGATACTTCTGACGTTGTTTCTGTTTCAGAAGTGGCTTGGTAGTCCTTTTCCTGAAGATGTCTGAGTGTGGTGGCTCTTGATGCGCTGACTCCGGCTTCATTTGACTCATTGTGAAGCTCTCCCAAGTGTCTGAATCGGCTTTACTTGACAGTATTCTCAAGCTTGTGGTCATCCCTGTTGCTTGTGCACCTTTGCCTACCCAATTCTTCCTTCCAGTCAACTTTGCATTTAATATGCTTTTTGATATATCACTCTGTAAACAGCCACCACATTCAGTAATGACCTTTGTGACTTACTCTCTTTGTGGAGGGTGTCAATGATTGTCTCCTGGACCATTGCCATGTCAGCAGTCTTCCCCATTAGTGTGGTTTCAAAAAACAAGAGATACCTGGAATTTATACTGTAGGGATGGTCATTTAATGAAACTCAAATGTAAATATTCTAATATTTTGAGATACTGGATTTTGGACTTTCATGAGCTGTACGCTCTAATCAACAAATTAAAAAAAAAAATTGAAATGTTTTACTTTACATGTAGGGAATCTAGTATAAATGAAAGTTTCATTTTTTAAAATAATTTACAATAAAAAAATGAACTTTTTCACGATATTCTAATTATATGACCAGCACCTGTATATGTATTATTATTATTTATATAAGTGCTGTCAAATCGATAAACGCTTCTATCATTAAAGTTTGTAAATATGTTTGTGTGTTTATGTATGTGTGTATATATATATATACACACACACCGTGATCAATCGATTTGACAGCACACACATACATATATATTTATACATCATGATTTTATTCACTTCAAGCTGACTTAAACTTTTATTACAGTAATGAGAATCTAAAAACATTTGAAAAACTTGAGAATTACAAACATACTTCAATATTATTATTATATAGATATTTATATATTTCTTTTATTATGGAAAGATTTCCATAAAAATGATGTCCCTGAACAATTCTTTTGATTTTGGAGTGAAATAGCACTTGGCCATGTTTTCATGAGATTGACCCATGATAATTTGCTATGATCTGGTGTAACCTGTGAATATGTTCTCACACTGACTGTATTTGCATGTGCAGGTGATGGTGATCGTGTTGGGGAACAAGTGTGACCTGCGGGAACGTCGACAGGTGGACCAGGATGCTGCCCAGCAGTGGGCACGTGGGGAGAAGGTCAAACTTTGGGAGGTGACGGTGACAGACAGAAGCTCATTAATCGAACCCTTCACCAGCCTCACCAGCCGCCTCACACAGCCACAGAGCAAGTCTGCCTTTCCTCTGCCCGGCCGCAAGAGCAAGGGAACCCCCTCCAATGACATCTGAACACCGCACACTGCCACAGTTTCAGCACTATGTTTGGTTGTCTACACTTCTTTCAGGGTACTTAAGACGTTTAAGGGCTTTTAGAGAAAGAGCTAGGACTAGATCTATTTAAACACAAATAAATGCACTGATTTTTTAGGTTGTGTTTGTGCTCACTGATGGGAAAAGGGTAGAACATAGATGCAGTACTTGGAAAAGTTGTTTTTTTGTTTTGGAACAAATTTTGGGAAATGCCTAGGAGTCAGGTGAATCTCATGGGAAAAAAAAATAATTAGAAACAATATTGCATGAAGTAGAACCTGTTTTTAAATCATTAAGATTTTTTGGGTAACACTTTACAATAATGTTTGTTCAAATTAGTTAACTACATCAGTTAACGAACTAACAATGAAAAATATTTCTAAAGCATTTATTAATCTCAGTTAATGTAAATCAAAATTTATATCTGAACCTGAGCTATACATTAACAATGAACAGTTGTATTTGTATTAATGTTAACTAAGATTAATAAGTACAGTACAGAGGTACAGTATAGAGTTCATTTTAATGCATAAAATAACCTCAACTAATGGAACCTTGTTAATGATTTTTAAAAAATTGTAATTATTCTGAATTATGATTATTCTTCATTTATTTAAAAAAAAAAAATCTGGCAGTACAACAAATACTACTATATTTTTTACATTATAATTAATTAAGCTTCAGTTCTTTGTGCAAAATATAATGCATGCATTTTATAAAATTGAATTTTTTTATTATTTTATTTTGGGATGGAATCTGACCTGGACGTGAGAATCACCAGTTGCATTCATACAAAATGGTATAATGGCATCTGTATAAAGAAAATGGACCGTTTCACTGCTTCTTTCATGTCTTTCAGATGTGAACTTCAACCTCATTTCAGCCAAGAACTGCCATCAAGTGCTTTAAAATGACAGTTGATAAACACGTTTTGTATTAAAATCATATAATATGAAATCTTCCAGTATTATTCACAAATATAACTATAATCTTAGCGTTACAATCCCAAAGCTACGAATCTTATAATCATGTAGCTAGTGAGATGAAGTTGTGTAGGCTATCGTTTTAAATAGCAAAAATAACATGTTAAGGAAGCTGCCTTTGTTGCTATAGAAATTCCAGCGGTTATCAATCAAAAATTGTGAAATTCTTGTTTTAGCACATTCTAATTTATTTAACAGATATTTAAATAAATACACGTATGTCTTATGCACTATGTAATGTGTTGATTCAACAAAATAAATATTTATTGACTGGCTACTACTTCAGTTCATTTTAAAATTTGAACATCATCAAGGTCATGTTGCTTTAACAAAAGAGCCTGTAAAGAGTCTTCCGTAAGATAAGATCAACGAACAATGTGTGTTTTGAAGATTTCATTTCACTTTTCATTGTCCTATATTCAACACAGTCCTAAATACCAATTAGGATCTTGTCACATTTTGATCTAAAATCAGAAGAAAAACAGATTTATAATTTTCCTTATATAATTTGCCTATTTTAGGACCACTGCATCACGACACGATTTTCACGACAATGAAAAACACCCCACTACTCCCAATCCAGTTCTCATTACCGTAATGTATAGGAAAATCTCATTCTCATTAGAATCAGCATAAATTAAAATCAGTGCAACAAATGTAATCAGAATGAGATTTCACAATGCAGAAAAGTCTTAAATGTATGTTTCTTTGATTTTGGAGTGACACATGCTCTTGGCAGGCTTTGTGACATTCCGTACCAGAAATATAAAATAAACATTTCCACCTGATCATTGCATTGTTGTTGGCATGAAAGATACTGAACGACTGTGTACACCAACTTCAACTTTAATATTGGTGGGGAAAATACATACATGGAACAATCTTGCTATAGGCTCATGCTGTGACTTCATTTGACAAGAATGATGAAGCTCCAAAAAAGATCAATTTACAACAAGGCGGCAAAGAAAACACACATTAAGAACCATTTTTGTCAAATCATGATGCTACTTGAGCCAAGGGAAACAAACACAACAAAATAAAAAGTATGCAGGGAAAGACAAAAAAATTCAAATGGGAATTTAAATTCCATCATAAAATCCACCCTGTATCTCTACCCTATGGATCCCCCCCTCCCCATTTCCTCTAATAGTTCCTCCCCCACCCCTTCCCACAGATGTCTGACAGGCAGTGCTCTGCAGTTGGAGGAAATTATGTGGCGTAGCGTTTGGTCCACTGTTTGGCTATCCTGTCGTGCTCGGGTCTGTTGGTTGTGTACTGGGTGGCGATGCTTCCTACCAGAGGATCAGCTGTAGAAGAACAAGCACATGTTTCTTCAGGTTAAAAACAATCATTAGCTTTGTTTCAAATCCTAGTAAACAAGTAAGCATGTGCAAAGAGCACACATTTGGATGCGTGTCAAATTAAGTCACACTTTAAGCATGCAGAAATTGTATGGACACCACACTGTGTAGCCTCTTTTTAAAAAAAAAAAACAATTCAACATATAATACTTCCACCAAACTTGTACTTTGGTGTCCGCCCTACCTTACTTGTATAATGTATTTCCCACACGCTGTATCCTTGGCATTAATAAGTGTTGCTCATGCACGTTATTTTTAACACAAGAGGGTGCAGCCATTTTTAACTAGAATGTGCTTGGCGTTTGGTGTCAAACACTTCCAGTTATCTTAGCAGTATAAAAACAGTCAGTTATGCTGCTTAATTTTGCAAACATGTTAATGTATTATCATCGAACAAACTGATTTGTTTTGCCGTTTAGTCTGCTTAAAGGGTTAGTTCACCCAAAAATGAAAATTCTGTCATTAATTACTCACCCTCATGTCGTTCCACACCCGTAAGACCTTCGTTCATCTTCGGAACACAAATTAAGATATTTTTGATAAATCTGATGGCTCAGTGAGGCCTGCATTGCAAGCTTTCAGATGACCAGAAAGCTACTAAAACTATATTTAAAACAGTGCTTCAACCTTAATGTTATGAAGCGACGAGAATAGTTTTTGTGCTCCAAAAAAAGTAAATAATGACTTTATTCAACAATATCTAGTTGGGCGATTTCAAAACACTGAAGCTTTACACATCTTTTGTTTTGAATCAGTGGTTCGGAGCGTGCATCAAACTGCCAAAGTTTTTGCAGTAAACAAGGCTTTATGTCATAAGTGTTTCGAAATTTCAATAGTTCACCACTGGGGGGCGTGACTTTGGCACGTTGATACACACTCTGAACCACTGATTTGAAACAAAAAATTAGCTTCGAAGCTTCATGAAGCAGTGTTTTGAAATCACCAATCACTAGATATTGTTGAATAAAGTCGTTTTTTTTTTTTTTTTTTGGCGCACAAAAGGTATTCTCGTCGCTTCATAACATTAAGGTAGTCACATGAACTGTTTTAAATATGTCTTTAGTACCTTTCTAAATTAACTTGCTATTATGAGGCCTCACTGAGCCATCAGATTTCATCAAAAATATCTTAATTTGTGTTCTGAAGATGAACGAAGGTCTTACGGGTATGGAACGACATGAGGATGAGTAATAAATGACAGAATTTTCATTTTGGGTGAACTAACCCTTTAATGTGCCAACATGAAATTTCTATGTAGTAGTATACTTGTTTCTGTTTGCAATAGCTCTACTGTGCTGTAACATGGTGTATAGCCATTCTGGGCAACGCTGGTAAAATGACGCTACCTGCTTTTCACCGATCTGGTCATCCCTACACTGCTCACACGCTCTGATAATAATAGCTTTGTAGGATTATACATTATTTGGTTAATAATCAGTCAAAATAAAAAAGTTAAATCTGATTCTATTGCATAAAACTGAATAAATAATATATTGATATTTAATATTAATATGTTTTGTGTCTAACTTTCAATTAAAGTGTTATTTTTAAATTAAAATTATTTTAATTAAAATCATTGTATTTCATCAAAAAGTATAATATTAATATAATTAAAAAAAAAAAAAAAATCTAATTTAAACTAAGAAATGATTTATAAAAAGCATTCTCAGTTTTGGTTTTTGGCCAAGTGCATCCAGAATTTTCAGTTTCGGGTCATCCCTAATCGCGAACAGTGAGCTTGCTGTGTCTGCTACAGTATTTTCTCTGTTGGCACGTCTCCGTTCTGCTCTTTGCATCCATCTTCAGCGTGTTCTGTCTCTTATGGAGTCAAATTAATGCCTTAAAGTTTTGCACAAAAATAAAGTTTTGCAAAACAAAAAAAAAAAAAAGAATTGAGCAATAAAAAAAAAATGTTTTGCAAACAAAAATAAAGAATTGCAAAGGAAAAATAAAGTATTGAGCAGAAAAAAATAAGTTTTGCAAACAAAAATAAAGAATTGCAAAGGAAAAATAAAGTATTGAGCAGAAAAAAAATAAGTTTTGCAAACAAAATAATAAATTGCAAAATAACAGCTGTAATCCCATTTTATCTTTGCCACATATTTTTCATGCTCAAACCTACTAAATCATTTTATTCCGCATTTCAGTCAAGCGTGCGCTCACGATACCGGTTTTCCTTTGCGCTGCACTTTTCTGCGCGGTTCTCTTTATGGCACTGGTTTGACGTGGGGGTGGAGTCAAGAAACGGGGGCACGCCCCCGCGAAACACGTCATCGGCAGGAGACGCAGATCACAACAGAACAGATCAAGCATAGAGACAGAGCGCATTTATTATAATCTGAAAACCACGCCCACCGGGGGAAAACAATCCAACCGTCTCCATTGACTTTGTATTGCGTGAGGCTGCCTTCTTGTCTTTTCTGACTCATTACAAAAAACAGAATACCTAAAAGCTGCTGTGTGACAATACACAACTAACAAGCTAAAAAACCCAGAAATAAGTTTTTATAAGCCCCCAAAAAATGAATGTTTAAGGACACAAAAGTGGATACAGGCAGTGAGACAGAGCGCAACGGGTCATATTACTATAAGAAATGCATTGGAGGGGAACGTAATCGGCGACAGGTGAAATAATTCTTTGACATGGTTAATAAATGCGCTCTGTCTCTATGCTTGATCTGTTCTGTTGCGATCTGCGTCTCCTGCCGATGACGTGTTTCGCGGGGGCGTGCCCCCGTTTCTTGACTCCACCCCCACGTCAAACCAGTGCCATAAAGAGAACCGCACAGAAAAGTGCAGCGCAAAGGAAAACCGGTATCGTGAGCGCACGCTTGACTGAAACGCAGAATAAAATGATTTAGTAGGTTTGAGCATGAAAAATATGTGGCAAAGATAAAATAGGATTACAGCTGTCATTTTGCTTGTTTTCTGCTCAATACTTTATTTTTCCTTTGCAATTCTTTATTTTTGTTTGCAAAACATTTTTTTATTGCTCAATTCTTTTTTTTTTGTTTTGCAAAACTTTATTTTTGTGCAAAACTTTAAGGCATTAATTTGACTCCATAGTCTCTGGCTTGTGTTCACGTCCTGTTTACAGACTTTGTAATTTTCCCACACAAACTACATTTTGAGAAATGATTGCAATGCAGTTTGTGTGGATGTGCTCAAGTCCGGAATAGAGATGGGCCAAAATAAAATGAAAAACCGGTTGCCGAACTGTGTGTTTGGAGCAAAAATCACCTGGTTCCGATTTGCATCTCTACTTTTTACTCATAAGGTAAAGGTGAAACGCAGAGAGCTCAGACATGAGATGAACTGAAAACGTGTACGCAGTTTTATACATGAGCATTAAGCAACTGCATATATGCCCACACCTGAAACTGCCTCTGATGTAGTCTAGGTCAAACAGGTGGAGCTCCAACATACTGATAAACACTGGAGCTTCAGCCCATGACCAGCTAACAAGTGCTACTTACTTAGAAGTGTGTCACATGGGTGTGTATCTTACCAGGGTTACAGTCTGTGAGTAGAGAGCAGATGGACAGCAGCACTTTGGAGATGGTGAGCGCTGGGCTCCAGTTGTCCTTCAGGATGTCCAGACAGATCACACCCTGACTGTTGATGTTGCAGTGGTAGATTCTCGTGCGAAACGTCACCTGAGAGATCAGAACAGGACAGGATTCGTTAAAAAACCCACTTAATAAGTGACTCTGCAAATAACCTAATTAAATTGCTTGATTCATTTGGATTTCTTTTATGATCAACTTTCTCTAGTGTCAGTTTTGGGTCAAATGACTTTCAATGTGAGGGACAGAATCTGTCAGGTGCGATAAAAAATATCTTTTGTTATTAATGCAAATCTTATGGTTGTGAGGGTGAGTAAACGAAGACGATTTTCATTTTTGGGAGAACTATTCATTAATGTATAGATACTAAGATAGTATTTGCAGTGAAATGTACAGGGTCTTTCCCACATCCGTGGGAGTTATGATGTGGAGAATCCCTAAAGAGGCTTAACACCCAGACCGTCGCGCTCCCCAGAGTGAAGCACAGGGGTGGATCAGTAATTGTTTGGCGTTCCCTACTGTGCTACAGAACCATTCTGGCGGACCATGTGCAGCTAATGGTACCTTGAAAGGGGGTGCCATGTATCAGCATGATAAAGAAGAACAATTACACACAGCCAGACTTGTAACAGAATGGTTTGATGAACATCTCCCATGGCCTGCAGAGTCACCAGATCTAAATATTTGAGCCAATATGGGATATTTTAGAGAAGCAAGTCAGAAAATATTATCCTCTATCAGCATCACAGTGACCTGACCACTGTTCTCTGGAAGAGGAATGGCTCAAAATCCTCTTTTTAGTTGAATATGGCTGTCAGTCCTGTTTGCCCTGCTAAATATGGTTCTGTTCATGCACTGTTATGTAATGAAAAGGTTATGTTGAGTGTGTTAACTGTCAGCTTGTGTTGTCTGTCGCATCAATGTATGGCATGAGATATAAACATTCTTTGCTGTCAAACACTAATATAAGTGTCTTTCACCTTTCTCAGGTTATGAATAATGTCAGAAAACAGCAGTATGATGCAGTCAGAAATCAGAAGTATAGAAATCCTCCTATAGTGTGGCAAGATATAGGAAAGAATACAGGGAAAAATGTGTTTTGTTGACAATATCATAATGAGACTGTCCTGGAATGTCAAACAGTTTAGAATAATGCAAGACAATATAAGAATATAGACTGGAGTGACAGTTGTGAGTTTATCTGCATTTGACAACAGCTTCCAACAAAGCACATTCAATCAGAATTTACAGTCAAAACTATCTGTCTTATAGTAACAATTCAATAGGTTGTTTGCAATCACGTGGTTCTGGTGATGCGCGAAATTCCGGTGGAGGGCAAGCAATGGAAATTAGAATGGAAGAGACGGAGAAAAGTCCTTTCTGTGCTGGTTTAGAAAGGTATAAACAGAAAATCACAACATATGTTGGACGCGATCCTTATGTTATGAAGAGGAGCGACTTTTCCGCTGTATTGAAAGACTTTCCTGCCATCGAGGACGCAGATATAGAGGATGTTCAGTTCTAGTCTGGGTTTGTTTACATCACGCTGCCTTTCTACTAGTGAAGTTAGAGCAGTATTTTGATTTTCTGTCGTGATTGTGAAAAATGTCGCCATTGTAGGTCATTATGCTGAATCGAGAATTGTAATAGGAACTCACGATATCGTTCGTGGAAAAAAAATGGATTTTCGCCTTGAGGGAAGGTGAGGGAAGACGACTAGCAAATGTAATAATAAACCCACTGCCTTTCACTCAAAATAATCACATACTTTGCTGAGTTTTGTATTTGGTTTTTGTGTAATAATTAACATTATGTTTTAGAGTATGATCACTCGGCTTGTGAATGATTATAACTTGCACACAGCCACTTCAAAACTGTTCACGAGCTTCTATGGGTTTGATTTTGGTTGTCATTTGTTGAAATAAATACAAAAATACAGCGTGTCTGTGTCCTGACCCTCTGATTCTCCTCCGTGGTCATATGGGAAAGTGAATATTTACAAAAACAACATTAAAACTAGTTACATTTACACGCTTCCAACAAATAAATGGATCGACTTCTGTCAGCTTGTTGAACACATTTATTTTATTGAGACATTTTCTACCATACGATGGCTGAAGCAGCAGCGCGTGACACTGTTCTCATGGTAACCAGATCAACATTGTGAACACAATACTACAAAACTGAAGTGAAAATACCAAATTATAATTAAATAGGATAAAATATCTTCTCCTCCCTGCAAACGATAGCATGAAGAATGTTAATATTTAACAAAGTCAAAAAGGTAAGCAGGTATCCATATTCATTTCAGTATCCGCAGACGCAAAACGCTATAAAAGGCGACAACTTTTCAAGTTAAAAAAACAGTATAAGTTATGTAAACGATATAAACACCTTCTGGGTTCTCGATTTTATCGATTTGAGCAACCATAAACGATGCAAAACATGCGAATTTTGAGTTTTTGATAGGATTCCTATATAGAAACATCACTCCCTGCCCTCCAGACTCATTCGCGCTGCTGCTGTGACGTCATGTGCAAACAACCTCTTCTTAAAAGACATGTGGGTGGGGGTGAAGGGGATGCCACCAGAACCCCCTACACATTTCAAAGTACTTTGGTAAAATTTTTGAGAGGCCGAATAATCAAACTGTACAAATGATATACACTAACATTCAAAAGTTTGGGGTCAGTAAGATTTTTTTTAAGAAAGTAATTTATGCTCACTAAAGCTGCATTTATTTGATTAAAAATACAGAAAACCTACTGTGAAATAGAAACAGATTTTTCCATTTTAATACATTTAAAAATGCAATTTATTCCAGTGATGGAAAAGCTGAATTTTCAGCAGTCTTGACTGTCACGTGATCCTTCAGAAATCATTCTAATATGATTATTTGAGGCTCAAAAAACAATTGTGCTGCTTAATTATTTGTGGAAACTGATCAATTATTTTCAGGATTTTCTGAGGAATCGAAAGTTCTAAAGAACACCATTTATTTGATTTGAATTCTTTCACAACAGTGTAAGAGTCTGTAACTTGATACATTTAATACACTGTTGTTGAATAAATTGAATAATTTATTTATTTAAAAAAAATAAATAAATAAATAAAAAATCTTACTGGCCCCAAACCTTTGAACTGTAGTTTATAATAAGAGAATATGAAGAGTTTGGTTCCAAAACGCAATAACTCCATTTTGATTAATTTGAGTAAAAAGGTGTTTTCTTTACCAAGAAAGTGGCAAGATGAAAACCACTATTTTCTGTTTCAAACTTTCAAATAGCATCTTTTGGTTATAAAAAAATTAAAAATTCAAATCTACATTTTGATTTTAAAAAGTTTATTATAAAAACGTATTATTTTTTTCCCAAAATGCAATAAATCCATGACACTTTTTTTTTTCAAAATGCAATTAATCCATCAATATAAAAGTTATTTTTCAAATTGAAAATACACAACAAAGTAAGTTGATTCATATACATGACAGAGTTTAAACTTTGCCAATATTTATCTTATATACAGGCATTTTACTAAAAATACATTCAGCCGTCACTCCCAAAATGAATCTTGTTAATGTTATAAATTATTTGTCATTACCGATTAAAGAGTATCTGGCGCCACCGCACGGTTAAATAAACACATTTGCCGAGTACATTGGTATTAAAAACGGCTTTTAAAAAAAGCCTTCAATGTTTACAGTGGGTGGAATGGAGCGCTGTGATTGGTTGAGCGGATATATCGCGTTCTGCAGAGAAGGGAGACTGGCGTTTGTCGCGTTTTGGAAAGAAAGGGAGAAAACATGACAGAATAACACGACGGATATCGCATTTTGCGCAAAATTAATAAATGACTTTTCAATACCGACCAGATACAATACTGATTTTGGCGAAAACTCAATTTTTTGAAAATGGCGTTTATCGCGTTTTGGAACCAAACTCTTCATATGTTTGTCCATCCCAAACACTAACTGTGTGAACGAAGTCATTATGTTGTCAGATGTATAAGTGCATTATTAATATTGATTAAATTGATAGCAACAAGCAGCTGGAGAAGGCTCTGACCTTGGGTGGTTTGAAGGGGTAGTCTGGTGTGAAAGCGATGTCCAGGAAGAACACTCCTCCCTCATACACTGAACCTGGAGGACCCAGGATAGTGGACCTCCACTCATAAATGTTGTCTCCTTTGGGGCCGGCACTGAGAACAGAAGCAGAGAGGTTCATTTAGAACATTAACACAAAAGTGCTTTATATCTGTAGAATTTTAAGCAGCTTTGTCCAGAAATACATGTAAATTTCTTTTTAACCCCATGTAAGCTATTTTCTGTGAATGTGCAAGAACAACAACAGTTGTAAACAGAAAAGCTGTTTGTGCCACAAACCAGTGTGTTTATAATTAAAATAATATGGGAAGAAATCCCAGTTTGCAAGATCGAGCAGCGTAGCGAGCTGTTTTGTACAGCTAAAACTAACTGGAAGCGGATGACACCAGAAGCCAGACACACTGAATTTACGTGAAAAATAAGGTGCATACTTTAAGCTTTGGTAGTGTGCCTAAATGGTCAAATTCATACAAATGTCAAGTATTCACAAAAACGCTGTCGGTTAATCTTAAAGATATAGTTCACCCTAAAAGGTTGTGTTTTTCTGAGTCTTGATTTCTCACAACTTGTGTGCTTTTTGACATGTGATGAATCAGACATCCTGTGATACTTCTATGTCTTTTTTTAAAAGCTTGACGCTGGTCGCTATTAACTGCCATTATATGGACGACCGCGAGTGGGACTTTTTTTTCTTCTTTTTTCTAAATTCTCCTTTTGTGGTCTGAAATGATGACTTAATTTTCATTGTAGGCTGAACTAACCCTTTAAAGGATTAGTCCACTTTTAAATAAACTTTTCCTGATAATTTACTCACCCCCATGTCATCCAAGATGTTCATGTCTTTCTTTCTTCAGTCGAAAAGAAATGAAGTTTTTGATGAAAACATTCCAGGATTTTTTTCCTTATAGTGGACTTCATGGGCACCAAACGGTTGAAGGTCAAAATTACAGTTTCAGTGCAGCTTCAAAGAGCTTTAAACAATACCAGACGAGGAATAAGGGTCTTATCTAGTGAAACGAGGTCATTTTCGGAAAAAAATACAACTGTATATGCTTTATAAACACATTAACGCCTTGCACGTGCTTCCGCTTTTCTGCATTCTTCAAAACGTTAACGCTGTATGTCCTACGCCTTCCCTATTCAACTTACGTAACGAACGCCACGCCAGTATCATTTTTTTTTTCCGTAAGTAGAATCGTTTAAAGCTGCACTGAAACTGTAATTTTGACCTTCAACCGTTTGGTGCCCATTGAAGTCCACTATATGGAGAAAATCCTGGAATGTTTCCATCAAAAACCTTAATTTCTTTTCGACTGAAGAAAGAAAGACATGAACATATTGGATGATATGGGGGTGGACTAATGCTTTAAGTGCAGGGGAGAGAGAAGGGGGGAAAAAAACAAAAACAAAAAAAAACATGTGTATCAGTATCAGTAAGATTTTTTTTAAGAAAGTAATTTATGCTCACTAAAGCTGCATTTATTTGATTAAAAATACAGAAAACCTACTGTGAAATAGAAACAGATTTTTCCATTTTAATACATTTAAAAATGCAATTTATTCCAGTGATGGAAAAGCTGAATTTTCAGCAGTCTTGACTGTCACGTGATCCTTCAGAAATCATTCTAATATGATTATTTGAGGCTCAAAAAACAATTGTGCTGCTTAATTATTTGTGGAAACTGATCAATTATTTTCAGGATTTTCTGAGGAATCGAAAGTTCTAAAGAACACCATTTATTTGATTTGAATTCTTTCACAACAGTGTAAGAGTCTGTAACTTGATACATTTAATACACTGTTGTATACTGTATACTGTATTCGTGCATTAGGTCTTAAAGTGACAGCAGCCCAATATACCCGCTGCTGTCTGTGACACTGTTAATCAATAGTAGTCGTATTTCATCATAGTACCTTATTTCCAGCTAAATATACTTCAAATATTCTGTGAAAATAATTACTCAGAAGATTTGGGTCATATCGCCCATTCCTAATCATGATTACAAAATTGAGCAAAATGCGTCATTTTGGTCACCATAATGTGTGGCTGTGTTTCAGATCAGAGCTGCTACATAATTTTGCATAAATGTGCTTAAAGACAATCAAGCACAGAACTAGAGGAAATTCCACTGACCGTTTTACTTTTGGCAACAGAAGAATATTAACACAGGTGCAAGACGACACGCTGAAAGACTATTTTTAAAGGTTAAATTACGGATCTGAAACTTTATAGCAGGAACTTCATTTACAGCATGTATAAAAGTTGGCTGAACATACCTGCCCCTCTGTGTTTTCAGCGCAGTGTAAATAATCTGACATAAATAATTATCCTAAAAATAATCTGCAAGGCAAATTTAGGCTCAAGTTTATTTAGCACCAAAACTTGCCTTTGGGTGACCGTGCTTGGCAGTAAAGATTCACACAAACCTTTCCTGTGTCAATGCCTGACCAGAACTCCCATGAGATGAGTGGATCAAACAGTCCCTGTGTCATTTCCACTTGGATTTATGCTTCACAACAGAACCATCTCAACAGCTGAACACAACAGCACACAAGAGGCACTGTCTGTGCACACACAGAGTGTTTGGATGTGTCAGGGGTTCATCACACTGCTGCTACTGCCATTCAGTTCAGTAAAACAGGGCTCTTTTCTGCATGCAGTCAGTGAGACGGTTCACAATACAGGCTCATTTATGACTCATTTCACTACATGATTTACAATACACTACAATTCAAACGTTAAGTCATTTCATTAAAAAAAATTAGCAAGAATGTACTAAATTGACTGAATGTACTAAATTGACTGAATGTAAAACCATTTATGTTACAAAAGATTCCCATCTGAAATAAATGCAGTGCCTTTGAACTTTCTATCCATCAAACAATCCTGAAAAAAATGTATCGCGGTTTTCACAAAAATACCAAGCAGCACAATAATAAGAACGTTTTAAGCACCAAATCAGCATATTAGAATGATTTCTGAAGGATCATGTGATAATATTTCTCTACAATATTGTTTGTACAGCCTTGGTGAGAATAGGAGACTTAAAAAAAAGTGTCTATATATAAACTGCTTGAAAAGGTTGTGTATATTTTATTGTAAAACGGTTAGTTCCCAATTCTGATTGCTCAATATGATTGGTTATTCACGATAAAACACGGCAATGACTGCTTCAACCAAGCGTATCACTATACACCCTTAGCAACCACTCTTGGCAACGTAAACTGTATGTTCTCAATTGATATTGTTCATTGAAGCTTACTGTATTATGTAGAAGAGTATTGTGAGAAAAGATTGAGTGAGCGAGTTTGTTACCTGCATTCAGATTTAGCATTTTCCTTCAGGTCAATCCTATGTTCATAATAAAAAAAATCTGTTTAAATGTCCAATGTATTATCCTGTCCTTTTAATAGTTAAGGGGTTTTCCCATGACTGACGGCGCTAGTCAAAGCATTTGTCAGTTGCATCTTGTTCCGTGTTCACAACAATTCAGTCTTTTCAATGTAAAAGTCTTCGCTACTTGGGCTGGGTATTGACCCAATTTTCGCAATTCAATTTCTATTTCGATTCGGATTTTGATTATTTTATTCAACTAATGCAGTAAACTACACATGGGAGTCAGTTGGTACTACTTTACTATAATATTGAAGGTTAAAATGAACTTACTAGGTACAAATATACCTAAAGATACGCTGTATATACGGCATCTAAACAGAAACACTTTGGTTTCCAGAACAAGGGAGCCAAATCTGATAACTAAAACCATTGAGTTAATCCATCCTGGTGTCTGTGAGCTCCACTCAGATAAATATGTAAACACTTAATGTTTTTTTTTAAATAATAAAGTTTAGAATTACATAATCATATTTCTACTCCAATTCGTTTTTTTGAAATATAAACATTTAAATCATGGCTGTCATAACTGATTTATTCAAACATGCATTAAATATTGAAGAACATTATAATGAATATGTAACGGTGCATAGCTATATCAGAATGTTGCTTTCTAGAGTTCACTTTTCTAGCTGACTAATGAGTTCATGGTCACTGAATATGTTTTTCTGAGGTAAATGTGACGTCACGTGACATCTTTCTGAGGTTAAAACACTGATTGAGCGATTACACGAGACATGATACAGATTTCAGTAAGTTGTACTGTATATTTTAACCCTCTGGAGTCTGAAGCTGATTTGGGGTTGGAGAAGTTTTGACATGCCCTGACATTTGTGCTTTTTTCAGTTGTTCATAAACATATAAATGACAAAAGTGTCATTACACTGTATTCAGCACAAACTAGGCTACCATAATATGTGAGGAACATGTATGTACATGTTTGTGTTTTTGAAGGAATAACGTTTATGCGTGGTTATTGAAAAAACAAAAAACTTAAGTCACTAAAATAAGGCCAAAAAAATAATATTAAATCTGTGTTCACAAGACTTCTGGGTATTGGAGATTGTAGACTAGAGTTTTTGCTTCAAAATTATGTAAAAATTATCCTTCCTACTCCTTCATATAAAACAATAGACCTAAAACATCTTTGGTCAAGAAACACAGTATGCGTGGAGGCGTGAATCATCATGAATAATGGGTGTTTCTCACCTGAGAAGACAAAAGAATCGCATAAAGAGCTCTAATGAGCTGCATAATAATGAGCTCTTTCAGTCAGGTAGGCTGTGAAAAAAAACCCTGTGATCTCCGATGTCTCAAGCTCATGGTGTAAATCAAACATACAGAAAAAAACAGTAATACTGTGAAATATTATTACAATTTAAAATAATGGTATTCTATTATATCCTACTTTAAAATATAATGTATTTCTGTGATGCAAAGTGTCTGAACAATTATGTTACCTCTATGGCATTTCATATAGGCTTTTAGCTTAAAAGCATGCACATTTGGAGAAATATTGATGGATTCTCATATGTTTGTCAATTTTCTATACAGAGGAGTAATATTTATTCAGGATTTATTGTCATTACAATGAGTGCTGGATACTGTGTTTTCAATTCATACTTGCAGCCGGAGGGCACTCTGTACACCTTTAGTCCACAAATGCCTGCTAAAGAAAAATAGGCAATCCAGGAAATAACTGAACTAACAGAGGCCAGAGATCGCTAACTATGGCTATTCAAACACTTTTCAAGACAATAAATACACGATTGAGACGATGAATGCATGTATTGCCTCTGAATTTGCGTCTGAATAGCGCTGGCTCCGTGGGCGTGGCCGCATTAGCGGGTAATGAGCTGAATCACGGACTTCTGACATGGCTCTCTTTTCATACAGATTACATAAACACAGAAGATTTGTTTTCGATTTGACTTACACGATTTAAAACCTGACATTTCAACGTTTCTTTAGACACAAGTCTAATTTTTTTGTGATTAGTATTCACTAAGTTACAGTTCATTTCTGAGAACTATCAGATTGGACTTGGTTCAGAGGGAGACGAGAGATCACGCATCATGTTAGTTTTCTTTATTTTACAAAAAGCACAACATTTTGTTTTTACTCTGAGTGTACACAAATAAAAGAAGATATTCCACAGATTAAAATGGTGTATAACTCTTAATTGTATGTGCAACATTGACGGAGTATTTTGAGTCTCTTTCACACTTGTAAGAAAAAAACCACGGTGGTATCGCCGGCGATACCTCAGACCTCAGAGTGTTAACAGATGTTCATAAATGTTTATTTCGCGCTGTAACTGGTATTAAAGCGGAGGAGAGGATGATCACATGCTTCTCTTTAACTGAGGTGCTAAAGCGATCTGTCACGCCACATTAAACAGCGCCAAAACGGTATTTATTTTTTGCCCTATTTGCTACTGACTGACACACTCATAAAGGCAGTCTTTGCCACCATCAAATGGTGTAATAATGTAACTTCTGTTGCTGTTCACGGTCAGGGACTATTTTTTCCGGTGGAAGGAATGCTTTAGTGAAAGTTTACTTCATGAAAGTTGCATTGATACATATTTTTGGCTTTAATATTTGTATTGTGTGGTAGCCGTTTTATAAAAGCAATAAGATGCTCGAGGCTAGTGCTGTATCGTGAATAAGTCACAGAATAAAATCCTCAGAATTTCACTTTACTTCATGTTAAATTGCCTGTTGTGAAAACCACAAGTTCGTATTAGACTGCATGCAGTGCAAATTTATTTTGGTTCCCATATTAACAGATTACAGCATTCACAGTGTTTGTGTGAGCAGCATCGTTCTGCAGAGTTTTGCACTGAGCCTATTTTTGTTTGTAATACATAACACACTGAACAATAGTGTTAACATGCACTATAAAAATATTTATCAGCATGGTTTGAAAAAAAAGGTGCAAAGACAGAAATCTACTGCTTGTATGATGTGAAACAGACCAACCACACAGTCTCATGTCCTATTGTTGTATCAAACACCCAAGTTCATCTGAGCAATAATAACAGCAGCACTGACTGAAATTATGGTGACAAGCTATTTCATTGGGCCTGTTTACACCTGGTTTCTTGATGCATTTTTACTGATCAGATGGATATTTACACTTGGCCACATGAATTTGTCTCTGCAAAATAGAAAATAAATCCGATGCTATATGTAGATTTAATAGAGTTCACGGAAAGCAACAAATACGAGCTGCATTTTATAGATTGTCAGCTAATTTCAAAATCAAAGATCGCAATAGGAGAGAGAGCGGCAACAGCACCGGTAAGATCATTTAGTCTCATTACTTTTAATGAAGATGATTGTGTGTTGAGCGTCTGCAACTTAGCCTACTTTCAGTTTCATTTGCGGCAGTTTGCGTGTCAGCTTGCTGAAGAGATACTCAGCTGCAGTGATGTGTGATGCAGTAGCGCGGTCACATCTGGCTTTAACATGTTATTTAGCCTATAACACGCTCTCACACATTTATTTTTTAGCATTTTTGGGAGGAGTAAAATTTACATATGTGGTTACAACAACCAGATGCATTAGGCTTGTTCAGTTTTGAATGGAATACGTCTCAGACCACCTCCTGAAGTGGTTTGAGCGATCGGATTTTAATAATGCGTTTAGGAAGGCATTTACACCTGGTCTTTTCACAATCGAATAGCTATCCGATCAGAGAAAACGTATGAAGTGACCAGGTGTAAACAGGCCCATTATGCTCTTGCATCATTTCACACTGAGCTGCAAACCTATGCAAAGAAAAAATGTTCACCTCTTCACCAAACGTCCCACTACATGACAACTAAACAAAGAGCAGCTTAACTTTATGTAATTTTTACAGAGTATCTCTCTCTTCACGAGTCTGTAGTAGGGCAATTCCAGCGTTATGGACGTGACATTTGGAGTCAAAACTTGAAATATAAACGCTCAAAGAATGCATTTAATAGCAACATATTGAACCGTCTATTTGTATATTCATAATCCCTTACTAAAGGAGTCCAGACATTAGAAAAATGTCAGACTATACAACTGTTTTATATTTAGATGAGGAAAATATACAGTGTTACGGACGTGACAAAAAAGTCACTAAGTTTTGGGTGACAAATATTTTTTACGAATTCTGTGAATTACATTGAGCAAACCAAAAGTAATACTGCCCACCGAATGAAGAAGGGTTGGCTCTCCACAGAGCATAAATAATAATTTTATTTCATTTTTCGTGTTCGCATTAATGAGGAAAAACAACGTTACGGATGTGACAGTTTTCCGTTACGGACGTGACCGGTCTGAAAGCGGCACAGAAGACTGCTTTAAAAACTGCTTTAAAACTTTCACAGAGACCTCAAGCAGGCATTTAAGCCACCAAATATTGAAATCTGGGATACCAGTATGGTAAGACCCACAATTATTAACTTTTTACTAAACTTTTTACAACTTTATACTCTGTATTGCAAAAGGTTATAGATTAGACCTATTTCTCATGTTGACAAGCGTGTGCGTTCAAGAATCAATTTAGAGACATGATTTCCTTCTTACAGAACTGCTTGCTAAAATACATTGACAAATTAATGTTTATTAAAGCAGTTTAAAATCGCAAGTTTTCCCCACAGGTGGACCGATTGACGTAGCCTACACTATTGCCAATCGCAATCATGTCAGTTTTGTGTATGAATGAACCCACGGTTTTCGGCTAGTTTCACAGTTTAAAGCGGAGTCTTGAGTCAAAATGATCAAACTTTATTTCAAGTCAAAATTATTGCAATGTTATTAGCCTATTTTGTTAGCTTGATCGCACGGATTGTGATCAAGGCTAGGCCATTCATTTTTTAACCAACAGGTAAAAACGCGACATCCCAATTCCCGAGGGAAGTGTCCTATGAGACACAATGCTCTTCTATAAGTTGTACTGTATCATATAGGCCTACCTTTTGATGTTCATATTTCGTTCTGTAAAGGAAGGTCTAGGCTACACGGTGCGAATTCTGACGGTCAGAAGATCGTATGTCCACGTCACGAGTGAGTTTATCTGAAAATCGCACGGACGAGGTGATAGGCTATACGACACGATTTTTCGACCTGCCGATTTCCGAAGCAATCGCACAAAGTTCAGTGTGTGTGAGCATGCGAGCAGAGCGCGAGCTCAAATCAGAATAGCCTACCCTTTGACATGCTAAAATAGGCCTATAAGTTTTTTTTTTCCTTCATCGACTATAGTTGTTCAAGCCATTAGTTGACTATCACATTTAATTACTTAAATACTGGAGAGAATATTATAATTAGCATTTATATAGGACTCAGCGCACGCATAAAGCTTGCCAAGAACTGGCAAAAGAAATTATGAATGTGACAAAAAAAAAAAAAAAAACAGCAAGGAGACATTTTGATTGTAAAAAAAAAACAGCAAGGAGACATTTTGATTGTAAAAAAAAAAAAAAAAAAACCTAATGTTTTCTAAATCAGTGTCGGCTGCAAAGATGAAGTTGACATTGCTGACTCTCATCATCTTCGCAGTGGATGTGCAGAATGCACTTTTCATTCGGATTACATAATCAGAGAGTAGCCCATTTCTTTTCGTTTGAATATATTTTTTTAAAGAAGACATTTCGAGCTTTTATAGAGATTTTTTCTCGGTCTGTGGTCAAGCAGCCTATGCTGAGTTTCGGGTTCATAGCCTATAAGACGGCGCCAGATCAAGTGATCGCGCCGCGCATCCATGATATATTGCTTCTTATTTATTAAAATACCAGGCAATTTGGTTGATGAAAACATTGATTAAAATTAGATTCCAATTTTTACAAAACCGAAATTCACTTTAAAGAAAGGCTTTCTACAAACAAAACTTAATGAAGCGATCAACAATCATGTTGACCCACTCATGGGCCCCATAATACACCGGCGCATGCGACGCAAGGCGCAGCGCAAGGGTGTTTGCTAGTTTGCGTCCGGCGCCGTTCGCGTTTTTCAGTTCAGCGCCACGTCCTTAAATTAGTAAATGCATTTGCGCCAGTTAGTGCGCCTGGGCGTGTGGTCTAAAAAAAGAGGTGTGTTCAGGCGGCATTGCCGGCGCATTGCTATTTTTAAGGAGCTGAAAATAGACTGCGCCATAGACAAACTCAAACCTGGTCTAAAGTCTAAAGTCAATGGCACAATTTTTTTGTTAGAGCGCGTTGGTAGAAACTGCGCCTGGGCGCGTCCACAGTGCGCGTTGACTTTGCTTATTCACAACAGGGATGCGCATCACACAAACATGCCAAATATTAAAAACACAAAGGATTACAGTGTAAAAAAATAGTATTGTGTAGGCTAAAAATAAAAAATGTAATGATGATAGTCATTGCGTGTATTAGAATTAGGCTACCTATTTTCATTTCAGCCTATTAAAGTTATAATGATGAACGAAATAGGCTAATAAATTGAACAATCGTGCCAATACATCGCGCGGAGCTATTTGAAAGCCTGCATCCAACGCAGACGACTGAAAGATTGACTGGCCACTTAACAGGTAATTTCAGCAAACACCACTCCGTTGAACTCCTCAGTTGAATCGGTCCTGTGTTTAATAAGTCAGTGTATTTTATAATGTTACGTATTTTCGAATTGTTCAGCCAAATGGAGTACCTGCCTCGGCCAAAGAATCGAAAGACGGAGGAGGCATAATAAAGGAGATGTCCCCGTGGCGTTAGGTCTGGGGTGGCTGTTGTGGCTTTTCCAGCTTTTCCGCCAACAAATTCCGCCATGTAAATAGCAATCCGCATGGCTCGAGCGCATCTCGCTCTTAAAGGGAATGGGAGATGACATGATTGGTTTATTGAACGTTACGCCCATTACTCTTAAGAGAGAATAGGGACAACCCATTTTCAAAATGCACCCCGGCGCACGGACCGTTTTTCCGTCTTTAAATAGCAAAAAGTGGATTTGGACACGCGCCGTGCGCTTACACTTTGCGTTTAGATCGTTAAAAATAGGGCCCCATGTCTCCAGATGTATTGCGCATCTTATGATGAAATTAAAAAAATAAATAACATTATAATAGGCATATTTAAACATAAATGAATTAAATATGTTTTTTAATGGCTACCAAAGTACAGTAGTACAGAGAAATGTCATGTCGGGATCAAGAGTGGTTCATGAGTCGAGTCGATAGCTTAATTAATAGAAGCATAATTAATTTTTAACCTGATAACTGTAGCTCTGGGCGATCCGCTGTAAAATATCATCTTCAGACAACCTGTCATGGTACACACTGCTTGACACAACATGCTTGATCCGCTCTGATCAAGACATGAAATTTCTCTGTACTACTGTACTATATGTGTTGGTACCATGAAGAAACATATGATTTCATATTTGTTTAAATAACCATAGTATAATATTATTTTTAATTTCATCTATTGATTAAGACAAGTGAACAGCATGACTAAGATAGAATAAGATGCGCATTACATCTGGAGACATGGAGTAGGTCAGACATGATTTGATCGCTTCATTAAGTGTTGTTTTGTAGAGAAAGCCTTCTTAAAGTGAATTTCGTTTTGTAAAAATTGATATTAATTTTAATCAATGTTTCATCAACAACTGCCTTGATTAAAAATAAGCAGCAATATGAGCGCGGGGCGCGATCACTTGATCTGGAGTGCGTCTTATATGCTATGAACCGAAACTCAGGTATAGGCTGCTTGCCTCACAGACACGAGAAAAATATCTATAGAAAGCTCGAAATGTCTTCTTTTAAACGAAATAATTCAAAACGAAAAGAAAAAAGAAATGGGCTACTCTTATGTAATCCGAATGAAAAGTGCATCTGCACATCCACAGCGAAGATGATGAGAGTCACCATGTCAACACTTTGCAGCCGACACTGATTTAGAAAAATTAGATTATTAAAAAAAAAAAAATAAAAGTCTCCTTTTTTTTTTTTTTTTTTTTGGTCAAATCATAATCATTTCTTTGCCGGTTCTTTATGGCAAGCCCTATGTGTGTGAATGTGAAAAATAAACTAATAACATGTGATTAGTCCATTATGGCTTGAACAACTAGTCGGAAAAAAAAACTTATTTCACATAGGCCTATTTCTATCCAGCATGTCAAAGGCTATTATGATTGAGCTCGCGCTCCGCTCGCATGTCCACACACAATACACACACGAACTTTGTGCGATTGCTTCGGGAAATCGGCAGGTCGAAAAATCGTGTCATATATCACTTTCAGATAAACCACTCGTGACGGTTGTGCGGGGACATTATAATCTTCCCGACATCAAATTCGCACCGTGTACGCCCCTAACTGCCAAGAGGAAGAGAAGATCGGTTCATGTGCGCCTGATCCGCGCTTACAGGCGCTTGCAGTAGCTAATCTGTCACGCGCCATAGGCTATTAAGAGCGACATCTATTGCGCTTGTTTTATAAATCGACTGAATTTGAAAGTTAAACTTCTATTTAAAAACTAACAAAGCACAAAAGAGTATTGCGATTATGGATTATTTCTGATATGATAAGATGAAACAGATGATAGCATATAAAGAAGCAAAAATCATAGATTTAATATGAAGCGTCCGTAACGGTCACGTCCGTAACGTTATTATGGTGTTCAGAGCAACGTAGTGAAATTAATTGTTGATCCTAATAAGCATAAACATAATTTAGCTTTGCATATAAAGTTTCAATTATTTGCATTTTAATGTTATATGACATAAACTTAATCTTTAAAACGTTACGGACGTGACAGAGCACTGAAGCGTCATGACCCTCTTATTCCAGCCCTTATAAATTCAACAGGCAGTGCTGTATGACTAAATGAGTGTATTTATTCTCAGGCATGCCTCTATCTTTCTACACAATGCTTACTGTTAAAATAAAGTTTAAAAAGGGGGGGTCTTTGATCCCTTTTTTGAAAGCATGAAATATGTTGGTTGAAAATTTAATTTAAGCATTGTTGCTTACACAATATTGTGGGATACAACAAGGCAATTTTCTTAAAATTTGTTAGAGCACATTATTACAGTTATTACAGACCTAAATGGACAATTTAAAAAGGGTTTTGCTTTTGGTTAAAACTTTTTTTTTTCATGGTAAAGTGACATTTGCGTGGAATTGCCCAGTAGTGAGACCAGAAAACAACTATTGTGCTATGCAACTATGTGCTATTTGAATGATTGAAAGACGTCTTTTCACAAGTTTTTTCAGTTGGATTCATATCTAAATGTTCTGAAATCACAATTATAATAATAAAAATTACTTTTTGTCAAAGTTTAGCATTTTTTGTACTGATTTTTTTTTTTTTCCAATAATATCAATAATGTAACCCACAGAGACCCCGCTTAGAAACTGGACAAAATCCATTCTCAAAATCAGAAACAACGCACAACACACACAGACAGAAATGAAGTGGCACACTTCCAAAAATGCAAAAAACATCCCCAATACAAAATGGACATGCTCACACATACATGCACGCACGCAAAAATAAACATTATTTTTTTTATTATTTTTATTATAAATTATTAACTGATTTGCCCTGCACAAAAAATGCTAAACTTTGACAAAGTAATTTTTATTATTATAATTGTGATTTCATAACATTTAGATATGAATCCAACTGAAAAAAAAAACTTGTGAAAAGACATCTTTCAGTCATTCAAATAGCACATAGCATATAGTGGAGCTCTGCAGCCATCTACTGGTAAAAATGATATTTTTTTTTTACTTTTATAACTGCATTTTTCAAAAGATGGGCAAAAATCTCACACTAAACCATGCCAAATTATCCATGTTATCCACATGAATGAAAGTTAGAAATGTGGGTCTTTATAAAGTGAATTTTACATAAAAAGCTGTTCATGCATAAAAGCCTATTTCAAAAAAAAATTTTTTTTTAATTTATTTATATAAATTTAAAAGAAATCACAAATCCTCCAAAAACTGCATAACTTTTTTTTTTTTTTTTAAAAATATTATATTGTTACAAAATTATATTTTGTTGCCGGGGTCTCCAGAGACCCCGAAGACCACGAACGTAATTTTTTTTTTTTTACACCAACATAAAAACAAGATATCACTCCAATGTTTTTTTTATTTGTAGATCTTAAAAGTGTTAACCACCGTACAAAGTCTCATGCCATTTGGACAAAGAGAACTTTTTTTTTTTTTAAATTTGAGCAAACATCATTTGCGGGTCAAAAAGACCCCGAAGACCGCATAAGGGTTAAAGTGGTTTAAAGTTCGTGTGGCATAACAGACACAAACCCCTGAGCACAGCAGCTCTCAAACAGGTTCTGTTTGTCCTACAACAATCTCCGAGCTGACATCATCTATAAACACACACTTGTGTGACAATACCAAAGGTCACAGGATCCACTGGAGAGTTTACGTTTACTGGAGAGTTTATGCCTACTTTTGCCTTGAGACACTACACACACACACACACACACATTCATGTGAGAAGGCCAGAGGTCTGATGTCTGAGCAGAGCAAAACAAACAAAAAAACAATACAGCAACAAACACATTAACCACCAGAGGAAGAATATAGCACTTCCTGGCTGCTAAGGCACACTATTACTATTGCTTATACTACGGTTAGTGATATGATCAACTACAGACAAGAATGAAACCTCAAATCATGTGGTTTGTTCAGCTCTGTGAAGCCGGCACCCCATTAAAAAAAAAAAAAAAAATCCCCAAAACTGTCATTCGTTTGTGCCACAAAAATGAACGTTTGTGCTGGCTTGGTGTTTGAAATATTGAACATAATTGTTTTGGTTGTGTCACTCTCCACCCATGTCATTAAAATCACTTCAAATAGACACTGTTCATTTGTACTCGATTTGTGCCGTTTAAACACTCTACTATTTTCCTTTCCTTCTGGGAGCTGTGACATCACTCACCACCCCAGTTCATTCTGAATCACACAAAACTGGTATTGTATGTTTGTGCTCAATTTGCACCAGTTTATGCTGTTAAAATAAACAACGCATTTATTCGCCCTTCTTAGAAATAAATATAATTCGGCCAGTGACGTCACTCTCCACCCCATGCCGTCCGAATTACTCCAAAATGGTGTCGTTCGTTTGTAATTGATATCTGCCAGTTTGTGCCGTAAAAAAAAAAACCCTAATGTCCATTTCGCACTGCAAGCTTGAGTGGCGCGTGAGCAGTGCGTGAACGTAACTACATCGTCACTGCAGCTGCAGAGACGCGCAAATTTTCATTTTGGTCATTTATAAACAAACTTTCAAGACTATCGAGTTAACATGGAAGGTGTAAAACATTTGCATATAAATGTAAAATAAATAAAAGCCGTGACATCCATTGATGCACACGAATGAGGTAAGCTTTTGTGTTTTACATCATCTGCCATGTGCACTTTTACAAGACAGCAAACTCGGGTTTGATTTGGGTAGTGCTAGAGCATATACCGTCTGTGTAATAGGCATGTGACGGTATCAAATTTTCATGTTGCGATTAATTGATGAAGCTTTTATCACGGTATACGGTATTATCACGATATTAAAATAAGTTGCAAAATCATTTTTGTCATATTTTAACAGGTTTAAGAACTCTTTTTGTAATAAAACAAAAACAACTGACTGAAATTTTCAAACAGATTAAAATGCAAAAGAATTAGGCTATAAAGAACAACAGATAACACTTTACTCTATTTAATGCATTAACTAAGATTGAGCAATAGCTACATTTGTTACAGAAAGTGTTATTTTTTGTTAATGTTAGTTTAGAAACACAACTGATCATTGTTAGTTTTATCTCAGGTCCATTAAATAAGTTATTTTGATTTATTGAATGTGATGTTATTAAATAGTAACTAAGAAATTAACATTAATTAATAATAATTAACACTTTATAAGTATTTTTATTGTCAGTTTAGTGATAATGAATTAACATGTTAACTAATGAAGCTGTATGTTTTTTAAAGTTTTACTGAACAATAACAAATAACCAGAACATTTCTAATCATTAGGGCATGTTGTAGTCCAGATTAAAATATAAAAATGTTTAGGTTTGAAAATAGATATCCTTTTAAGTCTTTTTTAAGTATTCAGTAGTTGGTGCTGTGATGAACAACACTGAGATTACAAAAAAATGAATGGCTGTTTGAAGCATTTTAAAAACTTCACTAGCGCAGTTACTTTGTTTGCACGGTTTCCGTGGTAACCGCTGCACGCTGCTGTTCCATCAGCGCCCTCTGCTGTCAGAGAGTGAACGCGCACTTTCATTCAGCTCGTCTCCTTCACTCGTTCCGCCATGTGCTTGGGATTGTTTACATCTGAGCGCGTGTCCTTTTGACGCAGAATACAGCGGTGTTGTGCATTTTATACGATTGATGGGTAAAGTATTTTAATTGCCTTATAAAAAATTAATAATTGGTAATAATTATTATTTACGCTATTCTGAAGTGCCCACGATTACAATATCGTGCATATTCATTATCGCGATTTATCGCATTACTGAATATCGGCACAAGTCTACTGTGTAATAACTAAAAGAATGTTTATATATAATATTTTCTGGCTAGTTTACTTTTTTTTTTTTAAATACATCATAATTTAACCCAAACTGAATAATTAAAAACAAGTTTAAATGGGTAAATCTTCTATAAATATTTTTTATTCTTAATTTTCTGTTCTGACATACTCCAGTTCTTGTTAAAAACACACTAGACATGCTTATCCTGTGCATTTTGAGCACTTTTTAGTGACAACCACACTCTCCACCCCACGTCGTCTAAATCGTTCCAAAATGGTGCCATTCGTTTGTGCTCAACTTTTTTCTTTTTTTCCTCTCCATATAGTACCCTAAACTGAAAACACTTTATAAGGCAAAGGTCTAAATCTGACTGGATGACATCTACAGGTTTTCCTAAATGCTAGATTTAAGTTTACGGCTTAAAAAAAAAAAAAAAAAAACTTTCAAGTGTTTTGTTTGAGGCACTGAATTTAAAGGTGCCCTAGAACTTTTTTTTAAAAGATGTAATATAAGTCTAAGGTGTCTCCTGAATGTGTCTGTGAAGTTTCAGCTCAAAATACCCCATAGATTTTTTTTATTCATTTTTTTAACTGCCTATTTTGGGGCATCATTAAATATGCGCCGATTCAGGGCTACTGGCCCTTTAATTCTCCTGCTCCACGCCCCAAGAGCTCGCGCTTGCCTTAAACAACATAAAAAAAGTTCAAACAGCTAATATAACCCTCAAAATGGATCTTTAAAAGTTTGTCATGCAGCATGTCTAATCGCGTAAGTACAGTGTTTATTTTGATGTTTACATTTGATTCTGAATGAGTTTGAGGCTGTGCTCCGTGGCTAACTGCTAATGCTACACTGTTGGAGAGATTTAACAAACATGCTAAAAATCAAGATAAGAAAGAAGAAAGCCACAGGGGAACTGGAAAGGCAGGGGAAGAGATGCGACTCTTACACCTTAAAAAAGCGAGTAAGTAAAAGCAGCTAATAAGCATGGACACACGAGAGAACAAAAGAGCTAAAGTGTAAACAGATGCTAAAGACGATGAATCGTTTAAAGACGAGGTGTGTCAGCTGTGCAGCTCTGAGTCAGGTACAATTACCTTCAGATGCAGTCACAAAAGACAGTTTACACAATTCATACTGGAACACTGCTGTGAAGTTTGAGACATTAAGATATAAAACAGCATTTGCACCCATCTACAATCTTTTTATTAGACCAATGAGTTCAGGTCAAGATCCATCAAAACATCTCACTAAACGACAAGAACATGAGACTTTCTCAGAATGACACTGATAATAATCATACATCTTCTCATACAGATCATCCACAAAAGGAAACATTTCAAACAACAGGAAAACAATCCTCCCCAAAAATGATCAGATCTCATCTATGACTCAAAACGTTTTCCATAGAGCATATTTCTAACCATGGAAACAATGAAATTTAGTTGTTTATTGTTGTCTTAGGTACTTCTGAAGCTGAAACGGGAAATGAATTATCTGATGGGGAAGAGACATCATGAGAGAGGTAAACATGTACATTTTTTTTTTTTTAGATTGCGTGCATGTGAAGTAAAACTATTGCCTATCTGGACTTGCAAAAAAATAAAAAAAAATACTTATTACTGAGCCTTCAATACACTAAACCATGGGTGTCACTAGGCCGTTTTTACTGAAGCATTATCTCCTGTGAAAAAGACAATGAACTGCATTAAGGCTGTGACAACACCAAGCTGATGTCAAAGAACTAGCGGCGATTGAACACACCAAAAGGAGTACAGGTGACTGAAAACTAGCATGAGCGTTTTGCGCTTGCATGCAAGGACATAACTGTCTTTATCAGCAGGTATCAATAATCTATATTCATCTTTCAAAGAGGGAAACCGAAACTAGGACTGCAGATATATAAACCAGTGCTTCCCACACATAGACTTTACTTGGGCGGGCCGCCCAGATATATTAACGGCCGCCCAAGTATATTTGGAGACACATTTTTTCTTTTATTATTTTTATCCTCTTATACTTTTATATCCGCGCAAGATAATGAAACCATCCGCGATCGAATAGCTAGTCGTTTCGTACTCGTTATGTGTGCGTCAGAACTGTTTACTCCCGCTAACATTCCCACAGGCGCTGCATTTTGCAAAGTCACAAGGCGGCGCTGTTGCGGGTTCTACAAGCTCGCGCAACAGCGCTTCAGTCTGCTTCAAAGTGATTCTCAATCAATGAAAAGCGCAGATTTATGCCAAGCGATTGCTAATGAACTCAAGTTGATGAATTATAACAATGTCTACTTCATGGCCTTTATATAAAATGTTTTTATACGGTTGTATAAGATTGTATGTTGTATTTCAAAATAAAAGTCCCGGTGTATTTCGGGGTTGTTTATAATTAAAAGTCAAATAGTCAAAAGTCAAAGTAATTAAAAGTTTTTTCTTTTTCTTTTGGGCATTATTGGTATTTTGGTTACATAATAAATTGTATTTAATTTGATTTCCATTTAATTCACAGTAAATTATTGTAGTCTCCCCCACAGGAAGAAAAGACTAAGAACATTATTTGACACATATATTATTCATTTTATAAATTTTACTAGTAAAATCTGTGTCCCATTCACTGAGAGAGACACTATATGACAGCAAGGAGAACATGTAAAGGAAAACCATTTAAATGCTGTAATTTTGCATAATTTACAATGCATAATAATGCATAATATTAGTATGTAATTAAATGTAATAGTATGCTATGTAATTAAACTTAATTTCAATAAATAAAAACACTGTTAAAAATCACACATTATTTGTTTGTCACATGTAATAGACCATTTTCGTGCCGTGGGTGATAGGAGGATTTTTCGCCCGCAAGTATATTTCAAACCTGTGGGAAGCACTGCAAACCGTAAACAAAAGTTGCGCTTAATTACTATTTTGAATATCAATCATGTTTATCACTTAATTCTAGGCAGATCACGTTGTTATGGAAATATTTGCATATTGTAATGATCAGGTAAGAACGTAAAATTAGATTCTTTGCTCGTTTTCATCAATTATTCTTGTGCACTGAATTGCTCACTAAACTGAACAGCCAATCAAAGTGATCTCTCTCACCGATGACACATGCTGAATCGGCTGAACTCCAGCTGATGTGTGGAACACACTGCAACAACATCCAAACGTCAGCTTTATGTATCATAGCCCTTACAGATAAATCTTTGTCTGACGATGGGAATTATCATATATACTGAGTTATCATTGTCCGCAAACATGTTGGTGTTTTCTCTATCAGCTGTTTAAAATCAGAACAATCAATGCTAGATTCACAAATAAATCACTCTTTTGACCAAATCAGTCAAATGGGTTTGCAAAAAGATTGGAAATTGTTAGCAATTCAGTTTTATTCATTCTGAAAGTTCACTCACGCACTGAATCATTTGCAGCGGTTTCACACACCGAAATAGTAACAGTAAAATTTATAGCAGTGTTTCTCAACTCCAGTCCTGGAGAGCCACCGACCAGAACGTTTTAGATGTCTTACCAATTAAAACACCTGATTTAACTCATCAGCTTCTTAGTGTGTTGAATAGGGAGACATCTGAAACATTCTGGGAGGAGGGTCCCAAGGACAGGAGTTGAGAAACACTGCTTTATAGGGTCAAGAAGAAGAAAAAGAGCGCTAGATGAGGTGGATATTTATCTACAGTCCACTGTAGGAAACAAAACTCGAAAAGATCTTCAATCATTTGACAGCAATGAAGCAGCTCTTTACTGTGCATGCAGATTGGGAACGCATAGTAGTATGGAAAATCTAAATCAAAAATATGGGAACACTTTTTTTTAAGCATCAAAGTTATAACAACACCTGCGTTTCCTCTTAACTAGCAGTTCTCAAACTTTTCCAGCCCCCTTTGTGAAGGATCCATCGCTTTGGGCCCAAAACAGCCTCAAACTTACAATTTTAATCAAAGCAAAAGCATATTTAAATTATACTATGCTGGAACATAAATTCTGTTGGTTGGTAGCCTTATTTCTCTGATGTTTGATTACACAATTTATGATAAATTCTATTCATAAAATGGAACATTGTTATGAAACTGTTTTGGCTGTTGCTATTGTGATGAAACTGATGGCTTACTTTCAGAAATTTCTGTTTTGGAAAAGTGCAACAAAATGACAGTGACATTTACACCCGCCAGCCCCCCCCACACCCCACCGCAGTGGTAAAGGGCCAACCACCGACGGTTATGCAGAAATGAACAATGCAGAAATTACTCTTTTAATGTGACACGAACATTAAAACAATAGGCAAAGTTCTTGAACATGGAAAGCAATAGAAATTACATGAAATTTCCCCACAAAGATAAATGTTTCCTGCTTTGAAAGGACTGTTGGACATGAGCAGGACAGAGCCCATCTCTTGTCTAATATCTGTGTTTTTCTCCCAATGTTCAGAAAAGCGAACTTTATCTATCTTCCACATGAGCAAGTATGAATATCTATTCGATGCTGCTGAAGAAAACAAAACTGTGAAATGCGATATACAAATAAACTTGACATGCCTTACCATGCCCAACAAGCTGTGTAAAAACTTAATTTGACGTCAGATAAAACTAACAGATTATCCTAGTAAAGGATGCGAACAGGCTTAGGGATTGCAAACAAAAGAAAGAAACATTTATTATCCCCTCCAAAAGGAGACGTGAGTGAGGATTTGTGAAAATAAATGAGATTACATGTTCAGAGGAACAGGCTAATTCATGGAATAGGTTGTGAAAAATTGCTAAACAGAATACTAACAGACATATGGCTTAATTATAATTTATGAGCTCACACGTACCCAAATCCAAATGTTTCAATGGTCGCAATGTAACATTTGGTTGCTAACCTATCATTTTTATTTGTAAACAAACAAAGCTTTGTACTTCACTTGTGTCCTGATATCCAAGTTAAACAGCATCTGTGGGCCCCCAGTTTGAGATCCACTGCTCTTAATATTGCCAACACCATTTCACCATACAACAGAGATTTACATAGCAGATGCGGTTCCTAAGCGACTTACAAAAGTGGAACAAAAGCAATTTGTCAGAGCCAACAAGATAATCAAAGATAATATAATCATACCATACTCTCTGTTATACTGTGCTTTCTGAAAATGTCACATAAATAGAACAAAAAGAATTTTTTGCATTTCTTACCAATTAGATCCTATAAACGCATCAGATCCTGCCATTCTGGTGAATTCCATTCACATACACCACTGCTCTCAAATATATAACACTTTCTTTATATTCTAATTTTAGACAATCTAATTTTTAGAATTTTAGACAATTCTAATTTTTATCTAGAACATGACACTGCTACAGCATCAACCACACTTTTACCTCTATGAATCAGTTGCATGAATGTATTTTGTCATGCAACAAATGCAAACCACATAAAATTAAAGAGCGAGGATACACTGCAACAACTACAACCAAGACCAGAGTCAAAGACGGGCACATTACCACTGCTTGCTGATATTTCAATAGGAACGTGCAATTAGGAGTCTCGCTTGAAGGTGAAAAAGTACCCTGAGCAGATTTTTCTTGTGTTCAAGTTGGCCACGCAAATTCACCGCCTTCAACAAAAAGATGTGAAGCTGTGCTTCATACAAAGCTACACTACTGACAATAGACAATGGACCTTCTTTGGCCAACAAAACCTTGCTTATGTGACCGCACCTCTATTGCTGTAAGAAGTCTGTTTGTTGCATCTGGTTCTTAATCAAGCATGATCCACTAATGCAACCAGAGAATATCAAAGAAAGCCAAAGCATTTCCTTACCTGCAGTTTGGTGGGGGGTCCAACATGATGTCAGCCAGCTCTTTCTGAATCCTGAAAGAAGATATGAAGCACCAATTTATTCCAGAAGAGCATGATCGTTGTTTATTTGATCATATCAGTTTTGGAGTAAAGATCCATCAAAGTGAAAGCTGTTGTCTGAAATCTCAAACAAATAAACAAACAAAAAAAAAACACTGCCTGACAAGATGTGAAGGAGCCTCCAAATCCTGTCTACTAAAATGCCTTCATCTGGTCGCCTTTCGAAGACAGCATAATTGTATCACTGGCTTCCTACGATATCCCACAACCCTGTGTGCGCCGTTCCATGGTTGATGAAAGGATAAAAATGGCATCTGATCTGATGACAGGGCCATAACAACCACTGACAATAATAAATCAATGTCAAAATTATATCTTTCATATTTTAAGCATCCTAAAAAATAACTTGCTCATTGAGTGGTGCATAAATGAGTGCAGCAGAGAGGCATCAAGAATATGGAATATTGAGGGGGACGACTTGGCCTTATCTTATTATTGTCAATGGTGGTTACTGGACTGTCATTTTATCCTTTTATCAACCAATCAAATCAAAAACAGCAGCTTTACTGTTCACAGAAGTCAACCATGAGTTCCAGCATGGTGCTTTAGTTGCTTTAATGGTAAAAGCTAAACATTTGAATGTTATACGAAAGACAGCAATATACAGTGATGCAAAGTACTCAACGTTTACCATTTTGAATTGAAATTATTGGCTTTATTGGAAATCATTAGTTTTAAGTCAATGGAGTCCAAACTCAGTTCTGGGGGGCCACTGTCCTGCTAGCTTAGCTATAACTTGCCTTAACACACCTGCCTGGAAGATTCTAGTATGCCTAGTAAGACCAAAGACTATAGAATAACACAAGACGTGTCACTCGTATTGTTTTGAATGGGAGAAAGTGTAACGCGCAATATGGCGGAATAAGTCCCGCCTTCTAAATAAGAGCCAATCACAGACTGGTAAAGTCATTGCGTCACTTCAGCGGCCGTTAGAATCACCGGTTTCTATAGAAGAGCCTCCGAAGAGACGCGCATTTAGGTCTGCGCATGCGCATTAGCTTGATCCAGCCTGAAAAATACAGTTTTTTTGTCATGATTCGAGCGTTTAGAAACTAAATTTATGAGCCGGTTGTTGTTAGATTTCATTGGTGATTTCAAATATGAAATTTAATCGTAAGGTTGGCAAACAGTTTTGGAGAATTTGATGTTTCCCCATTCAAAGAGATTGCCCAGGATGCCCGAGAGGTGTTTCAAAGATGGCCGCCGAGTGAAATGACTTGTCTTAAAGGGACTTTGGTAAGAACTAGATTAGCTAATTGACCCTTTGCCGGGAGTTTGATTGACAAGCGATCTAACCAGTCATAACGTCGAATCCGCCATTTTGTCCAACAAAGCAGTCAGGAGTTAGAAGATTAACCTCGGTGCACTTGAACTTGAAAAATGGTGTGTTCTGACATCTTTCCGCGTTTGAAACAACATACCTTCAGATGTTCATTCATGTTTATTTGATGCTATAAATCAGTGGTTCTCAAACTTTTTAGCGTGGAGTACCCCCTGAAGGGATTCCCATCCTCTTCCACTTCGACTGCAGTCACACCTTTTCCATTAAGGGACAATATTTGCCCCCTAAATTGATTTTCCAGTGCATATTTTTACGTTTATGAATAACTTTATAAAATAAATAATGTTTTAAATAAAAAATGTTTAATAGAGAAATGATGGTAAAACGAAGTGATACTTTTAAATATTAAACTAAAACCGCCAGTAGGTGGCAGCAAGTCACTGTTTTTATGAGTGAGTCATCGAGTCATTCATTCAGTAACGAAGCAAGTGGCTGTGAATGAATCATTGAATCATCGACTCTCACGATTCGTTCAAAGCCGCATTCGTGTGTTGTAGTTCTGCTCTGGTTTTCGTTAGAAATATTTTTTCGTTGCAAAAATACTGACAGTACTGTGTTTTGTTTTTTGACCTGTTGTATAATAATGCACATTTGCAGTCATGTGGATATTTGGGTACAATTGCATTCTTCCTTGCTATCAACATTAAATACAAGAACTCACACAAGGTATGTTTTTGTATCGAAGAAAGTTTGAGTCTTAAATTGATATAAATCCACTGTGTCTATATTTGTTCTTCATGCAAGTGCTAAATCCCCACTTTTACAAAGGTGCATTGTCGAGAACGGCAGTAATTTAGCGCGATTTAAGGCAGCAGATTCTGCACGCAATCTATCAATGCGTGCTTGTGTGGATACAGTCATTTTAGACTGCAAAACATGAGGTAATTTGATTAAATGTAATGGATTTACGGCATTTTGGCATTAGAAATACATGCTCGGTTTTAATATTATTTTAAGGTATGGTAGAGTTAAATTAACTCCTCCGCATTTTGTTCGCGTACCCCCTTTTGTCACCTCACGTACCCCAGTTTTTACCGGAGACATTTTCAACATATTAGGAAGTGTTAATATGATTAAGATGTATATTTTGAAATTATTTTATAATTATTTTACACTATATTCAAGTCATTTCACAGTATTTTTTATTGAATTCCTTTAAATAGGGCCATTGTCCATTCACCCCTCCAACACTTTTTTTTTTTTCTCAACTTATGTTTATTTATATTTTAAAATAATAGTTATTAAATATTTGCTTATCTTTAAGGCTCACTTAAATTCAATCTAAATCATTTGACATGGTGCTCGTGCCACTGAACGCTATCTGAATCCGGTACAAAACACGGCCCAATCCGTCCTGCGCTCATGGTGTCTCCTCACCTCTTGGCGCTGGTGGAGAGGAGTTTGGAGGTCTTGCTCATGTTGGCTTTGTTGTCTCTCTTTTTCCCAGGTGTGTCTTTCTCCTGCTGCTGATGGGTGGAGGAGGATGAAGAAGAGGAGGATGAACTAGAGCTGGCTCGCGAGTCCTCATCCGACATCCCGATCTATGAGAGAGAAACAAACATACACTTCAATGAGAAAAATGTAAAACACTGTATGAATATAACAGCGTGTCTACGCGAAGATTCTGTTTCGCTGTAACGATGCAATGGGGTGTAACAATGTATGAATGTAACCAAGTGTTTCGACGCGGGTTTGACCTTTAACTCCAGATCAACAACACGGCGCGATCCTGCGTGTGATTACACCTCGTTTCATCTTATAAAGAAACCGTAAAACAGCCTCTGAACGGTCGGACGTTAATCCGTCGCTTGTGTTTGTTTGTGTTTGATCCACTCAAATGTAACGCTGAATCTGATCGAACAGAATCAGTACACACGCGATCAATGACAAGAGATTAAACCGAAGGAAGTCAAGCACAAACACGCATCGATGTCGAGTTCACCAAACTCCAACTTTACCTCGTTCCACAAATCCGGTGAATAGATATGGTAAAACACAGTAAATGTGTCGTCATAACTATAGGATCGTAGTTGTCCGAGCTCAATCTTCATATAAATAACATCGATGGATAACTGTTTCTGACCCTTACAATACAGACGACAATAAAGGCACCCTAACGCGCCACCGATGTAAATATAATACAAATATGAAGTATATTATAAGGTTTGAAGGGTTGTGTACCTCTCTTTGTGTCGGTGTGTGTCCGTGGACGCGCGTGTCTCTCAGAGCGGAAGTGCTGCTGCAGCAGACACACACACACACACGAGAGGAGAGAGAGAGAGAGAAAGAGAGAGAGAGAGAGAGAGAGAGAGAGAGAGCGCGTTAACAAACGACTCTCAAACACGTAATTCATTCATATATTACCAATTAACACAGTCTTTTCATATGATTTATGCACATTCCACTCAAACCTATGTTTGTTATTTGTTAGTATATTTTATTTTATTAATGTTTCAATTATTGTTACGTATAAATTTATATTATACACACACACACACACATATATATAGACTTAATATTATTAAGACTGTGAAATACTTGTAGAAAGTATTTTATATACATACATTTCGACATATTTCATTAACCACCTAAGGAAGCTTGTGTCTTAAAACAAGACTTTTTTGCCTTGCTGTTTGCCTTTCTAGTTTTTTAAAAAGTTGATTTTATATATATATATATATATATATTATGTAAGTGTTTCTGTGATTTGCATAAACACAGTCACGTGAACACATACAGTATGAGTTGCACACAAGCATGGAAACTTGTAGAGACATTTGTGTAGAGCTTTGGCATGTAACGTAAAATGAATTCTTCTTTACTTTATTAGAAGCAATTCAGTATCTGTATTGGATTGCATTTTCGATAATTTTTCCAAAACAGGTCAAATCAGAGATTCTTAGCTGTTTCTGCTTTAGGATGCATATTTTATATTTACATCAAGTGATTGTTCAACACAGTGCCACACTTGTTTATCATTCAACAGTAAACAAAAATATCCTTAAAATCCCAGTGTAGGCTATTCATATAGTAATGGCATATAGGCCCAACAATTTGTATTAATATGACAGAGGCTGAACAGAATAATGGACAACTTTGGTTTCTAAGTGTCTCTTGAATATGGACGATTTCATGCAATTGGCAGCCAAAAACACATTGTGGCTGAACAAAACGAATTCATCATGGCTGCCAGTGAAGAAATAAAGCTATTTTCCATAGTTTGACCAGACAGATGGCCTGTTACATCAACAAAAAAATATAAGAAGTGATGAGCCTGTTTATTTTATGATTACGATTATATGGTTGTTTTATTATTTGCTTTTGCCGTGGTTCACGACCATCAGAACGGACCTGCGACCCACTTTCCATCTATTTAGAGCCTTGTATCTTATGTATGCGTGAAAAATGTTCCTCTCTGGCGTTATAAGAATATCTGAGGATCACGCTTGTGATGCAATACTGGTCGAGTAAAATGTGCGGTCAAGTTCCTTCCTTTTTCCAGGCAACCCCGTTATATAGGAAACCCCCTATAATTCCATATTTGATCTTCGCATAAAAACACACCCTCCTCACATTTAGAAAGGGGAAGGTGAGCCGATCTACTTCCTGTCTGTCTGCTTTACAGACTCTCAATGTGATGTTGCATGGTGTATTCAGTGCAGCATGAGGTCATGTGGCATACAGGGAAACAACAGCATGCAGCAAGAAATCTTTCTTGATGACTTTTATTGATGTGGGCAGATAGTCTGACTGCTGCTTGCTAGCAGACAATCATTGAGTTACACTCAACAACCAATGCCACATACACACTTAAAGTCAATAAGAGATTCTTTAATTGCCATTTAAAATGGTTGTTTTGACTCTAAAAAAAAATACCAAGAGGGAATGACTTCATACAATCGCTAATAGATGTTCTGGTTATGGTCAAATACTGCATTTTTACATTGTCATGTTTAATGCGTGTATTCATAATGTTTATATGTGTGTATTCATTATGTCAAGTAAAGAAGCCTATAGTCTCTGAGTGCCTGCAAATGACAGGGAACTGTATAGCCATTGTAAACAAAAATAAAACTACATGAAATGAGGTGTGAAATTGGGAAATTTTTAATTTCATCAAAAGCCAAATTAAGCAGAATGTAATATTTTTTTGTTCTATATCCTACTGAAATGTAATGGAGATGCAAATTGTCTGTAGGCTATATGATATTAAATGCAAAAAAAAAAAAAAAAAAGTGTGGTGATATTATGGACTATATACACATTACATACAATTGTTGCTTTGCAACAACTGCATTTGTGGTATGATGGTTGTGTCATGAACATTCAAAGTTGCTCATAACAATAGCATTGTGGTTTTGATGCCCGTCATATTGAAAGGTGGATGGAAATTATTAGCAAGCCACAGAGCACCACTGACAAGACTATTAGTCTGGTTAAATATGTGGTAAACCATTCATTTACTGAAGGAAAGCTTTAGCCGTGGTAATTAACAGCAGTCAAACAATACAAACACTTATTAAAATAAGAACAATGTATTCTCACAATGTGTGCTTACAATAAACAGTATTGCATGAGAGGAGATCAAACCAACATCACCACCACCAACCAATTATACCAAAAGAAAAACAAAATGAGTATGTTTCAAGAAGTGAATGTCACAAAAAGAGCCATATTTCACCAATTCCAGAAAATAAGTTACATTGTTAAAAATGTAAAATAAGTCTTAGATTTAATACTGTATTTTTTGCATAGGCACAATTTTAAATCACAATTAGTACAACTCTACCGAATTCTCATTACACTAATGCATTTCGGACCTTTTATTTTAGTTTTGTACATTTGTTAATGTTAATTAGAATTTGAAGTGGAAATGAGTGGTCACCAATATCACAAAGAAAAAAAAAAAAAGTTCTAAAAATGTCCCGTTTAATGTCCTAAAAACAGGCTTCATGTTCATCAAGTAATACATCTCATTCTTTGTTTTTCTTAAAGGGTTATTTCACCCAAAATTAAAATTCTGTCATTATTTACTCACCTTCATGTTGTTCTACACATGCAAGACCTTCAAGAACACAAATTAAGATATTTTTGATAAAATCCGACGGCTCAGAGAGGCCTCCATTGCCAGCAATGTCACCGAACCTCTCAAGATCCAGAAAGGTACTAAAGACGACAGTCGACTTGACTACAGTGGTTCTACCATAATTTTATGAAGCGTCGAGAATACTATGTGCGCAAAAGAATTTAAAATAAGGACTTTGGTCTACATGTTCTTCTCTTCCGTCTGGGCCTTTGACATTCGCTCACGAAAGCACCACGATGCATGCGTGGGAAGCTGGAGTTCTCACATATGACCCGGAAGCGCAGCACTGTGTTTGCAAGCAGAGGAAGACGCGCTGTATGCAAGCTATTGAATTCTACTTTGATTGTGCTTTAGGTCTTGGTGTAGTGTTTAAAATGGTGCTACAGTGTGCATTTACTGGATGCCCGAACCGTGAGAAACGAATAAGAGTAGGTAAAAGTGCCTTAAAAGCACCCTTCACCATTTCCCAATCGAATGATTTTGAGCGACTGAATCTATGGCCGTTAATCAGGATGTCGATTTATCGCTTCGATACGTCAAGCAAATGAAGTTGTGCAGTGAACATTTTTCACCAGACAGCTTCAAACTGGGTCAAGGAAACACTCGACGACTTCTGAAATAAACAGTCTTCCTCAGCTTGCAAACACAGTGCTGCACTTCCCAGTCATATGTCAGAGCGCCGGCTTCTACATCATCTTCCCGCACATGCATCATGGTGCTTTCGTAAGCACGCGTCAGAGGCCCAGATGGAAGAGAAGAATGTGTTGAACAAAGTTGTTATTTTTATTTTGTTTGTGCACAAAAAGTATTCTCGTCACTTCATAAAATTGTAGAACCACTATGTAGCGTAGCGTTTGGTCCACAGTTTGGCTATCCTGTCGCGCTCTGGTCTGTTGGTCAGAGGATCAGCTGTAAGGAGAAGGAATAGTGAGGAGTTAATAGTTTGGCCCCCTTCACACTATTGTCTGAACTGGTCTATTATGTTTTCCTACTTTAGAAACACTCTCACAGTGAAGTAGCAAGACACATTAACACAGATGTTCTGGAGTCTTGGGCCTTATTTATAAAGATGTGCATAGAATGATCCTAAATGTTAAAGTACAACCGTTTCCAAAATGTTCCTATGAATTATTCATAAAATGTGTGCAAGTGCATCAAGTCCATTTACAGATGCCCTTATGGTTCTGAAGTACAGGTGCTGGTCATATAATTAGAATATCGTGAAAGTTCATTTTTTTTATTGTAAAAATGAAACTTTCATTTATTCTAGATTCCCTACATGTAAAGTAAACATTTCAAAAGTTTTTTTTTTTTTAATTTGTTGATTAGAGTGTACAGCTCATGAAAGTCCAAAATCCAGTATCTCAAAATATTAGAATATTTACATTTGAGTTTCATTAAATGACCATCCCTACAGTATAAATTCCAGGTATCTCTTGTTCTTTGAAACCACACTAATGGGGAAGACTGCTGACTTGGCAATGGTCCAGGAGACAATCATTGACACCCTCCACAAAGAGAGTAAGTCACAGATGGTCATTACTGAATGTGGTGGCTGTTTACAGAGTGATGTATCAAAGCATATTAAATGCAAAGTTGACTAGAAGGAAGAAATTGGGTAGGCAAAAGTGCGCAAGCAACAGGGATGACCACAAGCTTGAGAAACTGTCAAGTAAAGCCGATTCAAACACTTGGAGAGCTTCACAATGAGTCGAATGAAGCCGGAGTCAGCGCATCAAGAGTTACCACACTCAGACATCTTCAGGAAAAGGACTACCAAGCCACTTCTGAAACAGAAACAACATCAGAAGTATCTTACCTGGGCTAAGGAGAAAAAGAACTGGACAGTGAACATGGTCAAAAGTCCTCTTTTCAGATAAAAGTAAATTTTGCATTTCATGTTGAAATCATGGTCCCAGAGTCTGAAGGAACTGGAGAGGCACAGAATCCAAGCTGCTTGAAGTCTAGTGGAAGTTTCTGAAGTTAGTAATGATTGGGGGGCCGTGACATCTGCTGGTGTTGGTCCATTGTGTTTTATCAAGTGCAAAGTCAATGCAGCCATCTTCCAGGAGATTTTGGAGCACTTTATGCTTCCATGCTGACAAGCTTTATGGAGATGCTGATTTCCTTTTCCAGCAGGACTTTAGCACCTGCCCACAGTGCAAAACCACTTCCAAGTGGTTTGCTGACCATGATATTACTGTGCTTTATTGGCCAGCCAACATGCCTGACCCCTGAATCTATGGGATATTTTCAAGAGAAAGATGAGAAACAGTCGATCCAACAATATACAGATGATCTGAAGGCTCAATAGTGCCTCAGCAGTGCCACAGGCTGATCACTTCCATGCCACACTTCACTGATGCTGTAATTTGTGCTAGGAGCAAGTCATTTGCTGTAATATGTGCTGCGACCAAGTATTGAGTGTACAAATGAACATACTTTAAAGAACTTGAACTTTTCTGTTTTGCAAATCCATTTTTTGATTGATCTTAGGAAATATTCTAATATTTTGAGATACTGGATTTTGGACTTTCATTAGCTGTACGCTCTAATCATCAAAATTAAAAAAAAAAAAAAAAAAAAAAAAAAAACTTTTGAAATGTTTTACTTTACATGTAGGGAATCTAGAATATATGAAAGTTTCATTTTTAAAAAAAATTTACAATAAAAAAAAAAAAAAAGAACTTTTTCACGATATTCTAATTATATGACCAGCACCTGTAGTATAGCACTCAGACTTTCTGTATAAAAAGGTGTGTGAAGGGACATTATTTTCAGAAAATCATTTATATAGAATCATTTCAGCAAAATTGTTAAAGAATTTTAAATTACATTTTCATAATGTTGAATTAATTGAATTGCTGGTATACGAAGTGCCAAACAGTCTGTAAACATGGTCATCAGCTGGCGTACGCATAACACTTTCATATCAGTTTCTGCCTATATAAATCATGACTTGTTCCTCACATTTGACATAGAATAAAATCCATAGAATTCAGGTTCAAATATGTTTGTGCATATATATTACAAAAGAGGCCCCCTCTTGTAATAAACAAAAAAAAAAAAAAAAAAAAAAAAAACAGATTGAGAAAGCTCTTGCTATTTTCGGTAGATCAGGTGGTCTGTGGGCTCTCTTTTTGAGAATGAAACTACACTCATGATTCCAGCATGTCTGATCACTTGTTTAATGTGGGAAAGGAAAGCGTGTCAGGAGGACTTCAGAGGGGTTAAAGGTTGTTACTCCAGAGGCACATGTAGGAGATTGTGATTGGGATGAAAGCCTGTAAGAGGTTAAAGAACTGTCATTGGCTCTTGCCCCACGATAATGAGCTGAATCTCATAGATGTCACAAAGACTGGAGGGGATGGGCACACAACATGGGGGGAGGGTTGGATATCTTGATTCAGACCCAAAGCTTGAGCTCAACAGCAGGGAAACCGGGGGATGGGTGTGTGAGAGAAACACTTAAAGGGGTCAAAGTCCTGATAGTTTTTTTTTGTTGTTGTTTTGAGCAACGGTATAGTAAATTAGTGCTGCATGCTATTCTCTCAACACAAACATACAAATGACAGCGGTGAGAAAACAGCATTTAAGAAAGCATCCAATTACAGGAATGCAGATATATTCAAACCAGCTCTTCAATTCAACACACTGACCTCGACAGAATAAGAAATATATATACACAATTACACAATTACGTCTTTAATGTTATTTCAACCAAGGTGTATTAGAAAGTATGGTTAATACAAACCATATATTTTTTTTAGCCCAAGTTATATACACATGGCTAGGCCATTGCTTTATGTAGCAACTGTAGCAAATTTTTGGCCTTATTTCACCTCATTATGACACAAACATCTAATAAGTCAGTCATCATTACATTACAGTATGTACTTGATTTAATCTGGAGATCTTACCATCACATTAAATATATATGAAAAGGAACAATTAATTTGTATTACCGCTGTGTGAGAAGCAGGATGCCACATTTCCCCAACATATATTGATTACAGTGTCTGAGACAAAAGACAACCCTTTTTTTAAAAAAAAGGGTTAAATGATTCTCAGGCTGTATTTTATACCCAAGTTGTGGAAAGGAAAGAATCTGAAACATGTAGAAAAATCAGGTGTCTAATCTACATCATTTACCAGCAGTGAAAGCAGCAATAATGGAGAATCTGTTATGTAATTAGACTAGAATATGCAAAATAATGCATGATTGCTTTTTTCTCCTGCAGCTCAATGACCTTGCTTATTTAAATGGAGTGAATGAGCACTGAGCTCATGTTCAGAGATGTCTGTGATATAAAACTGAAAGCCACTATAAGATACTCATCTACTGCACATTGTACATGCTCTGAAAAATCAATACATCTACTGAATATTGAGTTGTTTGGCTTGAACAAATAGCAGCACTGTAAACCATTAATTATACTGACAATGGGACAATTACTAGCCTTGATGAGCATTTAGAACATTCTATTTGTTTTAAGTTCATGAAACTGACATATAATATAAATTAACCAGGGGTGCATTTCCTAAAGCCAACTATGGTCACAAGTTCAGTCATTACCAGAGATCAATGCAATCATAGTTGGCTAACGATGCTTTTGGGAAACGCACCCCAGAATTGTTGAGTTTGAACTTTAAATTTACATGGGCATAAACAGTTAAGCTCACAAACCATCACAATGTTACAAAAATGTTTTCTAAATTAACACAACCCAAAGGGATAACAGATGCACCACCACCACTGCAATAAAGCAGTAAATGCAAAAACACAAAAAATGATCATTCGTTTCAGCCATGGTGCATGATGGGAACTAACCCTACCTTCAATATCGTGTGCAAGACAATCAAATTGTATGTAACTGCACTTAATTTGAAATATTGAGAAAGCTGTCATGCTTTTGTAGTACAAAAGCAATCTAAAAAGTTTGTTGAAAAATGAACTAATTACCTTAAACTTATGCTAAGTTAGAGTTCACAGTTAGGCTGTAACAATCAGACATTTTAGGTGGGCAACATACTATACTGACACAAACTTATTTAAGAGCATCAAGTGGTTTTTATACTAAAACAAAAGACCACTGCATGCATTAATTTCTACTTTAAAAACACAAGAAATTAAGAGAAAAGAACACACACAAGCTAACTAAAAAAATAAATAAATAAAAAAATCTGATTAACCCTCAAATGCATGACTGTTTCGCCAATCATTCTTACATATTCGGGTCTTTATCGACCCGGATCAATATCTAACACAAAAGGATCTCTACCTGTCGCGATAATATAAAACTCCTCTGATATTAGAGTAACAATTACAGAAGAATAAAATAAATCGTATTTTGTTACCTTTTGGAGCTTGAAAGGGCTCAGTTTGAGCAGATGTTTAATGCCATCACTGTCCTCGTCAGAGCTCATTTCCCAGTAAATTCAGCAAATAATAGGCTAGTTTTATATTTGAGGTCACGAATATGAGCCCATTCGCGATCTCAAACGTATTCAAGACTATATAATTTTCAACATCTTCAAAATCAATATTTCGATCGCTAACAGCTTCACCAGATCCATCCTGTAACAGTTACAGTCATATTTGATTGCGTTCATACTTGCTCTGCAGTAAATCGCTAAATCATTTCATGTTTTTCTTATTATTTCGTTTTCTGTCTGAATGAATAGTCACTTCAGCATTGTGTTTCAGACATTGCCACCTTGTGGAATAAAGGTGAATTGCACTTATTCCATCATCTAAGATTCAATTATTGTTGTGCAGAAAAAATATACGTACACTCATACACATCTCGGGTCGTTAGCGACCCTATACAATTTTTACAAAAAATGAATACAAAAATAGGCACTCTTTTATAATTTTGTGATTTTTTTCTTGTTATATTCTTTATAATGAATTGATTGAGGAATACCAAGAAGGTTGATGTCTAACTTTAAAAAATGAATGAGGAGGAGGGTAGTGAATGACTGAGGAACAAACTGAGGGAGAGTAAATAATGACAAAATTCTCATTTTTGGGTGAACTATCCCTTTATGAGAGTTTGAGAGCACTAGAAAGAAATGTTAATGTCTCAAATTTAAACCTCTGCAAAAACTCCCTCTAGAGTTTCAGGGATTAATTACTTTCAAACTCAGTTTCATTTAATCTGTTTAAAACACTGATTCAATCATTTATCACTTAATGTAAACTGAATTCCTAAAACTTGGTACCTATGGTTGTTTTGTTAGGAAAACTGACTAAAAATATCTTTGAACATGTGTACGCAGTTTTATACATGAGCATTAAGCAACTGCATATATGCCCACACCTGAAACTGCCTCTGATGTAGTCTAGGTCAAACAGGTGGAGCTCCAACATACTGATAAACACTGGAGCTTCAGCCCATGACCAGCTAACGAGTGCTACTTAGCGCTTTCCAACCACCACTTCTCCTTAGACAAGTTAGAAGTGTGTCACATGGGTGTGTATCTTACCAGGGTTACAGTCTGTGAGTAGAGAGCAGATGGACAGCAGCACTTTGGAGATGGTGAGCGCTGGGCTCCAGTTGTCCTTCAGGATGTCCAGACAGATCACACCCTGACTGTTGATGTTGCAGTGGTAGATTCTCATGCAAAACCTACACCTGAGAGATCAGAACAGGACAACAACCGTTGGACACAGTGTCTCATTTTTATGTTTACATCAATTAGTGGCAAGAGAGTCCACAAACATGTTCAAGACAACATTATGAAAACAATTTTGAGAGAAGTGAAACATAGATTGTGGTTACTGTGATGGTAAGACAAGGTTTTGAGGAAAGAAGCTTACGATAACAAACTAACTTGGTGAAGCAGTGTATTCTTTGTTTGTGTGTGTGTGTGTGTGTGTGGTGTGTGTGTGTTGTGTGTGTGTGTGTGTGTGTGTGTGTATTGCTGAAGTAGAAACGAGAGCGAGAGGATCCAAAACAAACAAGCACAAAAACCAGGGTACAACAAACCATAGAAAAACAAATCCTGACGTATAAATACAAAGACACTAACAAGGTTAACAAGACACAGGTGGAAACAATCAAGGAGCAATGAGGGAATCACAGTAAACAGGAACTGAACTAGACTACAAATTAAAAGTCCAACACAACACAGAATATGACACTATCCTTCTTTTGTTCACTCATTAGGCTACATCTTTGGTTTGATGCCATTTGAACTATTCATTTAAATTAACTATTTAAATGCTTTTGTGATGAAATAGATGGTTTGGTCCTGAATTATACAACCCATCAGAGAATAAATATGAAATGTAAAATTAAAATGAATTAATTTAATATAAATTATTATTATATTATTTAAAGAAAAACAGCACATGCACAGCATTTCAAGCAAAATATTAAACAAAAAATAAGTGTAAAATAATGAAATTAAGATCTAGTGCTGAAAGTGAAGGGGAAAAAACGTTTGTGACACTCTGAGGTTGTCAAACGTTAGTGGAACATGAAGTGATGAACTACACCTGTGTTTGCTTCAGGGCACTTGTAAACCTGAGGAGAACTGACTTTATCTTTATCATCATCATCATCACACCCAAACAAACAAACAAACAAATAATAATAAAATAAAACCACCAAAACACCAGCTGATTAAACGTCATTGCAAAAATTCCAGTGAAGTGAAGTTCTGAGCTTCCCTAATAATATACAAATGCTGGAGCTCTATTGATTTTAGTTTGGGATGTTTTAGGACAGCTTTGCAAGTTTACCCAAGGCTGGGTTCTCTCTGTCCAAATGGACACTTCTCCAGTATACCTGATCTATGGTATACTGTTTGCAAACATCCTGACAGCGCCCACGCTGCCTGGAGCAGTGTTGAGATGAATATGTAAATATGAGGTTGTACGCTACCTCATGCTATTTTCTGTAACACAAAACAAAAATGATGAGAAAAGTGCAAAACTGTTTCGAAACCCTGAAGCAAACTCTAAATTATCCAACCATCCATATCATCATTCTGAAAAGTGGCATTTTGACAGAGAACAAATCTGAGTTCAAATTTTTGAACTGTTGAGTGAATGATTTAAAGACTTACTTATAATACACAAAAATAGACTTACTGTTTACCATATAATGGTGAAATGATGTAACCTAGAGAAGAAAAAAAAAATTGTGAACAAAAATGTCACACTTATGATTTAAAATTAAAGATTTACCACCACTAATTTTGTGTCTGAATCAACACTGAACTGACTTCAGCTGAAATGCATAATTATCCTGTTATCACTGTAAAGGCTCCGGTATACTTCAAACGAAGTTCTTTTTCGTTCTTCGTTTTGGGGTAAAACGAAGTTCGAAATGCGTGAGCAGCGATATACTGTAAACGAACATCTGACGCCTCCCACACTGCTGAGAGCGACGGTTAGATGAATATGTAAATATGTGCCGTGCACTTTCTTCTCAGTAATAAAATAAACAACAAAAATGAGAAAACAGTAAGCATTTATTATAGAAAGCATCAGAAAAGCGTCTGATCGTAACAGCATGGGAATGTTAGCACGAGCTCTGCAAATCAGCACTCCAGTCACGTCACATCTTCATTTATTCAATAGATTGCTTAAAATCAAGCAGCTTTACAGTATCAAACATGAAAAACAGTGTTAGTGCCTCATTTTTTTACAAGCACAACTTCATTTTGTACTATAAAGCAGCTATCTAGTTCATGTTTTCACCCGCGGTACGGTGTTCATATTAGGACTTCCTCACACCTCAGTCATACAACGAAAAGGCGTCATGCCTCAGACTAAAAGGCTGCAGTCATCAGACAAAACGGCATCGCGCCTCAGACTGAAAGGCTTCAGGTCTCAAGAAAAACAATGTCAGGTGTCAGGTCTCGTACAATTAGGCATCAAACTAAACAGCCTCAGACCAAAAGGCTTCAGACGAAACAGCCTCATACTAAAAGGCATCAAACTCAAAGGCATCAGACGAAACGGACTTAGAAAGAAGCGAATTGCCCCGCCTCAATGTGATGTCACGTGCACGCAGTTTTCAGTTAAATATTACACTGAGTTGTATAAAACATATCCCACTGAGATTATTTTGTAAATTTGTATTATTCACTAGTTTTTATTTGCATGTAGGCTATAAAAAGTTAGCAAAATAACACATTGCAACTAGCTTGCATTGCAAACTATCGTGAACACATACGAAAATTAACCATGGTTAAAAGTGTGTTAACTATGATTTTTTGTTGTTGTTGTTGTTGGATTGATAGGCTATTTGTATAACAATAATTTTACTACAAATACCTTAAACTATAGTATAGCAAAACCATGGTTAATTTGTAGTTACCATGGTTAACTACAATAACCATTTTGTTTTATTTGTAGTAAAATCATGGTTCATTTTTATAAGAGAGGTAAAAAAATATTTCGAGCTATTTGAATGCGTAGTTATAAGCTGTTTTGTGTACATAGGTTACCAAGGAAACGGCTTTATTTCTGCTGTTCCAGCGCCACCTACTGTCAGAGAATCGATTAGGCAAGGGAATTTTATTTATTTAGCACATTTCATACACTATGGTAATTCAAAGTGCTTTACATAAAAAGGAAACAAATACATAAAAATAAAAATGGAATGCATAAAAAATTACAATAAAAACAGAATACCACTATCTGGTTGGAAGAGTCACATTTACATTTTCATTCAGCCCGTTGCTGTTTTTCTGCAGACCAATGTGAAAATCGGCATGTTCTTTTCTTTTCTTATTCGCCAAGGGATTACATAAATAGCCTACATGAATACCATCAACAGATAGATTCTACATAATTAACACGCACACATACACACCTTAAAAAATGATGCCTTTTAGTCTGAGGCTGTTTCGTCTGATGCCTTTTGGTCTGAGGCTGTTTAGTTCGATGCCTAATTGTACGAGACCTGACATCTGACGTCGTTTTTCCTGAGACCTGAAGCCTTTCAGTCTAAGGTGCGATGCCGTTTTGTCCGATGACTGAAGCCTTTTAGTCTGAGGCATGACGCCTTTTCGTTGTATGACTGAGGTGTGAGGAAGTCCTAATATGAACAACGTACTGCGGAGATCTTACCTCAACAAACTCTACAGATCAAATGAGTCAGAGACGCGGTCCATGCGAGTGAAGGCGGAGCCTCAGCGCACACCTCCTGTTGGTAGTACGAAGGTGTTTTGGTGCTGGAACGAACTTTTCCTGAAAGTTCGCTTTGGCAAGCCGTTTCGAACTTCCAAAAAGAACACAAAACGAACTTCGTTCGAACATTTTGTTCGAAATGACGTCACATCAGTTCTTTCTTCGATTTCGTTTGAAGTATACCGGGGCCTTATAACTGCTTTGAATCAATCTCCACTGAGTAAAGGCTATATAAATAAAGGTGACTTATCCCACACAAAACAGGCAGAGAAAAGCCCAGAGAAATGTTTGTATTCTGCGGTTCATTTTTCTGATTCTCAAGCAAAATGTATCTATGATGTTTAGATATTTTACTTGAAAAAAATATTGATAGGATTTCTTTCAGAGATTACTCAATATATCACAGGGTACTTCAGCTTCATAAAGACTCATTAGGGCCCAGCTTACTAAGTGATAAATTCATAGCAATTTTCTGCATATTTATTGAGCAAGCATATAGATTCTGAACATTTTTGGTGAAGCAAATCATTTTGAAATGTTTTTGAATCAGCCCTGAGGGTCACTCACAACACATTCTGTATCATGTCATCATCTCTTCATTATCTGATCATTATATCTCATTAAATCACACATATTTCCCCTACTCTCTTCTCATATTATCACTTTAATGTGTTCTTTACAGCCACACAAGATGTTAACAGCTAACTAGCAGTGAGTAGAGCCAAAGTGAAAGCTGTGCTGAAGGGGGTGACGGCCCATCTTTCTACAGAAGGCTGTCTGGGATAATTACATCTGGGAAGTTTACTGATGTAAGATCAAGCTCTCTTTTGGACCAATTTCAGTCTCAAGGCTTTAATGATTAAATTAACTTTTTGAAAGACACTAAAAAATGGTTTCTTGAGAAAAAATCTAGCCTATAACATAACACATCTATTTTTGTCTTTCAGAACCCGTTCAGCAGAGAGAATACAAAAAGTTATAGGACCATAAAAGCCACAGGACTGCTGTCACATCAGCAGATGAAATATAGCAGTGAGAACAGTTGAAACCTCTTATTTTTTAAAAGGACACCAGATTCCCTCCCATCATCAAAAGACAAGGGAGAGAGAAAGAGGAGATAGACCAGAACTTGACATCAGGAAACTGGGTTTTCTAGTCTACATATTTTATAAGAGGCATGTGTAAATACTTGTGATACTGACATTGTATCAATAGGATCAGTCCTCACATATAAATATTGATATGTTTCAACCAGTCATTTTTTAAATTATAGTGAAAATTAATGCGCAAAATAAACTTAGTGGGGAAAAATGAACTGGCAGCTCTCATTCAAACAGAGAGAGCTGATACTGACAGAGACAAAATCATCACTATATTACTATATACACTATATTAAAGGGTTAGTTCACCCAAAAATTAAATTTCTGTCATTAATTACTCACCCTCATGTCGTTCCACACCCGTAAGACCTTCGTTCATCTTCAGAACACAAATTAAGATATTTTTGATGAAATCCGTGGGTATCTGATCCACACATAGGCAGCAACGTCACTGCACCTCTTGACGTCCAGAAAGGTAGTTAAAAACATTAAAGAGATGTGCAGAGCAGTTGGACATAGTGGTGTATTAGAGGTAAAAAATTATATAAATACTGTTCAGTTTCTCGCACAAACCGATCGTTTCGTGTCTTAGGACATCAATGTGTCGTCACGAGCTGCAGGGTTTCATTTGGATTTGTCTGTGCATGTTTTTTTTACTCTTATAGATGGAGTTTCAATGCATTATATGACTGACAGACGGCAACGGTTGGAGTTAAAAATAATCATTTGTGTTTTACTGAAGAAACAAAGTCACCTACATCTTAAATGCCCTGGGGGTAAGCAGATAAACATCAAATTTTCATTTTTGGGGTGAACTATCCCTTTAATTTGGAGTTTTAATGTGAAAATATGTATTACAATATAACAAATATTTTACAAATTTTAATGTGTGTAATTAATTGTGAAAAATTACAGAAAATGTGATTATATATTTTTTTTATCTATTGACAGCAATAATACACAACATCCCTCCAAAAATGAAGATATATTGATTAAATAACTTAAACTTGATAGTTCAAATCATTTACTCACCCTCCGGTCATTATAAACATGACTTTCTGTATTGATTCATACACTACACTCCAGAAAAGGGAAGAGTTTGTGTGAATTTCCTCAAACTAAAACTGACATGAACAAGAGTAAAAGATGAAAGAATGTACTGTTATTACAATCTGGAAAAAGGCAGTGGTTTGAAGGGGTAGTCTGGTGTGAAAGCGATGTCCAGGAAGAACACTCCTCCCTCATACACTGAACCTGGAGGACCCAGGATAGTGGACCTCCACTCATAAATGTTGTCTCCTTTGGGGCCGGCACTGAAAATAAATGCAAAGAAAGGAGCTGCACTGAAACATTAGATTGATTCAAAACGATGCAGATTGTGCAATCATTTTTAGTGTGACATAATCATGAACTGAATATGAACTGAAAATGTGTGTTTGTGGTGCAAACTGCCAGGCACTACCATGTGTGGTAATGGGATAGCATTATTGTGCCAGAATATTTGGCTACCCAAAGCTTGCTGGAACTGAGGACAGCTATTCTATTAGGCTCATATGTGGATTTGGCTCTTAACAAAACGCCTGAAGGAAAGCTAATAGAAAATTTTAGAAATCAGAATCAATCCCAATGGGAGCAAACATTATCCTATACTGGATCATTAGAAATTCATTCATTCATTCAGGATTTTTAACTGCAGGGCACAGATGTATATACTGTAAGTCTGTGCATGTGTAAGCAACACAATCTAGGTTTACACTTCGTTTCTTGTTCATGTAGCTGATATGAAGATACAGTGTAGAAAACATTGAGGTCTCGTTAAAGCAAACATTTATTTTACACATAAAAATGCACCGATCTTATTACTGAAAGAGTGTTTATGCATTACCAACATATACATTTATTTAGTGCCAGCATCTGCCAATGAAATCCCATTTTTTTGCTTGTTTGACCAGAGGATCAAGAGTATGCACCTCACCATGCGCACAAAACAAGGTATTTCCTGGAGCTCTGTATAAATGCCAATATCACAACATGCAACAAACAAGAGATCGACTAGTCGACTGGGAGTCTGTTCACAAGCAATCTCCTCTCCAGAGATATTTCTGTCCACAGACACACATGGAGAGAAAAAGGAATAAAAATAGAGAGAGAAAAAACAGGAACTATTAGCAGCAGCCTCTGTTCAGAAACTATCTTTGGCTTCCTCTACTTCAGTGTGTGTGCAGACAGGAAGTGTGAGAGAGGATTTCCTTGTCATCATCAGTTGTTCTATTTGAGTGCTTAAACACTCACGTTTCTTTTCTTTTTTTTTCTCAAAAAATTGGTTTGTCCTCCAGATGTTATTTTTTTTTAAATCCACATGTAATTTTCACCAATTTATTGAAGAAAACAAATGAATAATATAGCTGCAAGCAGCAATTACGGGGCCAAGCACAAAAACGGCACAAGAAGCCAGCCAACATGGCTGTGAGCATCAGACCAACAGCAGCAGTGAGCAATTAAAGACCTATTAAGATCATTTTAGGCAAAAGAGCTGAAAAATGATCAAAAATGAGGATTTACTGGTTCATCACTTTTGACCAATAGGTGGCGCTGAGACCAAATTAATGTGGTATGGTCAGAGTGAGGTGACAATGACACTTGCAAAGCTTGGTGTCAATATGTTAAAGCATTGCAGAGATACAGCTTCAAGAGTCGTTTTTGCATCATGCCTCAAATTCGTTGCCCCGGTATACAAAAACGGTTTGACGTATCGACTTGAAATCCATAACTTTTTGTCGGCATGGTCTGAAGATGATACAGTTCGATTTTGGTGAAAATCAGAGCAACGGTCTAGGAGGAGTTCGAAAAAGTAGGTTTTTAAAGTAAAACTATATGGCGGACAGGAAGTTCAGCTGACTATGGAAAATTTGATATCTATGTTCTCAGCATGACCCAAGGAATCAACTGAGACCAGTTTCATTACAATCGGTTAAAATAGTCAAAAGTTATTAGCATTTATGTAAATTTTGTTATAACTTTTGACCACAAGGTGGCGCTGGTCTGAAACTTCCCAGACTCCTTCAGGGCATTGTGCTGATGACCCATACCGGGTTTCGTAAAGATACGCTAATGCATTCGTAAAATACAGCATTTTAGCACAAAATTCAAAATGGCCGACGGCCAAAATGTCCGATATGGGAAAATTGGATATCATGTGACTCGGCATGATGCCCCGAATCCAATGAGACCGAATCTATGATTTTTGGACAAACACATCAGAAGTTATAAGCAAAAATTTTTTTTTCATATCTCCGGACCAGTAGGTGGCGCTGCGCCGAAACGCTGCATGATGACTCAGGTCATGCTTGTGATGACATGTACCAAGTTTGGTCTGAATACGCTAAAGCGTTGCGGAGATACGGCCTTACGTCTATTTTCGCAAGCACTACGTACAATTCGTTTGCGTGTTTTTCAAAAACGCTTGAAGGAATCAACTTGAATTCCATAACTTTTTGTCAGCATGGTCTGAAGATGATCTGGTTCAATTTTCGTCAAAATCGGAGTAACGGCCTAGAAGGAGTTCGAAAAAGTAGGTTTTTCAGAAAATTCAAAATGGCGGAAAAATTTTCATGACAGAAAATGACGTGAATCGGAAAATGAAATGAATCGGCTTCATCCAAGGAATCAGAGGAAAAAAGAAAAATGTCTCTAGCTCTTACGGTTCAAAAGTTATTAGCATAAACATGAGTGCAACTTTGGACAGCTGGTGGCGCTAGAGGGATTGCGTTAGAGACTCCAAATTTGCTATGGACATAGCTTAGACTGTCCTCTAATTGTGTGCCAAATTTCACAACTTTTTACCATACGGTTCTATGGGCTGCCATAGACTTCCAGAGGAGAAGAAGCAGAATAATAATAATAGGAACGCCAACGGATACAATAGGTGCCTACGCACCTTCGGTGCTTGGCCCCTAAAAATAATTAAAAATGAATAAAAACAGATTGATGTGCTCACTGACAATCATGCTCAGTATTTGACTTTGCAGCTCAAGATACACTTAACAGATTTGTACAAGACAGCACAAGTCTGGAAATTACCCATATCTCCTGGCAAGAAAAAAAAAAAAAAGATTTGTGGCTTCGCTGAAGTCTTGTGTCAGCAAAAGTCTTATGTGTGAATGAGCAGAAATGAGGCTAGGAGCTCCATGACCCTGGTGTACATCACACATCCTCTGACCTTTCCATAAGCTCAAACTAATTGTAACAAGTCCCTATTGGTTCAGGCAATGTTGCCTAGCAACCTCTCCCAAGGGGATGAAAAATCCCTGTTTTACTGCAGGGGAGGATTTCCATGGTAACAACACCAATCCGTCACGACAGGATGGGAATTCTGGTGCTGTTTGGAATGACAGGGTGAATGGACCAGCAGTACTATTTGTCATTGAGAAAGCCGCTGATAGATATAAGGCATTAGTTTAACAAACATTGTCAATATGAAAATAAATTCATAAAGAAATCATTAACTATGATTATGTCACTCTTGGAGCAATGATCAATTATATGAAAATATTTGAACTCAGAAAGCACACATCGACCAAATACTCATATCGCTCTGCACAACTCTTCTCGCATTTTATTAAACTCAAATGAATGAATTAAACTCAAATTAATATTTATTTAACTTATTTAAGAAGCTGTGCAATCTCTGCAAGTGCTGTGAGATTGGATTGCTTAGAACGTAGATTTCAATGTGCAACATATGACGACATCTTCCAAATTTGTAATAAGAATAGTTTACAAATCTGTTGTCAACAAAAGAGAAGCTCTCCCAGCAGTTTTCTGCAAAAAAAAAAAAAAAAGCTTTATAGTTTAAACGTTCGAAAGCAAAAAAAAAAAAAAAAAAAGAATTAAGAAAATTACAATTATGTAGGAGTAAGCCAAATTACAATAAACCCAGTTGTTGGTTTTTCATGTTTCATGGGGACATTCGAAATGATTTGCATACTGTACAAACTGTATATTATATCCCCTAACTTAAACCTACCGCAGAAAGCTGTTTTCCACATGGGGACCAAAAAATTTCCCACATGGACAAGAATTTTGGATATTGCCATCTTTGTGGGGACATTTTTTTTTTTTTTTTACTGTATTTCCTTCCGGTTTCCCTTTGCTGTAGTCACTAGTTTGTTTCCTTAGTAACTGATTACGTTGTACACCTAATAAAGTAAATGGTCAAGATCAAGATCTACATCTCCTCTCCTCGCCTTGACTCAGCTATGACAAGTTCATCATAACGCTATAGGACAGTGAACAATTAGCTGCATTTCTGCTGTCAGGCCAAAAGTGTGCACTAGTGCTAGTGCTAGTGTGCACCAGGGTCATCAGTCGCGTTGCCACTGTCACTTCCGGGGTCAATGGACAAGGATTGTCGGCCCGCCGAATAGCTAGGTCCAAAGTGGGCCAACTGGGGCTTGATGAGTGGTCATGAACAAAGGGGGAGTCAGGAGAGGGTCGACACTGCTGCTCATTAGGGCTGAAACAATTAGTCTACATTTTCGACGTCAACAATAAAAAATTGTTGACAAATATTTTTGTTGTCGAATAGTCTTTTGATCTCATACGACCTATTTGAAGGGCCTGCAATAACACGGTTTGACCAGTGGGGCACTGTAGCGCAATAATGTAATGCAGCCCTCCCGGATCCAATCCAATAAAAGAAGTCAGCGCTTTGGAGTGCATAGTGCAAATGAAGTCGAACCGTAAAATGTGGGACATTAACATAGCATAAACACAACAAATATAACACTCAGCATAACTACAATAAAATGCTGTCATGCAGGGCCACCAACTCTCATTCAAACTCACTTTTCTCATGCAGCGAAAGATACACAGCAGAGCAAAGAGGACACAGACAACGCGCCGACAGATAAGACAGTCTCAGCTTTTAAATTCTGTCAATTTTACTACGGGATTCAAACAATGCATTGTGGTTTTGGCGCTCTTTAACGTGGTGTGACAGATCGCTGTAGCGCCTTGGGTCAAGTGGCACGTGAACCTATTATCTCTTCCTCTTTGCTATTACAGCATGAAATAAACATGAATGAACATCAAAAAGTATGTTGAAAGATACAGTACAACTTACTGAAATGAATCCATCTCTAATGTAATCACTTAATCAGAGTTTTAACCGCAGAAAGAAGTCAATAAAACAGCTTACAAACAAATATGTCACAAAATGTTACATTTACCTCCAGGAAAGCCATTCAATGACCATAAACTCGATAATTAGTGTGTGTGTGTGTATATATATAGTATATATATATATATATATATATAATATATATATACAGTACAGTCCCAAAAGTTTGGAACCACTAAGATTTTTAATGTTTTTAAAAGAATTTCGTCTGCTCACCAAGGCTACATTTATTTAATTAAAATACAGTAAAAAACAGTAATATTGTGAAATATTATTACAATTTAAAATAACTGTTTTCTATTGAATATATTTGACAAAGTAATTTATTCCTGTGATGGCAAAGCTGAATTTTCAGCATCATTACTCCAGTCTTCAGTGTCACATGATCCTTCAGAAATCATTCTAATATGCTGATCTGCTGCTCAATAACATTTAATGTGTACAATTGTACAAAATATTTGTGTACATATTTTTTTCAGGATTATTTGATGAATAGAAAGTTCAAAAGAACAGTGTTTATCTGAAATCTAATCTTTTGTAACATTATAAATGTCTTTACTGCCACTTTTGATTGATTTAATGCATCCTTGCTGAATAAAAGTATTCATTCTTTAATTTCTTTTCAAAAAAATAAAAATAAAAATTCTTACTGACCCCAAACTTTGAACGGTAGTGTATAATGCTACAGAAGCTTTGTATTTCAGATAAATGCTGTTCTTTGAACTTCTATTCATCAAGGAATCCTGAAAAAAAAAGTACACAACTGTTTTCAACATTGAAAATAATCATAAATGTTTCTTGAGCAGCAGATCAGCATATTAGAATGATTTCTGAAGGATCATGTGACACTGAAGACTGGAGTAATGATGCTGAAAATTCAGCTTTGCATCACAGGAATAATTACTTTGTCAATATATTTAAATAGTAACAGTTATTTTAAATTGTAATAATATTTCACAATATTACTGTTTTTTACTGTATTTTTAATTAAATAAATGTAGCCTTGGTGAGCAGACGAACTTCTAAAAACATTAAAAATCTTAGTGGTTCCAAACTTTTGGACTGTACTGTAATATATATATAAAATCTAGAGAGGGGCTTTATTCCAAAAAATGCACAATATTACCTATTCATATTTTTACTGTTAGTAAAAGGTTATTATTAAATAACCTTATTTTATTATTATAAAAACATCCGGGCCATATCCAGGTGAGATCAAGGACCTGCGCCTTGACACGACCACAACGCAGCCCTGAAGTATCAGCAGAGATCGAGTCGACTAGATCATCCACTGTGAAGGCCTCATCGACACAGCCAGTGCCACAGTTCCTCAACAAACCGTCCATACCGGCGTGATGAATATGATCCTCAACTGGATGGAACTGAAATAAATACTTTGAATGTTGCGATCCTATCAGACTTATGATAGCAACCTGAATCGTAACAAAGCACTGTTCGCCAGAGGAGAACTGGCCCCCCGACTAAGCCTGGTTTCTCCCAAGGTTTTTTTCTCCATTTTAACACCTGTTTGCCACCTGATGTCACCTGCTGGAGTTTGGGTTCCTTGCCGCTGTCGCCTTTGGCTTGCTTAGTTAGGGAGACGTGACATTTGATATTCAACAGTGCTTTGATCTGCCTGCATTGACACTATTATTTAAGAGCTGCTGTGCAGCAAAAATAATGTACCAGTTATCAATGTAAAGCTGCTTTGACACAGCCTGCATTGTTAAAAGCGCTATATAAATAAAGGTGACTTGACTTGACTTCTGAGGAGGAAAGAAAACCTGAAGGAGATTGGTCCATTCAGTTGGCTTGAAAATCATTAAAAATACACTTTCAGAAGCTGAAGTGATTTCCTTGTTTTATTTACTAGTTAAAGTACAGTATAACTCAATATTTTAACTAAATGCTAAAGTGGAATAATTGAACAAAGCCTACTGATTTATCAGTGTAATAATCAATGATTAGGTCATTAATCGTCCCAATAATCGTTAGATTAATCGATTATCAAAATAATCGTTTGTTGCAGCCCTACCGCTCATTTCCCATATCAGGCTACCAGCTCACCATTTAAGACAAATTTCCAGCGAGAGTTTGAAATTCCCCTTGGTTCCAGGTTGCACCGCAATACGACTGAAAGGGCACTATACTATACTACTCAGGACAACCGCCCACTGCCTCTGGTGAATAACTGATTGAACTCAAAACAAATAACCTGTTTTATAAAGTCGTGTAGTTAAGAGTGTAGCCAAACATTCCTATTCAAACACACCACTGTGTGTATACATATCTGACGGCCATCACACACAGATTAGATTTAAAATAAAGGTCAAGAGTGTTTGTAACATGTCAGTAAACACTAATAGTGAAAGTATGCAGTGGTGACTATGTTAAGTACTGTAGCATTTATTTACACAGTGATATGGAGTATACGAGAACACACTGATACAAAGAGACTCCATGGCATGTTCTTTCACTCAGTAAAATAAACATGCCCTTTAATAACTGTTAAAAGTAATTTGGCCACACATTTTGCCCAGTGATTCAGATACTGCAGCTATGTCATTTCTTATCTATATCAAACTCACTAGAATCACTTTGATTCCATCTAGAAGTGTAATCTGGCAGTCACCAATCCAGAGGCTGATATCCATTCTTGTTGGGAAAGCGGCCAGAGTCAGTTTCGTTCAGCTCAGTCCGTGCCAGATCGGTAACAGAATCCCTGAACAGCCAGTGCTCGCTTTATGTCCTGACACATGCAGACCTTTAACCAGACGCCCTCCAAAATGCCTCATGGGAATCCAACAACAGCTGCCCTTGTGCTCATTTACACACAGCCATTAACTTCTGTTAAAACCACATTCATATATTTGCTGTTCATAAAGCGATTGAGAGATGAAAGGAGAGAATATGCCATTAACCGGGTGTGAGGGCAACGGTTTAGTGAAGAGACACACAAAAGGGCACATTAACAATTCAAGAGTGCTGGAAGCACATCTCACATGAGAGGTCTGGGAAACCTGGATGCCCGCTGAGACAATTACAGAGAGATTTGCAGTGTGTTATAGAGAAGTGGCTTTGCTCTTTCAGCTGCTGGTTTGAAACACCTGAATTTGCTGATTTCATTCAAGCTGTGGAGACAAGCTGCAGAAGACACAAGACACAGCTTTCAATTTGAGGGTCCTTATGCAGTGTTCACTGCTCCCTACACACTAATTTGAGCCAAGTTCACTTCACTTGACAAAATATGTCTATTCAAAGTCATCAACGGAGAACACACGATTTCTTCTCAGCCACCCACTGCAATCTGTGAAGCTGATATTCCCACCTGCTATTTACTAGCTTAGTAACACCTCTGCTTATCTACACACACACACACACAAAACAGGTTGACCTAGTGAGTCAGATAACTACAGCTAGTGAGCTCATTATAAATGACTGGAAAGGATTCAACAGTGAGTCTATGAGGGATGTTTGAGATAATAGTTTGTCATGATTCACTGTCAGTATGGGTGCACTCAAGGGAAACATGCAAATGTAAAATAGATGTTTAAATAGATTTAATTCTGATATTGACCTTCTATGACTACAGTTCAATTGTCTCTGTGTTTGACACACAACTAACTACCCCCGTAACTAACAATAGTTAAGAGATAAAACAGGATAAATTTGCCCCCAGGAAAAAAAAAAAAAAAAACATCTGAAGATGTCCTCATTTGGAAAAATGGACTACATGTATTTATTTTTTATTTAGATTTTGAAAGATATAGTCCCCCCAAAAATTAAAATTCAGCCATTTTTTATTCGTCTTAGTGTTGTGTTGTTCTTTTTCAGACTACAAAAGGAGAAAAAATGTGGATTTGTCTGCCCATGGACGACTGATGCATATAAACATAATAAAACACCATATAAATTCTAGGCCTGGCGCTCCCCCGTCCTTCATTGTCGTCACTCCTCTTTTTATCCTTCCAGAGCTCCTCCATAGGACTCGAGACCGGCCTCGCTCCAAGTTTCCAGAAGTTTTGGGGGTGAATTACAGTTAGCAATATCTTGATGTTACTTATTTCAAAGCTAGTTTGTCTTATTGTAAACCATTTTTTGTCATCTTAAAGGATTAATTCACTTCTGAATTAAAATGTCCTGATAATTTATTCACCCCCATGTCATCCAAGATGTTCATGTCTTTCTTTCTTCAATCGAAAAGAAATTAAGGTTTTTGAGGAAAACATTCCAGAATTCTTCTCCATATAGTGGACTTCACTGGGTTTCACCGGGAGGAGTGTCCAAATTGCAGTTTCAGTGCAGCTTCAAAGAGCTCTACATGATCCCAGATGAGGAATAAGAGTCTTATTTAGCGAAATGATCAGTAATTTTCTAAAAAAAAAAAAAAAACATTTATATACATTTTAACCATAAATGCTTGTCTTGCATTGCTCTCCGATGCGCCACACATTACGTTGAAAGGTTATGTGTGACGTAGGCGGAAGTACCGCGGTAGGGCAAAAAACTTCAAGTTAAATATCATTGTTTTTAATTTTTTTTTTGTAAAGGGTGTTTAGTTTAATTTTGCACATTTGCTTTGTATACAATGGATTGGTACTTCCGCCTACATCACGCATGACCTTTGTAACGCAGTGAAAGTGTACACTCTAAATATGCCAGATCTGGCACCCATCCCATGCCAGAGTACACCATTGAACCATGGCCCAGGTCCTCCAGTGCACCGGGACCCCACGCTCCAAGGCCCAGGTCCATCCACGCTCCACGGCCCAGGTCCTCCCATGCTTCAAGGCCCAGGTCCTCCCATGCTCCATGGCCCAGGTCCTCCCACGCTCCACGGCCCAGGTCCTCCCACGCTCCCACGCTCCATGGCCCAGGTCCTCCCACGCTCCACGGCCCAGGTCCTGCTCCATCCACCCATCCAGGTCCTCCCAGTCCATCCACTCCCACGCCCACGGCCCAGGTCCTCCCACCATCCAGGCTGCTTCAGGCCAGGTCCTCCCACCCCTCCTCGCCATGGTCCTCCACGCCCAAGGCCTCCACGCTCCACGCCCCACGCTCCACGGCCCGGTCCGCCAGCTCCCATCCAGCTTCCAGGTCCCCATGCTCCATGGCCAGGTCCTCCACGCTCCAGGCCCAGGTCCATCCACGCTCCACGGCCCATGTCCTCCCACGCTCCACGGCCCAGGTCCTCCCACGCTCCACGGCCACCAGGTCCATCCACCGCTCCACGGCCATGTCTCCAAGCTCACGGTCCAGGGTCCATGCTCCACAGGTCTCCACGCTCCACGGCCCAGGTCCTCCCATGCTTCAAGGCCCAGGTCCTCCCATGCTCCATGGCCCAGGTCCTCCCACGCTTCAAGGCCCAGGTCTCCATGCTCCATGGCCCAGGTCCCCCATGCTTCAAGGCCCGGTCCTCCCATACTCCAAGGTCCAGGTCCTCCGTCCACGGCCCAGGTCCTCCCACGCTCCCGGCCCAGGTCCATCCACGCTCCATGGCCCAGGTCCCCCACGCTCCACGGCCCAGGTCCATCCACGCTCCATGGCCCAGGTCCTCCCATGCTTCAAGGCCCAGGTCCTCCCATGCTCCATGGCCCAGGTCCTCCCACGCTCCACGGCCCAGTCCTCCCACGCTCCATGGCCAGGTCCTCCACGCTCCACGGCCATCCACGCTCCACCAACGCTCCACGGCCCAGGTCCATCCACGCTCCACGGCCCATGTCCTCCCACGCTCCACAGGCCCACGCTTCCAGGTCACGCTCCACGGCCCAGGTCCTCCCATGCTTCAGGCCCGGTCACCAGCTCCAGGCCCAGGTCCTCCCACGTCCACGGCCCAGGTCCTCCCACCAAGGCCAGGTCTTTCCATGCTCCATGGCCCAGGTCCTCCCATGCTTCAAGGCCAGGTCCTCCCAACTCCACCCAGGGTCAGGTCCTCCCACGCTCCAACGTCATCCACGCCCATGGCCCAGCCCACGTCCACGGCCCAGGTCCTCCACGCTCCATGGCCCAGGTCCACAAGGCCAGGTCCATGCTCCCCAGGTCCTCCACGCTCCACGGCCCAGGTCCTCCCACGCTCCATGGCCCAGGTCCTCCCATGCTTCAAGGCCCAGGTCCTCCCACGCTCCATGGCCCAGGTCCTCCCACGCTCCACGGCCCAGGTCCTCCACGCTCCACGGCCCAGGTCCTCCCACGCTCCACGGCCCAGGTCCTCCCATGCCCCACGGCCCAGGCCTGCCTCTGCCATGCCCAGCCGCCCTTAGAGGGGGGGATTCTGTCATGTCTTGTTTTGGTGTTTCATGTTCACGTTTCAGGGTTTATGTTATAGTTATGCTTTGTTTCATTGCTTTGTTTGTTTTCCTTGTTTTGCCATGTGTTTTGTGTCATGTGATTTCCCTTTACCCTCATGTAATCATGTCATGTGCTTCCCCTGTCTCATGTGTCATGTTCTCATTGGTTGTTCTAGTCATGTGATTTTAGTTCTGTCCTGTCATTGGTTCTTTGTCTTGATTGTTCACAGGTGTTCCTTGTTTGTCATTAGTCTCTTTATATAAATAGCCCTCATGTTTCATTGTTACCTTGTCTAGTGTTGTGAATGTAACCTGCTGTTGGTGAGTCTAAGTCAAGTCTGCTCAAGGTCAAGTCTGCTCAAGTTCAGGTCAAGTGGTTGTCTTGTTTGCTTGTTCACTTCATTATAATAAACTACACTTGGGTTCTCACTATGCTCGCCTTCAGTTGCAAAACACTTTGTACTACAATTGGCCCGTGATGATAACATAATAGGAGGTGTGTGCTGAGGCTCTGCCTTCTTTCACAGAGAACTCTTCTCTGACTCTTTTCGTCTTTTAAGCAATCTATTGAATAAAATGCCATATAAATAAATGTGACGTGACTTTACTGGGGCCCATTTCAATAAGGAGGTTTAACCAACTCTGGGTTAAAACTTGCACTCTGAGTTGACTTACTCTGAGATGGGAAACTCTGAGTTTATGGTATCAGAACAGCTAAATTGAGTTAGTTCAATCAACTCTGAGTAGGTTGACTCGGAGTTAAATGCGTGCACCACGACTATGAAAAGCCATGTTCAATGGAGCTCCGATATTACGATTCACCATGGTAACAACACCCGACAAAAAGACATCTGCATACTTCAGAGTCAATACAAGTTTAATTCTTATCGCTGTTATAATATCAGAGGTGAAAAATGGCAAAACAGTATATTCATTTTAGAATATTCATTTTCATGGTATCCCACAGGCAAATAATAATAATAATAATAAATCAGTAAATAATAATAATAATTTAAGTGCATTTGGGTAAGAAAAATAAGGTAGCGGCTATTTACACTAAGTGTAAATAGCATATTTTCTTAGTGATAGATGCTGTTTACAGTAAGTGCAAATAGTGATAGCCTATATTTTATTTATGTAAAAGTAGCAGTTCTTTGCCGTAAGTGTAAATAATAATTAGATGCTAATATACTTTATATTAGCAGATACATACATTTTGCATCTCAGTATTATTGTACATTAACAGGATAACAGTGTAAACGATTATATTTATTAAAATGATAAATACTTGTATCATTATTAAACACTCGTTCGGCACTTTACTTCCACTTTTAGAACATTTTCTTCATTTTTATTGAAAATAAATGTTTTTTTTTTTGATGTGATATGTGATGGGAAAAGGGAGAAGAGCGAGCTCGGCAAAACATGGGCTCTATCCCGGGTCAATCGTGTCACAAATTCTAAGTGCCTTACGTGTGTCACGGAGACGAACTCCGTGATTCCCTCCTCTGGCCATCGGAGGGAACCATCACCCGAATATTAGCACACACACTCACCCCACACTACATTTCCCATAAGCCCGTACCTTGGACTGATTACACCTGCAGCTGAATCACATTACCCGGACTATAAAAGACTGCCATATCCACCTGTCAGACGCGAAGTCTTGTTTTGCCGTGGTGAACAATTCCGAGCGTTATTTCCTGTTTGATTACTTGTTGCTGTCTGCCTGTATACCCGTCTACGATCCTTTGCCGCCTACCTCTGACGACTGCCTGTTTTCCCGTTTCTGTGAGTGTTATCTGCCAGCCCTGACTTACTGCCTGTCTGACCACGATTCTGCCTGTTCCTCACATACCAGTTTGCTCCTGTCTGACCCTGCCTGTATTACTACGATTCTTCTAATAAAGCATGCAAATGGATCAATGCCCGAGTGATGATTCGTTACAGAAGACTTCGCCAGAACAAGATCCAGCTGCTTTTACCCACCTGTGTGCTACGATGTCTGCTCAGGCCAGCCAGCTCGCCGCCCATCAACACCAACTTAATCGCCTCACTTCCATCACGGAGGAACTAGTTAAGGCACTACAGAGACTGCAGATACCCGCGCCAGCGGCGCCCTCTCCCCCCCGCCGCGGCCGCCATTAACCACGCGGCAGGAACGCCGTCGCCTAGCAACCCTCGTCTCTCACTGCCAGAAAAGTTTGACGGTGATCCAGCCAAGTGCAAGGGCTTTATCCTCCAGTGCTCCCTCTTCATTAATCAACAACCAGCTTTATATCCCACGGAGACCAGTAAGATTGCTTTTGTTTGTTCTCTGCTTACTGGTAAGGCACTAGAGTGGATAACTGCCATATGGGGAGAGAATGGGTCCACCTTTTCCACGTTCGATTACTTTATGCAGCAGTTTAAAGCGGTGTTCGACCACCCGAGTGATGGGAAGGGAGCGGGTGATCGACTGATGGAGCTGTCACAGGGCAGAAGGACGGCGGCTGAGTATGCCCTGGCATTCCGCACTCTCGCCGCTCAAACCAACTGGGTGAGTGATACCCTGAAAGTTTGTTTTAGACGCGGATTGTCTCATGAATTACAGTCAGAGCTGGCATGTCGAGATGAGGGGAAGAGCTTGGACCAGTATATTGAACTCGCCATTCACGTGGACAACCTGATTCGAGCTCGCAAGTCTGGCCAGAGACGTAATGTCCGCCCCATTCAGCCGACAGAAGCAGAAACTCCAGAACCCATGCAAATCAACGCATACCACATCTCCGAGGAGGAGAGGAATCGCCGCCTGACTAATAGACTTTGTTTGTACTGTGGCAGTCCCGGTCATGTTCGTAACACTTGTCCCGTCCGCACTCGTCCTGAAAGTCAGCGCATGGTGAGTGAATCCAATCCCTATTATCACTCAGATTTAACTGTGTCCGTACCTATAACCCTCCAGATTCAGAACACTCAAATGAATACCACGGCTTTACTGGATTCAGGGGCTGCGGGGAACTTCATTTCCCAAGCGTTCGCACAGCTACACAACATTCCTCTAATAGAATGTTCTTCTCCCCTCACAGTGGAAGCCATAGACGGGCGACCCCTGGGCTCCGGACGAGTCAACACCATCACCCAACCCTTAACCATGCAAACTGGCATATTGCACACAGAGTTCATACAGTTCCATGTGTTACCCACCTCAACCTCGGCTATTATACTCGGATTACCCTGGCTCCGCACGCACAATCCCACCGTCTGCTGGAGAGAGGGTCAAATATTGCAATGGGATAAGAATTTTACCAAATGTCTGTCTCCTGTCACCTCTCTACCCCTCAGAACAGTCCAGGCCGATGACTCTTCACCCGGTTCCGAGTTCCAAATCCCCTCAGATTATCAGGATCTATCGCTGGCATTCAGCAAGGTACGCGCCACACAATTACCACCGCATCGCCCATATGACTGTGCCATTGATCTCCTCCCAGGAACAACACCTCCTAGGGGCCGTATCTTCCCGCTCTCCCAACCTGAGTCAGAATCCATGAAGAAATACATCGAGGAGGAACTGGCGAAAGGATTCATCCGCCCTTCCACGTCACCCGCTTCAGCGGGCTTCTTCTTCGTGAGTAAAAAGGACGGAGGTCTGCGTCCCTGTATTGATTATCGTGGTCTCAATGATATAACTGTCAAGTTTCGCTACCCATTGCCCTTAGTGCCTGCAGCCTTGGAACAGCTCCGAACAGCCAAATTCTTCACCAAGCTCGATCTACGGAGTGCCTATAACCTACTTCGCATCCGGGAGGGTGACGAATGGAAAACCGCCTTCTCAACGGCCACCGGACACTACGAATATCTCGTTATGCCCTTCGGGCTTGTTAATAGTCCGTCTGTCTTCCAGTCGTTCATAAACGACGTGTTCCGAGACATGCTTAACCGTTTTGTTATTGTTTACATAGACGATATCCTGATTTACTCCGATACCATGCAGGAGCATGTGCAACAGGTCAGACAGGTTCTCAAGCGCCTCATCCAGTATCACTCTATGCCAAGGCTGAGAAGTGCGATTTCCACAAGTCCTCCATCTCATTCCTGGGGTACATCATCAGCCCCGAGGGCGTCGCCATGGATGAGGGAAAGGTAAACACTATCCTGAAATGGCCGCAGCCCCAGACTGTCAAAGAAATGCAGCGATTCCTGGGCTTTTCAAACTTCTACAGGCGCTTCATCCGCAACTTCAGTTCCATAGCCAACCCTTACAGGTATGGTCAGAAAAGGTCAGAGTCAACTCAGATGGACCCCTGAGGCCTTACACGCTTTTCAACAGCTCAAGGAACGCTTCACCTCCGCGCCATACTGCACCACCCGACCCGTCACTGCCATTCATAGTCGAGGTGGACGCATCTAACACAGGTCTCGGCGCCATCCTATCCCAGCGTCAAGGTAATCTCCTAAAATGTTTCCCTGTGCTTACTATTCCAGAAAACTGAATGCTGCTGAACGAAATTACGATGTCGGGGATCGGGAGTTGCTGGCCATGAAAGCGGCTGTTGAGGAGTGGCGTCACTGGCTGGAAGGAGCCGTGCATCCGTTTGTCATACTAACGGACCACAGAACCTCGAATACCTCCGTACCGCCAAGAGATTGAACCCCCGTCAGGCCCGATGGTCCGCTTCAACTTCACCGTGACTTATCGACCCGGCTCAAGAAACACCAAAGCGGATGCCCTTTCGCGTCAGTTTGAAGGTGAGCAAGAACACAAAGACCCAGAAACCATAATTCCATCTTCTCTTGTTATCGCACCTGTACAGTGGGACGTTATGACCGAACTGGAACAGGCCAACGCAGAGATCGAGGTCCCTCGAGAATGTCCTCCGGAGAGAACATTTGTACCACCGGCTCTGCGCCCTCGGATACTGGAGATGGTTCACAACTCCCCAGCAGTCGGTCACCCAGGCATCACCGCTACCATACAAGTCATACAGAACCGCTTCTGGTGGCCTTCCCTATCGAGAGACACTACTCAGTTTGTCAAAGCCTGCTCGATCTGTAACCGTCACAAGTCCTCTCATCAGCTCCCAGCCGGTCTGCTGCATCCTCTACCCGTGCCCCAGCGTCCTTGGTCCCACATCGCAGTCGACTTTATAACTGATCTCCCTGTTTCCAACGGCTACACCACCATACTCACAGTAGTGGATCGCTTCTCCAAGGCATGTCGTCTGATCCCATTACCCAAACTACCCACCGCTATGCAGACTGCCGAACACCTCTGCCAGTGGGTGTTTCGTATATATGGATTACCCGAGGACATTGTGTCAGACCGAGGTTCGCAATTCACATCTCGCCTGTGGTCCGCTTTCTGCCAAGCACTAAACATCAATGTCAGTCTCACATCCGGGTACCATCCACAGTCCAACGGGCAGACCGAACGTCTTAACCAAGAACTCACCCGCTTCCTCAGATCATACTGCAACGGCAATCAAGACGACTGGTCCCGGTACCTCCTATGGGCTGAATACGCCCAGAACTCTCTCCGTAAACCAGCAACCGGCTTAACCCCGTTCCAATGTGTCCTGGGCTTCCAACCGCCCCTGTTCCCTTGGTCTGGTGAGCCCACCGACGTACCAGCTGTCAACGACTGGCTCAACCGTAGCGAAGCCACCTGGGATAGAGCGCACACACACCTGCAACACGCTGTTCGCCGTCAGAAGGAACAAGCCGACCGCCACCGTCGCCTCGGACCCCTTTACCGCCCTGGTCAGTGGGTATGGCTATCCACAAGAGATATGCGCCTGCGACTCCCATGTAAGAAGTTAAGTCCAAGGTACGTTGGCCCTTTTCAAATCACGCACCAGATAACACCAGTCTCATTCCGTTTGGCATTACCTAACCATTATCGTATTTCTCCCACTTTCCATATGTCCCTGCTCAAACCCGCCGATGGCCCCCACGAGGAGGGGAGGAGAGGTCCAGTGACGAGGGCCCCCACCCGTTGGTCGACGGTGAGGAGATCTATCAGGTCCGAGAATTGTTGGATTCCACGTCGCGGTCGCACACTCCAGTACCTACTGGGAGGGGTTTGGTCCGGAAGAACGCTCCTGGGTCAATTCGGATGATATCCTAGACCCCAGCCTGGTGGCAGAGTTCCACACGAACCATCCGGATAAGCCAGCCCCTCGTCCTCGAGGAAGACCGCGACGTCGCCAGCATCCTCGCGCCAGGAGGCGCTCGCAGGGGGGGGGCTCTGTCACGGAGACGAACTCCGTGATTCCCTCCTCTGGCCATCGGAGGGAACCATCACCCGAATATTAGCACACACACTCACCCACACTACATTTCCCATAAGCCCGTACCTTGGACTGATTACACCTGCAGCTGAATCACATTACCCGGACTATAAAAGACTGCCATATCCACCTGTCAGACGCGAAGTCTTGTTTTGCCGTGGTGAACAATTCCGAGCGTTATTTCCTGTTTGATTACTTGTTGCTGTCTGCCTGTATACCCGTCTACGATCCTTTGCCGCCTACCTCTGACGACTGCCTGTTTTCCCGTTTCTGTGAGTGTTATCTGCCAGCCCTGACTTACTGCCTGTCTGACCACGATTCTGCCTGTTCCTCACATACCAGTTTGCTCCTGTCTGACCCTGCCTGTATTACTACGATTCTTCTAATAAAGCATGCAAATGGATCAATGCCCGAGCGATGATTCGTTACAACGTGCTACTGCCTACAGTAAATGCCAGTAAATCTTACTGCATCTTTTTTTTTTTTTACCTAAATATAAAGTCTAAATATATTTAAACATTGCTTATACTTTAAAAAGGGGGAGGAGACTGAAAGAAATCCTGGGTTTACCAAAGAAAACCTGCTCCTGACCAGGTTAGGTTCACAGAGTAAGATACCATGGTAACTGACTCTGAGTATAAGTTACCTCCCTTTCAGAAACGGCCTTGACTTACCCTGCTTTTTCTGGTTTGACATACCTCCCATTCTGAAACGGAAAACTCAGAGTTTCCCTCATTTCAGGGTAACATACTCAGAGTTTTCACTTAACCTCCTTTCTGAAATGGGCCTCTGGAGTGCTAATTTCTCATTCTAATATACCCATGTTGTTATGATCAGATGCTTTTCTTATGCTTTCTATAAAAAAAATGCTTGCTGTTTTCTCTTTTTTTGTTGTTTATTTTGTTACTGAGAGGAAAGCGCACATCACATACATATTCATCTAAATGTTGCTCTCAGCAGTGGGTGGTGTCAGATGTTCGATAACAGCGTACTGTACTATCCCTCACAACCTTGTTTTCATTCCTGTCAAATATATGTCAAATATCCTGTCAAATATGCTACTCTACCCAATGTCTATTCTGACAAAAACCTTTAATTGGAAAATTCTGTAAATAAATACATAAATAAAGCTATTTTTTACTAATTAAACATGCTTGTACATACCTGCCATTGGTCATTTGTGTGTGTGTGTGTGTGTGTGTGTGTGTGTGTGTTTGATTTGTGAGCTGCTATGACTTCACAAGATAAAGTGCACACCATGGCTTGGCTGAGAAATAGAGTTGTGTGTGTGTATGAGATTGAGAGACATAAATAGAAATTTGTGGTTAGTAAACTGAAACACACTTTCGTGACCACTTTCATAGAAGCGTCTCTGAAAAAAAAGGCGTGTGTGTGTTTATGTGCAGATTTATAACACAGGGAAAGTAAGAGAGACAGAAAAACCATGATGTGGCCTTAGCTCTGAGCCTTGACTTCATGTCCTCTTTCTGTATGAATTTAGCACTGTGCGAATGGTTATGAGAAACAAAGGACAAGAACTATCATTTTTGGGTAAAGCACAATAGCTGGATTCAGATAACAGAACAGGTAAATGGATTGGTGTCTATTTTTAAGTAATCCATTTAAACTCATGACTAAATGTGATGAATGCTTGCATATATATTGCATATAATTTGGTTTATTGTTTAATGTTTGTTGTTAAATGTCTGTTTATGATTCCCATAAAAGTGGAAAGATGAGATCCTGGAGAGATGTACTTCTGATTCTGTGGACTATTGGCCTGTATGGATCATGTTTGGTGATGCAATCTCCAACTGCAAGTGGAAGTTTAAGTATGGATAACCATTTGTAAAGTGAAAAAACTGCTGGAGACAAATTTCAAGATGTCTCAAGAAATGATAAGCCACTACAAAAACTTGTTGTTGAGAACATCCCACATGAGCTGATTAGAAACAAAGAAGGATAGGTGGCACTCTGGACCGCCTACAACAGAGATTTAATCAGCCGACCTTGCCGTCCATTGTCTTCAGTAACCTCCATCATTGAATAACAAAGTGGATACGATATGATTGTATACAAGGTAATACAATGAATTCCGCAAGGAATTCCGTTCTTTACGGAAAGCTGGCTACAATCTCCCAATGCTCTTTGAGGTCCCTGGATTTACCTTAGTACGAGCAGACAGGGATAAAGATTCAGGGAAAAGTAAGGGGTCGGTAGTTCTGTGTACATAAATGATTAAAGGATTAATTCACTTTGAAATGAAAATTAGCCCAAGCTTTACTCACCCTCAAGCCATCCTAGGTGTATATAGCTTTCTTCTTTCTGATGAACACAATCAGAGTTATATTAAGAAATATCCTGACGCATCCATGCTTTATAATGACAGTGAGCTATACCAATGAGTATGAAGCTCAAGAAAGTGCATTCCATTCATCATAAACAATTTACATGGTGTCAGTTACGCTTTTTTCGTAAGTTGAATACGAAAGGCAGTCTGGCGGAATCTAGATATTTTACTTTATATCTTGTTAAATATGGATATTTTCTTACACAAAGGTATTGCTTCACTTCAAAAGGGCTGTGTAGAGTATGCTTATAATGGATGGATGCACTTTCTTGAGCTTTATACTCGTTGGTCCCATTCAGCACAGAAAGCAATTCACAAATGCACAGGTGGTGATTCACAAATAAATGCAGGTAGAGTTGTGCTTGTGACATAAAAACATATTTGTTTTTTATATATTTGTGAATTTATTTCATTTTTGCGAAACGCCTAACATATATTTGTGGATCTCATTCTATTCATTTGTGCATACGATTATTTTTTGTGAATCTCTTTACATTTATTTGGTGGATCATAATCTATTTATTTGGAATTTTGCTACAATTCTACCCCCATAGTTCATTGCCATTATAAAGCTTGGATGTGTCAGGATATTTATTAATATAACTACATTATCTGCCAATTGATGTATTTTGCTGTTTGTGGTATATGTTCTGCCAGCGGCAAATCATCACAGGCGGCCATTGTGATAGCTGACCATGCTGTCAGGTTACTGAAATGAAGTACTTTATTAGAAATAAATGAAGATGAGCCATCTGGCACCAGCCCAACTCAAGAAGGGGCAATCCGAAGCAGGCTCAGACAAGCAAGAAGGTCATAACCAGATGAACAGCAGCATAGACAGGGCAAATCAGTAGCAAGGTCAACAGCGGGTAGAGATCATGCACAGGCAGACAGTCCAACACAGCAATCAGAGCCAAGGTGTAATCCAATAACCAGAACCAAAGACGAGGATGAGAGTCAACACCGGGAAGGGCAATCTGTTGACTGGTGTGTTCTGGTGAGACAAAAACCACAGCACTCACTGGGCAGAGGAGAGCAAACAAGACAAACTAATCCAACAGACAAGATTGACAAAACTGGAATAAACCTAAAAGTAGAGGCATGTGTGAACGCGAGTAGCACTGAACACGCTGGCAAGGAAAGAGGGCTGAAGGAAGAAAATATAAAGCTGAGAAATCAAGGAAAGAGTAGAAACAGCTGTGAGGCACAGATTGTGGAGTGCGGAGCAACTGCCACGTGGAAAAACAGAAACAAAGACTTAGATTGAAGAGAAGGAGAGATCAAACCTGAGACCTGACAGATGCACCTGTGATAGTGCTTGGTGACATAAGCCAGTGCAACTTGGAGACAAGGATTTGAACAGTATGTAAAAAAAATAAAATAATTCAATGAAAAAAAAAAAAAAAAATATTAGACAAATGTTTTGTGGATGTCACAGATGCTTATGTGTCTAGTCCATTGAATAACTTGCACTACATCCCCAGTGTGGCAACCAATTTTTCAGGCTTCTATAGACACACATACTGTTCCTATATGGAAACTTAATACCAGTGTTAATTTTGACAGCAAATTTTGATTTAGTTTTAGTCATAGTCTTTTGACTAAAACGTCATTTAGTTTTAGTCATATTTTTAGTCATCGGAAATTGTTTTAGTTTTAGTCTAGTTTTAGTCGACTAAATCTACAGTAAAATCTAATTTAGTTCAATTGTAATGCATTAAGCATTTCTCTAACAATACACAGATCCTATACACTGATATAGGTACATCTGATATTCCCCAAACTGTTTATGTTCACCCAACTGTACTTTGCTCGCCAAAGAGGACGGTTTTTGACCGTTCAAGTGCAAAAAGACAAGAAAGAGTAAAATTCAGTCCTTTTCAGGGATTGACACATCATTGAGGTACTATTATAGGTTTCATTTACATTTTTTTAAAAGTTTTTAATTTTAATTTTTCTGCTTTCATTGTAATTTTAGTTAAAAGTTTTAGTAATTTTTGTGTTTATGTCTAAGTTTTTGCTTTTAAATGTCTATAAGTTTTTATTTCTGTTTGTTATTTTAATACCTCAGGTTAAGCTAAAGCTTAGAAACTAGATGAAATAATTTTTTTTATATATTTATTTTTTTTATTTCAGTTAACGTTTATTTCAAGTAATGAAGATATCTTCAGTTTTAGGTTTAACTATAATAACCCTTATGCTTGTAAAATATATTGAATAATGTGTCAAATAATGTTCATAGATACAGTAATTTACTATGAATTAAATAGAAATAAAATTAAATACAGTTTATTGTGTAAACGAAATAACAATAATGACAAGGAAAAATAATAATTATAAACCATCCCGAAATACACCGTGACTCTTATTCTGAAATGTCTGCAGTCTGCACTGTAGCAGGCTGTTCATGAGGGTGATAAAATAGATAAAATATGCATTCTTACAACAGTCTAAAACATACTACCATATAAACATTGTGTAGTAAACATTGTCATAATTCATCAACATTAGCTTATAAGCAATCGCTTGGCATAAATGTGCGCTATTCATTAATTGTGTAGCAGTCTGAAGTGCAGCTGCGCGAGCCTGTAGAGGGCGCAACAGCGCCGCGTTTCCCGCGGTTAGATCAGCGCGTTACACTTCAAATGTGCGCATCTTCTGACTGGATATCTTCCCAAATCGTCCCTCTCTTTCATTTTCGTCTCATTTTTAATCAATGACGAAAATTAGAGTAGATTTTAGTCATAGTTTTAGTCATTCAAAACGCATTTTTATTTAGTCATCGTCTCGTTTTCGTCCGAGAAAAAATGTCGTTGACAAAAATTATGACGAAAATTAGGCTATTCGTCAACGAAATTAACACTGCTTAAAACATATTACCATTACCCAAATTCCCATGTCAAAAAGAATATAAAGATTAGACTAGTAGCCCTTACTTTAGTAATTATGATATACGTAGAAAGAATGTTATTTCAATATCTAGCAAGTACAGTTAAAGACAAACTTGATCCATGTCATTTTGCTTACAATTACAATTACAATAGCAATACATTTTGCTAACTATTAACTATAACTTTTGCCTCAATAAATCCTAATTACTGCTTATTAATAGTTAGAAAGTTTAGGTATTGGTAGGATTAAGGAATGTAGAATATGGTCATGCGGAATAAGGCATTAATATGTGCTTTATAATTACTAATAAACAGCCAATATACTAGTAATATGCATGCTAATAAGCAACTAGTTAATATTGAGAACTGGACCCTAAACTAAGGGTATGTTTACACTACAACGATATGGTTAAAACTGAGAAGTTTTTCCTTTGAGTTTTCAGCGTACAGACAACACCATTGTCAAAACGATCCCCATTCATACGAATCCGTGAAAACGACTAAAAACGCTGTATTCTGCTGGCAGGCCATTAGATGGCGATGAAACATTATAGACTGAACATATAATGCGCATGTGCATGACATCCTTGTTTTCACAGATTCACGTTTTTGTTGTTTACACTTTTTTTCAAAAATTTGCACTTTGTAACCTGTTTTGAAAAATTTGCGTTTTCAGGCCACCAAAATGCAGTTGTCGTGTAAATGAACGGCCAAATCGCATAAAAAGTTTTCCGTTTTTTGGTGAAAATGGTGTTGTGTAAACGGCCCCTAAAGTGTTACCAAGAATATGCAGTAGCTGGTGCTCTGGTGCATATCATCTTTAAACATTTAGACAAACCACTTAATACCTATGTAAGAACTGAATGACGATTCTTTAAAATAATTCTTTAATATATAAAAGTTTGGGGTCAGTAATATTTTTTTGAAAGAAATGAATCTTTTTACTCAGCAAGGGCACATTAAATTGATCAAAAGTGACAGAAAAGACATTTAAAATGTTATAAAAGATTTAGATTTCAAAATGAATGCTGTTCTTGTAAACATGTCACTCACATGAGATCACAGAAATAGCAAACCACCACTACGGCAGACCAAATCAAGTCCCGCTCACATTTTCTTCTTTTCCGAGAAGCTGTTTTACTCAGATATACATCACAACAAGGAAGAAAATACTATCAAAACTTCCTTTCATCCCGACTTTAAATGAGTTTTATATAAACTGTTTCTTTCCTTGTTCTCTCTCTCTCTCTTTTTAAATGAGCCAAAATATTCCTCTACTTCCTAAAGTGTTTACTTGCTCTTGTTCTGTTTAAAGGCATTAACTAGCAGAATCCAGGCCTGAACTCAGTCTAGGTCTAAAGGTCAGGCAGCATTTCCTCTGCCAGGACAAAAGGGGTTTAAACGAGAGCGAGAGCGAGAGAGAAGAGAGAGTGTGTGTGTGCCTGTTGGCACAATTCGTGCCTGTCCAGTTCTCCTGGCATGACCAAAAACAACCCGCCATTAACCAGCTATTCAGAATGTCCATTAAACTACAGACAGATGTACACTGTAAACAGTGAAAGACTTCTACTCTTCATGAATAGCAGTCATTCGCAGAACTGCCTTTATTACTGATGATCACAGCAGCATTGAATTCATGACCAATTCTCACAGAAATTACACACACAGAACATTTCAGTTGGTTATGATCCCAATATATCATTCTTAAAGTTTTATTTTGCAATAGCTGGCTGTAGATTATCCCACTTATTTGGAAAGGACTTTTCCTTTACCTTATTAGTTTATAGATTCTTATCATCAGAAGTGGATGTGAACTTCTATTTTGTTCTGTTCTGTTAGTTCCCGTTTTGTTCCGATTTCATTGGTTATTTATCTCCTCGCTTGTGTCTGATTACGTATTATTTACACCCGTCAGTCATTGTGTTCATCTTGTATTTAAGTTCCCTGTTATGTTCATTCCCTTGTCGGATCTCGTGGTATATGGCATTTCCCCGTTTATTATTAAAGCCCGCTTTATTCATCATGTTGTCGTTGTGTGCTTTAATACAGCCACAAACTGTGACATCTGCAACCAAAGTGACTTTTATGGACTACTTAGTTAACATATTTTAAAGTTTTTTTTTTTCCTCATTCAGCTCTTTGTGTCTAAACTGGTTCCTTTTTCTTCTAAATGATGCATTTATTTTCCTTGCTTTCACTAGACATCAAAATTTCATGCTCAGCATTAAAATTAAAGTCATTTTTAGTCATAAAATGCCATGACTGGTGCAAAATCAGAGAGAACGCTGCATGAAACGTGAAGCTGGTCAGATATACAGTTCAGCCATCATTACACAGAAATATTTGATTGCTCAGTGCAGATATTTCCAGACAGCCATGCAATAATGAGAAGAAAATAAAGAAGAAAGACAGAGAGAAAAAAGAGCTTGGCCAACCCTGTCCCCTTGGGATCCAACATTGTTTTCCGTTGACAGCTGGGGGATTTGTATCAAAATGTGATCTGGATTGTTATGAAAGGATATGGTAATTAAATAAAACTAGACTGCAAAGGAAAGCAGCCACATACTGCATCTGTCGTGTGCCTCTTCCAGCACCACTGTCACATTTAATCAATTACACTCCATCAGGGTGACAAAAATCATTACAACTGGTGGATGATCCTCACAAAAGGATGCTGTGTTTTCGACAGAGGAAAATCATTCTCAAATAATCACTTTATTTAAGCTTATGCTTAAAACATTCTCCAAAAGACCTGATGGCTAGAAAATTCATCTCCTCATCTTACCCAAGAATTCAATTTGAGCATGACAGTGTTTGTTCACTAACACAGATTAGTGATGCTCATGGCAGGACTTCATACATAAAGACACAGCTTTTAAATGACTTAGATTAACAATATGAATGAATAAATGACAAGATGTCCCAAGGGATATACATTTACTAAAAATTAAATAATTTCTTTTTTCACTCTGCAATAACATACTTTAAATAATGATTTTTCTGCGCATCTTCACTTTTTATACATTCAGATCTATCATTAATAATTTAGTCCCCCTGTAAAGTACACAATAACTTAAAGGATGTTTGACATTCAATTTACATTACGTTGATAAAAATTTGCATTAAGAAAACTTCATAAAGTGAGGTTCATATTTAACCATTTTAAAGACGTGCGCTTTCATTGCATGGACAAAAAGAGCATGAACATAGAGCTAAACATCTCCTTTTGCACTCTACATGAGAAAAAGTAATGAGGGTTTGGAATGACATGAGGGTGAAATCAATCATGACAGGATTTCATTGAATTAACTATTCCTTTAACTACACTTTCTCTAAAATCTGTTTGTCTCAGAGACATATAACAGTTTCACTGTGACACATTCTTACATACTCAAGTGTCTGGCACAATACTGTCTCGCAGGTTTGAGCCGAAATCTGAGTAAAAGTTTAAAATGGTGAATTCATGGGCTGTGAAATTGGCAGCCCATCTTATGTCCCTTTTCAAATCAAATGTGTCTAGTGGAAAGCTTTTCCTGCACACTTGGCTGGAAGATGTTGGATGTGAATAGTAGCAGGTGAATATCAGAAAGATTACACACAAACACACACAAATTAATGTGAACACAGAGGCGCAGATACATGTTGACACTTGCGTGACCACTCCCAAACTGAGCCAACATTAGTCAAGGAGATTTTCCATCAATTCAATGTTCCACCAGCCTCTCAAGAACCTGCAAACACTTTTTTCTCTATCCCTTTGTTAAACAGACACAGATAAAAAAAAAGAACATTATGGGTTAAATGCAACTTAAGCACTGTTGCCGTGGAAAATTAATTCCATGCTTCAGTTCATAAAAACAAATGAAAAACATAGTGCAATTGCAATGGAATTTTTTAGTGCACGTGAAGAAGAAAATGTGGCAAAAATAAATTAAAGTTTGTATTTTTGTAATTTATTTATTGTATTGCTCAGTGCTAAATATCCCATGTAATGACTCCTTTTTCATGCATTTCCTTGAAACAAGAAATCAGCATGTCACTTGTTTTTAGCCAGTAATCTTTAGTTTATGTTGATGATTAGTCAGTGGCAGCTGGTTTAATGTCAGTGGTCCAAGGCCCACTAGGGGGCTTCAGCAAACTTCCAAATGGCCTCATGATGACAAAAATGTATTTACAATAAGACAAAAGAGGTATTAAAATAAGCCAAACAACTAAAAATCAAGATATTTATCACTCCCTCATGTAAATCTTAAAACCTCATAGGCATTTGCTATTCGGGATATGGGATATAATTTTTTTTTTAGTTATGCCAGGCTTTAAAATATTCTGTTAGCTAATAATTTTAAACATTAGCTTATAGCAGCTTTAAGCTATATATAACCCAGAATATTCCTGTCTCAACAGCTACAGAGAATAAACATTACATGGCAATCTTCAAAACAACAGGCCCTGACAGTGTTGAACCAGAGGGCATCACATTTCTGATTATTCACACTGACCACTCTCCAATGTTTTTTTATCATACAGAAATAAACACCAAGACCCCTAGATTATCCCAGTGATCTGTGATTGACACTATAACCACCTTCTTTCAGAGACACCATAAACAGACCTCTGCCAAAGGATCCACTACATACAGCATTATTAGCACATGGAAAACTCCTAGACCTACCTGCAGTTTTTTCTGCCAGAGAGAGGTTTCAGTACTCTCATTAAATTCACCCATGCTGCCTTGTTGCTCAGAAAAAAATCAATCATCTTCTGCACTGCATTTAAAAGTGAACACCATTGATTTAAGTTCTCACAAACTCAAGAGAACAAGAAAAATACAAAAGGTCAGAATAACACCGTGAAGAAACATTTGACATTTTATTATCTTATTAACATGAGTGTTGTGAATTACAGCCCTCATTCTTGCATACTAACAGGATACACATTGCAGACTGTGGTACCATGAACTAAAGAGCAGAAATTACATTTGTAGCTACTGATTTTATTTGATAAAACATGTCTGTGTTGAGCATTGAAACTCAGGTGCCTAAAGCCCTATTCAGACGAGACTAGTTTTCTAAACAATGCTTGAGTTACAATTCTTATCACTTGATGTCTGATTTGGACAGGACTAACATCTCCATGTTTATTACAGTGGTGTAAGTGTGTTTTCTAGATGTGGGTTTTACAGAAGTCCATGTCCTTTGCTTGCATTCATCATGTTGCATGCATTCGTCTATGTCTTTTAAAGGTGCCCTAGAACGTTCTTTCACAAGATGTAATATAAGTCTAAGGTGTCCCCTGAATGTGTCTGTGAAGTTTCAGCTCAAAATACCCCATAGATTTTTTTAATTAATTTTTTTAACTGCCTATTTTGGGGCATCATTAACTATGCGCCGATTCAGGCTGCGGCCCCTTTAAATCTCGCGCTCCCTGCCCCCTGTTTAAAAATGAAAATAGCGACGGCTCTTGTCTCCGTGAATACAGTAATAAACGATGGTAAATTTAACCACATTTAACAGTACATTAGCAACATGCTAACGAAACATTTAGAAAGACAATTTACAAATATCACTAAAAATATCATGATATCATGGATCATGTCAGTTATTATCGCTCCATCTGCCATTTTTCGCTATTGTTTTGCTTGCTTACCTAGTCTGATGATTCAGCTGTGCACAGATCCAGACGTTACTGGCTGCCCTTGTGTAATGCCTTGAACATGGGCTGGCATATGCAAATATTGGGGGCGTACATATTAATGATCCCGACTGTTACGTAACAGTCAGTGTTATGTTGAGATTCGCCTGTTTTCGGAGGTCTTTTAAACAAATGAGATTTAATAAGAAGGAGAAACATGGGGTTTGAGACTCACTGTATGTCTTTTCCATGCACTGAACTCTTGTTATTCAACTATGCCAAGGTAAATTCAATTTTTGATTCTAGGGCACCTTTAAATCAGATTAATTGTTTATTGATTGTTTTCGTTATTTGAATTGAATTGTTTATTGCTTCTGTTGTGGAGGAGGAAGTACAGGACTTCCTACTGCCAATACATACAAAACACACTGCTGTGAACAAGTAAGACATGCTGCTGCTGTACAATATAGCATACATGAATTACTCATAGCAGATCTATTCAGGTGGAGCTGGGGAAGATGGAGGTTTTTGAAACCACGCTACATCTGCTAACCGAGTATTTGGAGGTTGAGCAGCAAGCTCATTGGTTACTGATACAGCAGCAACCAGTCCTATAGAGCAGTGTTTCTCAAACTGGGTACGTGAGGTGACAAAAGGGGGTACGCGAACAAAATGCGGAGTAGTTAATTTAACTCTACCATACCTTAAAATAATATTAAAACCGAGCATGTATTTCTAACTAATTATCTTTCTAACTAAATCCATTACATTTAATCAAATTACCTCATGTTTTGCAGTCTAAAATGACTGTATCCACACAAGCAGCATGCAAATGATAGATTGCGTGCAGAATCTGCTGCCTTAAATCGCGCTAAATTACTGCCGTTCTCGACAATGCACCTTTGTAAAGTGGGGATTAGCACTACTGCATGAAGAACAAATATAGACACAGATAGTGGATTTATATCAATTTAAGACTTTAAACTTTCTTCGATACAAAAACATACCTTGTGTGAGTTCTTGTATTTAATGTTGAATGCAATTGTACCCAAATATCCACATGACTGCAAACGTGCATTATTATACAACAGGTCAAAAAACAAAACGTACATTTTAAACACAGTACTGTCAGTATTTTTGCAACGAAAAAATATTTCTAACGAAAACCAGAGCAGAACTACAACACACGAATGCAGCTTTGAACGAATCGTGAGAGTCAATGATTCAATGATTCATTCACAGCCACTTGCTTCGTTACTGAATGAATGACTCGATGACTCACTCATAAAAACAGTGACTTGCTGCCACCTGCTGGCAGTTTTAGTTTAACATTTAAAAGTATCACTTCGTTTTACCATCATTGAACATTTTTTATTTAAAACATTATTTATTTTTATAAAGTTATTCATAAACGTAAAAATATGCACTGGAAAATCAATTTAGGGGGCAAATATTGTCCCTTAATGGAAAAGGTGTGACTGCAGTCGATTGGAAGAGTCACCGTCGACCGTTATGACTGCGGTCACGCCCACTGAGTGGCAAAAAGAATGAGCGGCAGTATTGGTTTTCAGCGTGAATGCCGCGAAAAACACACAAAACACATCCAAAACGTGAAATAGCTTTGTGATTGACAGTACAAATAGCTTTGACACAAAATCTGAGGTATATTTTTACAGACTGCTGAAAGCTACAGAAAAAAAATGGACTCTAGGCAGAGAAACATGGATTTTCAGTTATCATTTTGTGTCAAAATGTTGGATTTTGAGGTAAAATCATACTGTATATATTGTATAGTAATATATTGTGTTGACAACTCATCAATTAAATATTTACCTAAATATATTACCTAAACATAAATGGGTGTTTTTAAATAAACACTGACAAAAACTATACAAGTTTTAGTGCTGGACGATATGACGATAAATATAACATTGATATAAGTGATTACTCGGATTTAAACCTACCTATATAGTAGTTATATAAAATATTCACAGGAAGATTTGCTTTTGTATTTCCCCGCCGTCGAAATCAGGCAAATATAAATGTCAGGAAACACGCTTCCTGGCTGCATGTCAGTATCCATGGATTAGGTTTATTTGACATGTCATAAGGAACACTTTCGAGCCCAGTCTTTAGTGTAATCATTTGTTTTACTCGCGTTTTCGCAGTTTCCCTTATTAAATCCAGTCATGCAGCAGGTTCTTTTGCCACTCAGTCTAGCTGGCTCTATTTCTGCGGTGCCATAAGCGCCACCCAGTGTCAGAGAGTGGATTTACATTCAGCCTGTGTCCAGTTTTTGTCTGGTTGATGGAAAAACAAGCATATGTAGAATCTACAATTTTAAACAATTTGGATAAGGCATCTAGAATTATTTATGGAGCAGATAAAATACCTATAATCATTATCATTTTGACTGGACCCTTTTCTTTATTTAAAGGCTGAAATGTGAGGTTTACCATTTTATGAAACGTTTTTCAAAGATTTATTTGAACATTTCATATAAATAGTTGTCAGTCATGTTGTCATTGATAATGTAATGTTTTTAGTGTTTTATTCAAATAAGATGTACTTGGTTAAATGATTCATGTGTCAGTACTTTTTGAACATTTCCAGCACATTTTAAAGGTGCCCTCGAATGAAAAATTTAATTTATCTTGGCATAGTTGAATAACAAGAGTTCAGTACATGGAAATGACATACAGTGAGTCTCAAACTCCATTGTTTCCTCCTTCTTATATAAATCTCATTTGTTTAAAAGACCTCCGAAGAACAGTTGAATCTCAACATAACACCGACTGTTACGTAACAGTCGGGATCATTAATATGTACGCCCCCAATATTTGCATATGCCAGCCCATGTTCAAGGCATTAGACAAGGGCAGGCAGTGTTAACGTGATCCATGATATCATGATATTTTTAGTGATATTTGTAAATTGTCTTTCTAAATGTTTCGTTAGCATGTTGCTAATGTACTGTTAAATGTGGTTAAAGTTACCATTGTTTCTTACTGTATTCACGGAGACAAGAGCCGTCGCTATTTTCATTTTTAAACACTTGCAGTCTGTATAATTTATAAACACAACTTCATTCTTTATAAATCTCTCCAACAGTGTAGCATTAGCCGTTAGCCACGGAGCACAGCCTCAAATTCATTCAGAATCAAATGTAAACAATATAACAGTATACAATACTCACATAATCTGACGCATGCATGACGAACACTTTGTAAAGATCCATTTTGAGGGTTATATTAGCTGTGTGAACTTTGTTTATGCACTGTTTAAGGCAAGTGCGAGTTCCGTGGGCGGAGAACACGAGAATTAAAGGGGCCGCAGCCTGAATCGGTGCATAGTTAATGATGCCCCAAAATAGGCAGTTAAAAAAATTAATTAAAAAAAAATCTCTGGGGTATTTTGAGCTGAAACTTCACAGACACATTCAGGTGACACCTTAGACTTATATTACATTGTAAAAAAACGTTCGAGGGCACCTTTAACAATGCCATGATAATATTGAAAACCATGGTAATTTTGGTTACTATAATCCTGATAAGAAATTTTCATACCGTTTCATCCCTAGCTACGAATGAAGGAGGAGGAGGTATTTCAAAATACATATGGCAGAGAGGAACCATGGCTTTGAGAAATTTTGTGAACAATTGCAAGCAAATTTTCATAAATGTGCTCATTGTGTCTGTCAGATAAACATGGGCACCTAACATTTTTAATCTCTCTAGGGCTGTCAAATGATAATCGCGATTAATCGCATACAAAATAAAGTTTGAGTTTGCCTAATATATGTGAGTGTACTGTGTGTATTTATTATGCACATGTAAATACAAACACACATGTATATATTTGAGAAATATTTACAAGTATATGTATTTATATATATTTTTATATAATTTATATTATATATAAATAAAAATATTTTGTACATGAATAACATATTTCTCTTAAATATATACATTAATTTGTGTGTATTTATATATACATAATAATTACACACAGTACACTCACATATATTAGGCAAACTCAAACTTTTATTTTGTATGCGATTAATCGCTTCAATCGTTTGACAGCCCTAATCTCTTTATATATATATATATATATATATATATAAAAAACATTCCTTCAAAAACCATAGTTGGAAATACAAGAGACATTGAACATTTATATCACCCTATTTCTATGCTGGTGACACCATTGCTTTGTGTAGCCTATGACCAAGAGTGATGTTTTCCTAAATACCATCACGATTTGAAAATGTGACACTGATTTCATAGAACAGTTCAATACACAAAGTCACTTACATTTTAGGTGCAATATTGACTATTTTTGTTCTGTTTCAGAATAAAGGTATACTTTATGAAACAGAAGAGTGAAGTTTTGAGCAAATTCAAGGAATCCAATGAGTGTGGACAGAAAGTAGCAAGACTAAAAACTGACAATGGTGGGGAATACACATCCAAGGAATTTCAAGAATACTTGAAAGTGCAAGGTATCCATCATGAGATAACTACTGTAAAATTAAGTGGGAGTGTTGTTATGTAGTAATTTTGCCGATAGGTGTCGCTATTTTACTGTGACACTGCAGTTCTGTTCTTTCTGCTTCCTTGTTGTTTTAATTATTTATTTATTGACATAAAAACGCACGTGAAATTCTAACAATTTCTAACAGTTTCACAAGGTACAGCTGTCTTCGTGTGTTTGTGTGCTTCCAGACCTTTTTATATTGTACTTTTTTTTATCATATGACTTTTTATTCATAATTTTAAACTATAATTTGCATGTTTTATTACTAAAAAAATTTAATGCTCAAACTTTACTATATGAGTTTGTTTGTAACTAGAGACAATCATCATGCTTAATCTTGAAACAAACAAAAACAATAATATTGTGAAATATTATTCCAATTTAAAACAGCTGTTTTCTATGTCAATATACAATAAAGTGTAATTTATTCCTGTGATCAAAGCTGAATTTTCAGCATCATTACTCCAGTCTTCAGTGTCACATGATCCTTCAGAAATCAATCTAATATGATGATTTGATGCTCAAGAAACATTTATGATTATTATCAATGTTGAAAACAGTTATTTACATTTTTATTTCATGATGCTGTGATGAATAGAAAGTTCAAAAGAACAGCATTTGTCTGAAATCTAAATCTTTTGTAACATTAAACACTACCGTTCAAAAGTTTGGGGTCAGTAAGAATTTTATTTTTATTTTTGGGGGATAGAAATAAAATTAATCAATACTTTTATTCATCAAGGATTAGTTAAACTGATCAAAAGTTACAGTATATATATATGTGTGTGTATAGTAAATTTCTCAGAGTCATATTGCCCACCCCTTGCTCACCCGTCCCATATTCCACCGTGAGAAATCTGGTCACCCTAGTCAGAACGTGCTTCTGTACAGCTGTATAATCTCCATCTGTCTACTCTGATTTGAGCAGCAGCTCTGAGAATAAGGTAAGTCTTTGATTATTTCTCTTAAAAAAAGCTTATTTGGCTAATAATTTATAAATAAATGATTGCATGTTATGAATAATGCAAATGAATTGCTAAATAAACAATTATATTGAGCTATATTTAGCATGCAAAAAGTATCCTATTTCTGAATGTGCTTTTTTCAGCTGTTGCAGATCTAATTTGTCATATTTATTACCCCCCTGAGACTTGTTATAGATAGGATAAAAATCGCCAAATACAATGGTTTCTTTTTAATAACAAAGTTCAGAATAATAATAATAACAAAACAAAACAAAAAAAAGTCTTCACCACAGGATTTTGGCCATGCACTCTACTGCAATGTTATATAGCAAGTTCAAACTGCAAAGCATAGGGTACATCTTTTTGTTGGTGGTAGCTGTTTGTGGTTTTTTCACCTTTGCATTTGCAAAGTGAGAAATACATAAACCTGCAAAGTGTGGTGCGGTATGAGAAAATATTGGTATAACTGTCTGGTATGTTTCTTTTTTAATGGACCTTGAGTCTGGAAATAAAGTTGAATTAATGAATACAGGTTGCAGATGCAATGCTTAATATTACTAAAAGTGGGTGACCTTTATTCTAGTAAACTTCTGATTCCTTTTAACTACAATCAAATTTTCAGCCTGTCTTTTGCTCCAGCAGATTTCATATTTTGGCACAGCCTTTTATCCACCTTACCATATTTTGTATATCACATCTCCACTGCCATCTTGTTACTGGCCTTCAAGGTGTATTTGACGGTCTGAATTGCATTGAATGTGGGGATGCTCATGTTGGTGCTCTTGGGGTTAATTATATCACCCATGCTATTAAATGATGACTCTACCAAAGGGCCATGAAATATGGACAGAGCACCTTTCACAACCTTGCATAATGCTGGGTACTTGGAAGATTCAAAGACATGGGCCCACCAATCTACCATGTCATCCCCTTCTCTGAAAGTGGCCAAGCAGGGAACCATATTGATCCCAGCCTGTGAGTGGCCTCTTAGAGCGGGGTCCAGGGCAGACAGTGATCGCAAGACTGGGCTCTCTAAAGGCAACTTTTGCTGCAGGTAAAGCCCAGTGGTGACATATGCCTTTGATACCTGAACGAGGAAAGTCTGGAGCAGTCTTGGCACTGATTGCGTCTGCATCTCTGTTGGAGGTAGCAACTTATCTTTGATCACCATTTTTGCCATTGCTTTTGGAGACGTATCCGTGAAGTGATCAGCTTTAATAAAGCAAGCCATGAAAAGCATCTCAAGCTGCTTGTCATGAAGCTTGTGCACCAATGGATCCTGTGAATATTTCAACAAGCTTATGAAGTTAGGTCAACTTAATAATTAGTGAATGAAGTGCAGCTAATAGATATCACAGATTATGTTTGACAAAATGTTGCATACCAACCTGGAAAACCATGACATACTCCTTCAGGATAGCAAGTACACCCAGGTACACGCTTAACTGCAGCTCAGTTGTAGTACACTCAAACCACACCTTAGTGTTCACCCTCTTCTTTCTATCCTTCCCTTGCTGTGTCATGGCTGGAAGTAGAGTTAATAGGGTAAAATTATTTGTCTTCATTAGTACCCCTCATCACTATTTTTAGCCAGCAAATGAAATTAGTCTTTGGCCACCAAATGAAAACCACATTCAAAACATGTAGAGGTTAAAAGTGAAATAATTTGTCTCGCTCACGTTATGTTATGTCTGAAGAGCTCCTCCAAAAGGTCTCTGTAGATTTTCTTGTCCTCTGCAGTAGGGCTGCATGATTTGGAGAAAAAATCGAATTGCAGTTTTTCTGGTTAAAAATGCGATTTGCGATTTAAAATGCGATTTTATAAAACAAATGGAAAAAATATATATATAACAATACCAGGCTTGTTTTGCTTGTTTGTAGGACTGCACGATTTGGCCCGAAATTTTCTGCTAATATTATTTTGACTAATTATTTATTATTATTATTATCATTATTGCTAAATAAAAATATTAAACAAAATAAGAAATATTACTGTTGTAACAACTTTCATTATTAAAGTATTTAGCATTAGTATTTAATTATAAATATAACTAATAATTAAAAAATAATATTTAAAACTTGTATGACAAAATGTGGGGTACTGTTAACATGCAAGCAGTCTATATATCATTAGAAAGGTCTAAGGATTTATTATCAAATATTATATTATTATGATAAAAATCTGTCTCAATAATTTCTTTATTTTTGTCAGGAGGTATGCAAAATCAAAAATGGAGTTCATGTATAATATGAACTACTACATGCCTCTTATGCATCCACTGTGGGGGAAAAAAACCCTGTACACTTATGTATGCTGGAGAAAAACATATTGATTATATGTTTCCCTCAAAGTTCTTTAGAGAGAGGAATGATTTTTTTCCTATTTTTGCCCTGAATAGGATTGAGTGAGCTTTACTTGCCGCTAAACATGTCTGTTTCATACTGGCGCCAGATACTCCAAATACACTAAATATATGCAATATAACAAACGCTGTTCCAGGAAATCCCCAATGGGCATCATGCTATCACTGTGACCAAAGAATATACACTAACAAGAAGCCACACTTAATAGAACGTTCCCTTGCAACACCGGCACCCAGCAGCGGTCCTGCGTTTCCACCATTTTGTGATGAAAGCGAGTCGGCAGTCCACTAGTTTCTATGGCAATATCAGCTGCTTTGTTAAATCAAAATGCACATTAAAGCTGAAATCCAACCTGAATGATGACAACACAGAATAAAATACTAGTGATCATCAAATCCTTTTAACTGTTTATTTTACAGACTTTGTGTTTAAGTCTTTTCAACTTTTTTCACAAAACCTTTGCTCTCTAGAAACCAGTCAGGTTAAAATTCTTTAAAGTTCAAGTATTAGCATTACAAACACTGAATTAATACAACATATGAAATTAAATTAAGGACATGCATCAGAAAAATTGGGAATGTTGGACAATAAATAAATGAATATAACAGTTTGATTTTGCAGTGTTGTCTAATGTACATTAAAGCAAAACTGTCCAAAAGTGTTAATTATGCGATAATGGACACAGCAATGCATCATGTATTATGCAAATGCAAATGCAATGCAAAAGATCATTATGTCTGTAGCGTGAGCCATTAAAATATTTCAATTCAGACCTAGTGGAGTAATACTATTACTATTGCTCCACTAGGTCTGAAAAATATTGTTTGCTGCAAACATGATGATCTTAAATGTATTAATTATTAATTTACTATTAATAAATGTGTAAAGTTGCATAAAATGGAAATAATCAATAAAGTAGGCTAACTCAGATTGTTGAATGGTTGGATTCCATAACTGGTAAAATAAAACATATATAAGACAACACAACATTTATTGTAGGAGCAATACAATTTAGTGGTGACTTAATTAAAAGTCACCACCACTATTGCGCTTCTGATTTGGCAGTGAAATTCGCTGATTTTGTGTGCGTAAGATGTGAAGGATTCTATGGTCCAGTTAGTATTTTCACCCCATAATGGCGGCCGCGCTACCGGAGCGCCATCTAGTGGCTGTTACCCAAAAAGTATCAAAGTGTCGCCTCTTGGGTTCTATACTCTTTGCTGTGACTGAATAAAAAGAAGGTAGAAACGCTTTGATTGATTAAACATGAATAAAATAAACAGACGACTATAACAATACATGGTTAATATGTTTTCTTCAAGCCTTCTCGGTATTTCCGTAATAATAAAGTATATTTATAATCCAAATGTCTGTCACAAAACCCAACAGTTGGCATTTTCACATTTCTCTACCACCTCTCCTTAGAAAAACTGTGTGCTAGGCAGTTGGCTGGCTAGGTAACTACTGTACCTACAGCCACAGTAGTTACCTGCAGCCGTAAGATCCAAGAGCATGAGAACGGCACAATCACCTGAATCAGTGGCGAGTAATAGGTCATTAAAAACTTTTAACAGGGCTGTTTCTGTGCTATGAAGTGATTTAAAACCAGATTGAAACACTTCTTGCAAATCATGTTGATTTAAAAAAAGTTTGCAATTGTGTAAAAACAACTTTCTCTAATAATTTGTAAAGAAAGGGGAGTTTTGAGATGGGTCTAAAATTAGCAAGACTCAAGGTATCAAAATTAGATTTTTTGATCAATGGTTCCACTATTGCATGTTTAAAATTTCGAGGTGCAACTCATGAGGCAAGGCTGCTATTTATAATTTCTTGAATTTTGGGTCCAAGGGTTTAAAAAACATTTTTTTAAAAATGTGGAGGAATGATATCTATGCAGCAGGCAAATGATTTCATTTTAACAATGATACACTATATTACTAAAAGTATTGGGACACCCCTCCAAAGCATTGAATTCAGGTGTTTTAATCACTTCCATGACCACAGGTCTATAAAATCAAGCACCTAGGCATGCAGACTGCTTTTACAAACATTTGTGAAAGAATGGGTCACTCTCAGGAGCTCAGTGAATTCAAACGTGGTACCATGATAGGTTGCAGTGGCGTGCACAGACCTCTGCGACGGCAGGGGTCGTAGGTTCTCCCTCAGTAGAAATTGCGTTACAGGGGAGAGAAATGGGAACACCGCGATGCGACCACAAAGGACACTTTCGGTGTGTTCCAAACGGGATATATCACCCTCCGGCACTTCGGAGAGAAAATAATCATGGCCGCCATATCGAAGGTTCGTTCCAAACTGAAGTGCTCAAAACTGGCCACTTAGGGCCCTTCAGAATGAAGGATTTCGTAGGGTACAACTGATGGACACTTCGGGCCCCCATGATCCTTTGCACAGGGAAGTTGTTTGATGTCACAGAATAGGTACAGGAGGCTCGGAGATCGATTTTACCTATAAATGTATGTATAATATTTTTCTATAGGCCTACTACTGTAATATTTATATGAGTTAGATTTGGCACATTATTATGGTCAAAACGTCATTGTACTTCAACAAAAATACTTTACAGCTCCCTTTATCAGTCCATTTAAATGTTTAAAATACATAGACACAATATACAATATTGTTTAACTAATGTTAAACAAAGGGCGCAGGTTGCACAACCTACTCCTCCTTGATTGTCTTGTTAAGATGACGCAGAAGTGCGTTCCAAAAAAAGAGTTTCATCCCTTCAATAAACCCTTTGAAGGGATTAGGGCATAGGGATGAGCCCTTCCGGATGAAATGCAGGGTTTCACTTTCGCGATCAAAGGAAAAGCAGAAAGGGGAAGCAGAACCTTCTAATAATGGAATAAATTAAGACAGTGGGTACGGAAAGTATTCAGACCCCCTTAAATTTTTCACTCTTTGTTATATTGCAGCCATTTGCTAAAATCATTTGTTCATTTTTTTCCTCATTAATGTACACACAGCACCCCATATTGACAGAAAAACACAGAATTGTTGACATTTTTGCAGATTTATTAAAAAAGAAAAACTGAAATATCACATGGTCCTAAGTATTCAGACCCTTTGCTGTGACACTCATATATATTTAACTCGGGTGCTGTCCATTTCTTCTGATCATCCTTGAGATGGTTTTACACCTTCATTTGAGTCCAGCTGTGTTTGATTATACTGATTCGGACTTGATTAGGAAAGCCACACACCTGTCTATATAAGACCTTACAGCTCACAGTGCATGTCAGAGCAAATGAGAATCATGAGGTCAAAGGAACTGCCTGAAGAGCTCAGAGACAGAATTGTGGCAAGGCACAGATCTGGACAAGGTTACAAAAAAATTTCTGCTGCACTTAAGGTTCCTAAGAGCACAGTGGCCTCCATAATCCTTAAATGGAAGACGTTTGGGACGAACAGAACCCTTCCTAGAGCTGGTCGTCTGGCCAAACTGAGCTATCGGAGGAGAAGAGCTTTGGTGAGAGAGGTAAAGAAGAACCCAAAGATCACTGTGGCTGAGATCCAGAGATGCAGTCGGGAGATGGGAGAAAGTTGTAGAAAGTCAACCATCACTGCAGCCCTCCACCAGTCGGGGCTTTATGGCAGAGTGGCCCATCCTAACAAAGTGGAAGCAATTGCTGCTGAGGCACACAGTGCGCAGAAGTCGCCAACTTTCTGCAGAGTCAATAGCTACAGACCTCCAAACTTTGTGTGGCCTTCAGATTAGCTCAAGAACAGAGCTTCATGGAATGGGTTTCCATGGCTGAGCAGCTGCATCCAAGCCTCACATCACCAAGTGCAATGCAAAGTGTTGGATGCAGTGGTGTAAAGCAGTGGACTCTAGAGCAGTAGAGACGTGTTCTCTGGAGCAACGAATTATGTTAAGTTACGTAAGTTATATTTATGGGCTTTTTGTGTCTTTATTTGGAGAGGACAGTAGAGAGCAGACAGGAAAGCACTGGGCAGAGAGAGGGAGGCAGGATCAGCAAAGGACCTCGAGACAGGAATCGAACTCAGGTCGCCGTGAACGCATTTTGTGCCATGTCGGCGCACTAACCACTAGGCTATCAGCGCCGACGGAATCATGCTTCTCTGTCTGGTGATCCGATGGACGAGTCTGAGTTTGGCGGTTGCCAGGAGAACAGTACTTGCCTGACTGCATTGTGCCAAGTGTAAAGTTTGGTGGAGGGGGATTATGGTGTGGGGTTGTTTTTCAGGGGTTGGGCTTGAACCCTTAGTTCCAGTGAAAGGAACTCTTAATGCTTCAGCATACCAAGACGTTTTGGACAATTTCATGCTCCCAACTTTGTGGGAACAGTTTGGGGATGGCCCCTTCCTGTTCCAACATGACTGCGCACCAGTGCACAAAGCAAGCTCCATAAAGACATGGATGAGCGAGTTTGGTGTGGAGTAACTTGTCTGGCCTGCACAGAATCCTGACCTCAACCCCATAGAACACCTTTGGGATGAATTAGAGCGGAGACCTCGGATGAATTAGAGCCAGGCCTTCTCATCCAACACCAGTGCCTGACCTCAAAAATGCGCTTCTAGAAGAATGGTCAATAATAATTCCCATAAACACACTCCTAAACCTTTTGGAAAGCCTTCCCAGAAGAGTTGAGGCTGTTATAGCTGCAAAGGGTGGGCCAACTCCATATTAAACCCTACAGATTAAGAATGGGATGTCATTAAAGTTCATGTGCACGTAAAGGCAGGCGTCCCAAAACTTTTGGCAATATAGTGTATCTCTCAAAAAAGAAAGAGACAGGCTCAAACTGGTTAAAAACAGCAGAGCACATAGAGGTGATAGATGCATCAGATGTGGTAGGTGAGATGTGTGATCTAACAGTAGCAATCTTGTCAACAAAAAAATGTAAAAAGTTTTCACACTTCAACTATCAGTCACCTGCTTGCCTCCTTTCTTGAGAACTCAACAGGAAATCAGTCACACCCCCGAGACAAACCCTTTTGTTAGCTGTTTGAGATCAAGAACAAAAGCATTCAAAGCATATGATTGTTTAATAAGCAAAATCAATTTCATATTAATCTTCTGCTGATGGCAAAGGAGACGGATCATCTCTCTGGCTTTAGGGTCGATCCTCTGTTGTCCAAGCACCTTCCGTCTTCCAGTCCTCGTCATGTCATGCAATGTCAATTCTAAGTTATTTTTGTTTGTTTTGGGATTTGTCAGTAGTGTTCACTTTATGTGGTTTATCAGGATATTTATCAGGATATACAGGTGCTGGTCATATAATTAGAATATCGTGAAAAAGTTTTTTTTATTGTAAATTATTTTAAAAATGAAACTTTCATTTATTCTAGATTCCCTACATGTAAAGTAAAACATTTCAAAAGTTTTTTTTTTTTTTTTTTTTTTTAATTTGTTGATTAGAGCATACAGCTAATGAAAGTCCAAAATCCAGTATCTCAAAATATTAGAATATTTACATTTGAGTTTCATTAAATGACCATTCCTACAGTATAAATTCCGGGTATCTCTTGTTTTTTGAAACCACACTAATGGGAAAGACTGCTGACATGGCAATGGTCCAGGAGACAATCATTGACACCCTCCACAAAGAGAGTAAGTCACAGATGGTCATTACTGAATGGGGTGGCTGTTTACAGAGTGATGTATCAAAGCATATTAAATGCAAAGTTGACTAGAAGGAAGAAATTGGGTAGGCAAAGGTGCACAAGCAACAGGGATGACCACAAGCTTGAGAATACTGTCAAGTAAAGCCGATTCAGACACTTGGGAGAGCTTCACAATGAGTCAAATGAAGCCGGAGTCAGCGCATCAAGAGCCACCACACTCAGACATCTTCAGGAAAAGGACTACCAAGCCACTTCTGAAACAGAAACAACGTCAGAAGCATCTTACCTGGGCTAAGGAGAAAAAGAACTGGACAGTGAAGAGTGGTCGAAAGTCCTCTTTTCAGATAAAAGTAAATTTTGCATTTCATGTTGAAATCATGGTCCCAGAGTCTGAAGGAAGACTGGAGAGGCACAGAATCCAAGCTGCTTGAAGTCTAGTGGGAAGTTTCTGAAGTTAGTAATGATTTGGGGGGCCGTGACGTCTGCTGGTGTTGGTCCATTGTGTTTTATCAAGTGCAAAGTCAATGCAGCCATCTTCCAGGAGATTTTGGAGCACTTTATGCTTCCATCTGCTGACAAGCTTTATGGAGATGCTGATTTCCTTTTCCAGCAGGACTTTAGCACCTGCCCTGACCATGATATTACTGTGCTTTATTGGCCAGCCAACATGCCTGACCCCTGAATCTATGGGATATTTTCAAGAGAAAGATGAGAAACAGTCGATCCAACAATATACAGATGATCTGAAGGCTCAATAGTGCCTCAGCAGTGCCACAGGCTGATCACTTCCATGCCACACTTCACTGATGCTGTAATTTGTGCTAGGAGCAAGTCATTTGCTGTAATATGTGCTGCCGACTAAGTATTGAGTGCACAAATGAACATACTTTAAAGAACTTGAACTTTTCTGTTTTGAAAATCCATTTTTTGATTGATCTTAGGAAATATTCTAATATTTTGAGATACTGGATTTTGGACTTTCATGAGCTGTACGCTCTAATCATCAAAATTAAAAAAAAAAAAACTTTTGAAATGTTTTACTTTACATGTAGGGAATCTAGAATATATGAAAGTTTCATTTTTAAAAATAATTTACAATAAAAAAATGAGCTTTTTGATGATATTCTAATTATATGACCAGCACCTATAGGCTACAACAGATTCAATGAGAGAACTTTCAAATCATTAAAATTCAACTTTAACAATGTTTGTTTTTGATTATCTGAAATCCAGCTGAAATATATAATTCATGATGTTAAACAAGTTGTCTTATTTTGTTGTAATATATTTCTTGCAAGCATGTTTGACAGCATCCCGGGATATGAGGGAATTGCAGTCGGCGGAGGTGGTAAGAAGCACAAAACAATATTAACTGCTTTCATTTTCTAGTATGTATGTTGTTATATTAGGTCATATATAATTTTTACTGCAACAATTAATAGAGCTCCTATCTATCCTAATCTCCTGCTAATCAAGGCTGCATTTATTTGATAAAAATACAGTATAAACAGTAATATTGTGAAATATTATTAAAATTTCAAATATTATTTTCAATATATTTTCAAATGTAATTTATTTCTTTGATGACAAAGCTGAATTTTCAACATTATTACTCCATTCTTCAGTGTCACATGATCCTTCAGAAATCATTCTAATATGCTGATTTGCTGCTCAAGAAACATTTCTGATTATTATCAATGTTGAAAAAGGTTGTGCTGCTTTATATTTTTGTGATTCTTTGGTGAGGGTTTTGAAGAACAGCATTTATTTGACATAGAAATGTATTTTTTATTTTAAATTCTTACTGAACCCTAAGGTGAAACAGTCAGAAATGGAAAAAAGAGCATTTGCTAAACAGATGATGTGCTGATTCATGCTTGCAGTAGTAGCTTCTAGATTTCAGGCATAAAATAACAGAATTTGGATGATGAATATGTTGCTAAACACTGGTCTCTTGTGAATGTCTCTGAAGTGTTCTCTTGTAACAGGTGCGTATCTTCCACCTCCAATGTCCTCTGTGCCAATGCCTGTGCCTGAACAAGCCGCCAGCCATCCAGAATGGCAGTACGTTTGGCAGTTTCAATGCAGCTTAACATTAATAAACAAGAAAATATAATAAGTGGCCGTTCACACAGAATGCATTTTTACATTTCACTGCATTTCATGTTTTTAAAATAAAAAACGTGTTCTGTGTGAACCGGCCCTAATGTTGCAAAATTCATCAATTATGAAGCAAATTTATTTCAGCTATATATTCTGTGTTTTAGACGTCTTCATTTCTCAAACTGACTCCTGTTGCATGTTCATAATGCATGCAATTCAACAAGCATGTCTGTTAATAATTTCTTTTTAGCAACAACATTCCTTCCATCTCAGAGGGAAGAGCGCGTGCAGCTTTTGCAGATTACGTCTCCAGCAAGTGCTGCTATAGTTCTGTCCCTGTCAGAGATGGCGTTATAACCAACATGGAGTCCTTTAACACCTACAGGGTGACCTACAATAAATAATTTCCATTTTGAGCTTAGTGACACCATCATTCTGTGTATCAGTAGACATGCATAAATCTGATATTGTTTTGGCTTTATAGAGCTGAATGTGGTTAGCAATATTCATATGAGGTCTGTCTTTTTGTTTCTCAGTATCGTTTGGAGACATTCACAGAGTACAGATCTACTGAATGTTGTCAGGAGCCTTACACAGGTACCGAAAGTCAATCGAGTCTATCATTAGTAATGCTTGATTATTTAGGCAAGCATCACCATCGCTATTGCTAATACTTGAGATTTAAACAGACCTCTATGTATTAAACTATGCTGTGCTTTTTGTGATATACAGATATGATTGATATCTTAAATTGTGCAGCTTATTGAGGAAATCAGTGCTAAAAATGAAAAAAAAAAAAAAATGCAAAAGAAAAATCCCTTGGATTTACATAGGAGGGATTATATAGGGACAGACTATCATAAGCTATGTTTCAGTTAACCTATTTTTCTGTGAAATTTGGGTTATCATATTAAACAATGCTGGATGGTATCGCCAAGATGCGCAGAGCCGCAGACATGCACATAAACTAAGATAGAATTAGATAAGATAGAATAAGATAGAATAGAACCTATCATTTCCCTCTGATTTTAGGGAGAAGTTATGGGTAGGGTTAGGTTTAGGGGTAGGGATATGGTTATGATTAAATTTTCGGAGCGGAATGATGTTCCAGGATCAACAAAACATGTCAACCCGAGGAAATCCCGTCTAACTCAGCAAAATCAGGGCATGCCATGATTGTGTTCCCAAACACCAGGCATCTGCCTCTGAATGCAAGATAACATGACAGCATTTATTGCGTTTCGTCTGTCAGTCCATTTTTACCACAGACATTTTGCACCAATTTCCAAGGAGACTCTAGTAGGGCTGGTCTCAACTAAAGTTCATTTTAAATGATTAGTCGACTAATCGTACATTCATTAATAAACCATATAAGTCATAAAAAAGAGCCTTTAATGCCTACATAGCCTAATCGGTGCTCAAGTGCACACATAAAGCTTGCCACAGCGCACCGACAGAAATAATGATTATGAATGCGTCAGGGAAAGCAGCAAGGACAAAGTAGTGTTTTCTGTTTTTTTGGCTGCAATGAAGTTCACGATACTGACTCGTCATCTCCGCAGTAGTGGACACGCCTATATGCACGTTTCATACTGATTACATAACCTGAGAATATTTGTTTTCCATTTGAGTTGTTTCATTTAAAAGTAGACATTTCACTTTCTATAGATTTTTCATGTCTGTGAGGCAAGTTTACATGGAGTTTCGGTTCTTTTTTTGCTGCGCTCAAGTTCACAGAGAGAGAGACAGCAGAAAGCGCACCCTGTTTGCTTTCATTATTTTACAAAAGCACAGTGTTTTATTGTTATTGTGAGTGAGTGCACACACAAATAAAAGTAAACCCTTCACAGATGCAAAAGATGTATTACTCTTATCTGTATGACCAAAAATGATGGAGTATTTTAAGTGCAAGTGATCGCACCGGCGCCTCCATGTTAGCTGTCATGCAGTAAGTGAGCTACTATTCAGCTTTCACACTTTTTATAGACCTTCACAAACTGTGGATTATTTTTTTCCTGCGACTAAGCAACTAATAAAATTTTGGACAACTAAGCCTCTTCTCGTCGACTAACAGTTAGTTGACTATTAGGGGGCAGCCCTAGATTCTAGAGACTATGGAGACTCTGGGATTGGCTTTTTTGACTTGGGCCAGTAAGCAACCACCCATAACATCCTAGTAATGAGCTAAAACCACTTATCACATTATAGCAACAGGTTTTGTGCAGTTCAAATTTGTTGAAATTATTAGTTCCACATCTAAACCTTGTTCCCTGGCTAAATCATCGTCTAAACTCTTTCGCAGGGCAGCACGTCGATGCCGGGATTCAGCGTGCTCCTGGACCGTGGGAGATTGCAGCTCAACCTCCGTCCTGCTTTACTGAGCACAAGGAGACCATTAGAGTGCCTTACACTTCCTCAATCAAGGTTTGATCACTCAAGATCCACAAGAAGGGCCAATACAAACAACAGAGTGTGCAGCAACTACTGTATCATCACAGTGTCTGAAACCGAATTGATCAAGGTTTCGGTCTCTCTAAACGCCTCCTTTCTGAGAGCCTACTCTGCTCTGATTGGTCAGATGGCCCAGTCTGTTGTGATTGGTCTATCACTTGCAGCACGTGTCAAAAACAAAACGTCATATCTGAATTTCAGCTGCGGAGGATTCCTCAGCACTTGTATACACAGTGATACGAACAGTAATGATGGCATTGGTTTTATCCAATTCCTTCAGAAGTGCATGCAAAGTGGATTTGTGGAAAATCACAACGGGACCCCATATGTTTATAATAAAATAGCGATCGTGAGATGAATCCAATCTGTTGACCTTGGGTAAAATGTCTATGAGCGTCCATTGAAAAAACAAACAACAACACTTTTTTTCCAAAAAGCATTAAATCCATGAATATTGATATATTGTCCACTGTTTGCATCACATTTCTTCTGAATGATCTGCTCTCCATCATCGTTCTTCAAGAAATTATGCAATCTGAGCAGCATTTATGTTGTGAAACTCTCAGAAACAAATGAGCCCACGTATAATTTATCAAAATAGTGCAGCAATTTTAGTTATAATATCCACAGCAGTGCTGCTGTGTCTTGAGAGGCATATTCTCCAGCCATTGCCATTGTAGTAAATCTGGCGGACAAAACTTTGAGCCAATGCCAAGATGATCCAACAACGTGTGTTCTGTTTATCTTCCGCATATGTGCACATCTACACAGACGTAATGTTACATCTGTCTCGACCATAGGCACAGCAAGCCATATTATTTGATAATTGTATGAAATAATGCCAAAAAAAGCACAAACCCAGCAGAGATGCCAAGTTGAGCGGCTGGAATTAGCTGAGGTGACGGCTCACAGACAGCAGCACAATCCACCTGTCACTCAAGTGGCCACGCCCTTAATTATGCAGAACTTTAAGGCTTAATATAATTTAAACGGATGAGTTATAAAAAATTCACCCCCCTCAGAGTTGTCATGAAGGGCAAAATTAGCTGTATAGGCCAAAACCACAATTTGTACCATGCTGTAAATATGTTTTTTTTTTTTCTGCTGTAAAGTTGGGCATTTTAACATGGGACTCAATGAGATTCTGCTCTCTTTTGGAGCCTGTCCCTAGCGGCCAGTCGATGAATCGCAGTTTAAGTCAGTTCCGTATTGGCTTCAAGAGAAACTGGGGAGGTTGCTGCTTGCTACATCTACAGTGTTTGAGGGTCAAAGATGTTGTTCACAGGCAGCCAATGAAGACCATATAGGCTGGCATTATGCAAATGTGTAACAGTCCTATGCAGGTTTGTGCAGGAAGTAAGACTGGAATTACTGATGACTCGTTTCAAGCAGTTCAGAATCAGTTCTTTTGTTTGAGAGACAATAACTTTATCATGACCTTTAATCTTTGAAACTTTGCAGACCCTTTACATTCACAAACAGCTATATTACACACTACATGAAAGGTAATATACAAAAAATCACAATAGGGGAACATTAAAGGATTAGTTCACATTCAAATTAAAATTTCCTGATCATTTACTCACCCCCATGTCATCCAAGATGTCCATGTCCTTCTCTCTTAAGTCGAAAAGAAATTAAGGTTTTTGATGAAAACATTCCAGGATTTTTCTCCACATAGTGGACTTTGATGGCCTCCAAATGGTTGAAGGTCCAAACGGTTTCATTGCAGCTTCAAAAAGTTCTACATGATCCCAGACGAGAAATAAGGGTCTTATCTAGAGAAACCATCAATCATTTTCTAAAAAAAAAAGTAAAATTATATACGTTTTAACCATAAATGCTCATCTTGAACTAGTTCTCTTCTTCTTCCTCTCTATTAGAATTCCAGCAGTGTAGACACTGCTAAGTGTATTACTGCCCTCCACAGGTCAAAGTTTGAACTAATTGTTATATACTTGCACTAGCATATTGTATATGACAATTTAGTTCAAACTTTGACCTGTGGAGGGCAGTAATACACTTAGCAGTGTCTACACTGCTGGAATTCTAATAGAGAAGAAGAAGAAGAGAGCTAGTTCAAGATGAGCATTTATGGTTAAAATGTATCAATTTTTTTTTTTTTTAGAAAATGAGTGATGGTTTCTCTAGATAAGACCCTTATTCCTCGTCTGGGATCGTGTTGAATGCTTTGAAGCTGCACTGAAACTGTAATTTTTACCTTCAACCGTTTGGAGGCCATTGAAGTCCACTATGTGGAGAATAATCCTGGAATGTTTTCATCAAAAACCTTCATTTCTTTTCGACTGAAGACAGAAAGACATGAACATCTTGGATGACATGGGTGTAAATTATCAGGAAATTTTAATTTGAAAGTGAACTAATCCTTTAAGAAGATGTAATTTACATAGTTAAGTTACTGGAAAGTAATTTGTTTCTTGTTGTATCCTAGAAATGTAACCCGTGCAGTGGATTGGGAAGAAACCCCTGTTCTTCTTGCACTGGAACTGGAAGCGTAAGTGAAGTCTTGACTGGCAAACACCAGGCTGCCTGCATGATTATAGGAGGTCATATTATGGGACATAAAACTAGAGACTCTTTTATTTGTGTCTTTATGCAGAAAGTGTGCTCTGGGTGTAACGGGTCTGGTCAATGTCCCGATAACGAGTCCTGCAATAAATGTGACAATAGTGGACGTGAAAAGTAAGTCTGCCATTCCCCATGTACTGTAGTAACTTTTTGTATGTTTCTAGCTTTTTATAAAATGACAGATACTTAAACCACTTTCTTTCGCTTGTGTTTGACAAACATTAAAAGTTGTTTGCTGCCCAAAATGAATAAAATGCAGAGTAATGAATGACCAAAAGCTAGCGTCTCCAGGAAAATAATGTGCATGCATTAATATATTAAGATTATGCAGAATGCATGCAAACAGAAATATTCCAATAGCTGTAGAGCATGTAAAGGGCTGAAAACATTCTACGACATACAATGAAGTATATGTGATGTCATGAGAAAATTAGAGAGAATTTTGAGAACACAACATATCAATTTGTCTTTTTTTATTTAAAAAATATGAATACTCAATAATTCAATAATGAATTATTGATCTCTGTTTATGGCCTTGCCCACTGATCTGGTAACTCCTATTACTGTCCTGCAGAGACCTGTACGTGGTTTGTCTGTCTCATTTCAGATGTAGCTCATGTAGCGGCAGCGGCTTCCACAAGTGTGACACATGTGATGGAAAGGGACAGATACTCACTTTCATCAATCTCAAAGTCAAATGGTATTATATTATATTCATTGATAATTCTAACCCTGTACACTCTGTCAAAATGAACTTTTTCATTCTGAAAGCTAGTTTTTTTTTTTCCATTTTTAGGAGCACTGAGAGGGATGATTTCATTGCGCAAGATTCGAGTGGTCTGAGACCGGAAAAGCTGGGGAAGGTTTCAGGGAAGGAGCTCTTCAGCAACGCCCAGATTACGGTAGGAACATATTTGCAGACAGTTAAAGATAAAAGAAATAATAATAAAGAGGCTGAAGTGGATAAACGTGGCTATATTGTAGGTCTATCCAGTGCTGGGTTTCCCTGATGTTTCTGTTGCACAAGCATCTGAGCGTTTAATAAGGGACCATCAGGTGAAATATACCAAGAACTCCCGCATATTACAGCAGGTATCTGTTGTGTTTTATTCATTTTTAATGTATAATTTGTACATTTTCCATATAGAAAAAAATAATAATGCTAAATTTTGCTATGTAATTATTAGTCTATAGACTTTTGACAGTAGAAATTTGGTCATGTAAACTGGTGTGCATGTCAACATGATACCACAATACTGATGAAACCTAAATTTGTTTCTGTAATTCAATATTTCCTTGTTCCAGAGACAGACAATCGAGCTCATTACCATAACAAGGGTGAACTACACTTGGAAAGAGAAGCCCTATGTTTACTATGTGTATGGTAATGAGTTGAAAGTGAACGCTGATGACTATCCTGCCACCTGCTGCTGTTCTGTGATGTGACCGGGTGTGTCTCATACGTCCTGAAAAGTGAAGCCGCGGGCTCTTTGATCGCCCCCTGGTGGCTGGATGCAGTACAAGTCATAAACCCGCCCTCTCAATGCAAACTAATGGCACTTGTCAAAATAACAAAAAATTAATTATACATACAATAAAATTTTCCGAAAGATGGTTTTGGTCATTTAAGGTAGTTGTTATCATGCTGATATATATTCAATAGTTCATTTTTGTGATCAGTTTGATTTTTGCAAGCAATTTGGTGCTATAGAAACGGGGCGTGTCGTCACGATTTACAGTTGATTGACAGCTTCTCTGAGGACTGTCGGAGCTTTGAGGGGAGATTGAAGATGAATAAATAACTATTATTTTTCGATTTCTGTGTTATTTCTCACCGACAAAAGTTGTTGTTCAGCAGTAAACTGTCCTAACCGACCTAGATCTGACGGATCACTGAGTTTTTTTCGGTCACGTTAAATGTGGGCTTTATAAGCTAAATGTTATTAGCAAGATAACACGGCTAATGTTAGCCATGACGGAAAAAGCAGGTGATCATAATCTGGCAGTTACTAATTATCTTTATGGGTATAAAATAATAATTATCAGGACAAAACTAATCCTACTCTAGTTAATTAAAGAGCACTGTCTAACGTTACAGCAATCGATCTGCTGTAGAGTTAGTTCAACTTTACCGAGGTTTCAAAAATATTATTGCTCTAGAATAGTGTTTCTCAACGGGGGCGGTACCGCCCCCCAGGGGGCGTTCAGAGAACAACGGGGGGCGTTGGAAGCAAGATTTTTAAAAGGGGGGCGTTCTGGTGTTCTGGGGGGCGTTCACGAGTTTACACCAAAGATCCAGGCAAGACAAGATTAAACTTGTAATTACTTGCAAAAGAATTGCCTACAACATTCTAAAATCTGCCAGTTTCACGCAACATGTAAGTTAGGCTATGTATCGTTTCTTTTGCAACGATTATTTTTCCAGTCATAGACCAGCGCTCAAGAATTCACGTGCACAAAAATGTGTTTCGCGCTGACAACAATCCGGTGGTGGCTTGAATCCAGCGCTGAACTACGCAGCGGAGGAATGGAAAGTTGACAAGCCATTAAAAAAGTATTGACTTAAGAACCACTTATATTTTCAAATATTTTCAATAAATCATGTTCCCATTCACTCCGGTGACGAATTTTAAAATGAATGAAACAAAATTCTATTTATAAGGTAAAACTTTTACATTTTTAATGCCTAATGACAAAATGTTTTCTTTGTTCACAAAGTTACTGGGCATTATTGTTAACTCGCAAGACTGTAAGGAGAAAATGACAATTTGATGGATAATTAATTTAAAATTCTGTAATCACATTTAGGTAATTTCGCCGTCACATCTGAGCGCAAAACGCTGCTTGGATAATTTCAAGATAGGCTAGCTAGTTAAAAATAACTAATAATACAATAATAATTTAATCTAATTGTTCATATGTGTTATTATTGTTTAGAAGATTTTTTTTTTTTTTTTTTTTTTTTTTACTGATTATGGACACAAATTATCATGACAAACCAAATAAATTATACCATTGATGATAACAAGCTGATACCAAGGTATTTAAGCCTATAACATAATTTTTCATGAAAAATCATGATTGTATTTATTTATCTTTTTCGAAAGTAAGATTAATGTAAGCAGCTTCTTGCAATACTCTCCTAAATGCGTAATAAAACCTAAGTGCACACATTAGCGCTGAAATGACCGTATGGTCGTTTTTACTGTCCAATGACAGCCCATACTTTGAGTGGCATGAGAGAGAGTCGGAAGTTGATTTGTTGCCCCTACGAGTTTATAATAGCATATTTTAACTATATTTTCAAATGGATAAAAAAAACTGTCAAATTGTTTTTAAATGCTGGCTTTATTAAACTATGTTTTAAAGATGTCAATAAACAGTCTCATATGTCTATTTATTTTTAATATAGGCCTACTATATTTATTAATTTATTGTTCTATTTTATTTAGCATTTTTACATTTAACATGAATAATCAAACATTTAACATAAACAGTATATCGCACACAATTTTAAATGTCTACTCATTTGTCCTTTTAAAATAATTTATTAATTTACATTTTTATGTTTTAATTAAATTGACTTATGCTATTCCTTATTCTTTCGGTTTATAAGGTGTCACAACAAATCTTGCATTCCTATTCTTCCATTCATAATATAATAGTCATAATAATGTCAGAATTATCAAAGAAATTCAATAGGCAGACGCAGATTATCTTTAGTTTTGCGTTAGTTCAAATGCGCGTTAAGGCGATGGAAACCATTTATTGGCATACTCATGGTGTGTAGTGACCATTTGTGCGTAAAACACCATGGCATTATGCATTAGGCCCAACAAAGTCTGACAAACAGCCATCAACATAGAAATTAGATGTTTAAACTCGTATTTTGTGCGCGAGCGCGTTCATGTGGAGACTGCCAGTGTATGGGCATACACGTTTAACCAGTATTTCATCAGTTCTTCTGCGTCTCCTCACAGCATTTCAATAAAACGATATCCAACAACACAAATAGCTCTCTCTGTAGTCACAAGTTCCCTTCATAATGCAAAGCATGCGACTTGCACGCTTAAGTTTCAGAAAACATCGTCATTGAAGTTTATATGTCTATAATTTATGTAATTATATAATTTATATGTATTCTTTATATCACAGGTTTTCAAACCCTGTCACGAGACTTAAAAATGGCATTTTCATAAAAAGCATAGTCTGAAATGAATAAATAAACAAAATATATTTGACTTAATTGATTAACAAAGCGAAAGAAAAAACTGTGCCCAATAGTAGCCTATATGCTGCTGAGTTTGATTCTTTTTGTGAGGCGGCGCTCCACAAACAAGTTCAATTAAAGGAAAACTGAGAGGGCAAAAAGCGCATCCTGTTTTCTTTATTTTGCAAAAGCATAATGTTCTGTTTTTAGTGTGAGTGTATAAAGTAAACTTTGCAGTATCGAATAATGTCTTACTTATATCTGTAAATTACGGAGTATTTTGTTTCTGCTGCATAAGGAAACAGTTGAAGTGATCGCGCCGGCGCCTCGCGTGCGCACTCAACATATTCATTGCAATCTTGACATCGCAGCCTGTTTATTATCAAAACAAAATACCGTCAGCCAAACATATAAAAAATTACACTGCTCATTTTACATACTCCATAGTATCCTATCTGTGCCGTTCAGCGTGACCACCGCTGAAACTGATCCTGCCAAACACATTTTTGCTCATTTGAAGAGGATGATTTTTTTCGTTGATTGAAACGGGAGTGAAGTACAATCCTATTTGACATAATAAATAAAAGTTCAGCATCCAAATACATTGCTAATATGGAAACATTTGAATTCGTGCCGAACGAGAGGCTGCTTAAGAAGACCGGTTTTTACTTTCGGTTTCGCTTCAAATTAATTCGTTTGGGCTTGTTTATAAGCTACTTATAAGTTTTTATTCTTGTTCTGTACATGTATATTATATATTTTAGTACTCTTATGCTTGGCTTGACTTGGTTTGGTCGCGTCAATTAAAAAAAAAAGTCGTTCTTAAAAAAAAGTTTGACAGCCACTGCTTTATATGTTGCTTATGTGTCGGAAAACACAAAACACGGCATGGACCACTTTTGGTGTTATATGAGAGGGGGATCCCCCAAATGAGGTGCTGGATCAGATTTCGGAGGTTCCGGTTCCAGCATGTCCCGGCACAAATTAAGGGCTTCCTGCCTCTGTTCAGTCAAATCAAATCTGTTATTTGGCTTTCAGTGACATGCTTTTTAATTATGAAAGCTGCAGTCCGTAACTTTTGGAGCTCTAGCGGTAAATAAACTAAACTGCAGGCGTCTTGGTACTGCAGGTACTGTACTCCGCAGCGGTGCCGGCTCAAACCAGTCTAATAGTCTCAATAGTATAATAGTCCCAATATAAACACTTATTATAGGTGTGTTGTAGTGATTCAGGATAAGACAAAAACACTGTTTGGAAAATGGATTCATGATGTAGGCTACTCACTGATTAAATTTGGTAGCCTACATTTTAAATACAAAAAAGTTACGGATTTAATATTAATAATAATAATAATAAGAAGAAGAATAAGAATAAGAAAACACAGATGTGAATTATACATTGTTATTATTAATACAGAATAATAATCAGCATACTTTCAATAAAGACATTTATCCCTTTTTGTGTGAGAGTGTGTGTGTGTGTGTGTGTGTGTGTGTGTGTGAGTGCTTTTGTTTATATACATTGTGGGGACCAAATGTCCCCATGATGTAATATAACCTGAGTTCACCTACATCGTGGGGACCAGCCAGCGGTCCCCACAATGTAAATGGGTTTATAAATCATATAGAATGAGTTTTTGTGAAAAGTAAAGTTTGCACAGTTTCCTGTGAGGGTTAGGTTTAGGGGTAGGGGCAGGGTAGGGGGATAGAATGTACAGTTTGTTCAGTGTAAATGCATTGAAGTCTATGGAAAGTCCCCACAATTCACAAAAACAAACATGTGTGCGTGTGTGTGTGTGTGCGACGTGCGTGTGGGGGGTGGGGGGTGGGGGGGCGGTAAAGGACCTGGATAATGGATAGGGGGCGCTGGCCCAAAAAAGGTTGAGAACCACTGCTCTAGAAACAATACTTTTTTACAAGTATAATTTTAATTTGTGTATAATTTATTTATTTAAAATACATCAATTACGATATGTTTTGACCTAGTTATGAGTAATTTAGTTTAAAACTGAACAATGTGCATTAATAAACATTCAAATAAATGTAAATTCCTTATTGCCAGATGTAATTAAGCCATCGTTTAAGCAAATGAAAAAGGGAGGAGGAAAAAAAATTTTATAAACAATAGATAATAAAACAAATAGGTGATCTGATCTTGATGACGCAGACGTCTGGGCGGAAGTTTGATACCGCGACTCCGCCTCCGCCTCCTGGTTTCACTGACGAGTCTTTCTGCGCATGCCCAGGTTCCAACATGTCAACGCCCATCATCGTCCGTTTTACCTTCAGTTCATTACAATGGAAGGAAGCGGCGTCGCGTCGTCCATCTTTTTTTACAGTCTATGGATGTGACATCCAGCATTCATCATCTCAAACCTGACACAAAAAGAAAACCCATACAAAATGTCTATTATACACAAGGGCCTAGTTTCACAGATGAGGTTTAGATTAAGCCAGGATTAGGCCTTAGTTTAATTAGCACATTTGAGTCGCTTTTATAAACATGTCTTAGAAAAAACATTACTCGTGTGCATATTGAGACAAAACAATGGCATTTACATATATTTTAAGATTATGTCAGAGCAAATTGCTTTCAGTTAAAACAGCTCAAACATGCATTTTATTCTGGGACTAGATTTAAATCGTCTGTAAAACCAGGGGCGGAAGTTCACAACTGTTGATGGTTATCTTGCAGATATTTGTAACATTTTAATACCCCATCTTACTATTCATAAGACATTTTAATGCTAGTTTACTATAATTTTCTTAGGAACAGTTCTGCAGTATTGCCTGCAGCAAATTTTATGTAGGCCTAATGAAAAAATGAAGAGTTCATTTGCAAAAACTCAATTTTTATTAATTCTCACAAAAAGTTTTTTTATTCATGCCATTCCGAAAGTTTACTCCTCGTTACAAGTGTAACATGGGTTCGACGGCTTCGGCCTTCTCACTTGTCCACTGGTTCCCTATCGGTGCCCAAGACAAGTCCAGTCGTTCCCTGTTGTGGTACGGCGCGGTTGAATTCGTTCCCCATACGCAGTACTCGTTCCATATCTCAGGGAACCGAGGTTACGTTAGTAACCGAGTACGTTAGGTTGTTTTGATTAAGTAATAGGCTAAAAATAAAATTAAATAAAATTAAAGTCCGTTGAAAGTATGTTTTTTATATATTATTTTTTTTCTTAGCAAAAGCAGATAACTCAACATTTCAGTTAAACAAAACCTAAGTAATTGCATTTAAAACACACTCAAACACACGTATGAACACAAACGCACACACTCACACAGATCGGCACACACAGGCATGCGCGTACACACACACACACACACACAAACGCAAAAGGACAACCAAGGGTTTAGCATGTAAGACGTGTATGGTGTACAAGGATTTGCAGGAGTCGAAATTATAAATCCTAGATCACATTTAGTCTGCTTTGACGAAACTTCCCTCAGCTACCACGTCTTTTTGAAGTGACTAGAAGCCTTGTCACATGACCTGAATACTGCGCGCTGATTCGCTAAAACAGACTTATACGTGAACTCGCGATGCCTTGACAGTGGATAAAACATCTACTAGTGTATTACTAGTGTATTACAGAATATGTATTACATCCTACTTTTAATATTATTTTTCTTTATCACAGCTCAAATTCTCATATTCATTACGTTGTTAATCTTTTTATGATACTTGTCAAATTTTGTATTTATTTTTTTTTGGGTAAGATCCCACTGCCGTCATTTTTTTCCGGTAGACTAATTCCTGTTTTGTCTTTGATGGGCATAAAACAACAAAAAATATTTGAAAAGTCAGATTGCTTTTGATGTTTAACCTTGTATATTTATTTACAAATATTTTTCTCTTTTGCCATTTCAGAAATTAATTAGTATATATGTTATTTTTAAAATAATAAATACAGCACTGATAAATACCATTGATGACAATAAACAAATCAGTCAACCCAAAGATCAACCATTTACATTGTTTTACTCTGACAAATACGATAATTTTCTATTCAGATATATTATTTTATTGACAACTAGACTAATTTAGGCTGTACCATCTAACCAGCCTAACTATGAAGCTAAACTACCTGGTATTTAACCTTATCTGTACATGGAACATAGAATCTGATTAATTGTAATTAGGTAAGATGTTCACCAACTTGCAGGCTGGGACACCAGCTAAAACCAGCTGACCACCAACTTGTCCAGGTTGGAAGACCAGTTTGACTACATAATCCAGGTTGGGAGACAAACTAAAACCAGCTGAACCCCAGCTAACCCAGGCTGCATGGGAGACCAGCTTGACCAGCTAAGCCACCAGATGAACACCATTGTCCAGGCTGGAAGACCAGCTTAAACCATCTGAACACCAGCTAACACAGGCTGGGAGATCAGCTTGACCAGCTACTTCCAGCTTAAACCAGCTAAGACCAGCCAACCAGTCTGTTTTTAGCTGGATTTTTCAGCATAAATCATAGTGTATTTTATATTACACGATTTATTTTTATTTTACGTTGCCTGCCCTTTTTTTTTCTAAAGAATAAATAAAATAAAAAAATCTTGAAAAACAACCTAGCGCTAATCGTATGATCGTACAGGGGAATTGCCAGCTCGTTGTGATGAAATATTGTCAAATGTTATTGTCTTATTTATCTAGACTGGTAATGTGTCTCTCACTTGGCATTCTCAGAAAAAGTTGTAATACGTTGTATTAAATTATTAAATTGTATTAAATTATAAAAATGTATTAGATATCAGTAATAGATATCAGTATTACAATAATAAACTTAATTTTGTCATTCAGTTTTATTAAAAAACACTTAAAATCTATCTGAAAGAAAAAGCGGTCTGACGTCGGAACCTTTATTCTCTTGTTCGTGTTTCTAGCCGAGTGAAATAAACTCGGGATCGATTTCCTCCTGTACGTTGCACGCGCGTACGCAGGCTAAACTAAACAACAATTGAATAAACCATTTACTTTGAAATAAAAAAAAAAGAAAAAAATCAACATGGAAACGATTTTAGAGCAACAGCGTCGATACCATGAGGAGAAAGAGAGACTTATGGACGCAAAAACGAAGGAGATGTTGACGAAAAAAACCACGGTAATTTTACAGATCTGTGAATGAGTTTAAATGATGCTAATACATGAAACTTAGCCTGCTTTTTCTACTGCATCTTTTTGCTTTGTATATGTAACTAACCTAGTATGTTATGATTGGCTAATTCTTCATATGTTTGTTTTTATTCGTTGTGACCTCTTTTTTGGTACTTTTTTTGACAATACTACCATGGTATTTTTGAAGTACTTTCAAAAGATAAGTTTAAATTTGCATGGAGACATTAAGCAGATGTTTTTATTTATAGAAACGTACAAGCAGAACTTGAGCTTTACAATTAAAAAAAATATTAGTATTACAATAGGATAAATGCTATCACTGTACCATGATACTGTCACCTCTTGTAAACATGGAAAAAAAAGGAACATTCTGTTTTCCTGATATGATCCATTGAACTTGTTAGTTTTTTGTGGAAACCTGTTGCACCTTTGTATACTTTAGTAAATTCTGCCTTGTTCACAGGCATTACATAAGTATTGTAAGTAATCATTTCTGGTAATATCTGATTGGCCGTAATCACTGCTTCATGCTATGTTGCTATCTATTTGATAAATGAACTTGTTCCTTTTTTCTGTTCAACAGCTGAGAGACCAGATCAACTCTGATCATCGAGTGAGGGCTATGCTGGATGTAAGATTCATCTGTTCTTTTGTGCTGCCTTTGGTTTCCTACAAATAATTCTTAATGTCACGGTCATGGAAATGTGTTTTAAAGTTATGTAGCTGATATGTTTGTGTTATTTAATACATGCAGAGATACATGGAAGTAAGTGCAAACCTCAGAGACTTGTATGAAGACAAAGATGGGTAAGACATTCTCGAGGACATTGGAATAACAGAAATATATCTCATCTGCCTTCATTTGTTTGATCATATGGTTGTGTTGTTTATTCATCAGAATGAGGAAGGATGAGCTAAATGCAATATCAGGACCAAATGAGTTTGCTGAATTCTACAACCGACTCAAACAGATCAAGGATTTCCACAGAAAACACCCTCATGAGGTAGACATGAAGTTTCTGTCTTTCAACTCTCACCCTGTTCTGAATTGCATGCTTTTGTCTTGGAGTCAGAGCATGTGAGCCTGAGTGCGAGGGAAGCGGGGAGCGGAGTGGTGGTGATGTTTTCTCCGGAGTGGAGAGCGCTCGCTCAACCCAGAATGTCCTTTGTAATATACTGCTTTGAGAACGTGAAATAAGCAATAGGCCTAAGGTTATGGAGTTCAAATATTGTTAATATTTAATGAAGTTGCACATCTTATACTCAAAAAAAGGAGACTTATATCTAATTGAAAGGGAGTGTGGAGAAGCCGAGTTAGCAAAGATTCATTTTGTAATGTACTCACAATGAAGTTTTTTGTTCATACTTTGCTTTGGGGTAAAAAGAACTTTGAAATAGCTTTGCAGCAATACACTGTTAATGAACATCCTGACACCATCGGAGCTGCTGAGAGTGCAGTTTAGATGAATATGTGAATATTATATTGTCCTCTCAATAACAAAAACACACAGCAAATCTGACAGTGGTGAAAAAATAGTAAGTAATAGCACCAGCTCTGCAATTCAGCACTCGAGTCTAGACACATTACTTATTTATACCACTTTATAGCTACAAGCCTATTTCTTTAAAGCCACATATCATTACTATCTCTAAGCCTACTGTAATTGAGACATGTATTCAAGACATTCATTAAAAACTCTTAAAAAGGCTGCAGAAACATGGGTTCGTTTGTTCGTTTGTCCACGCTCAACGTTCTTCTTATATATTAAATCCAGGCAATTGGTTGATGAAACATTGATTAAAATGAAGATGCAATTTATACAAAGCAGCAAACTTCACTTTAAAGAAAGGCTTTCTACAAAACAAAACCTAATGAAGTGGTAAAAATCATGTCTGACCCACACCATGTCTGCCAGCATATTGTGCATCTTAAGATGTAGCCTATCTTACACATGCTGTTCACTTTTCCTTATCAACATAGATGAAATTAAAAAAATAATATTATAATATTTAAACATAAATATGAAACTAAATGGGCTATGCGGTTGACGAATGTCTCTCTCAGTGAATGGGACACAGATTTTACTAGTAAAATTTATAAAATGAATAATATATGTCAAATAATGTAGTCTTTTCTTCCTGTGGGGGAGACTACAGTAATTGACTATAAATTGAATGTAAATCAAATTAAATACAATTTATTGTGTAACCAAAATACCAATAATGCCCAAAAGAAAAAACTTAGCGTGTGACTGTTAATTATAAACAAGCCCGAAATACACCGGGACTCTTATTTTGAAATGTCTGTACTATTGGAGGCTGATCCTTCAGATTCTTACAATCGTCTAAAACATTTTATATAAAGGCCATGAAGTAGACTTTGTAATAATTCATCAACTTGAGTTCATTAGCAATCGCTTGGCATAATTCTGCGCTTTTCATTGATTGAGAATCACTTTGAAGCAGTCTGAGCGCTGTTGCGCGAGCTTGTAGAATGCGCAAGAGCGCCGCCTTGTGGCTTTGCAAAATGCAGCGCCCGTGGGAATGTCAGCAGGAGTAAACTGTTCTGACGCACACATAACGAGCAGGTACGAAACAACTAGTTAATCGATCGCGGATGGTTTCATTATCTTGGGCGGATATAAATGTATAAAAGGATAAAAGTAATAAAAGCAAAAATGTGTCTCCAAATATACTTGGGCGGCCGTTATTATACCTGGGCGGCCCGCCCAAGTAAAGTCTATGTGTGGGAAGCACTGCATACTGTGCTAAATAAAAAATAATGGTAAACGTCCCCAAATATGCCTTAAAAGCATCAACAAAGGCTATAGTAAAGCCTTTAACACAAATAGTGCAGTACATAGAAATTTCATGTCAGAGCGGGATTTGAGCTTGGGCCCATGAGCGATTGAGTGGAGCATCACACCGCTCCACTTTGCTCACATGCTCTGCTTGGAGTGCAAAATATACACTCTACTTGTTCTTTGTTTCAATTCCAGATTTGTGTACCTATGTCAGTGGAGTTTGAAGAGCTCATGAAAGCCAAAGACAACCCTAGTGAGGAGGCACAAAGTAAGTCTTGAGTAATGCAAGTGATGTTTGCTAAGGCAAGCATCACTGATGTGATTGCTTATAATACAAAACATTATAATACTTTAAGTGATTAGGAATTTGAACACCCAAATATTATTAAAGAGGTCCTATTATGGCTTTTTACAAAGTCTTGATTTTGTGGGGTCTACTAGCATAGGTTTTAATGCTTGAAAGTTTATATACCATGCTTACTGATATAGAGAATAACACCTTTGTAGTGGACTTTGTGCTTTGGAACTTTGTAACAGCAACATTACACACTAAAGAAAGATAAAAATGTAGAAAAGCATAATAAGGTCCTATCATTAACAGACATAAATGATACCTGAAAGTGGAAGAGAGAGAGATTGTACATTTAAATGTAATAATTTATCGATTAAATTATTCGGTTTACATGGTCTAAAGGCCTGTTCACAGTAAGGACGATACCTATAAACAGGGCTCGACAGGGCTAGCAAAAACAACGTTTTGGACAGTTGATGAAACTGTCAATTGCCTGATCAGACTGGTGCTGCATCGTCATGAAAGTTTTTTCATTTGCACGTTAAGACTTGCCAATTTAAATATTGAAGCGCAAGACGACACGAAAGAGAACTCAATTCAATACACGTGCGCTGTGTGTGAAGTTTTGTGTGCGCAACATGCATACGAAGCTTGCGCCTATTATTTATTACTTTTTTTGTGGTGGGGCCAGTGAAAAGTAAAAATTTTAACGCTAAGGATTTTTTTTTTTTTTTTTTTAGAAAAATCCATAGCGTTGGAGCCTAGTGTTGCACGATATACCGGTACTAGAAAGGTATCGCGATACCCTGCTTTTAAAAACGGTCCGGTTCTTCATTTTATTAGTACCGGTACTTTGAGTGCCAGCTGTATTTCCTAAAGTGCGACAGCAGGGGGCAGTGTGCGTGCAGCGCGCTGCTTCTAAGGAACGTTGAGTGCGTGTTTATTCCTCTCAACTGCGCAATGGCTTTTATGGTGACGAAACGAGAGGTGTGGTTGCAAAACAGGTACTTTTGCAGACCGTCCACAAATTGTTGAGAAAGCAGATGCACGAAGCGAAATATGGCATTATTTTGCTTACATTGCCGATAGCCAGGGAAAGCCCACGGACATCACAAAGCCCGTCTGCAAAAGATGTTACAAAATAACGCAAGCGAAGGGAGTCAAAAGCATCTTGCCGTCAAACATCCCGATTTGTACAAAGAATTTAAAGAGCGACAGGTTAGTGAATGTGATACCAGCATTATGTTTATGCTCTCAAACATTAAATGAGTGTTTTTTATTTATTTTACTCGTGCAAGCAGAACTCTGCAAAGAGGTGTATTATTGAGTCTAAGTTTAATAAGTGATATCTGGTTGCAAAAATAAAATTAATTTAAAAATACATAAATATGTGAAGGATATATACAGTTACTTTAAACCAATTTATGCTTTAATAACATTGCTCTAATTATTTACAGTAATATAATTTTTACAATCTTACTGTCAAAAACACCTAAATGTATAAAAAAAAGCATAACAGCAAATAATTCACAATTTTATTGAGCATGAAAATAATAAACATTAAAAATTCTATTAAATCTAACTCTAACTTCACAGCAATGAAGCTCAAATCCAGAATTATCAGCTGCACACTGGTGAAGAAAGAAGTTCTGTCATATGTTATTTATTTACTTTTCCTACTGTTTTAGGTTTTTGCCATAGTATCGTTTAAGTATCGGTATCGTGATATTTAAGTTGGGTATTGTATCGAAGTCAAAATGTTGGTATCGTGACAACACTAGTTGAGCCCCATTCTGATCATTAAAAGAGAAGTCCACACCACAGTTATAACAATATCAACACAGAGGAATGATAAAGTTGGAATGACTTTCTTAGTTTTTTTTTTTTTTTTTTTTGCTGCTGCTGATAAACAATAAAAACATTGACAGCCAATCAGAATCCACCCAACATTAAAGAGTTTGAGCATTTAAAGCAGCAGACAACATAACTGCAGTGCATGCTTGTAATAAACAAAAAAATTCTATCTTTTGTTGTGGATGCTAATATAGTTATTGTTATAGCTGTTGTTTTTGGTGTAAACAGTTCATAACAATCTTGCTGATCACAGATCTGGTGGAGTTCACTGATGAAGAGGGTTATGGACGCTACCTGGATCTCCATGACTGCTACTTAAAGTACATTAATCTTAAAGGAGTAGAGGTACTGTCTGATTTACTGGCTTATTTGAATTGCCTGACTTCTAATTGAATAAAAGATTCTAATGCCTCTGTCTGTTGATCTTTTCTAGAAACTGGAGTATGTCACATATCTGTCAACATTCGATCAGCTCTTCGACATCTCTAAAGATAGGAAGAATGCTGAATATAAGAAGTAGGTGAACAGCACTGAACAACTGATTAAAATAAAATCAAAGTAACGGTATGGGTTTTAGAGATTATCAAATCACAAAAGCTGTGATTTCAATAAATATGCATATTTCAGAATGAAACACTGTATTCATTTATACGCATGCAGCTTACGATAAGGTAAATGCTGCTCCACACAAACGCACCTCTGCGTGTGCTTTAACATTGGGTTGTAATAACAAGCATTTGGGAACACAACACGTGCCAACCATTTCTAGGTTTGTAATGAGAAGTGTTCTTTAAATCAGTTGCTAACAATGGAGACACCAAAATAAAAAAAAGTGCTGTTTAACTTTTCAAAATGAAGAAATTATCATTTATTATTTATTTAGTCCTTTTCATACCAGCAAAGTTATCAGTGAAATTCGACATTCTGACAGAGAAATATGATCACATGATTAGTGCAAACCCAAGGAGGTTTTTTGTTGTTACATGAATGTATTTTTGCTTTGCATTTTCATTCAGTCCATTTGCTATTTTTGTTCAGACCAAATATTATATACTGTAGTGGCCAAAAGTGATGTCCTGCCTAAGAAAATTTACATCTTCACCCTTTATTCAAATATTATTAAATCAAATAATATAAATAAATGCTTTTTTGCATAGTAAAATAAAATCTGCGGCTTGCCTTTTTTGCAAAATAATTTTGCATCATTTTGAGATGTCTCTGCTCTTGCAGGTATCTGGAGATGTTGTTGGAGTACCTGCAGGAATACACGGATCGTGTCAAGCCTCTCCTGGATCAGAATGATCTCTATGGAAAGATCTTGATAGAGTTTGAGAAGAAGTGGGAGAGTGGAATGTTCCCAGGGTGGCCGGTGGGTTTAAGCAACAACATTAACAAGCGCTACAGATCTTATTACATGCATTTCAGCAGTGTCTGCACAGTTTCTAAACATAAGTGACCATTTATTTGAAGCTTATATTCATAACTGCTGAAATAATGGTTGGTAGATTTTATGTTCTGTTTGAAGTCAGCAAAGAAGTATTGCAGGATAGTGAGATGCCTATCTTTTACAACATTACTTTCTGAATAGACTTTATTTTTCCGCTTGGTGTTGTGGTGTATAGCGCTTTGGTTATACCACAACTGTATTGCTATACAGTACACTGTCATGTGTCATTTTTCATATCTTTATACCATATCATAGAGCTCTAACCCTAGGGTAGATTACTAGTTTAGTAAGCTGCGGCAGGTGCCTTTTTACAAATTTAAGGAAAGATATGTGCATTGGGAATGAATAAGGATGTTTTTCTGTAAATGTGTTGCAGAAAGAGACGAGTAGTGCTCTGACCCACGCGGGAGCCCATCTGGATCTGTCTGCTTTCTCTTCCTGGGAGGTCAGTGTTACAAATGTGACATTTTTATTTCCTGTTTTCCTATGTAATAATGTTTTCATTAATGTTGTCTCACACAGTATTGTGTTGTTTTATTCCTGTAGGAGTTGGCGTCTCTGGGTCTGGACAGATTGAAGTCTGCTCTCATGGCTTTAGGCCTCAAATGTGGAGGGTGAGTATGAACAACACACTGCCCTGCTCACGTAGCACTGTTTAATTCTAGTTTCACATTTAACTGGATTACAAATAAAAGATACATAGGACTGACAGTCCCTGATTCTTGAGTCTGTATGTAATGTCTGGTACAGAGTATGTGATTTATTATTATTATTATTAACTTTTTTATGTTTTCTTTGTAGTACTCTAGAAGAGAGAGCACAGCGTCTGTTCAGCACTAAGGGAAAATCTCTAGAGTCATTAGACCCTTCACTGTTTGCCAAAAACCCAAAAGCCAAGGGACCAAAGAAGTAAGCCCTTCCCCACTCTGGAAACTATATAATATAATGCAGTCAACAAGGGACTAAACACAACATATTTGTGTTTTTACTTGGATGCAGCCCTACTTTGTATACATTATTTGCATGTTAAATGTAACTTTTGATCTTTTGTCTTGTGTCTGCAGAGATTCAGAGCGCAACAAGGAAATTGGTTTTCTTGAAGCTCAAATTTATGAATATGTGGAGATCTTGGGGGTAAAGAAGTCTGCCTGTTTTTGTTTTAGTAGCTTTGTGTGTGCGTGTGTGTGTGTGTGTGTATACACAGGTGCTGGTCATATAATTAGAATATCATCAAAAAGTTGATTTATTTCACTAATTCCGTTCAAAAAGTGAAACTTGTATATTATATTCATTCATTACACACAGACTGACATATTTCAAATGTTTATTTCTTTTAATTTTGATGATTAACTGACAACTAAGGAAAATCCCATATTCAGCATCTCAGAAAATTAGAATATTGTGAAAAGGTTCAATATTGAAGACACCTGGTGCCACACTCTAATCAGCTGATTAACTCAAAACACCTGCAAAGGCCTTTAAATGGTCTCTCAGTCTAGTTCTGTAGGCTACACAATCATGGGAAGACTGCTGACTTGACAATTGTCCAAAAGACGACCATTGACACCTTGCACAAGGAGGGCAAGACACAAAAGGTCATTGCAAAAGAGGCTGGCTGTTCACAGAGCTCTGTGTCCAAGCACATTATAGAGAGGCGAAGGGAAGGAAAAGATTTGGTAGAAAAAAAGTGTACAAGCAATAGGGATAACCACACCCTGGAGAGGATTGTGAAACAAAACCCATTCAAAAATGTGGGGAGATTCACAAAGAGTGGACTGCAGCTGGAGTCAGTGCTTCAAGAACCACTACGCACAGACGTATGCAAGACATGGGTTTCAGCTCGCATTCCTTGTGTCAAGCCACTCTTGAACAACAGACAGCGTCAGAAGCGGCTAAAGACAAAAAGGACTGGACTGCTGCTGAGTGGTCCAAAGTTATGTTCTCTGATGAAGTAAATTTTGCATTTCCTTTGGAAATCAGGGTCCCAGAGTCTGGAGGAAGAGAGGAGAGGCACACAATCCACGTTGCTTGAGGTCCAGTGTAAAGTTTCCACAGTCAGCGATGGTTTGGGGTGCCATGTCATCTGCTGGTGTTGGTCCACTGTGTTTCTGAGGTCCAAGGTCAACGCAGCCGTATACCAGGAAGTTTTAGAGCACTTCATGCTTCCTGCTGCTGACCAACTTTATGGAGATGCAGATTTCATTTTCCAACAGGACTTGGCACCTGCACACAGTGCCAAAGCTACCAGTACCTGGTTTAAGGACCATTGTATCCCTGTTCTTAATTGGCCAGCAAACTCGCCTGACCTTAACCCCATAGAAAATCTATGGGGTATTGTGAAGAGGAAGATGCGATATGCCAGACCCAACAATGCAGAAGAGCTGAAGGCCACTATCAGAGCAACCTGGGCTCTCATAACACCTGAGCAGTGCCACAGACTGATCGACTCCATGCCACGCCGCATTGCTGCAGTAATTCAGGCAAAAGGAGCCCCAACTAAGTATTGAGTGCTGTACATGCTCATGCTTTTCATGTTCGTACTTTTCAGTTGGCCAAGATTTCTAAAAATCCTTTCTTTGTATTGGTCTTAAGTAATATTCTAATTTTCTGAGATACTGAATTTGGGATTTTCCTTAGTTGTCAGTTATAATCATCAAAATTAAAAGAAATAAACATTTGAAATATATCAGTCTGTGTGTAATGAATGAATATAATATACAAGTTTCACTTTTTGAATGGAATTAGTGAAATAAATCAACTTTTTGATGATATTCTAATTATATGACCAGCACCTGTGTGTGTGTGTGTGTGTGTATATATATATATATATATATATATATATATATATATATATATATAATATATATATACACACACTTCAGTAATGTATATTAGTGTTCTGCTCTGGTAACCACTTTCTGTATGAATGGTTTTGGTAAGGTGACATCTGTTATGGATGTTGGTGTGAGTTCTCTGCAGTGATAACACTCTTTGTATTTTGTTGTGTGTGTTGTAGGAGCAAAGGCAGCTGACCCACGAGAACGTTCAGAGGAAGCAGGCACGCACAGGAGAGGAGCGTGATGAGGAGGATGAAGAACAGCCCAGCGAGAGTGAGAGTGAAGATGAAGATAATGAGATTATATACAACCCCAAAAACCTGCCACTCGGCTGGGATGGAAAGGTACGCTTGGTTTTGTTATAGTGGTAAGGTTTGGCTAAAGGAAATGAGTTCATTCAGATTAGATATTGAGATTGATGTGTAATTGTTTCCAGTCCCTCCAAAAGATAATGGACAGTAGTGATCATTAAGGCTGGGCCTTAGTGAATAATATTTCAAGCTTTTTTTTTTTTTTTTAAATATTTTGTTTTTAGCTATTTTATCTAGCCATCTCAAAATATTCAATACATCACCCAGCCCTAGTGATAAAAGGCTTGCTCTGTGCCATTAACCTTATCTTTTGTCTGCTCTTTAGCCAATTCCATACTGGCTGTACAAGCTGCACGGTCTGAACATCAATTACAACTGTGAGATCTGTGGGAATTACACGTACAGAGGACCCAAAGCCTTCCAGAGACACTTTGCAGTAAGTTTCCAAAAAAATTGCTCTATACCAGTGGCTGTATTTATAGAGCAGGATCTCATTTTAGTTAGTTTAGTGATTTCACTGACTACTCAAATAAGTAAAACTACGTAAAATATTACTACGTACAATTTTACTACTACGTAAAATAACAAATAATTTAAAATATGAGGGAGAGAATCTGTGCTTTTGTAATTCTACGTATTGTCCCAATTCGCACGGGACAAGACATCTCAGTAAAACTAAAAGTGGGAGGGGTAACTCGATTTACGCACCGCCGTCACCTCCCTGTCGTCATGTGGGTATATGTTGCTTTCTGATACCATGTGCGCAAACACATATAATCTAAATATATAAACTATATATAACAGTTAGGTCCGGTCAAATGATTTATTAATTAAATTCTGATTGGATTATGATGGTAATAGGCACTCAGCTAAAGATAAAATTAGTTTTGTGCCTCTGACAAGTGCTTCGATCTTCTTTTTGCTCTGAATGGTATGTGGAAAATACTTGAGGTTTGCAACAGACTTGTCCCGCCACCTACAACACAAACGAATGTTTCTTCAAGTGCTTCCATGCTTGAAAAATGCGCAGAAAACTACTTTTAAACAGGAAATGACGGAATTTTACCGTACATATTTACAGCGGGTCTATTCGAATTGGATTAGTATTACCTGAGGTAATTTTTCCGGACCTTTTTACAGAAGGTAAGTCGCCGTAATCTTTACTGACATTGTCCGTAATGATTACCGAGATGGCACATTCGGAGGGGACTAAAATCACAGAGAAGCTCTGGTAATAATTACTTTAACCCCACCTCCCCATGTAAAACTAATCCCATCCGAATAGGGCTTAAGAGACTACAAAAGGTCAGTAGCAGTAGTAGTAGTTTGAGATTCAGAGTTTGTGAATGTTAGCAAAGACAATGAATCCATTTTCTCTTTTTCAGGAGTGGCGTCACGCTCATGGTATGCGCTGTTTGGGCATTCCCAATACAGCCCACTTTGCGAACGTCACCCAGATTGAGGATGCAGTCTCCCGTGAGTACACTAATTCTTAAAAGATCTATTCTTAATGGGTTATACGCTATGCAGTAGTGTTAATAAATGATAATAAAAAGCATTGTTCCATCAACCAGCTGTGTTGAGGTATAACTGCTAACTGGGTTGACAGTTTACAGGACACATTTTTCAGTAGAATGGTCACTTTTTCAAAACTCTTCACAGTTTTCCTTACCAACTTCTAGCTTAACACAGCAGTCAATTTCACATTCAAATTGCACTAAAACACTTCATGTCTCAAATCATCTCAAGGGGTTTTCATCCACTTTCACTCATAAAACAACAAACTTAACAAGTAGCATTATACAATGTTTTTTTTCTTTACAAAACAAGAATGACAGCTGTCTACTCTTTAGAATTCACTGCAGTATGTGTTACTTGGTGCATGTCTATATTACAGTATACAATTATTCCTAAGTTTTCCACTTTTGTATAGATGGTAATGAAATTTAAAGATTAACACCTTGTTCAGCTTGTAGATGTTCAGCTGCATCTAATTGTTTGGATTAGGAATATATTTCAATAAGGTATTACTGTACAAATGTAATAACTTGCTGTCTTATTTCGTGTTAGGTTAGGTTTTGAACTTAACTCCCTCGGGTCGGCGGTCACGCCGGCGTGATCACCGCGTTTTTTTTCTAACCAGTGTGAAAGAGACTCAAAATACTCCGTCAATGTTGCACATACAATTAAGAGCTATACACCATTTTAATCTGTGGAATATCTTCTTTTATTTGTGTACACTCAGAGTAAAAACAAAATGTTGTGCTTTTTGTAAAATAAAGAAAACTAACATGATGCGTGATCTCTCGTCTCACTCTGAACGAAGTCCAATCTGATAGTTCTCAGAAAATGAACTGTAACTTAGTGAATACTAATCACAAAAAAATTAGACTTATGTCTAAAAAAACGTTGAAATGTCAGGTTTTAAATCGTGTAAGTCAAATCGAAAACAAACCTTCTGTGTTTATGTAATCTATATGAAAAGAGAGCCATGTCAGAAGTCCTTGATTCAGCTCATTATCCGCTAATGCGGCCACGCCCACGGAGCCAGCGCTATATTCAGACGCAAATTCAGTCAATACATGCATTCGTCGTCTCAATCGTGTATTTATTGTCTTGAAAAGTGTTTTGAATAGCCATAGTTAGCGATCTCTGGCCTCTGTTAGTTCAGTTATTTCCTGGATTGCCTATTCTTCTTTAGCATTGGCATTTGTGGACTAAAAGTGCACAGAGCGCCCTCTGGCTGCAAGTATGAATTGTAAACAGTATCCAGCGTTCACATTGACGACAATAAATAATGAATAAATACTCCTCTGTATAGAAAATTGACATAAACATGAGAATCCATCAATATTTCTCCAAATGTGCATGCTTTTAAGCTAAAAGCCTATATGAAATGCCATAGAGGTAACATAACTGTTCAGACACTTTGTATCATAGAAATGCGTTATATTTTAATAATAATACCATTATTTTAAATTGTAATAATATTTCACAGTATTGCTGTTTTTTCTATATGTTTGATTTACATTATGATGAGCTTGAGACATGATCACAGAGGGTTTTTTCACAGCCTATCTGACTGAAAGAGCTCATTAATATGCAAGTCATTTCAGGTCATTATTATGTGATTCTTTTGTCTTCTCAAGTGAGAATCACCTATTATACATGATGATTCACGCCTCCACGCATACTGTGTTTCTTGACCAAAGATGTTTTAGAAAATTTAAATCTCTCTATTGTTTTATATGAAGGAGTAGGAATGATAATTTTTACATAATTTTGAAAACTCTAGTCTACAACCTCCAATACCCAGAAGTCTTGTGAACACAGATTTAATATATATTTTTTGGCTTTATTTCAGTGACTTAAGTTTTTTGTTTTTTCAATAACCACGCATAAACGTTATTCCTTCAAAAATACAAACATGTACATACATGTTCCTCACATATTATTGTAGCCTAGCTTGTGCTGAATACAGTGTAATGACACTTTTTCCATTAATATGTTTATGAACAACTGAAAAAAGCACAAATGTCAGGGCATGTCAAAACTTCTCCAGGCCCCAAATCAGCCTCAGACCCCTGAGGGTTAAGTCTAACAGATTAATTGGCCTGCAGGTACAGAGTTTTGGTTTTTGGTGGTGGTTGTGTCTTAGTGAGAATAAAATTTGAAAGTAGTAGTCATTGAATGCCTTTTGTGCCAAAGCTATCATAAATAATGCATAGTTTAGCCGGCAAAGACTGATGTTGTGTGAAGAGTTTTGAAAAAGTGAATATTTAAAAACTGGTCCTAGCGATTGTTAAAAACAAAAAACAAAACAAACAACAACTGTAGTTTAAAGGATGATATCTTTTAAGTACACATTTTAATGATGGACAAATATGGTGACCAGGTTGAGCACAACATATCATTAAAGGTGCAAAAGAGGATCTTTTCGTCGACTGAGAAACCAAAGACTGTTAGTGAGTTTTTGAAATGAGCGCATGCGTAAGAACAACCCCCCCCTCCTTCACAGCTCATTTCAAAGGAACGCCTCCCAAAACTCGTGCACGAGTATCGGAACACGAGTGTTTACCACCGGCATTCGCTGTGTCGTGTTAGTGGATTAGTGGATGTCGGACTCACCGCAGGTAACTCATAATCTGCAGTTGTTACTCCTGTCTCCTGACAAAAACATTGCATGCGGCGCCTGTGGAGTGTGGAAAGTTACTGGAGCGCGCAGCCGCACTCGTCTCTCACAAGGAACGTCATGGCAGTGATTGACAAGCCAGAGAGCCAATCGTTTACGTGATGATCGCGTAAACGATTGGCTGATGTTTTTAAGGCCCTACCTCGTGCACAGATGATGTATATTAATATTATTACTTTCAGGCACCTAATAGTCTTTTATCAGTTAGTAAAGACAGTTTCAAGTAATATTGCAAAAATGTATAAAACAAAACATCCTCTTTAGCACCTTTAAGCTTAACAAAATATATAGGACAATTAAAACAAACTTCTTATTCTTTAAATGTTTTTGCATGTTAACACACAATGGACTTGGAAAATGGAAATGAATCTAATGTTATCTGTCCTTGTACTTTTCTTTGAAATAGTCTGGTCAAAGCTGAAGTCACAGAAAGCACTGGAGCGATGGCAGCCAGACACAGAGGTGAGTTGTTCTGCTCAAGCATCAGGTTTTAAGCTACATTCTGCATGAATTTTTTATTATTATTATTATTATCATTTATTTATTTTGGAGGTTGAAAGATGAGTGAAGTTTTCAAATGGCTGCACTTTTGTATGAATGAATCCTGAGACTCAATATTGAGAAGTTAAAAAAATAATAATAATAATTTACCTTCCAGGAGGAATACGAAGACTCTAGCGGAAATGTGGTTAACAAGAAGACTTACGAGGATCTGAAACGACAGGGGCTGCTGTAGGGCCCTATTGCAACACAAACAAGATATCTGAACATATGAAATACAATGTAAATATTGAAACCAGTGTTTCTCTAAGTAATAGTGATTTTAGTCTTATTGTTCCTTCTAGTTTCTGAAAAATGTGATGTCTTTTTGAAAATGATACATTTGTACATTTTTTATTACTATTTGATTATTCCCCATTTTCTCATTTGGTGTCTCATACTTTTCATTAATCAATAAATTTGACTATGTTGTGTAAAAAAAAAAAAACATGACTTAAGACTTAGTAAGGTGACTTCACTCCCTTTTTATTCAGTAGGCATGTCAATACATTAAAAATTTATTCCCCTTCATTTATTTTCTACATTTTCTTTTGCATCAATCTACATTCCGTATCGCATAATGACAAAGCAAAAATCAGATATCACATTGACAAGTATTTAGACCCTTTTCTATGGTACATCTCATTTCTCTGGATAATCATCAGATTAACAAAATACTTCTTAAAATGCAGATTTACATAATGTTCCAAAAACATCTCGCATCAAAGGTCCTGAATGTGTAATGATAGCACAGTTGTTTCAAGTGATCTCCTTAGAACAACAGTATCTTGTCAAATCCCTGCCCAAAAGATTCTTTAAAAGTATAAACCCATTCTGCATCTGACACACTTTGTTTGGGACTCCTGAACACAAAGTGATTGAGATTTTAACATTTAGTAGCTTAGAAAGTCTTTACTCTGTTATAGTATAATATACACGTTACTGTCAATGACAGAAGTTCAGCTGTAGTTTTGTTAGAAAATAGAAGAACCCAAAACATCTTACTGTTTCTCATTGGTAAGTCATGTCTAAATTAATAAAAGTATGTTCTGATTTATCATACAGCTCAGAGTTGGCATATAACAGTACAATGTGTAAACTCTATAATCTACATAGCTAAATTAACAGTTTTGCTGATGATTGACGACAAACCACAAACCCAGGATAGAGAGGCTGAGTGAATGTGGTCTGGATGCTGTGGATGAGGCTCATTGAGTCAGAGATGTTGTAGAAGGATAGAGTTCCTGCACTGTGATCCACATATACTCCTATCCTCCTGGAACTGGAGGGTACAGGGAGTTTAGTCTTTTTATTATTGTGCCAGAATGAGAAACTGGAGGAGGAGCAGGACAAACACCAGGAATGATCATTAAATCCAAATTCACACTCATCTTCAATTCCCTTCCTGCTGATCTTCTCATATGACAACGATATACCCACACCACGACTCCCACTCCACTCAACCTCCCAGTAACAGCATCCGTACACCCTCTGTCTACACAACACCTGAAAACATCCATCAAATCTGTCTGGATGATCAGGATACGGCTGGAGTGCGTAAGTGAAAGTAGCCACTCTGTTCCCTTCAGACAGACAGAGGTTTTTATGCACTGTGTTTGGATCCAGAGTGAGCTGAAGGGAATCTGATGGAGAAAAACACTGGAATCAATAGTTATACAATTTTATTATATACACTTGCATTTAAACATTGGTTTGATCTATCAAATGATATTCACTTGATAAGTCAAAACCTGTTATTCCAACATGGAATCTTTGAAAGTTGGAATCTGGAATGTTCCATTTCTAGATTTCCCCTCAACTTTCTTTAAAATTTAAGGCAAAACCCAAAATACGTTTTATCATTGGTGTGTGTGTGTGTAGCTGAACTCTAAAAGCTGTGTGTTATTGTGTTTGTTAGTGACTTACAGTGTAGGAAGTCATCTCTGGTCCTGGGAACAATGTTACTGTGTGTGACTGGAAATAACAGATATAAAACAGTGTAAATATATATATATATATATATATATATATACACAGGTGCTGGTCATATAATTAGAATATCGTGAAAAAGTTAATTTTTTTGTAAATTATTTTAAAAAATGAAACTTTCATTTATTCTAGATTCCCTACATGTAAAGTAAAACATTTCAAAAGTTTTTTTTTTTTTTTTTTTTTTTTTTTTTTTTATTTGTTGATTAGAGTGTACAGCTAATGAAAGTCCAAAATCCAGTATCTCAAAATATTAGAATATTTACATTTGAGTTTCATTAAATGACCATCCCTACAGTATAAAAATCCGGGTATCTCTTGTTCTTTGAAACCACACTAATGGGGAAGACTGCTGACTTGGCAATGGTCCAGGAGACAATCATTGACACCCTCCACAAAGAGAGTAAGTCACAGATGGTCATTACTGAATGGGTGGCTGTTTACAGAGTGATCTATCAAAGCATATTAAATGCAAAGTTGACTGGAAGGAAGAAATTAGGTAGGCAAAGGTGCACAAGCAACAGGGATGACCACAAGCTTGAGAATACTGTCAAGTAAAGCCATTCAAACACTTGGGAGAGCTTCACAATGAGTCAAATGAAGCCGGAGTCAGCGCATCAAGAGTTACCACACTCAGACATCTTCAGGAAAAGGACTACCAAGCCACTTCTGAAACAGAAACACGTCAGAAGTATCTTACCTGGGCTAGAGAGAAAAAGAACTGGACAGTAAACAGTGGTCAAAAGTCCTCTTTTCAGATAAAAGTAAATTTTGCATTTCATGTTGAAATCATGGTCCCAGAGTCTGAAGGAAGACTGGCTGCTTGAAGTCTAGTGTGAAGTTTCTGAAGTCAGTAATGATTTGGGGGCCGTGACCTCTGGTGTTGGTCCATGTGTTTTATCAAGTGCAAAGTCAATGCAGCCATCTTCCAGGAGATTTTGGAGCACTTTATGCTTCCATCTGCTGACAAGCTTTATGGAATGCTGATTTCCTTTTCCAGCAGGACTTTAGCACCTGCCCACAGTGCAAAAACCACTTCCAAGTGGTTTGCTGACCATGATATTACTGTGCTTTATTGGCCAGCCAACATGCCTGACCCTGAATCTATGGGATATTTTAAGAGAAAGATGAGAAACAGTCGATCCAACAATATACAGATGATCTGAAGGCTCAATAGTGCTCAGCAGTGCCACAGGCTGATCACTTCCATGCCACACTTCACTGATGCTGTAATTTGTGCTAGGAGCAAGTCATTTGCTGTAATATGTGCTGCCCAACCAAGTATTGAGTGTACAATGAACATACTTTAAAGAACTTGAACTTTCTGTTTTGAAAATCCATTTTTGATTGATCTTAGGAAATATTCTAATATTTTGAGATACTGGATTTTGGACTTTCATTAGCTGTACGCTCTAATCATCAAAATTAAAAAAAAAAAAAAAAAAACTTTTGAAATGTTTACTTTACATGTAGGGAATCTAGAATATATGAAAGTTTCATTTTTAAAATAATAAAATTATAATTAAAATTATAATATTATAATATAATATTAATAATAAAACTTTTTGATGATGTTCTAATTATATGACCAGCACCTGTATATATATTATATATATAATATATATATAATTATATAGATTGTTTGGTTCTTACAGAGAGCAGATGAATCTGCGGTATTTTACCAGATATATTTTTCATCTCCTCTTTGCAAAAATCCTCCAGTTTCTGTTTCAGCTGACAGACAGATTCTTTCACTCCATCAAAAGAAAAGAGGAAACTGACAGAGATGTTGTCTGTGGATTCAGGAGGAGCTGAGAGAGATTGAAGACTCTACAGGAATACATTGAATAAATCAGAAAAATTGCAGAAAAATCTGCAAATTATCTGTAAATGCAAAGATATTGGCTGACCATCTGCTAATTTCTCACTAAAAAGAATTATAAAGACTTGCTTTCACATATTAGAGCCCCTAAAGGACACACTGATGAAAAAAAAGTTCTGAGGAAAAATATGTCAATGCTTTTGCGGTCTATCACAAATGTCGGGGGACTGCAAAAGATTTGTGAGTGAATGCAAAGTTTCTCATGGGAATGCAAATGTTTTGCTAGCGAATGCAAAGTTTCTAGGGGTCATAAACTAATAAATGTGCTACAAGTATTTAACTAGTAAACTATCAGTATACCTATAAGTTCACGTGTAGTTGCAGTACAAACGAAAACAAAGTTGTAAACCACTTATGTACTCAGTTTACTACTGTTACACTTAAGTATACTTTAATACACTAAAAAGTGGACCAATTTAGTCCCAAGTAGTGTTGGAATAGTAGACTTACATGTATACTACTAGTATATTGATATTAGTATACTTATAAAGTATCCTTAAAAACATACTTGAACTTTAGTTTAGTTTAACTTGGGAAGTATACGTATTTTTTAGTAAGGTTAGCCAACATTCATATCAGCAGAATGACTTGTTTTCATTCATTTGTCTTGTGTCTCCAATCAACAAACTGCATGAGTTTGTCATGACTTGAAATTCTGAGAGTATGATACCTTGTTTCAAAATCTGTTCAGCCTTTACCTGAAGAAAATGGATGTGATCGTCTGTGTGTGAAAGCTGCTCCAGCTCAGTGTTTCTCCTCTTCAGATCATCAATCTCCTGCTTCAGTTGCTCCAGTTGTCCTTCAGCTTGACTCACTGCAGCCTTTTCCCGATCTCTGATCCGCTGTGTCACCTCAAAGCGGCTTCTCTCAATGGAGCGGATCAGTTCCGTAAAGATTCTCTCACTGTCCTTCACTGCTGTTTGTGCAGAGCGCTGTTATGGGACACAAATAACAATCACACAACACATATTTTGTTGATCCTGGAACAACATTCCGGTCTGAAAATTTAGTCTTAACCCTATTCCTACCCCTAAACCTAATCCTACCCATAACTTATCCCTAAAATCAGAGAGGAACGATAGGTGAATAACACTGACGTAGAAGCACCTAACTCTGGTTGCAAGCCTAAACATGACATAAATGGTAAACTTGCCCCTCAAATCTGATTGGTTGATTGGAATGTTGTTCCAGGATCAACAAAGATGTTAATCCAGGAACATGTCATACTTGGCAAAATCACGGTGACCAAGCCCAAACTCAAGTCTCAAACTTCTCCAAACTCACCTTATGAGACTCCACAGCATCTCTCAGCTGCTGAAGATCTTTCTGTCTCTGCTGGATTCTCTGTTGGATTATCCTCTGTGTCTCCTTCAAGTGTTTCTGTAGAGGGGAGGGGAGGAAAAACAGCAAACCTGAGACATATAGCTTTGATAAAGACCACACATTAAGGGGGCTTTATATATAATTATTACTGTCCTCATTATTCTGCAATCATGAATTATTATGAAGCAGAAATAGAACTAGAACTTGGAATAGAACTAGAACTTGGAACTTGAGCGATGTGACAGTTCAACTTGCATGCAAATGCACAGAGCCATCATGTAGTAACTCCCGATGGGAGTGTTGATCACATAATCCACATGATACAGCTGGATACTGCCTGTGAAGAGCAGCACTTGAAGTGTCAGCATTAATACGTCAATGTATAATTTCAGTTCATACCTCTTTCTCAGCTCTCTCTGCTGCAGTTGATACAGTGTCATGGTTTTTATGTTCATCCATTGCACACAGCATGCAGATGGATTGCTGGTCAGTACGGCAGAAAACCAATCGAGGCATATCATGTTGATGGCAGATCATCTGCTGCAGTCGTCCAGTGGCATCAGTCACTTTTGTGTGGTTTTCCTGAGCGAAACTCTTCATGACGCTCAAAATGAGTTTGACAGTAAGATTCCAGACACACCAGACAGGACTTGACGGCTTTGTGTTTTCTTCCAGTACAAACGTCACATTCCACATCTCCAGGAGCAGCAGGAACAGCAGCTTTGAGTTTGGTTTGTTGGACTTTGTTTTTCTTCAGTTTCTCCACCACTTCAGCCAGCATGGTGTTTTTAGCTAAACTAGGTCTTGGACTGAAGGTGTTTCTGCATTGAGGGCAGCTATATACTATAGACTCTCCATAGTCTCTCTTCTGATCCTCTTGATCCCAGCAGTCTTTAATACAGCTCATACAGTAATTGTGTCCACAAGGAATGGCCACTGGATCCTTCAGAACATCCAGACACACTGCACAGATGAACTGCTCCACTGAAACACTGGCTTCAGCCATTTCACTGCATGTACAACAATAAAGAAAGACATACAACAGCTTCACAACAGATTAGTTTTTGTTTCTTTTAACTGAGTTTCCTGTTTCTGTGTTTTGAGAGACGTGTGCAAAAAAAGGCGTGTCTGTAAACTCATATATTATGTCCACTAGGTGTCAGTATCATCCAGAAACTGTCGAGTTAGAGAGAATACAAAGTTGCTGTGAGCCAGAAAAGTAGCCTACATAAATGTCAGCATTAAAAAGGAACCCTATCTATTTTCTAAAAGCATGTTATTGATTTTAACCTGTTAACTGTCAGTGTCCCACTAGCAGGACACAGGGTGCACTTTTTGTTAATTGCCTTTTTATCATATATTTTAGCAATCGTCATAAATTAGGTAGACTATTATACGAAAGCTTAAACACTTATTCTTTCACATCCTGTGAAAACCGTTTTAAAATGGGCTCCTTCCCCTAGGACAGTGGTTCCCAACCACATTCCTGGAGGACCCCCAACACTGCACATTTTGCATGTCTCCTTGATCAAGCACACGTGAATCAAGTCATTAGCAGAGACTCCAAGACCAGAAATGGGTGTGTCAGACAAAGGAGACATGGAAAATGTGCAGTGTTGGGGGTCCTCCAGGAATGTGGTTGGGAACCACTGCCCTAGGAGTATGTTTCATATTACAAAATTTACTGCATAGGTGCATCCTTCACAAAACAAATTGTTAGTGTCACCCGGTATAGCTATTTTTATAGCGTCTAAATATCTACATTTTTGTGATATCAACAATTTGGAGCACAACTTGGTTATGGCCAAGTCAGAGTCCAAATAATTTTTTTAAAATATATTTTATATATAAAAAATGTTAGTACAGTGCTTTCACTTAAGCAATAATCTGCCCAGTGTCTTTAAAAAGACATCTGTATTCTACGGCATTCAGTTAATAGGTTAATATGAACAAATGTACAAAATTTAAAATAAGTTTAAGATGACATGTTTTAATTTGGGTTTTCATCGGTTTTAAGGGCTTTTCACACTTGATATATTATAACCCTGGGTCATTCTAAACCCCGCATAAACTGAATCCTCGGTTATTTTGTTTCACGTTTCACATGCTCATAATTTACCCGGGGTCAAAATTAATCCCGGGTATTCATAAGATGACGTTTCACACTAGAGGGTATGCACGTGACGTCACCGTCGACCGTTACGACTGCGGTCACGGCCACTGAGTGGCAAAAGACTGAAGGGGCTCGCACACCGGACACGAAGCTCAGCGCCTCGCCACGTCTTTAAAATTCGAACGCATTGTTATGAGTGTACGAACACCGGCGGCGACATTCGGCGCCTGTCCGCGGCGCCCAGCTACGACTCAGAAAAAAATATAAAAACAATGTGTTCGAATTTGAAAGACGTGTTGCGGCGCTGAGCTTCGCGTCCGGTGTGCGAGCCCCTTGAGCAGCAGCATTGGTTTTCAGCGTGAATGTCGCGAAAAACACACAAAACACATACAAAACGGGAAAGAGCTTTGTGATTGACTGTACAAATAGCTTGACACAAACCCTGAGGTATATATTAAAAACTGAAGAAAGCAACGGGGGAAAAAAAAGCATATGATTTTGAGGTAAATCATACCGTATATATTGTATTATATATTATATTATATATTGATATTAGTTGAAACTCATCAATTATTATTTCCATCTTATATTCTGCACCATTTGGGTGTTTTTCAATAAACAACACTGACAAAAACTATACTATAAAACTATATATGTTTTAGGGCTGGACAATATCACGATATAACATTGATACAAGTGATTACGCGGATTTAAACCTACTGATATTGTAGTTATATAAAATATTCACAGGCAGTTTTGCTTTATGTATTTCCCCGCTGTTAATCAGGCACATATAAATGTCAGGAAACACGACTCCAGATGAGGGCCCTATCTTGCACCCAGCGCAATTGACTTTGTACACCGACGCATTGTCATTCCTATTTGCACCCGCGCAAAGCGCGCTTTTCCCTCCACAGAAGCACGTCGCTAAACTAGTGAATGAACTTGCGCTCCCTGGGCGGTTCAGCGCAAAAAAGGAGGCGTGTTCCGGCGCAAACAATCCCTGGTGCTATTTTGCTGTTCCATTAAACAATTGCGCCACTGACCAAAAAAACCTAGTCTAAAGTCAATGGCGCAATATTTTTTTGTTAGAGCGCGTTGGTAGAAACTGCGCCTCTGGGCGCGTCCACAGTGCGCGTTGACTTTGCTTATTACACACAGGGATGCGCATCACACAAACATGCCAAACATAAAACAAAAGGATTATAGTGTAAAAGAATATTATTGTGTAGGCTACATAAATATAAAAATGTAATGATGAATAGTAATTGCGTGTATTAGATTAGGCTACCTATTTCAGTTCAGCCTGCTATTACAATAATGATGAACGAAATTGGCTAATTAATGGACAATCGTGCCATAAACACACACATATATATTAACGACTCATCGCGCGGAGCTATTTGAAAGCCTGCATCCAACGCAGACGACTGAAAGATTGACTGGCCACTTAACAGGCAATTTCAGCTTTTCCGCCAACAAATTCCGTCATGTAAATATCAATCCGCCATGGCGCGAGCGCATCTCGCTCTTAAAGGGAATGGTAGATGACACTCTGATTGGTTTATTTCACGTTACGCCCAAACCACACCTATGAATAATGAAGCTACTTCAACCAACCCATTTTAGATTTGCGCGGGCGCAAGAGCCATTTATCCCGCCGGGAAAATAGCAACAGCGCCGAGACCCGCCCACAAAGTTACTTGCGCTTCGCGCTTTGACACTTGCGTTTCAGATCGTTAAAATAGGGCCCTGAATGTCAATATGGGTTTATTTGACAAGTTGTAGGGAACACATTCAATTCCAACCTTAGTGTAACTCGTTAGTTACTCGCGTTTCGCAGTTTCCCCTATTAAATCCAGTCATGCAGAAGGTTGAAGGTCAAAATTAGAGTTTCAGTGCAGCTTCAAAGGGCATATTCTACTTACGAAAAAAATGAACTGGCGCCATGTTTGTTCCGTAAGTTGAATAGGGAAGGCGTAGGACATACAGCGTAAGCTTTTTGAAGAATACGGAAAGCGGAAGCACGTGCAAGGCGATCATTTGTGTTTATAAAGCATATACAGTTGTATTTTTGTAGAAAATGACCGATCGTTTCGCTAGATACGACCCTTATGCTCATCTGGTATCGTTTAAAGCCCTTTGAAGGTGCGTTTGGAGGCCATTGAAGTCCACTATAAGGAGAAAATCCTGGAATGTTTTCATCAAAAACTTCATTTCTTTTCGACCGAAGAAAGAAAGACATGAACATCTTGGATGACATGGGAGTGAGTAAATTATCAGGAAAGTTTTTTTGTAAGTGGACTAAATCTTTAAACGCAGTCTGAAAACCCCTTAGAAAACTTGGATATATCAAAGAATTTAAAAAGTGTGATTTCTATACTTGGAAATGTCATTGAAAGAATGAAATCTGAAGTTATGAACATTTTTGACAAGTTATGTCAAGCTCTAAAATATTTTATTTGGTAGAAATCGTTTGTGAGTAAAAACAAGTTTAAAATCACTGTAAATCACAAATAGTCATGTAAATTGCATAATAAAAAGTGTAAACCCTGAAGAGCAGCTTTGTCAATACATCCTTTTTTTCTTAACAAAATGTGAGTGGTGTTTCTCATTGAAAAAATTTGACGCCAATGCTAAGATGCTGGTGAAGGTTGCTCGCTGGCCCAGCAGAGCTCAGTATTATCATACAACAATTATGAGAGTGATGAGAGTTCTGATCACTAAAGTGATTGAGATCTGTTAATAATGCCTACTTATCTAGGATATCTACTTAGAATGCATGCTGAGAGCTGTTCACTTTTTTATTAATCAACTCATTTTCAGGTCAGATGTGGTGCAGTAGGTGCACAGTCAGGTATCTTTTATCCTGGTTCAGTCTCTGTTCCTGTTTTGCCAAATTTATTTCCAGTGTGCAGCGTCAGCATGTCCTGAGAAGGCTTTTTATCTACACCAGGCAAATTGCTGAGATCACACACCATCTTTTTTCCCCCTTTTCTTTCTTTCTTTCTTTCTTTTCTTGCTAACATAGCATCTGTCTGGGCTGTATCTTGGCTCAGACAGCCTGATGGGGCCTCACATTAGAGAGCCTGAAATGCTCTGGACCTGCTTTGAGTGATTCACATGAATGAAGCTGATGTGACCATCACCTGACAGGATAAACAAAGAGTTCAGATCAGTGAAGCAGTCTGAAATTGAAAAATGAAGCTGTAAAATATAACATGAATTTACAGAATATGTTAGTTCATTAACCTATTTCTCAAGGTCACACAGGTGTCTTATAGCAGATCAAGCATAGATGTAGTTCACTATATGAACATGTTTCAACTAACACCAGTTTTTTCTTTATTTCACTAAATTACCAGTTGATTAAATTCATGATTCATTGTTATATTGTATTCATTGTCAAGGTAATTCACATTTGTTTATAGCACTTTTTACAACAGAGATTGTTTCAAAGCAGCTTCATAGTAATAAACACAATAATAACAGTGTTGTTGTAAAATAATCAATTATGAAACAAAGCTGTAAAGCAGCTCCATAGAAGACAATCGTTTCATTATTCAGCTCAATTTAGTTCAATGTTTAAATTCAGTTCAATAACGGTTGTGAAGTTCAATTCAGCTACAAGAAGCTCTAGAGAAGGCAATAGTTCAGTTCAGTGTTGACTCTTGTCACTGATTCTACATGCTTTGGTACCATAATTATATTTTTATGGTTTCATGCATTTCTGCTGATATGAAAGGCAGTGATGGTGTGAAAGTGCACTTATAGCCAAAGGCTGATTGTTTGAAAGCATATTTTACTAAAGGCTATTGTATTCTCACAACAGGGTTGGGGGTCAAGAGAAGGGCCACAGTTGCAGACAACAAAGACAACTGTCAGAGAGCATGGACTGAGTATAAGAGCTTTTATTTGGTGAAAGTGGAAGGAATTGTCAAGATTTTTAACATCAATACTTCTTAGAAGTTCAGCCTCTGTTGAAGTATAGGACTAAATAACATTTATATAAAGTAATTAAGTATGACAGTGATTTCACTGTAGCTTATTTCTTATTAATTTTATGTAGTGTTATACTCTTCCCATGTTACACTCCTTAATAAAGGCCTTCTTTATTAAGTATGCATTGCATTTGTGTAAAAGAAGTTTCGTCTGCTCACCAAGGGTGCATTTACTTAATTAAAAAATACAGTATAAAAACAGTATATTGTGAATATTAATTACAATTAAAATGACTGTTTTCTATTTGAAAATATTTTAAAATGTAATTTATTCTTGTGTTGGCAAAGTTGAATTTCAGCATCGTTAATCCAGTCTTCAGTGTCACATGATCCTTCAGAAACATTCTAATATGATGATCTGCTGCTCAAGAAACATTATTGACAATTGTACAAAATATTGTGTACAATTTTTTTTTTCAGGTTTCTTTGATGAATGAATAGAAAGTTCAAAAGAACAGAGTTTATTTGAAATCTAATTTTTGTTACATTATAAAGTCTTTACTGCCACTTTTGATTGATTTAATGCATCCTTGCTGAATAAAAGTATTAATTTCTTTAATTTCTTTAAAAAAAAATAAAAAATAAAAATCTTACTGACCCCAAACTTTGAACGGTAGTGTATAATGCTACAGAAGCTTGTATTTCAGATAAATGCTGTTCTTTTGAACTTTCTATTCATCAAGGAATCCTAAAAAAAAAAGTACACAACTGTTTTCAACATTGAAAAAAATAATCATAAATGTTTATTGAGCAGCAAATCAGCATATTAGAATGATTCTGAAGGATCATGTGACACTGAAGAGGGAGTAATGATGCTGAAAATTCAGCTTGCCAACACGAGAATAAATTACTTTGTAAAATAATTCACAATATTACTGTTTTTACTGTATTTTAATTAAATAAATTAAGCCTTGGTGAGCAGACGAAACTTCTTTTAAAAAACAAAAATCGTACCGATCCCAAACTTTTGAGCGGTAGGTGTGTATATAAATCTATCTATATCTATCTATCTATCTATATATATATATATATATATATATATTTAACAAGTTATGAAGTAAAACATCTAGCTTCTGCCAGAACCGCCTTCCGAAAAAAACGGAACTGGCGTCGTGTCAGTTACACTTTTTCCATAAGTTGAATAGGGAAGGCGTAGGACGTAGCGTAAGCTTTGTGAACTGCAAGAGTTTTACATTTTTTCCTAAGTAGAATATGGAAGGCGGTCTGGCAGAAGCTAGATATTTACTCATAACTTATTAAATATGGATATTTTTTTTTTTTATACAAATGCATCGCTTTGCTTCAGATTTATTACCCCCTGGAGCTGTGTGGGTATGTTTATGATGGATGGATGTGGATGCAGACACTTTCTTCAGCTTATACTCATTGATCCCTGCCATTATAAAGCTTGGAAGCGTATTAATATTTCTCTGAATTGTTCATCAGAAGAATAAAGTCATATACACCTAAGATGGCTTGAGGTGAGTAAAGCTTAGGGTAATTTCATTTTGAAAGTGAAACTAATCCTTTAATCACCAAAACATATGCTTTTACTTTTGAAAGTCCAAATGTGTATAGACACTTTTATCCAAATTTCTCATAGGTTATTTGGGAACACTTTACAATAAGGTTCCATTTGTTATAGTTAACTACATTAGTTAACATGAATTAACATGAATGTTAATTTCAACATTTACTATACATTACTAAAATCAAAAGTTCTCTATGTTAATATTATTTTAATGGATCTAAGTTAGCATGAATTAACTTTAGTCATATAAAAATATACTGTTTAATGTCAAAGACTAATAATAACACAAGACAGTCACGATTATTGTTTTGAATGGGAGAAAGAGTAACGCGCAATATGGCGGAATAAGTCCCGCCTTCTAAATAAGAGCCAATCGCCGACTGGTAAAGTCATCGCGTCACTTCAGCGGCCGTTAGAATCACCGGTTTCTATAGAAACAGTCAGACGCGCGCCTCCGAAGAGACGCGCATTTAGGTCTGCGCATGCGCATTAGCTTGATCCAGCCTGAAAAATACAGTTTTTTTTGTCATGATTCAAGCGTTTAGAAACTAAATTTATGAAGGCCGGTTGTTGTTAGATTTCATTGGTGATTTCAAATATGAAATTAATCGTAAGGTTAGCGAACAGTTTTGGAGAATTGATGTTTCCCCATTCAAAGAGATTGCATGATGCCCAGGACGCCCGAGAGGCGTTTCAAAGATGGCCGCCGAGTGAAATGACTTGTCTTAAAGGACTTTGCTAATGTTAACCAAGATTAATAAATACTGTAACAAATACATAAGGCCGGTTTCACAGACAGGGCTTAGGCCTTATTTCAATTAGGGTATTTAAAGTTTCTTTATAAAACTACCCTCGAAAAAAACATTACTGTGTATCTTTAGACAAAACAATGGCACTGACAAATTTTTACTGACATGTCAGTGCAAGTTGCTTTCAGTTAAAACAGCTCAAACATGCATTTTAGTCTAAGACTAGCTTAAGCCTTGTCTGTGAAACCAGAGGATAGTGCTTATTAGTTGTTAATTGCAATGCATTAACTAACTTTAACTAATGTAACCTAATTTAAAGTGTACTGTTATTCTGCAGTATCCATAATGATTATGATGTCATCTCTTCTATACTGTGTAGATGTACTTTCATATCTGTCATCCTCATGCTTCAGGCCTGAGTCATTCAAAGCACTCTTACCATCAGGCAAAAAATAACTGAAAGTCAATTTTGTACAAGATGAATTTACTACCTTAAATGCCCTGGTTTTGAATGAGAATATGTCCTTGGTTTAGTACAATGTAGGCTGTGTGGACTGCATCTGCAGGGGTGTAAAGCAATGGCAGTTTATTACAATATTCCAGTATTATTCTGGTAAAAAATTTTACATTACGAGTACTATTGAAACAGACAGCTTCAGATTTCAGATTTTATTTTGGGCATATTTTGGACATATATTATTATTATTATTATTATTTTTTATTTTTTTTTTTTTTACAGATAAATTATTTATAATAATTAGCACTGCAATATTCCATAAAATACAATAATTGTTATTTCATGGTGACTTTAGAATATTTTTGTTCCCCCCTATTTAATAAACTCTAGCTTTATTACAAAACATCTCAAGCAACTTTAAGTGTTCTCTATTTGTGTCACATGTCATTTTCTATTTCCTGCTCTAGTCTTACTGAGAATTGTTGATGGAAGGCTGCGAGCACAGGCTTGTCACCCGAGGAAAGAGATTGCTCACAATTATGACTAGGTTTGACATTATTTTGTACATGGTGCAAGTTGGTTATATGAGCAGGAAAGAGGAGATTATGGGGGATGCTGTACACTAATCATGTCATTCCACCCAAATGGGCCAGGAACTATAGGACTGGGAACAAGTGCCATTGGGCATTAACATCAGAATGTTGCTCTCAAAATACACTTTGTTTTATATCATGATTTCTATCTTAAAACTCTTGAAATGTGTAGTTTTTGTACCATCAATGGTTGCAATTTATGTTAAGGTGATATTGTTAAAGTGTAATTACATGAGTAAGTACTGAGTAATATTACTTAACTACATGTACTAACTATAGGGTTAAGGTTAGGGTTGATTGCTTAATTATGCATAATTAAATGTAATATTAAAATAAAATGTTACTTAAACAGATCTAAGTTTTTAAAGCATCATAGCATTTAGACTTTTCAGAAAGTCAACCTACAAATGATTTCTGGTTTCAAGGACTTTTATTTGGACATTCATTTCACCCAGTTATGTCAGTATTCATGTGTCTCTTGTTTGTTCCTATTCCTGTTTTCTTAGTTACTGATTGTTGACTATATACAAAGCCACTTGAAGGCAAGCCTGCAAGCAAGGTCTGCAATAAAAAAAAGTGTAACGCCTGCTAATGGTATGCAGGGAAGGAGACCAGAGGCCATTTTTTTTAATGGATGCCAATGGAGGAGAGGCTTCACTACACTGAATAAACTGCTTTTGTGGGAAAACAGATTATCATTTAGCCCATCGGCTAATCTTCCACATGTTTGCTCTTAAACATCATTTTGGATTAATCTATTCTACACCCCCCAAAAATTCTGTTTTATAAGAGAAGTCGTGGACAATTGTGCGACAGGTATGATTCAGTTAACAGCACTTCTCATTCATTTTTATGGTATCCGCAAACAGCGATTGACTGTCGCACAACTCTGAACGAAATTCAATGACGTCAAGGAAGTAATGTGATTGGTTATCAATGCACACATGATCCAAGTTAAAGGTGCTCTAAGCGATCCTGGGTGGAGTAACTTTCCATGGTTACCAATTAGTTTCACCTGTCTCTTGTTTAGTTCTCATTATGTCTGTTATATATATATATATATATATAATATAATATCTGATATATATATATATATATTTAATCTGGCCACTGCTAGACAGCAGAATACACCCATATAAATATTTCTTTGTTCTTAAGTCACCCTGTCACAATAAAGTCTGTCATTTTTTTTTTTTCTTCTGTGGCTATTTTAGCACAGTGCTGATTGTGTTAAGTGTGGTGTAATTTGTCCTCTGGTTATGCAACACTGTTGAAGTGCATGTCTGTTTTAAGTGTTACTTTGTGCAGGGCTGACATTCATAAACTGCTGTAACAGCACTAGCTAACATTAGCACAACACAAAGCAACGTCGAGCCAAAATCTGCCCAGAAACTAAACATCATTCATCATACATGACAACACCATCCTCTAGTTGTATAAAGTAATGTCAATGTTGTGCTATATGTACTACAGGGATAAAGTTAGCATAAAGAAACTCAGTTTCTCTCTAATCTACACAGCACATCAATGATGTTATAGGTAATTCCAGTGAGTATTCCATAAATACTAATATTGGGAAATATTGAGCAGAATGAATTGTGTAAATTATTTACAAAAACATTCTTATTTAAACTGAGGCACTGGCTTGAATGTGACAATATACATAAGAATTGTTTTACAGAAATGCATTCTGTTCACATTTTTATAGTCTGTATCATATAGCATTATGGCAAAATAATTGTTTTACTTTCCTTGTTTAATATTAAACGTGGATTACAATATGCATAATTAATAGGATTTACAGAACAAAATAAACCCAGCCATTATCCAAACAAACCATAACCACAACCATCAATCATTTTTAAATGTCATCCAAACACACAATAAAAGTAAGGTACAGTATTTAAATACTGAGGCCACACTGTTGCTGCTAGCAGAAGTCAAATTCACAAATTCAAGGCCTAATGTTATAGGAATAGCTAAAACTGCAAATTCACTCAGCACCGTGTAAATTCAAACAGTATGTGATTTTCTTTTTTTTCTTCTGTGGAATACAGGAGGAAGAATATAGCACAAATTTCACACTTCCCTTCTCCATACAATGATAGGGAATGAGGATGGATGCTGCTGAGCTCCAAAAATGACAAAATAGAACAAAACAAAACTATAAAAGCATACCATACAAATTGTGCACTATAGTTTTGTGTTCAGAACACATTATTTGCTGAAAGTCTATGTTAATTGCAGCTCTGAAATCTCATTTGCATTCATATCCATACAAATATGGCACATAAAGACACTTTGAGCCAGGTTTGAAGTCTGTGATGGCAAACAGATTTGGTTCTCACGTGTCTTGGGCTGTTAGTGATGTCCCATGCATGAATATGAGCTTGCGTGAATGATATTGGAGAGATGCACAGGGGTTTTCTGTAAATCACAACAAACATTTTTGGACAGTCTGTTCACTTTTGTTATATTGAAAAACATCATTCAGAACATCTCCTTTTGAGTTCCAGGAAAGAAATAAATGTAATTTAGATTTGAAATAATGAGCAACTTATCCTTCTGCTGTAAAACTGTTAGGCAAGACTAGATGACATATATTAGTCACTGTAAATAAGCTCATACTCACAAATTGTAAATGAGACCAACAAAATGCTGTAGGATGGAGTCTTTTAGGGCCTGTTTACACACCTGATAACTTCATGCGTTTTATCTGATCGGATAATTAATAGATTGTGAAAAGACCAGGTGTAAATGCCCTCTGAAGCACATTCAAGACAGATTTAAACCCAATTGCTCAAAACACTTCAGGAGGTGGTTTGACATGCATTCCAGATTTGTCTGGACAATTGTAAATACATTTGGTTGTTGAAGCCATATGTAAATTGTACTTCTCCCAAAATCGTAAAAAAATAAATGTTTGTGTGCATATAGCGTGGGAATCGAAGATTGGATTTATATTCCGACACATTTATGTGACCAAGTGTATATGGAAGAGTTTTAACAAAACGTACTCGGTTACTAACGTAACCTCGGTTCCCTGAGATACGGAACGAGTACTGCGTATGGGGAAAGGTCTCCTTTTTCCCCGTTACTGAAGCCTCTTTCAATAACGCAGTGTAACTGCATCGTCATTGGTTCACTCATAGACAAGTTGTTGAACCAATGACGGCGCGGCATAGCTGCGCGGCCTATGGCGACAAAACGCGCGAATATTCTCGCTGAAATGGGCGGGGTTTAGGGCTATATAAGCAGGCATTTCGCCATAGGATTTCAGGTCATTTGACTGAAGCGACGACACTGAAGCCGCAGCCTCGTGGCACGGCATGTATCGCAGTACTCGTTCCGTATCTCAGGGAACCGAGGTTACGTTAGTAACCGAGTACGTTCCCTTTCGATACTTCACTCGTACTGCGTATGGGGAATGAATTCAACCACGCTGTGCCACGGCAGGGAACGACTGGACTTGTCTTGGACACCGCGAGGGAACCAGAGGACAAGTGAGAAGGCCGGAGCCATCGAACCCTTGTTACACTACCAAATGGGGAGTTAACTCCCAGAGTGGCATGAAGCGGAGCTCGATAGAGGCCGCTGGTTCATACCGAGAGGACCCGAGCTTGTAAGGTCGGGACGTCCAAATGATAAAATCTGACAAAAGTGGATGGCGAGGACCAGGCGGCCGCCTCACAGATGTCTTTAATTGAAACTCCACTAGACCAGGCCCAAGAGGAAGCCATTCCTCTAGTGGAGTGCGCTCTAACTCCTATGGGGCAGTTGAGGCCCATAGAGGAGTAACAAAGAGTGATAGCGTCGACTATCCAACGCGCAAGACGCTGCTTTGAGACCGAAGACCCTTTGGTGCGGCCGCCAAAGCAGATAAAGAGCTGATCGGGGTTGCCGGAAAGGCTGTGATCGCTCAACGTAGGTCCTTAATGCCCTGACGGGGCAGAGCAATTCCAGCTCTTGCTCGTCCGACGAGGGAGGAAGTGCTGAGAGGGAAATGACCTGTGCTCTGAATGGAGTCAAGAGCACCTTAGGGATGTAGCCATGCCTAGGTTTCAAAACGACCTTGGAGTTGTTGGGCCCGAACTCAAGGCATGCAGGGCTCACGGAGAGGGCCTGCAAGTCGCCAACACGCTTAACCAATGCTAGTGCAAGTAGCAGAGCGGTTTTGAGCGTCAGGGGCCTGAGGTCAGCTGAACACAGTGGCTCAAAGGGAGGCCCTTTGAGAGCTCTGAGGACCAAAAAGAGATCCCAGGTGGGAAGGGTGAGAGGACGAGGTGGATTCAATCGCCTAAAACCTCTCAAGAAACGCACCACAAGGTTGTTTCGTCCCACTGACTGGCCAGCAATAGGAGCGTGAAACGCTGCGATGGCTGCTACGTAAACTTTGAGCGTTGAAGGGGTGTGACCTAATTCTAAACGCTCCTGGAGGAAAGACAGTATCGGAGATACGTCACACTCCACTGGGTCTATGTTGCGTGCAGAACACCAGCCAACAAAGACCGACCATTTCTGGGCGTAGAGGCATCTCGTGGACGGAGCTCTCACCTGAGAGATGGTATTCAGCACGTCCCCTGGGAGGTTAGCAGGCTCCCATCGAGGGACCAGAGGTGCAGAGCCCAGAGTTCTGGCTGGGGATGCCAAATCGTCCTGCTCGCCTGAGAGAGGAGGTCCCATCTCAGGGGGATCGGCCACAAAGCTTTCGTGGAAAGCCTGAACAGCTCTGAGGACCAAACTTGGCTCCTCCAGAGCGGGGGCCACCAGGAGGACTCTGTGCTTGTCTTCCCCGATTCGTCTGATGATCTGCGAGATCAGAGCGATCAGGGGAAAGGTGTAAAGGAGGGTGCTGGGCCAGACGTGAGCCAGTGCATCGTCCTCCTTCGAGAAATAAATTGGGCAGTGAGAGTTGTCTTCTGAGGCGAAAAGGTCTACCTCTGCCTTCCTGAAGAACTCCCAGATCGTGAGAATCATCTGGGGGTGGAGCATCCACTCGTCTGAGAGGACATTGCCCCGAGATAGCATATCTGCTGCTATCTGCAAACTGGAGTGAGTAGCCTTGAAATATTATCCCCAGAACCCACTTGATACTCCGGGGATGGCCTGCCAGGCCAGCATGACAAGGGGTTGAATGGCGCCGGGTGACGGGCCGCTGGGAGGGGGCCCGCACACCGGCGAGTTTTTAGAAATGCTCATGCATCCTCATGAACGTGGCTTGCGGGGTGAAACCGGCAAACGACACGCTGAGAAAACTGAGCAAACAGATATATGCTTCTTGGAAAAAAATATACATCATGAGTCCCACCTGAGTCAGGGGAGAGCGTCAAGGTATATTCAGCTGAGCGGTGTCGGAAGTGAGACCGCTCTTCCTCAATGAACATGGCTTGCGGGGCAGAGCCAGCAAGTCACATGAACAGAGGTCCAGCATAATGAGCATGTTAGTTCCACCGAGCACGAGTGAGCATTGAGCTCGCTTTCAGTGAGCGCATACGTCCTTATGAACGTGGCTTGCAGGGGCAGGGCCGGCAAGCGACACGCAGAGAGACTAGAATAAATATGCTACATCGACTGATATACTGAATATATAAATAACATAGGTCTCACCTGAGACGGGTGAGAGTGTCATTATATTTCTCAAAGAACGCGGTTTGCAGGGCAGAACCGGCAAGCAATGCGCTGAGAAATTCAGCAAACTCGGCAGAAATACACTGTATCAACTGAAATATATATATATAACATATGTCTCACCCGAGACAGGGGGAGAGCGACATGTTATATTTCTCAATGAATGCGACTTGCGGGGCGGAACCGGCAAGCAACGCGTAGAGAAACTCAGCGCAAACAGCAGAATCAGCTCCAATAATAGAGTATATAAACATGTTTCTCACCCAAGCTAAGGAAGAAAGTCATGTCATATTTCTGAACTAACGCGGCTCGCGGGGGAGGGACCGGCGAGCGACGCGCATTGAGATGAGGAGAAATACACTCAATCAGATAGAAAATGTATCATGAGTCTCGCCTAAGTCAGGGGAGAGCATCATGTCAAATTCAGCTGAGAGTGAGAGCTCGCTCTCGCGCTCCCGAGTGAGAGCACGCATCCTCAACGAACGCGGTTTGCGGGGGAGGACCCGGCAAATGACGCGTTCGGAGAGACGGCATTTGAAGCAAACGCCAGCGAGAAAGTAGAAAAATAAGCTCTGTACTCACCTGACGGAAGACGGCAGGGGATGAGCTGAATGCTCTCAATGCTGAAAGCGGCACGAGGGCGGCGCGGTGAACAGCTGCTAGAGAGCGAAGATCCGCGGAGCGAGGGGCTCTGCATGGCCACAGCTGTGGTGCGGCATTGAGGCATGCCGCCACCGTGAAAACCGCGATTGAGCTCTTTTAGAGCGGCGAGAGCCGCTGGGAAAGCTCTTTTAGAAAGCGGCGTTAAGCCACGGAAAATGCTCTTTAAACGGCGCCGGATGGCGGCAGGAGACGCGCTGAGAGGCGGCCGGAAACGGGAAGCGGGCGGCTCGAGAGGCGGCAGTCTGCGAGGGCGCCGGCGCTATCTTCGTCCGGTGGTCTCAGCTCAGTCCGCTGCGGGAGCCTCTTCAATGGCGGCGAGAACTTCTCCCAGGCGAGCTTCTTCCAGGCGGCGAAGGCTTCAGCCGGAGATCAGCGAAGAGCGATGTGAAGTTGTCGCTGAAGGAGAGAGAACTGAAATCCTATGGCGAAGTGCCTGCTTATATAGCCCTAAACCCCGCCCATTTCGGCGGGAATATTCACATGCTTTGTCGCCATAGGCCGCACAGCTATGCCGCCGTCATTGGTTCAACAACTTGTCTATGAGTGAACCAATGACGATGCAGTTACACTGCGTTATTGAAAAAGGCTTCAGTAACGGGGAAAAAGGAGACCTTTCCCCATACGCAGTACGAGTGAAGTATCGAAAGGGAACAGATAGCCATCCGATCAGTAAAAACACACAAAGTGACCAGGTGTAAACAGGCTTTTAGTGACGAGGCCAGCCTCATGATGAAGATATGGCTGGTGATGGCTGATGGGTAACTTACACCAACTATAGGATGACAGAATTTTCATTTTTGGTGAACTGTTCTTGTAAATACTTGCATTGAAACATTTGCTTTCAAGAAAATTGACAGTAAATCAATTATCAATGTTCATTGAATGTGTGAGAGAAGGTGGCTTGTCCTTGCTAATTAGCTGCCTTTAAAATGTATGCATAAATTGAGGGATCATATTTGACAATGTCAGTGTTAGACTCAAATCTCAACAATGTTAAGAAGTTACAAGGTCCAATCACATAAGCCACTGCTCTTTCTCCTTACTAAAATGTTCCGCCCACTTCCTGGTGAGCTCCAGGTAGTGGTCTGGCTGATGGGGTTTGTAGTCCAAATACAGACGGGCCACAGTCTTCTTGGGCACAGCCCTCTCAATCTGAGTTCCTTCATGCCACTCATTAAATGATGTTACTGTGATTATATCAGGCCTTACTGATATTGCTGCCTGCAAAGAGGTCTCGTAATATCGTCCATTCACTCTGTTGCGCGTGTTGTGGTTGTTCCACGGCCGGACGGCGGTGTCCATATAACCAGGTCCTGCACTAGGTACAAACAGTAAGTTGTTCTTGTCACAGAAAGCTTTGATTGCTTTCCAGTTCTGGTGAGAAGATCCAAACGAAAAGCCATTAGAAGCAAAATAGGTGTACATGCCGTCAAAACCACCAGCTTGGATATCTTGCTTGTGGCGCTCTTCCACAATGAGGGCAATGAAGATGCCATCATAAGGAGTTCCTCGGAGACTGTGAGACCCTCTGACGGTTAGCAGCTCAGCCCAAGCCTCAGGTGGCATAAGGTAGGAGTCGTACACATAAAAGAGTGGAAGGACCTTCCCAGTGCTGGACTTAAACCTGTAGAAAGCCCCATGTTTCCCATATCTGTAAAAAGATTTCAGGAGCTCATTTTAGAGCTAAGCATGTATCACAGTTGTAATATTATAGTACATATACACACTGTATTTGTTATTTATAATTTTTTTTTTTTTACATAAAAATATTACATTTATTGGTAACACTAAAAAAGCTCAATTCATTACCATAATGCATTAGGTACAGTTTTTGGCATATCAGGTTGGTTTAGTTAACATATTGTGAAAGCATCAATTAACTGTGAAGATTAAATTTATTAATTAATATTACTTAATATACTTAGATTTATATTGTTGTTGTACTTAGAAATGTTGTTAATTGTTAGTTCATGATACTCACCCCCAGTTTCACAAACAAGGCTTAAGCTTAGTCTTAGACTAAAATGTATGTTTGAGCTGTTTTAACTGAAAGCAACTTGCACTGACACATCTCAAAATATGTCAGTGCCATTGTTTTGTCTCAAGATGTACACCAGTAATGTTTTTTAGGCATGTTTATAAAAGCTACTTAAATGTCCTAATTGAACTAAGACCAAATCCTGGCTTAATCTAAGCCCTGTCTGTGAAACCAGGCTGATGAATTTAGCCTTATTGTAAAATGTTACCCATTTCTTTTTTCTGTGGAGCACAAAATATATTCTGGCAACCAAACAGTTTTGGTTACCATTGACTGCCACTGTATGAAAAAACAAAAAACACGGTACGGTGCAGTACAGTACAGTGTGGTACGCAATTATTTCCGTTTCCATTGTCAGAAGTTGTGAATGGTACCAAAATACCGTACCACTTTTTTGGGACCCTTCCGTTGGGGTACCTAGCACAATAGTACCGGTACCAAAAGGGTGGAGCTACGCTTCCTGCAGAACATTGATTGGTTGACAGAGAATCGTCACTTGCGAGTGCTACAAGGTAGGGCTGGGCGATATATTGCATGCGATTCTCACGCGCATTTCGTCAGTAAAGCCGGTTCCCTGATTACCTCTAAATCGCTGCTTTCAAATGGAGCGGCATTTAATAGACAAAGCCGTAGATCACTGATAAGCCACGCAAAATCGGTTCAGTATCGAAGTCGATTCATCTTCGATACTGAACGCGATTTTGCGTGGTTCTCCGTGAACTACGGCTTTGTCTATTAAATGCCGCTCCATTTGAAAGCAGGTGATGGCGATTTAGAGGTAATCAGGGAACCGGCTTTACTGACGAAATGCGCGTGAGAATCGCATGCAATATATCGCCCAGCCCTACTACAAGGGGAACGACAACACAATACCATTGCAACACAATGTGTATTTTTTGGCTGTTTTTCCTTAAACAAAGCTGCTGTATTTCCTCCATTGTTGTTTAGTGTCACTTTCTTCTTCACACAAGAACGACGTTGATTTCTACTTTCCGGCATACACCACGCCTATCAAGTAAGGGTACTGTTGGCAGTGGAAACGCAAGCTGGATCAGGATTTACTGTCCTGAATCGTACTGTACTGTACTGTACTGAATTTAACGAGCCATAAGTCATCTCTCAAAATTTCTTCTTTTATTTTCCAAATGTCAAAAATGTTTGGAACAATATGCGGGGGAGTAAATGATGACAGAATTTTAATTTTTGGGTGAATTATCCCTTTATCCTTAGTTAGATGTTAATCTAAACATTTACTTATAAATTTTTAAAATCAAAAGTTGTTAATTCATTTTAAAATTAATTAAAAAAAAATATTTTTATTCATCAACTAATGGTAACAAAGATAAAGAAATAATGGCTAACACTTTACAATAAGGTTCCACCTGTATCTATTAATATTATTTAATATTAATATTATTTAATGGACCTGAGCTAACGTGAACTAGCAATGAGCAGTCGTATTTTTTAATAAATAATGTAAACAAAGTTAAATACTGTCTTGCCATTAATGATAGTTAATGCATTAATGATTTTTTTTTTTTTAATCAAAAAATATAATATATAAAGATGTATAATATACATGCTGTTTTTTCTAAATGCTTAAAACATTTGCGAAAACTACAAAACTATTTTCACAATCCTTTCCAAAACATTTTCTTTTAGAAAAATGTTTTAGTAAAATGTATGTTTTCTCAAAGATGCAGTTTGGCAATGATCATTTTTGGTATTCCAAATACTTAAACTGCACATCTTATGTTGGCTATGTTTTTAAATTTAATTTTTACGTGTTTATTTTTTATTTTTTTATGTGTAACATTTTTTTTTTTAAAAATGATAACTGCAAAATACAGCATATGTGTCCTTGTTCTGAAGGTGAGCATCTCAGAACACATGATTCCACAGCAGTACAGCTATCTGTATTACCTGATCCAGACCATGTAAACCTACACTTACCTAGATCAGTTTTACATAATGTATTTCTTTCCAAAGTATCCCTGCTGCTAGAGGAGAACAATTCATGAATAACTTAATAATGTGTTCGCTAAAAAAAAGAAGAAATACTCGGCATGTAACAGTCAGTAGATTGTTATAGTGCTATAGATTTACAGCCATTGTTACAGGCTCTTGAACATGAATGGCTTAGCTATGATACCATCAGGTCATGTTATACGTTCTGTTTCATTAATGATTAATGTAAGAAAAGTCCTCTATTTTTAAAACACCACTCTTTCTTTTCTCTTGGCTAGACTGAATTCCACCCCCAGTTCAAAGCAAGCCAGCTCATCAGAATGGAGAAGGGTTAGGACTAGGACTAGATTTTAGTGTTGCAAAGGTGCAGGAGGTATATTAAGGAAGTGCAACCTACTTGTCAATAATGTATTTGATGTTGTCATGCACACTGAGGTCCGTCCGACCTTTGTAGGGCTGCAGGTGAAACGCAACCTGTAAAGAATTGGAGTTATTGAAATAATGAAGAAAATAATCACTAGCAACACCTAAATCAGTTCTTTTAAATGTGTCATTCAAACATACAGCCTACATCTGTCTGTAGTAAACTGATACATATCTTGATAATGATACAGTGAAATGCATATAATATAAGTCTGCAATGCAATATGTGAAATAAGTCTCAGATGTCTCCAGAGTGTGTATGTCAAGTTTTAGCTCAAAATACCCCACAGATCATTTTTATAGTAGTTAAAATAGTCCGTTTTGGGGGGTGAGCAAAAACAAGCCATTTTTATGTGTCCCTTTAATTGCAAATGAGCTGCTGCACCCGGCCCACTTTCAAGAAGTGGGCGGAGCTTCAAGAGCTCATGAAACAAACAAACAGGACAAATCTCAAGCACTGCAAACTGTCAGTAATGGTGTTCAGTTCAAACCGGAGTCAGAAAATGATGCCTACAGACCCAGAGAATATATGCTGCATGGAGATAGAAGAGGTATAGTTTAGTTTAATTATGGTTATAAATGATGTTGTCATCTTGCTTTAATCCACTATTAGTAGAAGCCTGTTTTAGCAGACACCATACGAATGATGGCCAAAACTTTACTGATGAGTTTTAGGAAGTTTACTGTACATCACACAAAAGCGTCCGTTTTCACTCCAACGAACAGATCTATCCTTGAGTAACAACTTTTTAGCAAAACCTGTGTTTTGTATTGTCCCTTTGCATTGACCTCGCTCACAAAGCAATGATTAGATATAAACAAATTTATGTATAATTTGGGGCGCATTACCTTCAAAAATGAATCCACTGCATCCTCAGTGGCTCAGATGTTGGGAAAAAATGAAGACTCCTATGTTCACTCTTATATCCAACAACAGAACGACATTGTTGACGGTAAAGCTGCTCGAGTGTGTAGAAAATGGCGGACAGTGTACAACTCACTGAGGGCAGAAACTATAGCCGCTTTTCCACCGTCAGGCCAAACGGTTCTCATTGCGCAACTGTTCCATTCCGTGCCAAATCCGGGCCAGAACTGTTCAACATGATCTCATGTGAATACATGTGTATTTTTACATAAAGTGTGGTTCTACCACATGCACATTTACTTATGTTTTCATACACACTAAAACACTAAAACTTAAATTATTTATGTATCCAAGTGTGAATGGGGTACAAATTCTCATGTATGAATATTAAAATTGTGGCATTAATGTTTTGATTCTATTGTGTTCATTTGTAATTTCAATACGTTTTCAGTCACATTTATTAAATGCAGTAATTTTGTAGCTTTGTCGCCATCTCTGTTTGAAACCCGCAATTGCAGTTGTTTGCGGAATTATTAGGCTTGTTCGACTTGATGCAGCGCCGCAAAGACCGATCGGCGGCTGACTTGACGCAGTGCATGCCGGTAAGAAACTTGAGACAGCGCTGAAGTCATGTGACTGTGACGTATGACTTTAAAGTACCACGAGAGCGACTCGAGATCAGCCGCCTGAGTTAGCCAGCGCAGTTTCTCAAGAGGAGCTGCACGAGCGCTGATGACGACACAGCTGTTTCATGATTGGCCGGTTTCACCGTATGACAACGATCACGCGTGTTATTGTCAGCTCCACTAATGCTCAAAAATCTGTGTTTTATAACAGTTAAAGCTCTTTTCATGTAGTCGCAATGTTATATTGTGTCATGTTTATCAAAATAAAACTGATTACATTGTTATTTAAATACCATATGCTTATGTTGAACTTTATTCTTGTAAAAACAGACGCTGTAAGCAGTACATAAAGTTTTGAATGAAAATGTCCCTGAAACATCAGTGTATTAGTCAAATATTGCATTTATTTCACTTCAGCTGTGATAAAGTATGCAAACCGATGCAAACGCAGCGCGAACGTCACTATGGGAAGCAGAATGTGTCCGACTTCACGTCTCCGTTTTTAGCTCCTCCCCGCCTGCACGTGGCTAATCTCGCCGATCGGTTACATCCAGCTGCAGCCGATGTCGAACACACCTATTATCTGTACGTGCGTTGTGCTTTGGCACGGCTCCTCAGCGCGGATGAATCTAATGTTTGCTGTCAATCACCACATCGGTGTGGATACTGTGCTTGGGAATCACAGATTGTAGTCTTGGAAGTATGACAAAAATAAGAATTTTTACCAGAGAATGTCATCTGAACAAGTAAGTAACATGTCTGCTACTTTTGTTGTGACTGAGGAAAAAAGCATTACAGTAAATTGTTACAGTAAGTTTAATTATTGCAGCTGCTGTGAGAAAAGGCTATAAATGCGACATCACATGCGATATAGCCTACTAGCCAGGACTCCTTCTTCATGTATACAGACGTGACACGATGATGCAAAGACAAAAGCTCGAATTTCCCGCGGAAACCCACCAGTACCACCAAAATTATAAAACATTATTACCATTGTGAATCGGGCTAAGGCAAGGAGATAGTTTTGAACGCTGACTGGTTATGTACATGCTCAAAAAATTGATTTTGGATCATTTTTAACCAAAAAAGGTTACGGACAGCAGCTTTAATATGAAATAATGTAATAAGAAGCCAGATTAATATTTTCATCTATTAATAACTTATATATCACCAGAGAGGACTGCAACTGCAACACATCGTCATTCGAACTACTTTTGGTACCGCTTTTGACATTTTTGCAATAAATAAATTATTGTGATTTCACTTGTCTGTTACGTTTTTCTTAATATCTGTATGTAGTTTTAAGAAATGGCTATGGGTAGGTTTAGGGGTTGGGGTAGGAGTAGAATTAGCGGCTCAAAATACCCTTTTAATGTTTTAATATTCTGTATAAAATGGATAGGTTTAGGTTTGGGAGGTGGGTTAAAGGTGCTAAAGGGTTAAGGTGCTAAAGAGGATGTTTTGTTTTATACATTTTTGCAATATTACTTGAAACTGTCTTTACTAACTGATAAAAGACTATTTATTAGGTGCACTGAAAGTAATAATATTAATATACATCATCTGTGCACGAGGTAGGGCCTTAAAAACATCAGCCAATCGTTTACGCGATCATCGTGTAAACGATTGGCCCTCTGGATTGTCAATCACTGCCGTGACGTTCCTTGTGAGAGACGAGCGCGGCTGCGCGCTCCAGTAACTTTCCACACTCCACAGGCGCCGCATGCAATGTTTTTGTCAGGAGACAGGAGTAACAACTGCAGATTATGAGTTACCTGCAGTGAGTCCGACATTATGAATCCAGTAACACGACACAGCGAATGCCGGTGGTAAACACTCGTGTTCCAATACTCGTGCACGAGTTTTGGGAGGCGTTCCCCTGAAATGAGCTGTGAAGGAGGGGGGCTGTTCTTATGCATGCGCTCATTTCAAAAACTCAGTAACAGACTTTGGATTCTCAGTCGACGAAAAGATCCTCTTTATCACCTTTAAGGGATCTTACATTTATCTGTAAAATGGTAAAAGGGAAATCATACAGATATCTTTATGATATGAAAGATTTGTAAATATTTTAAGTTTTGTAGCTGTAAAAACGCAATAGCCCTATATTTAAATGTTGCAAATACGTTCATATTGTACGTTTCAGCATCTTCGAAATGTACAAAAATGTGTTTTGTATCTTTGAAAGTTACATATTAATACCTACGTATTAACAATGAGACCAGGCTGAACTGTCAGTCAGCGGCCATGGGCGGGGCTTGAGCAGTGTGACATAAAAATCAAAACGGCATGTCTAGTGAGACTGCTTTGGTTTAATGGGGATTTAAAAAAAAAAAGAAAAAAGAAAAAAGGATTGAGTGAATTTTTATTATTGTAGGGGGGTTGTGTTCAAACACTGCTTGCACACATTTATGTCCAAACACCATGTAAAAGTGGATTCTGCATAATAGGTGCCCTTTAAAAATGTGAATGCCATTTCACAAAGAAATGTCATCGGATCAAACAAATGCTACTGGAGAAATTTATGCTGGCATGTCAATGACTTTTAGGAGGTGAATGTTCCCGGTCCCCCTGCAGCATTGGTCTGGTTTCACACCCACTTGATTCTATGAACACTGGTGCATACGCGTTCATCTTACGCCATCACAAATGTGCACAACGCATGATAGAAAACAGAATGGTTCAGTACATTTTTTTAATTAATTTTGTGATATTATGTGCAGCAGAGTGAACATTACTTGCGTCTACTGTACGTGTCGCATGAAGGCTGTTCTCTGGTGCTTGCAAACGGACCCTTTTGCAAATACAGCTGATTGCGAACCATTCATTTGCCACTCTTTTTGCACTCACTCTGCAGGATTACACTGCATGCTCCCTCTTACCCGTATCCAAGGTAAATTATAACCACCGTCATCCCCAATCAGGTGTCATGGTACATGGTGTAGGAACACTCACGACGAGGAGATTTGCAGAAATGTAGACTTTTAATAAAGGAATCAAGGAACCAAGAGAAAATCAGAGGGGGGGAGGGCACCCTGGAGGTAGTGAGCAGGTGCAGACAGGTAGGGAGCCTCCAGGGTGGCACCAGCAGTTCGGGGCACCATGGCGGGTCGGGAGCTTCAGGGCACCATGGTGGTGCGGACTCTGTGGCCTCTGCCACTACAGCCACAGGTATATGGCCTCCCAAAATTTCTTTGGGAGGATCTGCGCATCCGTGGGCTGGAGCGGGGACTGGAGCGGAGTCTGGAGCTGACTCAGGGACTGGAGCGGAGTCTGGACTCTCATGGACTCATTTACCCTTTAAGCCATAACCGACTGCATTTACGTGAGATACTCCACACAATGGACATTTTGACAACTATGAGTGCATTTGACCATTCAGGCGCAAGGAGAACTGATCGCGTGCTGTCTGAGAGAACTGAGATCGCACCTAAGAAAGAGAGAGAGAGAGCGCTTCTGGTATGTGTTAATCAATGAAGAAATCGATTAACGATAATGATTAGTTAATCGATAATGAATTATGATTGGATGGTAATTTTGTTCTACGACGAATTGATTGTGCTGTTCTGACTTGTTCTATGATCACCCAGTTGTAATGAAATTTTAGGAAATATGAAATACGGGACAAAACATGATTTTTTTCTTAGTAAGTCAGGATACTAAAAATAGAGCTGAAATACGGGACTGTCCCAGGAAAAACGGGAAAAAAACCCAAAAACATAGATGCGCTATTAAGTTTTTGGACTTGATACAGCCTTCCTGTAGCTCAAGAGCATGGCGCTTGCAAAGTCATGGGTTCAATTCCCATGCAAAGTAAGAACTAATATTATATGATTACTTTTAATGCAATAAATTAAAAATGCATAAATTATCCAGTTGCAACAGTTCTCAAGATTATAATTACCAGTGAATAATGAATTACATGTGCATCTGAGATACTGAACATACTGCTCTATTCTACTGCAACACCTTTTTAAGGTGGCTAACAGATGACTTTCTCAAAGTCCCAGAATCATGGTAACTTATGACACAGACACATCATGTTGACTACTCCAAGGAGACAGACCCTCACCACTTCAGTGACAGTGACATGCACATGGCTGATTGAACCGAAAGCCCTCAGGGCCTTGAAATATAAAAGCCAAGCACAAACACCCACGATTTTTCCACACCGCCAATCTGGAAGGTCTTCATATGCTGTTTCCATGGCAACCTGCATTTGGCGACACAGTCTGCCATGGACAGTATGACATCAGACACTTTGGACATGAACATCTTACAGTACATCTGTTCCGCTGCAACAGTCTTAAAAAGAAGGTTGCTGATAATTCAAATCACAGGTGCTTAACACCTGAAGTGTTGCAACATTCTTCTGTTTCTTTAGGACTCACCATCACCATAATCAATAACTGGCACAACTGTTACAGTAGTGATTTGTTTGAGTTGTCAATATAGAAAGAGAGGATGGAAAGAAAATGCCTCCATCCATATTCTTTGTGACAACTCACCATGATGCATAAGATACATAAAAATGACTGTGGCATTACTGTATTTCACATCATTTGTTCACTCACTCATTACATAGTGAATGCCACACTATATGTTTTCCCCAAATAACTAAAGAGATTTGAGTCAGAATTGGTAAAAAAAAAAAAAAAAATCTGTGCCTTTCTTCTTATTCATGCTATATGACAGGGGAACATGTACTGCTGAATTCTGAATTTGCTGCAACACATTTTTGCAAATCAGAGGTGTCAATTCCCTGCTGTAATCTCTTATGCACTGCCATCTTAAGGAAAGGTCTCTATAAGGAATGTTTTAAACATGAAATGCAAGTGAGATTAACATTTCTACTTCATAAAAAAATGTAGTGCTTTGATGGTTGGAAAGATTTATACATACTCAGAAATACAAAAGTACTGATAAATCCTGTTTCATTTCAATGGCTGAATGTGTCTGTACAGCATGAGGCATGGCCTTGAGCACGGTTATAAGATACAGTGGTTGTTGTATAAGCATAGAGTGACGTCAGTCCACTCACTCAGCCTAAAAGCATTGCTGTGCCCTTTCATATAACTGTGTGACAGCAAGATAAAGCAGAAAACAAACAAACAAGTTCTTCAAGGTTTCCTGGAGGGCAGGGCGTTTAGGTAATGTCAATTTACCATTGGGGTGCCCCAAGGTTCAGTGTGTGGGCCCTTATTTTTCATCAATACACACAACACATTGGACGACAATGTACAAATGACAAACAGGTACACCATCTTGACAACTCCATAGCCTCAGCACGTAGCTCTGCCAGCCTTTCTGACATCTCAGCTGGGATGAGGCAATATCACCTCCACCTCAGCCTTGCAAAGACAGAACTAGGCTCAAAAACACCCATTTTTGTTGGAATTTCAGATTGAATATTTTGTTGCAACATAAGTAATAACCTGCTTTCAAGTTAAATGATTAATCACATCTCTCACAAGGAACGTCACGGCAGTGATTGACAAGCCAGAGGGCCAATCGTTTACGCGATGATCGCGTAAACGATTGGCTGATGTTTTTAAGGCCCTACCTCGTGCACAGATGATGTATTATTCCTTTCAGTGCACCTAATAAATAGTCTTTTATCAGTTAGTAAAGACAGTTTCAAGTAATATTGCAAAAATGTATAAAACAAAACATCCTCTCTAGCACCTTTAACTTCACCTGTTTCTGAATATTGATTGATCTAAATAGTGTACTACTTATATGAAGCAATCATCAGAAGCAGTTGCAACGAATAAAAAAAAACAAAAAAAACAAACAAAAAAAAAAACCCCAACAAGCATTAAACTTGTAAATAAAATTATTTTATATATACAGTTTAATAACAATAGTTTTATATATGCATGGGTTGTTCATCAACTACAGTGCACATCATAAATGAGTACACCCCCTCTGAACAAATACAAAAGATGTATTTTCTTTATGATCACTAATACAATTCATGGAAAGAACTAAAATGTATTAAACATATACATAATAAAAACTAAAATATATGTCATTAATAGCCATAAAATAAAATTAGACAATTTTGTTTAAATTAAGGATTGCAGAAATAAGTACCCTAGATTTAATTCAACAAATGTATAATATTCCAGCAGTTAGTATGTCCTCCATAATTTTGAGTATACTGCTCTGACCCTTCTTGGCACAGTGTACAAGTTCATGACAAATTGTCACGTCTGTCCTGGATGATGAGCTCCTTAAATGCTCTGATCTTTAACGGGGAGTGTTGCTCAACTCGTCTCTACAGAATCCCCCACAGGCACTCAAGAGTGTTAAGATTGAGTGCAATACATTTCCACAGAAGTCTTTTCACCTTGGGAGAATACATATCCTCATTGTCATGTGAAAAAATGCCCAAAATGCAGGGAATGAGGAAAGGGTAACATCTTCTGTTTCAAGTTTGTGTATTAAATTACACAGTGGTGTGGCAATTCATGACAGCATTGATAAGCACAACTCCCTCACATCTTCAGCACTCATACATCCCTATATAAGAGCTTTACTACCACTGAACTTTACTGTGGGAACCAGGCACTTCTCACTGTACTCCTCCTCTAGCAACACCAGAACATTTTGATGCTTTAGATCCAAAATTATTGATTTGGTCTCAGGAGACCAAAGTATTGATTCCCAGAATCTATATTTTGTAAATATGGGCTTTGGAAATGGCTAACTGACTTTATTGTGCTTGGCTACAGTTCCAGTGAGAACAACACCATGCATGTCATTTTAGCAGGCTTCATCTTACTCTGTGAGATAATCACTCTTTTCATAGCTTTTTCTGGCTCTGAGACACTCGCTTGTTATTTCTCCTGCTCTTTGTCTAGCAAAAAAATCCCTCATCACTAAATGAAAGCTTAGAATGAAGGTCTAACTATTTCAGGGGCCTTGTCACAAGTCCATTGGTTTTTTAATTTCTGTGTTACTTTTGCTATATTTTCACACTTAAAGGTGCCCTAGAACCAGGGGCGGATCTACTGGGGTGGCAACTGCCACCCTAAGAAAAAGCTTTGCCACCCCATCTGCCACCCCAAAATTATCAGAAAATAAAATATAAATGTTAGCAGTGTTTCAAGTACTACTGCTTTTCAGCAGCGGCGCTTCAATGTGATGACATAAAAAAAGACAGCATATTGCAAAATAATGGCAAGAAACACATCTTTCAATAAGCTGCATGACGGTTGCACGCGCACGCAGCGCGCTCAATGTAGTCCGCTTCATTAACAAATGACTCTTATGGACCGGTTCTTTGGGAGTCAAAAACACAGCGCAGCAAAGTTCACTTACGAATTGTTTTCCATTTGTTCGTGAATCGGAAAATTACTGCTTCTCGGCTAACTCAGAAGTCCTCGAATTTTCGTAATTTTTTGCGAGCTGATTCACCGACCGCCCGCTCCACTTTCATCATGGATAAAGGTCTTTTTGCCATCCGACGAAACAATAACAATAACAATCACAGAAACTAGTTAGGTAAGAATCATTTAAAGAGTAAAGAGAAAAAAGAAAAAAAAACTACTATCAGGATTTACTAAAGACACACAGTGAAAAATTTGTGATGAAAAGACGTGGACCAGTGGTGTAGTCTAGGTGATATGCAGATATACGCCGTAAACCCTGTAGGAAAGTTCAAGGATTATCGTATACCCAAAAGTGCGAGGATACGTAACCATCCAATAAATCGCAATAAGATTTGTGCTTTGTTGCTTTTGACATGAAACAAAGCGTCATATTTCGAATTCTGCCCATTTTACTACGAACAAAAAAAACAAACTGTTTTGGCGCTCCTAAATGTGGCTGTAGCGCCTCAGTTCAAGAGACACCTGTGAACTGATCATCTCCTCTGTTTTAATTCCAGTTACAGAGCAAAATAGACATGAATGAACAATTGAAGGTATGTTAAAAGATACAGTACAACTTAACGACATCCGTATCATGTAAAGACGTTAATAAAACAGCTTGTAAACAATGTCACGTAATATCACATTTACCTCAGAACAGACATATTAAGTGACCATAAACTCATTAGTTAGAAAAATGAACTCTATAGAGGAGCATTTAGCTAATTATTTGCACCATGTTACATATTATAATTTTTTTATGTTCTTCAATAGCCTATATAATGCATGTTTGAATAAATTCCTCAAGTTGACAGCCACCATTTAAATGTTTATATTTCAAAAAACGAATTGGAGTAGAAATAATTTTAAAGTAGGCCTATTATAACTTCATTATTATAAACATTTCCTTGAGTGTAATTTAAGTTTAAATTTAAGGTCCCACTTTATATTAAGTGGCCTTAACTACTATGTACTTACATCAAAAAAATGAGTACAATAAACTTATTGGGTTCATACTGAATTGCAAAACACTTTTCAGCTATTGAGGTGGGATACGGGTAAGGTTAGGGAAAGCTTTGGTGGTATGGGTAGGTTTAAGGGTAGGGGTAAGGTGTAAGGGATGGGTCAACAGTGTAATTATAAATGTAATTACAGAAATTAATTACAGATGCAATTACATGCAGGTGTTTTTAAAATATAAGTACAATGTAAAAACATGTATGTACACAATAAGTGCATTGTAAAGAATGATTAATTTAAATATAGGTACACAGTAGTTAAGGCCACTTAATATAATGTGGGACCTACACAATGAACTGATTTGTATACAAAGATGTAGGTGACTTTGTTTCTTCAGTAAAACACAAATGATGATTTTTAACTCCAACACTCGGTTAGTGAGGTCTGAACGCGCTCTGACAACGGAAGTGATGTCTAGCACTCATTGAAGTATAAGCGCGAGACATCACTTCTGTTGTCAGAGCGCGATCAGACCTCACTAACCGAGTGCTGAACGCAGTTGGACATAGTGGTGTTTTAGAGGTAAAAAATGATATAAATACTGTTCGGTTTCTCACACAAACCGATCATTTCGTGTCTTAGGACATCAATGTGCTGTCATGAGACGCAGGGTTTAATTTGGATTTGTCTGTGCATGGTTTTTGACTCTTATAAATTGTGTTACCATTGACACCCATTATACGGCAACAGACAGCAACGGTTGGAGTTAAAAATCATCATTTGTGTTCTACTGAAGAAACAAAGTCACCTACATCTGGGATGCCCTGGGGGTAAGCAGATAAACATCAAATTTTCATTTTTGGGTGAACTGTATCCAGTGCCATGTACTGTACCTGATATACAGTATATACAAACTAACTGATATTTAATTGAATTGGAAGCTTGTGAATCAAAATGCATATCTATGATGACAGACTGGCAAGAAATTGTGCAAAACAGAAAACAGTCCAAACAGGGTGATATTGTGACATACTGATAAGCCTCATCTTACCATTATCATTACTGTATTTTCATGACAGCATTCTCACTACAAAAAACTAGACTACTCCACTGGCTTAGACACCATTATTTTTGTGGATTTGCGTACTTATTGCATATGCTTTTGTTGGAGTTTCCCTTTCAGACACAGAACTTATGGCAAGAGAGTATTAAAACAAATCCAGCAACGTGATTTACTAAGATAGTCAATACACTGGTATTTGCTCCATTATTCCGGGCCCAAGGCTAGAGCTACAGAGCTGTCGGCTTCAGAAGTAGTTTTGGGTTTTTGGCTGCTCCTAATGGAACTGTCACTGCTCCATATGGAAGATTGTGTTAAAAAAGGACTAGAGGGAGTAGGATTCCAGGATTTTTCTCCATATAGTGAACTTCAAAGGCCTCCAAACGGTTGAAGGTCAAAATTACAGTTTCAGTGCAGCTTCAAAGCATTCTACACGATCCCAGACGAGGAATAACGGTCTTATCTAGAGAAAACATCGCTCATTTTCTAAAAAAAAAAAAAAAAAAAAATTAAAAATTCATATACGTTTTAACCATAAATGCTCATCTTGAACTAGCTCTCTTCTTCTCTATTAGAATTCCGCAGTGTAGACACTGCTAAGTGTATTACTGCCCTCCACAGGTCAAAGTTTGAACTAATGTTATATACTTGCACTAGCATATGAATATGACAATTAGTTCAAACTTTGACCTGTGGAGGGCAGTAATACACTTAGCAGTGTCTACACTGCTGGAATTCTAATAGAGAAGAAGAAAGAAAGAAGAGCTAGTTCAATCCTGGAATGTTTCATCAAAAACCTTCATTTCTTTTCGACTGAAGAAAGAAGACATGAACATCTTGGATGACATGGGGGTGAGTAAATTATCAGGAAATTTTAATTTGAAAGTGAACTAATCTTTTATAGAATTGAAATGGGTGTTAGCTATGGATAACTACAAAGGAAATAGTTTATACAATCTAGCTCAAATCGGGGATCTTTGTGGGTGAAAAACTGTAGCTTTTGACAGGTAAAGTGTTGAAATGTCCAGAACGACCCAGCACAGATGTACAGCCACATGTGGAGCTCAAACTAATTTTGAAAGAGCATGTAAACTGTGTTAATCTGTGATTAAAACACTTTTATCTGTTGATTCACATTATCAACAAATGAAAATCAGAATTATTGCTTTTTTTAAGAAAGGACCTCACCAAAAGGATGGCACCAGGGACCGTAGAAGAGCTCACACATCAGTGTGGTGGTAAGGATTATGATCAGACAAAAAAGCCCAGACTCCAGCATTGTCAATTCTGATGGGAAACGAAGCACATGCAGTGAAGAGATACACTTCATTTCATCCCACTGCTCAAGCAGCCTCTATAGCCACTGGGAGCAATTATGAATGAGTTCAAATGACTGGTACTGCATTCTTCTTCCAAACTAATTCAAATATTTTGTTCAAAGTTTTTGCAATTGCCTTGCAATACAGCCCCTTGTGTATTCCAAGACTGCTTATCTTATAGTTTATCTATGCTATGCTTTGTTTACCCAAAACAGAACAGTTGAGCAGGTGCAGAATTCAAGGTCTTTTGGAAACAGGTTGATGTCTTGCACATTACTGTACAGATAAAGGACATACTTATTAAAGGGTTAGCTCACCCAAAAATTCTGTCATTAATGACTCACCCTCATGTCGTTCCACACCCGTAAGACCTTCGTTCATCTTCGGAACACAAATTAAGATATTTTTGATCAAATCCGATGGCTCAGTGAGGCCTGCATTGACAGCAAGATAATTAACACTTTCAGATGCCCAGAAAGCTACTAAAGACATATTTAAAACAGTTCATGTGACTACAGTGGTTCAACTTTAGGGCCCTATTTTAACGATCTAAACGCAAAGTGTAAAGCGCACGGCGCAGGTGCACTCAGGGCGTGTCCAAATCCACTTTTGCTATTTTAACGACGGAAAAACGGTCCGTGGTTGAAATGGGTTGTCCCTATTCTCTTAATGAGTAATGGGCGTAACGTTCAATAAACCAATCAGAGTGTCATCTCCCATTCCCTTTAAGAGCGAGATGCGCTCGCCCATGGCGGATTGCTATTTACATGGCGGAATTTGTTGGCGCTGAATTTTTATGCGCGAAGTTAATGAGCTATGAGTCAGTTAATATATATGTGTGTGTATTGGCACATTTCAATAATTACCAATTTCGTTCATCATTATAAGTAGTAATAGGCTGAACTGAAATTCCTAATTCTATACACGCAATGACTATTCATCATTACATTTTATATTTATGTAGCCTACACAATAATATTCTTTTACACTGTAATCCTTTTGTTTTAATATTGGCATGTTTGTGTGATGCGCATCCCTGTGTGTAATAAGCAAAGTCAACGCGCACTGTGGACGCGCCCAGAGGCGCAGTTTCTACCAACGCGCTCTAACAAAAAAATTGCCCCATTGACTTTAGACTTTAGACCAGGTTTTTTCGCAGTCTAGTTTCAGCTCCTTAAAATAGCAATGCGCCGCGCCTGAACACACCTCTTTTTTAGACCAGCACGCCCATGGGCGCACTAACTGGCGCATATGCATTTACTAATTTAAGGACGTGGCGCTGAACGGGAAAACGCGAACGGCGCCGGACGCAAACTAGCAAACACACTTGCGCTGCGCCTTGCGTCGCATTGCGCCGGTGTATTATAGGGCCCTAAATGTTATGAAGCGACGAGAATACTTTTTGTGCGCCAAAAAAACAAAATAACGACTTTATTCACAATATTCTCATCGCTTCATAACATGTTATCTGAAAGTGTTAATTATCTTGCTGGCAACAATATCTTAATTGTGTTCTGAAGATGAACAAAGGTCTTACGGGTGTAGAACGCCAAAAGGGTGAGTCATTAATGACAGAATTTTCATTTTTGGGTGAAATAACCCTTTAAGCTGTTTTAAAGCTAAAATCCCCAATGTTATGGCTAAAATTCAACAATTTCATTCCACAGGAGAAAACACAACTTGTACACTGACCACACTGAAACAGAATTACCTTCAAAATGACCAAGCAACAAGGACACAAACATGACTATAATCACAGGTATGGTGTTACAGACTTGCTTCTTTTCACACCAGGGGATTACAAAACATGACTGACAAAAAGGCTCAGCAACAGCTCTGAACAGCTCATCAGGCATAAATGGTGAACACAGCTGTAGGCAGTCAAGACAGAGACTTATGCAACCACTAGCAAGCTCAAGAAATTACAATAAGTGGCTCATCCACAAAAGCACAAATGATTCAGTTGTTTTGCAACAAAATTGAAAAGCTCCTAAAAAACCTACTATTTTTAGGGGCTGTTTACACGACACCATTTTCAACTAAAAATGGAAAACTTTTTTATGCGTTTTGCCAGTTCATTTACACAACAACAGCGTTTTGGTGGCCTGAAAATGCAAACTTTTGAAAACAGGTTTCAAAGTGGAAGTTTTTGAAAACGATACCGTTATCATCTCTGTGTAAACTGCAAAAACGCGAATCTGTGAAAATGGTGACGGCATGCACGTGTATTACATGTTTAGTCTATCCACATTATTTTTCAACACAGTGTTTTCTGTGAATGTGCGGGACTTCTGATTTATTAGCTGCTATAGGGAAATAACGAGAAGATTATCAAAGTGCGCCAGCAAAGTGCTCTATAAAGAATGCAGACATCACAATTACGTCACTTGCAGCTGCGTGCGCATAGTGGTTGCAGAAAAATAGCGGTAGCAATTGGAGGAAAATGTGCAAAATCCACAGAATAAGAGAAAAACGTTTTGTTGTGCCTCTGGATGTTGGAATCGGAATGCAAAAAATATAGTCTTCATTTTTAAAGAAAACCATCGTTGAAAACGTCCTTTGAAGCTAAACGAAGACGTTTCACAGACTGGACTGATGACACCTGCAAGGATTAGTCTACTATTAAAGCAGGAATTTGATGTAAACAGTAAGTCTACATAATATTCACATATGCAGTTCAGAGGACATACATACATAGCAGTTACAGCATGAAATAATATTTAAACCTATAACATTTTACATAGATAACTTTTAAACATAGTCTATAAAATTTTTATTTCACAATTCTGACTTTTTTTCTTGCATTTGCATGTTTATGACTCCCAGTTCAGCCATTATAACTCGCAATTGTGAGTTTATTTCACAATTCTGAGGGGGAAAAAGTCAGAATTGCGGGATAAATTGCAATTCAGAAAAGACAGGATAACGAGTATATCTCACAATTCTGTTTTTCTTTGTAAGAAATGTGAGATAAACTCAGGTTGCGAGAAATAAAAGTCAGATAAACTCGAAATTAACTTTTTTTATTCTTTTATTTCGTGGCTTCCATAGACTGCTACTGCTCAACTGTCATTTTCTGCAACCAGGTAGGCTCCGCCCATAAAAAAACGTCATCGCTGTTTGCAAACACCAAATTGGTCTATAATTAAATAGAATGTATGTAACATTAAAATAAAAACAAAGCTGTGCAATTAATCAAAATCAAACTGAAACAGCAATCTATCTTATCAAATCGTGATTAATCAGAGGCTGCGGTTTATACAGTTCACTCATTTTACATTCACATTCGCATAATTTCCAAAAATTTTTGTTGACAAAAGTTTACAGCATCTGACCACCAAATTAAAAGCTTAGGGATCTGACATGGTAAAAGCTTGAGGGTTTGAACATTTGAAAGTGAAGAATTTAAGACATACGGTAAATATTTGCATTGTAACCTGTAGTGTTAGTTGGTAAAGTGTGACCCCAAATATGAATGCCCTATAAAGTAACTATTTTCATTAACAGTAGTCTTTGTTCTTTGTGTCTCAGCAGTTGCAATATGAAAAATTTTCATATGAAATGACATGTCATTGCCATATTTTGCCAAGTCTAAAATAAAACCAATCAAAATCAAGTGATTTTTTTTTCTGTTTACTTGCATGCTGTGTGACCATTAACTGACATCAGAACCGTGCATGCAAATGCATTGTTGAAATGATTAAAATAATAACTTGAAATCTGAGAGGGGTAAATATTTAACTTCTAAGGGGTCTCAGATGACAAAAATGTTTACGGACACCTACTCTAAGGTACTAATATGCACCTTTTAATGGGTAGATAAGGTACAAAATTATCTGCTTACTGCCAGTAACAGTATTTTTTTTTTTTTGACAGTGTTTAAAAAATACATCAGAATAAAAATTCATAAACGCAGTGTTTGTGTAAGCAAATAAGTTTTATGGATCTCTCACCAGTTACCTTGATACTGTGTCTATGGGCAGCGTCCATTACAGCTGGCACTAGATCCTCTGAGGGTTTGCCATGTTCATCTGCAACACCAGGCGGGTACCAGGACAGGACCACCACACCTGGCATCAAAAGTGGAAATGCATTGCTCTACAAGCAACATTACTTGTTTTTAACGATGAACGACCATCTACATTGTACTATAATAGCCAAAGAAAAACAAATATTATAAATATTAAATATTCTAATTCAGCAAACTGTATCTTGGCCATAAAACCTGCAGCCGCAGCTTCGATTTGCGACATGTGGGATTCAATGACATCTGGATCTCTGGAGCTGTAGGGTCCCAGTTCAGGGTAATAACTGGACGCAATGTCGTCTGGAGGATTGTGTCGTCCTTTCGGGTGACTGGCAGCTATTTTGGGGTCCCAGTGCGGTACCAGTACGTGGTCCCAGTGGATATAACTACCGTCCATCTGTGGCGAGCCATACCATAAATAATAGAAGATGTGAATGTCATAGAATATGCTGTGGTCAGGACCAGAGTTGGAGAACACTATCTTGGTGTCACTCCCCCCACCAGCATTTTGACCTGCTGATTCAACTACATAATTGGGTCTCTGGTCCATTCGCTCTCCCACCAAAGGCATCAACTCCATTCCCGGAGCAAGATCCGAGAAACCATCAGTGGGTTTCAGGGTTCGAAGGCCCATCATAGTACCAAAAATGAACAGAGTAAACAATAAAAGAGCCACACACGCTTTCCTGCGTAACCTGTTCATGGTCGCTGTCCGTGGTGCTAGAGAAGACAATTCAGAAAGAGGTTAATATGGTCGAGGCCTCCAAAAGTAGGTTGTAAAATTCTTGTGTTCCATCTCCAGTTCCAGTTTGCCCTATCTATCAAACTTGCGTTTGGGACTCCGGGTTGGTCGCTTGGTCCTCATCAAGAAGCCATTATCTTTGTTATATTAGCGATTTATGAAAACAAGGAAAGCTAGGAAAAAAAATAGCTAAGATGTTTTAATTAATTTCTGAACATATATTAAGCAGACAAACCAGCCCACATTATTTATTACGGACTATTTATAACCTAACAGCACTCGCTATATAACTAAATCAACAATTCACAACGCATTTTTTTTCTTCTTTTTGTTAAAGTCGCACACGCCAGTTTGAATTCGACGCAAAAGCTTCCGTGCAATCATGTATTTATCACATGCACCGTTGTGTTGCTTCCCACTCGCAAACTGCGCGCTGTCTTCTCACTGGTGTTCTCTCACGCGTGGATTTTTATTCTAATCCTTCTGCGCTGTATAAAACACTTTCACATCAGACGTACTGGCTTTGTGAAAGCATCGGCTGATTTCTGTGCGTCTGTCGCCACTGTGCTCATGATAAATCATCTCTTGTTACTGGAAGGTGGAGTCTCGTGGGTTTGTCACCATGCACGCATGCTCAAGCAAGGACACGGGCTGTGTTCAAAATGGCACGATGCTCATGCATACTGAGCAGTAGCCTATCTACTGAACACTGCATACTATTTTTTTTTTTTTTAAAGTAAAACGATACGTATTATGCAATGAAATGTATTAAAAACAGCACACTGTTGTCACCTCTCTATGTTTACTTACATCTAGTATCTCTAATAAATATGATCGATTTGCTTTTTATCAAATTTTGAGAGGAAACTTTTGCAAGTCATATACTAAATACTACTCGATATTTTCAAACAGTATTTTAAACAGAATTCCAAATGCATTTCAAACATTGCTATCACATGATGTACACTGCTGCTGCTTTTCCAGATTCATTTTATAATGTAAATTTAGAAATAAATCAGCATGTGTCCCAGGTGAAAAAAAGATTATACATTTCTATAATGTATTTAAAGCGCTCTATTTTACGTGCACTAATTTTGTACTTAATATACTGAAAATTCTTCTTTAGTACTTCTTAAGGTTATCTTAAGAACATCTAAGTGCACTCAATTGTGCTATTTTGAGACACCATGAAATATTAACTAAAATGTACTTTTAATATACTATCTCTATATTTAAAAAAAATTATTTAGATACCACTTATAGTACACTCCACAGTGTACTAAAAGTTTTTAGTTCATATTTCATGGTGTCTCAAAATAGCACAATTGAGTACACTTAGATGTTCTTAAGGTTATCTTAAGAAGTATTAAAGAAGAATTTTTAGTATATTAAGTACAAAATTAGTGCACAAAAAAAAGAGCACTTTAATAGATATGTACTTTTTTCACCTGGGGTGTTTTATTCTAATTAATTTAGGTCATGTAATGCTACAAACCATGATTTCTGAATTGTTTTTTTTTATATGAAATACGTAATAGCCTACATGACCTCCTAACACCCCCGCTCTTCCTCACTACAGTCCCGCTGCTACAGATATCTTCTCGGTAGGTGTCATGGAACTTTTACCAGTCTACTTCAGTCAATGGCAGAGAAGAGCCATGAATCTATTATTTCTGAAATCAGAGTCCACAGCCCCGCCCCCATGTGTGAAATCCCCGCCCCTATCTGGCTTGTCTGCCCCATACTTGAAAGCTCACAGAAATATAAAATATGTAAAGGGAAACCCTTTAAAATAGTTTAAAATTGGCAGTAAAAACAATTAAGTAAAATTAAAACCAAATTTTCGTTGACAGCTAAATAAATGCTTTTTGATAGTAGTAATGCTCTAATTACTACTGTCAGAAAAACTTTAACACGCAGTCGAAGCAGCTTTCTAAATGCGAGATTTACTAATTACAGCATGGTAACGAGATTTACTAATTACACACATATATTTGTATGTTATAAAGAAATATTAACGTTATTATCATCATGTTTATTTTATATACTGATGAACAAGGGGGCCCCTGGTAATTCGGGGGCCCTACGCAACTTGCGTAGCTTGCGTATAGAGAATCATATGTTATCATAATACTTAAAATACACCTTCCGCAACAACTGATTCGGACTCATCCATCATCCCAATAATTCATAGTTTTTGAGTTTATGAAATTCTCAATCCCAGCAGGTTTTCAATCCATCAAGCACTTCCATTACATTTTTTTTAATTTTTTTTTTATTTCATTTAATGTACTGCGACGACATCTAGTGGAGTATAATGCAATAAACAGCTCTTTGTTAGTGTATATACCAGTTTAGCCATTTAGAAGATCTAGCTCCTCTGGCAAAGATGATTTGGTAGATGGAGTGTCTTCAAATATCATATTTAGTACAAAAAAAATGAGATCACAAATATCTATCTGGGCAACATTTAATGTGAGAACAGAAAATAATAACTATCATTAAAAACACTAGATGGCGCAAAATTCAGTTTCATTCTAATGAGGACAGATAAAAAGTGTTTGCTCTTGTTGACACTTCAGATTGACATTTAAGTGAATTGATAAATATAGTAATTATAGCAATCATCCCTTTCCAGAACAAATCTGTTTGGCAATGTTTTGTGTAACTGGTCTCTTTGCATTGTGTTGTGTTAATAGAGCTCGTGCTTCTCTAATAGAGCGTCTTTCATCAATTTTATTCACTGAGAAAACTGAGAACACAGTAACAGAGTAAGTTGATGATATAGTATAGGCCCATTCCATATTCGACGCCTCGTGCTGATAAGTGCAATAGAGGGCGCACACAGCAAGTGGAGACACACAAACAATATATATATAGCTATATGAAAGAAGAAAACGTTATTACCTCAAAAGTCTGCCTGTCATAAGGCAAATAGCCTACAGTGGAAATGGCTTGGTCACAATTGTATCAGTTCTTCGTGCAGTGCCGTTACTTTGAAGGAATCGGATTTATTATACATCAAACAACAGCTCTATTTTCCAAAGTCAAACAAGATGCCATTCTTCTGTCTCATATGGAAGCTGTGCCATGTAACGGAGGAGGCAAAAAGTGGTGGCTGAATAGAAGAGACATGTGTTAGATCCCTGTGTAAAGAGGTTTTGTCTACTGTTTAGTTTTGAAATGATTGTGCTGCTCATCATCTTTTTCAGGGTTTCTAGTTGCATCTTTAGTGATTTTTCAACTATTTACTATGTCTTGTCCCAAATAGGTGTATTTAGAGGTTTTTGCAAAAAAAAAAAAGCACAAGTGGATTTAGCTGGTTTTGACGCAAAAGAAAATCTAACTCGTTAAAAGACAATAAATTGTCTAGAGTGACATTTTTGGAAAAAAAAGTGTAACTCTGTTACATTTGGAACATGAGTGAACAGATACAGAACTACATCTTGAATTGAATCAGCAAACTATCTTTAAATCTGACTAGACGGGTAAGTTTTTATGACTCTTTTTTTTTATTTTTATTAAATCAATATTTATTAAATTATAAATTTATTAAATTAATCAGCACTCCTAAATGAGAGTTTTATAAATGTTGGATAGTTGTACGTTTTTATTTATTTATTTTTTATTTATTTATATTTATCTTTTTATTTTTATTAAAATAAAATGTTTTTTTGTATCCAAAAAACACTAGACCACTGTTTATAAAGTATCTCACAGAAGTGAGTACACCCCTCACATTTTTGTAAATATTTTATTATATCTTTTCATGTGACAACACTGAAGAAATGACACTTGCTACAATGTGAGTAGTGAGTGTACAGCTTGTATAACAGTGTAAATTTGCTGTCCCCTCAAAATAACTCAACACACAGCCATTAATGTCTAACCGCTGGCCACAAAAGTGAGTACACCCTAAGTGAAAAATGTCCAAATTGGGCCCAATTAGCCATTCTCTCCCCCCGGTTCATGTCACTCGTTAGTTTACAAAATCTCAGGTGTGAATGGGGAGCAGGGTGTTAAATTTGGTGTTATCGCTCACACTCTTTCATACTGGTCACTGGAAGTTCAACATGCACCTCATGGCAAAGAACCCTCTGAGGATCTGAAAAAAAAGAATTGTTGCTCTAATAAAGATGGCGTAGGCTATAAGAAGATTGCCAAGACTCTGAAACTGACTGCAGCACGGTGGCCAAGACCATACAGCGGTTTAACAGGACAGGTTCCACTCAGACATGGTTAGAAGTTGAGTGCACTGCTCAGCGTCTAAGGTTGTGTTTGGGAAATAGGTTCAGCTTCCTGCTTCAGAACAGTGCTCGGCCTGCATCAAATTCTGCATGGCTGGTCCCGAAGAAGAATGCACAAGAAAGGCAAACAGTTTGCTGAAGACAAGCAGACTAAGGACATGGCTACTGGAAGTTGTCTGATGAGACCAAGATAAACTTATTTGGTTCGATGGTGTTTGTGTTGTGAGTACAAAGACAATGCTACAGTAAGACATGCATGAGTGCTGCCAAGCATTGCAGAGGTTGAATTGGGGGGGTCAAAAAGCCAACACCATACCCCGCATGCATGCATCAAAACAACAGCCTCCCCCCAGATTGAAACAACTAAAAACAAACAACGCCCCCCCAAACAACACCTCAAACAAACCAACCACGGTCTGCGCCAGAGTGTCAAGCAGTGGCGGAAACCAGGTGAGGGAGTACAAAAACACAAAGTCTGCCTCCACAAGGAGTCCATGGTCTGGGGCCAACCCTGCGGGCATGTGAGCTACAGTTCATTGAGGGAACCATGAATGCCGACATGTACTGAGACATACTGAAGCAGAGCATGATCCAACATATTGGATTCCAACATGATAACGACCCCAAACACACCTCCAAGATGACCTGACCTTGCTAAAGAAGCTGAGGGTACCTAAAACCCTATTGAGCATCTGTGGGCTCCCCAATGGAAGGTGGAGGAGCGCCGGTCTCTAACATCCACCAGCTAGTGATGGTCGTCATGGAGGAGTGGAAGAGACTCCATTGGCAACCTGTGAAGCTCTGGTGAACTCCATGCCCAAGAGGGTTAAGGCAATGCTGGAAAATAATGGTGATGAATGAAATCATGAATATGATCTCTGCCAGAGTCTCACCGGATTCTTTTCCAGACGTGAGGACAACACCTCCCATGATTCCACAAAATCAAGGTGTCATTAAGCTACAACTTGGTTTTGAATAAGCGACCTCTAACAGTGAAAAATTACATTTTGTGCCTTTAAATCACAGTTTTATACTGTGAAATCAATCAAATTCCTCATACACTGAGTAAAAACAAGAACAAGATCTGAATAACTATTAGTACCTACCAAGACAAATACATTTGAGTAGACTCAACAAAATAAAGTAAGCTAACTGAAAAGGTTGAGTAAGCCAATTTAAAAAACAAATATTTATAAGTAATGTGAACTTATTTGAATCCATTAAATATAGCTAACTGGCAATAGCTAGCATACATGTGCTAACATAACTAGCGAAGATTTAGGCTGCGTCCGAAATCGCATACTTCCCTACTATATAGTATGCGAAAAACAGTATGCGAGGAGAGTAGTATGTCCAATTCAATAGTATTCGAAAAACCGTAGGGGAGAGTACCTGGATGACCTACTGCTTCCGCCCGAATTCTGGTAGTAGCATACGATGGACGCTGCGCTATCCCGTGATGCCACAGAGAGGATTCTGTCATATTCAAAATGGCGGAAAGCGGCGATTGCTCTCATTCAAGTCCGTAAGTACCTCAGGGAAAACGGTGTTTATTGTGGTAAATTGCACTTGTTTTTACATAATGTAAGTAACGGCTGATTTATTGAAAGTTTAACAATGTAATGAGAAGATTAAGAGTTGGCTGTAAAAAGATGTTTAATCATTATTACTGACAGCACATCAAGCTAACGAACATGTCGAGATAAACGTTAATCCGCTTGTTAACACTATTTATTTAACGGAGACGTTAGTTGTTAAGCAGTTTAATGAGATTAGAAACTTAATGGACAGCAACATTCAGGCGGCAGTAGTTTATAGGGCTCACAGTTTGTAGTTTTTTTTAGAATATGCATATTATTATCATTGTATTTATTTGTATATAATATTTAGGCTATGTTGTGTATTTCTCTCGCCCTCTCTGTCTATCTACACATTATTATTTATATATAATGTATTCAGTTGTTTTATTGATTCCTGTCTTTTGTTCTCGTGTATTTTTTTATATGCTTCATTTTTAAACAATAAATTACTTAATTTCGTTGATTCAAATCAGCCTCTGTCGTGATATTCACAGATGTATTTTTATTCTGAGGTAAAATTTCCTAGCTAAATAGGTGATTATACTTTGACATATTTAACAAACTGATGAAGAAAGCGTGATCTGCGAGCAGCTGACCGACGGCTCCTTTGAGCTGAATCGACGTTAAAACAACGATAAGCGGTAAGCATTAATAAAAACATTGCTGATGAAAGCGTAGTAGAGCAGGCCTTTAAATTTCGCGCTGTTGTGACGACGCATGACACGTGACAACATTAACATGGCGGATGTAGTACGTCCGAATTCCATCATACTACCAAAGTCCCTTTAAGACAAGTCATTCACTCGGCGGCCATCTTTGAAAACGCTCTCGGGCATCCTGGGCATCATGCAGCCCTATCTCTTTGAATGGGGAAACATCAGATTCTCCAAACTGTTCGCCAACCTTACGATTAATTTCATATTTGAATCACCAATGAAATCTCTAACAACAACCGACTCTAATTTAGTTTCTAAACGCTCGAATCATGACAAAAAAACGTATTTTTTCAGGCTGATCAGCTAATGCGCCATGCGCAGACATAAATGCGCCGTCTCTTCGGAGGCGAGCGTCTGACTGTTTTCTATAGAAACGGTGATTCTAACGGCCGCTGAAGTGCGCGATGACTTTACCAGTCGGCGATTGGTCTTGGCTTTAGAAGGCGGGACTTATCCGCCATATTGCGCGTTTACACTTTCTCACCATCAAACAATACGGTGAACGTCTTGTGTTATTCTATAGTCTTTGAACTACCCATATTCAAATATCGTAGAACGTACTGAATTTAAACGGTCGGGGGAAGTACGTTCAAATTCAAGTAGTAACCTTACTCATGTATAAGCGTTTCGCACGCACGCCGTGTTATCCCAAAACGCGAATAGAGCGTCTGGCGCGAATGATTTCACATGTTAAAGTCCAATGGTAAAAAGACGCGTTTACGCGCGTCTAGGAGGTCTCGCGGGAGGACGCGAATGAGGGCTTTTAGCAGAGCAGGCGCTGAATACGCGAATTCGCCTCATTCGCCGCGAATGACGCGGAATGGAGCGTTTCCGCTCGAAATGGTGCTTTATTGTGCACTGACGCGTTTGACGCGAATTCGCAGATCTGACGCCCCGAGTTGAAAATTTGAACTTTGCGTAATTCTCACCGCGTTAACCAATCAGGAGCCTGCTTGCTGCTTGGCGGCAGGCCCTCCCGGGTCACGCATTCAAAAACTGGAGTTGCACTGTATATCAGTGAGCATACACACCAGGGGGGGAGCTTTTATAGACCAAGTCATACTTCATACAGGAATAACAGGACCTCGCTTGGAAGAGTTTCGTTGAGGAGATTTGGTCTACCTGGTAAGATTGTAAATACACACTTTCACTTTGAGTCACGTACACGTTATCGACCCGCGGCCCTTCCCGCGACGCTGACCCCCTACGCCGCTGTTCTCTCTCCATAGCAAATAAACAAAGCGTTAGCCTCTCTCGATGAACGCACGATCAACATCAGCCTCTTGCCCTACCCAAGAAGCGGATTATTCGCCCCTCTGGACGCGCGAAACTCCATCTTCGCGTCAAAACGCTTGTTTTTGTTTTTTTACGCGCGTCTATTCGCTCCTAGACGCGCGATGCATTCAAAATTTTCAAGCGGCAAACTAGACGCGGTAGACGCAATTTGACGCTCTATTCGCTTTGGTGTGAACGCAGCATTAGAATTTGTTAGTCAGTCAAATACTAATTTCTTTTTATGAAACAAGCAACCAAAACATAATCGCTTGATGTTAGACAAAATAACTGTTGGACTGTTAATTTATTTTGGTATGTCCAACTCATCCCTTCTTTATATTCAGATATTTTATTAGGTAGTATAGTTATTTATTATTGTCATATTATATAAACCACCGAATTTTTAGAGTGTTATATCAATATAGCACATTTTGATTTGTACTCGCATTGGAAGCCATTTTCATTTTACTTATGGAGGTGAAACACTGAACAAAAACAAAACCTCTGATTTGATTCAGTCCTCCCCCTCAGTGTGGTGAAGATGGTACAGTCTGTTTCCAAACGCTCTGTGAACTGTTCAAGAGGCTGAATGCCACACACACACTGTCTGAAGATGCCCTGATACACACCTGTTCTGTCCAAGAGAAACATGATAAACGCAGAAATGAAAACCATCTTGCTGTAGGGCTGCTCATTATTGGTAAGTGAAGCTTTTATCTAAAATATTAAATTGTTAATATTAGATGATCATTTAACTAATCAGCTTTCTCTGTCTTTAAACTAGATTAAATATATATATTTGTTTGGTTGGTTTGAACATGAACAATCATCATTGTTAATATGTTGAATATTACAGCAGTTAACATTTGCTTATTAGTACAGTTCTGAAATATCAATACTTTCACATGTTGCTGTTTTTGAGAGTAAATGACTATGAAAATCATCTTAAAAAATGATCATTCTTTTTTTAAATGTTGTACAATAATACAGCAGAGGCCATTTAAGCTTAATATAGCCTAATATGTAAATCTATATTGTTTTGACTAAAGGTAAGTCTTCAATCAGAATCTGTAACATTATATATTAAAATAATAATTATCTTGAAACCGGTATATCAATTCAGAACTTCTTGCATTCATCTATGATCCATGTGTTTTGTTTGAACATGCTCTGTGTTGTTTGGCTTGGCTGCATTATTGAAATGTCATGACCCAAATGGCAGGTTGTTTAAGAATGTATAGCCTATTTTTATCTTTCAAACTGATATAAATTCAGAAAAGAGGCAGGCAGATTTGAACTGAGATGCAATAATAACGTAATGATAATAGCAGGCTAAAAATAAGTATAAATCAGAAAGTGCTGATGACCATAAACCTATAAAATCTATATCACTGTAAAGTGCCCCAAATGAAGAATAAATTAAGATACACTGTATTTTTTGCATGTCTATTGCAAACATTCATATAGTATTCCCATATTTATCTGCTTCTAATTGAAGTCATTTAGAAATATATGCTTATCCCATAACTGTGTTAATTAGTGTTTAAAGGGTTAGTTCACCCAAAAATTAAAATTATGTCATTAATTACTCACCCTCATGTCGTTCCACACCCGTAAGACCTTCGTTCATCTTCGGAACACAAATTAGATATTTTTGATGAAATCCAGATGGCTCAGTGAAGCCTCCATTGACAGCAGGATATTTATGTTTTTCAATACCCAGAAAGCTACTAAAGACAGTGGTTCAACCTTAATGTTATGAAGCGACGAGAATAGTTTTTGTGCACCAAAAAAAAAAACCCAAAATACAACTTTATTCAACAATATCTAGTGATGGGCGATTTCAAAACACCGCTTCATGAAGCTTTACGAATCTTTGAATCTTTTTCTTTACGAAGCTTTGAAGCTTCATGAAGCGGTTTTTATTTGATTTTTGCCGCATAAAAAGTATTCTTCATAACATTAGGGTGAACCACCATGTAGTCACTGGAAATGTATTAAATTGTCTTTATTAGCTTTCTGGGCGTTTGAAAGTGTAAATTAACTTGCTGGCAATGAGGCCTCACTGAGCCATCGGATTATATCAAATGCTGATGTTACAACCTACCTCACAACTTCAACAACCAAGACACTTATAGTGATTTTACCCCTGTAGCTCAGTTCTAATTGGGAAAGTGATGGTGTTTGTAACATTCCCTGGAATCTCATACTCAATGTGAGTTGTACTGCAGAATGTAAAAAAACAATTTAACAGCAGTGCAACCATTTAGAAATATCTCTCCCAGTGCCCAGAAAATTCTAAGAACCACTCCGAGCTGCTGTATTCCCTGGGAGAAATCTCATTCTGGAATTATCTCTTTAACCAAATGAGTCACTGTAGAGCAGAATATATTTCCTCATATGCATGTGTTTGGTCTTGTCTCTTTACCCCCCGCCTTGTGTTCTAGGACATGCTGCTATTATGTTGTGCAGTGGAGAAAAGCAAGGGATGCACAAATGTGCTCTTCGTACTTTTGATTCCCAGCAACATGTGGTTGTTGTGTAAGATGTCTCAGTGTGGTATTCTGGGTAATTCAGCACAGTCAGCCCACGCTTTTCCTTGCTTTTTAAGATGCTGAGAGTCGCTCTGTGTTAACTGCCTCTTTGTGTTCACCTTGACAAGACATTTAACCATCTTTCAGCCCTTCAGCCTTCCTTCAGTTTGAAAACATCACTTTATTAGAGAGGACAGCTGGTTGTATAATTTCTTTTTTTTTGATTGGCTTTTGTTGACAGTGTGCAACAAACATATTAAGCAAACTAGATTTTTAGAAGAAATTGTGAGTAGTGTTTGGCTGTGAAAAAGTTGCTGCCACAATGGTTATACGGGTTAGGTGTTCTGAGTGGTTATTTACTGGCCAAGTCAGAAGAGGCGTTATCTAGATGTTCTGTTATCTAGATTTGACCCTTTGAGTCCCTTTGTCAGTGTAAGTCCACGCATTAAGAATTTGTTCCCGTGACTTATTAATTAATTCCTCCATTATACATAATTTGTGGCCACTTTTTTATTAAATTAAAGCAAGGGAACAAATTAGTAAAACTGAACTAAAATGAGGAAATTAATTAATGAAACATGGCCACAAATTCATAAATTGTGGGAATTAATTCTTAATTCATGGGTGCGATATCACACAGTTTGTATGTGTGTGGGCATGAGTAATACAATAGTAGCCTAATAATAAATACCTCTAATAATAAATGTTTTTTGTTGTTTTGCCTGATGTTTAATCATGAGTCTTCTAGCATTTCTTAATCATGATGAAGTAAATTTGAGCACAATTACTGCACACACACATACACATTATACTTGCACATTTACACACATTTATAATTGAACACAAACATCACACGCAAACTGTTTTGGGATTTAATGTTTCTCAGTGGCTCACAGGAAGAAACATCTCTCTCTTTCCTTTAATTACACTGTCAAGATAGAAGGATGTTTCTAGAGAGAGAATTTTTTTTTTAATCCACTAAATCACCATCCAGAGATCAATGGGTCCCTTTTAGCATATTACACAAGATTAGATTTACTGAGTTACAGACAGAATTAATGATAGTGGTGGTCCTCTTTTCTTTTTTTTTCTCCTTCATGGCTAATGCTGATAATGATATATAGAGAACATGCTGGCCAATAATCAATATAATGCAGATGATATAATGGAAGAACACATAAAATGTAAAATAAATAAAATAAAATAAATAATACTGAATTTAAATATACACTTATTTTAGATCATATTTAGAAAAAAAAATGATTAAAAATCAATTGATTTTGGAACTTTGGAACACATGATGGAATGTTCACTTTTGTTAATTGGCCCATTGGACACAATTATCAGCCAATAGCAATAATCTCATAATGACTGATTAATCAGCCTGGTGGATATATTACCCGAAATGAAGAAGTACTAGAAAAGAATGAAAAGACATTTTAGCATACTGTACTTGTGAAAAGAATACCTATTATCGAAATAATACAGTTTAAATAATATACTTAGGTGCAAACTGAATGCAATGTTTCCAGACACTTAATTAATTAAATGAGAAGGTACACTCTAAAAAATGTTTGGTTAAAAACAACCCAAGTTGGGTTGAAAATGGACAAACCCAGCAATTGGGTTGTTTTAACCCAGTGGTTGGGTTAAATGTTTGCCCAACCTGCTGGGTAGTTTTATTTAACCCAACTACTGATTAAAAATGACTATATGGCTGGCTTAAAATGAACCCAGAATTAAAAATCAGACACATAATTACTAGAGGCAACAATATAATCAAAAGGTGTACATTTATTAATAAGCAATTTAATAAATGTTTATTGTTTATTATTCATTATCTTATTAATAAATGCTCATTTATTAACATATTAATAAATGTTAATTTCCAGCATATTTTGGTTCATTTTAAGCAAGCAATACAGTAATTTTATACAACAGTTGAGTTTAATCAAACTACCCAGCACGTTGGACAAACATTTAACCCAACCGCTGGGTTAACAACCCAATTGCTGGGTTTGTCCATTTTCCCAACGTGGGTTGTTTTTAACCCAGCATTTTTTAGAGTGTATAGTTTAAATTTATATTAAATGCAATTGAGTGCTTTTTGGCACCATAAGTAGGACTCTTAAATGTAATTTCATAATTACTTCTGTTGTCTTTGAAATAATTTAAAGTGTACACTCTAAAAAATGCTGGGTTAAAAACAACCCACGTTGGTTAAATATGGACAACCCAGTTGATTGGGTTGTTTTGACCCAGTGGTTGGGTTAATGTTTGCCCAATGTGCTGGGTAGTTTTATTAACTCAACTATTGTTTTAAAAATGACTATATGGCTGGCTTAAAATGAACCCAAAATATGTTGGAAATTAAAAATCAGACACATAATTACTAGAGGCAACAATAATAATCAAAGATGAACATTATTAATAAGCAATTTAATAAATGTTTATTATTTAATTATTATTAATTAAACATATTAAATAATGTTATTTTCCAACCTATTTTGGGTTAATTTTAATGTGATCAATAAATGATTTTTAAACATCAGTTGAGTTAAATAAAACTACTCAGCAGGTTGGGTTAAAGATTCAACCCAACAGCGGGTCAAAACAACCCAATTGCTGGGTTTGTCCATTTTTAACCCACTTGGGTTGTTTTTAACCCAGCATTTTTTTATACAGCAGATGAATGTATTGACATTGACAAGCATTTGTGGTAAACTAATATACTTTAATGCCATTTTATTGAAACCTGCATGTCATGTGTTTAAATATATTTGTAATTACCATTTGTAGTTATAAAGTTGCAATTTAGTACATTTAAAATAAATAGTCAAGAAATAAATGTTCTTGTTTTTTACATGTGCTTAGTATGTTAGTCAACACACATCAAATAAGTGTAACTTCTTTAAAGGTAGGGTGGGCAATTTTTTTCTAAACACTTTTTGTTATTCTGGTTGAAATTCTCTCACACCCTGAGGAATCAATATAGAAAATATATATATATATATAATATAATATATTTTTTTTTTTTTGGAAAGCGCTCTGAAGGGAGAGGGGGATCTAATGCTTTTAAAGCTAGCTTTCTATTGGCTAGCCGCTCTAAATTCCCTACCCTACCTTTAAGCATGTCAAAAGATTATTACAACATAATGATTAAAAGGTAATTTAAATTGAGAAGTTTAATTTGACATTAATATTGTTTTGAAGTGTGTAAAGAACAGTCATGAAGTGACACTCTAAAAAATTACAGTATGCTTACTTAAAATGAACCCAAAATATCTTGAAATTACATTTATTAATATGTTTAATAAATGAACATTTTTAATTTCATTTTAGATTCATTTTAAGTCAGCCATATAGTCATTTTCAACCATAGTTGGGTTAAATAAAACTATCCAAGGTTGGGCAAACATTTAACCCAACTGCTGGGTTCAAACAACCTAATCATGGGTTTTCCATTTTCAACCCAATTGGGTTGTTTTAACCCAGCATTTTTTAGAGTGTACTCTCTTTAAGTACACTTAAGTAACCTTTCATATAATTAACAATTATATCAAGTCTATCAGTATGTTTTTTTTTTTTTTTTTTTAAAAAGTACACTCTAAAAAATGCTGGGTTAAAACAACCCAGTTGGGTTGAAAATGGACAAACCCAGCATTGGGTTGTTTTTAAACCCCGCATTTTTTAGAGTGTACTCTCTTTAAGTACACTTAAGTAACCTTTCATATAATTAACAATTATATCAGTATATCAAGTATTTTTTTTTTTTTTTTTTTTTAAAAAGTACACTCTAAAAATGCTGGGTTAAAAACAACCCAAGTTGGGTTTAAATGGACAAACCCGCAATTGGGTTTTTTAACCCAGCGGTTGGGTTAAATGTTTGCCCAAACTGCTGGGTAGTTTTATTTACTCAACTGTTGTATAAAATTACTGTATTGCTTGCTTAAAATGAACCCCAAAAATAGCTGGAATTAACATTTATTAATATTTTAATAATGAGTCATTTTAATAATGATAAAACAAAAACATTTATTAAATTGCTTATTAATAATGTAAACCTTTTTGATTATTATTGTTGCCTCTAGTAATATGTGTCTGGTTTTTAATTTCTCACCTATTTTGGATTCATTTTAAGCCAGCCATATAGTCTTTTTTATCAGTAGTTGGGTTAATAAAACTACCAGCAGGTTGGGCAACATTTAACCCAACCACTGGGTTAACAACCCAATTGCTGGGTTTGTCCTTTTCAACCCAACTTGGTTTTTTTTAACCAAACATTTTTTAGAGTGTACCCTACAAAGGGCACATTTAACAAAATTAATCTTGGTACTTTTTTCACAAGGAATATTTCTTTACAAACGTACAAAAACTAACTACATGTGAGGTCTTTCGTCCTTAAAAGACTTTGTGAGATTCCTCAGAGACCGCAGCCGAAATATCAATGTTGGGTTACCACCACTAACATGCAGTGCATTTCCTAACGATTTACAGATTGCTCCTGTCATTACTGTATTGCCATATCTGATATCCCCCCCATCCATCCACAGTCTGTGTATTTGAAAAAGATGCTTAGAGGCAAACTGATTTATTCCACAGGACAAACACAAGCCTGATAACCCTTGTACATATTTCCAGGGCTATGCCAGAGGCACTGCCAACGCTTTGAGCCAGATGGCATCTCATGGCTGGTGCACATATGCTAAATGACCAAAATGTATTTCAAGGTCAGCAACTCTGAAAGACTGCAGTGTGTGTTGCGTTTGGACTGACCATTACAAGACCTTTCTGCCGTTTTCGCTATCTCTAGAGACCATCATAGAAAGTTGAGGGTGGGCTCCTTTGGCTTGGACCAGTAAGCAACCACCCAGCATGCCATAGCAGCCACCCAGTACATGCACAAGAGAGAACTAAAACATTCAGATTTATAGTTATTTTGACTGGTGTGGTCTATTGTCTGAGTTTATACTACACAAGTATTATGTGTACTTAATATTGGGCTCATCAATAATTACCGGAAATAAATTCTTGAACGCTTGGATGAAAGGCTTCATTTACTCAGAGATAACAACAGATGCAAGTTGACAAAATAAAAGATTGTTGTAGGGTGCCTCACCAAGAAATACATTTTCTGTGTATATCCAGACTGTGATGATGATTGTGTTAAGGTGTGTGTGAGTGTGTATAATTCAGATACATTTTAGCCAGGGGCATTAGGCAGTTTCACACTAATCTGTTGGAAATCCAACAGACAAAGTGCGAAAAACAGACTCTGATCCTTCAGAAGGCTTAGAAAAAGAAATAGAGTGAATGTGAGAAGGTAAGATGAAAAAAAAAGAGAGTTAAATAGACAGAGACGTCTAATCCATCCCAGAGGATCTATTTAATAGCCTCTTCATTTCTCTGTGTATCTTTGCTTCCACATTACCTGTATTTTAAAACCTTTTCGTTCACCTTTTTTAATTGTAAAACAAACAACAAATATTTAAATAATAAGCAAATATTCATGGAATCATCACTCTGTATGGGAGATATAACGTTTATAAAAACTTTATAATTTAAATTAAATTCAGTTTGTATGTTTGAGTTAAATTAATGAATTGAGCAAAAAAAATGAATTGATACTGTATGATAACCTCAGGTACATCTGTATTTAATATACTTTGATCTATTCTCCTCTTATTTATTAGTTTTTTTGTGGTTACACTTTTTTATGATATTTTAATTACACTGAAATTCTGCATTTAAGTGCATTCAATTTAATTCACATTTATTTGTATAGCGCTTTTCACAATACATATCGTTTCAAAGCAGCTTTACAGAAAATGCATGTTTTTACATTACAGTTTAGAGATGGGCATCCCAAGGTAGAAACAGAAAAGCAAATAAAAAATAATTCTGCTCATAACATTTCAAGCAAAAGATAATCATGTGCATTTCATTTGATATAACTGGAGTACAATGTTATGATATGTGAATTCTTGGCTAAACAGATGTCTTTACACTAGATTTAAAGTGGAAGAGTATATCTGAGCCCGAGCATTATCAGGAAGGCTATTCCAGGGTTAGATTTAGGGATAGTTGCATGTAATTATGTGTAGTTTACTGTTATGAGTTGTGAAACAAAGACACTTTTTTCGTGACAGGAAGTTTTTGTGTAAATGGACGATTAAGTCAGTGCTTTACATTTCCCCATCCATGGATGATAATGAGGCGGTTGCCATGGAAGCAGAACAAGAGGACGAGACACATGCACATGCTGTAACATTCTATAAATAGAGGGACAGTAATTAAAAACCTTTAAATGGACCTGTTTAACATTATGGGATTGTGGGGGCATTAACAATTCACACTGCATGCAGCCTGTGAATGTGCAATAGGGCTTGCAGTTGTTTTTTTTTATTAGATTTATGTGTTTATTGTGGATGGATGTAAGAGTTTAATCATCCTTCACCTTTATTTATAGATGTATATTACACTCCCCATATTCAAGCCCTGCGTGTTGTTCAGTTCTTTGTCCGGTATAATCTTTGTTCTACGTGGTTGTTTTTATATTATCTCCTGTGTTTTCCTTGAATAGAGTTATTAATATTATAGACTGTTGTTAGATCATCTCCTTCATCATGTGCATGATTACAGCCACAGTTTGTGACAGATGCAAACTTCATCAAATATTACAAATTCAAATTCTGTTGTAAAACAGCTCTAAAAAGATGATAGTGTCATTATTCAGCCCAGTTTAGTTCAAATTTTGTTCTCATCCGACACTGTCAGTGCAGTCAAATCAATAATATTACTAAATATTAAGTGTCTTATAAACCCCATCTAAAGGTGACAATGGAGAGGAATGCAAACTCCATCAGGTTACATAAATGAAAAAAAAAAAAAAAAACCTTGGGAGAAACCAAGCTCAGTCAGTAGGGCCAGATCGTCTCTGGCCAAACGAATGAACATAGTGTGTATTATTTAAAATTTTCCATTCAGTTCCTTCTCATTTAATCTGTCTAAATATTCTTGTCTCATCACTATGACCTGACTTTCTTTCTGAAACACAAACCCAAGCATACACTGGCACACTGACCTGGATTACCAATATTACTTCTGTTCACTGCTTGTTCTGTTTTACTGGTTATGTACCTGTTAATCATTTAGTTTCTAAAATTAGCCACTGATTATAAACAATCTGGCTGTTATCTTCTGCTACTCTGAAATTATATCAGATTCTAAATCAAAACATACCAAATGTCGGAGGCATAGCGCTCAGACACATAGCATTAGTGTTACAGGTGACACAAGTTTGATTCCTGATATTGTTCCATACTCTCATCCATAGTTATTTCCTATCTCTCCTTCATTGTCCTGTCCCATATAATGCCTCTCAAAATATCTTAAAACAAAAAGGTTGCATTGTCATGATCTAAGAACAGAGATCAGGAGAAAAAAAAAAGTAACAAAAAACTTTTTTTTGAAGCATTTTGAAGCACAAGTATACTTGGAATTGAGGCGATGGAGTATCATTGTGACAACTTACCAATAACAAAATGCAATAGATAGATAGATAGATAGATAGTCCATTCATCCTTAGGTCTTTTCTATCTGTGTTTTTGGTCTTTGTGAGAATCCGCACACACATGTAACGACTGCCCCATTAGTGAAGAGAGGCCATGCTCTTGACTCAAGAGCCCTTTTGTTTGACTAGACTTTATCAACCTCCACAGGCTAAACGTTTTGCATTTACATTTAAGCATTTAGCAGATGCTTTTATCCAAAGAGACTTAAAAATAAGTGGAAAATAAAAAATGCAACAAAGCTGCAGTTGGCTAGAAAAGTACAAGCGAGTATGATGTACAGAAGTGAACGAACAGTGAAAGAGTATATCAGAAAAGTTAAGTTTTAGGTTTTGGCAAGAAGGCCATTCCCACAGCGGGTGAGAGGGGGAGATTATGCCCTCCAGACCTACCATAAACTAGATGAACTCCCTTGGTGCAAAGCCAGAGTGGTAACAGATGGCTTGCTATCATTGTGTGTTTGTGCATCTTACAGACATGAACTATCATCTGTTTTACCTCAAAAGAAAATAAATAATAAAATTATATCTAGCATAAAATCACAGACATTCAGTCAAGTGTCTACTATTTAACAGTTTAGGGCAGGTATTCACATTTTCAGTCGGGCAAGTTTTGTTACAATTTACTTATCTTCACACCTTTTTTTGTGTTCATATGTGGGAAAACAAAGTTAGATATTTTGAAGTTACAATAAATGTATTACATAAACATATTGCATCATTAGTGTATATGGTTTATGCAAGTAAGATTGCATTAATATTTATTTATTAATTTGTTACCTTGTGACTTCCCCCCAAATCTCATTACCATGTAGCAATAATTAATTTATAGAGTGCATTAGGTGTTACAATGAAAAGCAGTGGGCAGAGGGTTCACAAAGAGCCACTAAACAGGAAGAGAAGAAAAGAACGATTACATGTTTGTCTAGGAGAGGTTATTCTTTATCCATTACCATAGAAACAGCAGTGCTGTGATTGTTTCTGCATTTATTCAAGTTTGTACTACATAGCACATATGACACTATATGCAAGAACATACAAAAAAAAAAAAAAAAAAAAATTACATAATGGATAAGCAAGCATATTTATTACAGTAGAATTAGCATGTAAATGATATGCTTTCTTTAAATTCACCTACACTTGAGTATTGTGGTTGCATAAAAGCTTTGGGTTACACTTTATTTTAAGGTGTCCTTGTCACAGTGTAATTATACAAGTACTGAATAATATTAATTAACAACATGTACTTACTATAATAATAATAATGAGTTTTATTTATATAGTGCCTTTCCAGGGCTCAAGGGCACTTTACAATGTACATTTAACAAGGAAGAGATAATACGAGTAGACAAAGATGAAAAACAATAGTTTGAAGATACAGTAAAGGAACATTATATGGACAGTGAATCATACAGAAGCACAATAAAATACAAAACAGGACTTAAGAGACATAACATAACATTCAGAGAACTATATGTCATCTATTACCTGTTTATGCATTATGTTCATATTTGCAAATAAACCTACCTGTTTGAGTTTTACCTTAGTTTTGGTCGTTGTGTCCAAGCAAGCCTGAATTCACGTAATTATGCATAATTTACTGTTATTACTACAGACATGTAACATATAACAAGGACACCTTAAAATGTTACCAAGTTTGTTTGTTTTTTGTTTTGATTCTTGTTTTGTTTTGCAAACAGATTATATCGTTCTCAAGTTCTAAAAGAGAATCTTCTAAACAAGTTTTTTTTTTCTCCATTCTGTCACCTGATGGAGTTTGGGTTCCTTACCACTTTTGCCTCTGACTTGCTTAGTTGGGGACACTTAATATTCAACAATGCCCTTAACGGCGTGTCTATTTACACTAAGTGCAAATAGCATCCCTTGTTGGCAAACACTACAAGCTCCACCCACCAATGACTGGTTGGGCCAGTCAAGTTTTAAAAAAGATGCATGGAGGTTAACATCTTTAGTGGCGCAGCAGTAGCGAGAAAGGCTTGCAGACTTGGCTTATAACGCAATCGACGTGGGTTCAATTCTGCCTTTTGCCGAGCTTGCATTTATTTTCAATAAAAATGAAAATAATGTTCTAAAATTAAAAATAAGGCAGCATCCATTTAATAATTTTAATAAATATAATCATTTACACTCTATGATAATATTGCATCCTGTTAATGTACAAAAATACTGAGGTGCAAATAGTATCTGCCAATATAAAGTATAGTTAGCATCTAATTACTATTTACTCTTATTGCAAAGAACTGATACTTTTACATGGTGTAAATACAAAATTCACCTAGTGTAAATTGCATATCGCTAAGAAAATATGCTATTTTTACTTAGTGTAAATACACTCTAAAAAATGCTGGGTTAAAAAGAACCCAAGTTGGGTTGAAAATGGACAAACCCAGCGGTTGGGTTAAATGTTTCTCAACCTGCTGGGTAGTTTTATTTAAACCAACTATTGTTTAAAAATTGCTATATGGCTAGCTTAAAATGAACCCAAAATAGTTGGGAAATTAAAAACCAGATGCAATTAGAGACAACAATAATAGACAAAAGGTGAATGTTTATTAATAAGCTTTAATATTTTATTAATATAAATTTTAATTTTATTAATAAATTTATTAATAGCAATTTAATAATTTTATTGTTTAATAAATATTCATTGATCATTAATAAATATTAATTTCCAACATACTTTGGGTTAATTTTAATTAAGCAATACAGTAATTTTTAAACAATAGTTGAGTTAAATAAAACTACCCAGCAGGTTGTGCAAACATTTAACCCAACCGCTGGGTTAAAACAACTCAATTGCTGGGTTTGTCCATTTTCAACCCAACTTGGGTTGTTTTTAACCCAGCATTTTTTAGAGTGCAGCATCTATCACTATTTGCACTTAGTGCAAAGAGCCCTTGTCTATTATTAATGTGACTGCATTGACACTATTGGATGAGAACTGAACCAAGCTGGATGACACTTTATAGAGACATGAACAAAATTGAATAATTGATGATCTTTACAAACTGAGGCCATGTTCACACCTGGTATTTAGATGCATTTTGGTCGATCGTATCACTGGTGTAAACAGGGTGTAAAACATTTTGAGCTTGTCCACTTTCGACCACTTTCGACCGCATTTGACAGGATTGCTTTGGAAGTGTGGTCGAATGTATTCAAACAGCCACTACAGACCGCTCTCCGCTTACTGACCTAATGTGTAAACATTATGGAAAGCATGCTAGCCGGATTTAGTTTGTCAGCTTAAGACACAAGTATGGTTTGAAGACAAAAAAACATATCAAGTACTTTGTACTCGATATTCCGTATTTCTAACATGCACTCACCGCGTTCGGCCCGTCTTGCGGCTGTCAGAGCAGAAACAAAAGCTGATGCTCTCTGTATGTTTTTCCGCCATCTCCGGTAGCATTCAAATGTAAATTGTGCAAGCTTATTTTGTCCATTAGATCGAAAGATCTGGGAAAAAAACAAACAACATACATTTACCCACCTATAGACCCTTCCCTTTGAAGAAATCAGGACAGAAGTGGTTGAAAGTGGACAAAAGAGACAGATTGTAAATGGGTATGTGTCTCCCTCATCCATTTGTGATCCGATCGACCAAAACGGATCTTAATATCAGGTGGAAACAGGGTCTGAATCAACAATAAACTGACTTCTGCTCAACAATGACACTATTTTCTTTTAGAGCTCCTGTGCAGCTGAAATGAACTGAATCATTTTCCTGTTATTACTGTAAAGCTGCTTGAATCTGTATTGTATAAAGCGCTATATAAATAAAGGTGACTTGACTTTCTTCTATTATTTTTACTCAAATTGGCTATTTTTTACTATTTTTTTTCTTCTAGAATGGCAGTGGTGAGATGACGGAGGTGGAGCCGGCGTTGGATTTCGCATCGTCGGGTCGGTCAGGTCGTCGAAATGCTCTGCCTGACATCCTGGGCTCTCCTGCCGGTGTCAACCCCTCCGACCTTCCTCTCAAACTAGCTGAACTCTCCCTCACAGGTCAGTCAAATTACGCACACACACAAATGTGGTGTTCTGTTCATTAACCTGACTCTTTGCTCTCTTTCTGCAGATGGTCCCGGAGGAGCTCAGTCTCCAACATCAGAGGAAGCTCCACTCCCTCCAGAAAGCTCGGAGGAGAAACAGGGATCCTGAACACAACTGTCCAACATCACTGATGGAGAAAGAAAGAAGAGGAAATGTAAAGGTGGAAATACCTCAGTGATAAGATTGCACACGCTATGGCCACTAGCTGGTGGACTTGCAGACTCATGCCTGTGTGTCTCTTATTTCCTTGAAACCATAGCATGGATGTCTCAGATTACTTATGGCCATTGGTCAAGTGATGTTCTCCATCTGTGGCCAGACAAACTACAATTCTACCTGCAGATTTGGCAGGTAGCAGTAACATTAAGTGACCAGAGTTGTTGTTTTTAACTAAAACTATTGATAAAAACCTTTCAAATGAAAATTAGAAATCTTGACTTGCAACTAAATGAAAGTACTAAAGTAAATTAAAGCTAAATAGAAATATAAAAAACAAAAACCAATAAAAATGACAAAAGCACATAACAACATGACAAATCTAATTCAAACTATTAATAAATACTATAATAAGATATAAGTAATACTACACATGGAAGCCAAAATACACAGGAATCACTTCACACATATTTTAAATAGACAGGCAAACAAAAGTGGTTGGAGTAGCTGCAGCGTGTCAAAATGGAAAATGTGCATCTGTCAACTAAACATGCCTCTGCAATGTAGACAGCTCTGTTATTTATGATGGAAGTGATCTAGTTGTGCGGTGTAGATACAGTAATCAAATTTTATTGATGGATATGAGCAGGCAGGCTACTGTGTTTATCTGTGCATTTCTATTACTGTTTTGGCATTTTAATAAGCCATGTGGAAAACACACACATACACACAAACTGACAAACAGAGATGTAGTTTTCAACTCAGAACATTACTTATAAAGTTGAACTCTGTGTAGGGGAGATCTGGGGCCATTGTGATTGTCATTGCCATGATGTCTTTTGGTATAAGAAACAAAATATGGTATAAATATTTACATATCGGATGATAATATTGCTATGTCAAGTTAAAAAGGTCAGTTGAAAATAAATAATATTAACACACTGTATATTAAATAAGTGAACACATCAGTTAAAGTAGTAATATTATGCTTTAATATTTAATAATATTACCAAACTGTTTTTCGCCTTATTCTTTTAACTGTCACTTTAATGTAAGTCTAAGTACATTTTAATTATTTAAAATCATATATATTGAAATGTATTGATCAGCTGACAAATGTATACAATCATTAATGAAATAATGTACTTTAATGCAATCCATATTTACAAGAAATTCAGTCATACATGTTTTAATTCATACTATTTATTGCCCATATAGCCATAATGAAATTTTAGTTTCACTTTACAATAAAGCTTTACTTGTTAACATTAGTTAACCATATTAGTCGGATAGTCAATATAGTCAATGGTAATTTCAACATTTACTAATAAATTTGTTAATGCACTGTGACAAACAATGAACTTAGATTTAACATTAACTATTTCACCTTCTTACAAGTAAAACAATTGTAAGTAATTGAAGAAATTTTGTGTTATCATTGCCCCCGGTATCTCCTACTGCATTAAATATCAGAGCACCTGTGTATTATAAAAGCTTTCATGTTAAATATTGCAGTTGTTTGTGTAATAATCAGAGTGGCATTTTAGATATATGAAAGAGGCAGGTTACCTCTAACATATAATATAAAAGTCTTTGAAAGATTATTATAGAATATGGATTTATTAAAAGGAAACTGTGATAGTTTGTGATCAGCATATGTTGTGGGAGCAGGCACTGTCATTAGTGTTGCCAACACAGTATGCATCATGTCTGAAAACACAGCTTTCAATGTCACCTTCTGCCAGTCAGCAGCTTGAGACAAGACGTCTGTTCACAGCTATTAGCACATTAAAAGACGTGCCAGTACAGAGACAACAGCATAAAAGACCAGACGTGACCTCAGCCGACTGTCTTTAGAAGACTGTGTGCTCGCTGGGACGAGCCCTGATTGATATCGAAAATCTTTATGAGAACAATGATTTTTTTCATACATAGTGTAATTTTGGGTTATGATGAGGGGTATTTGCATTTATTTTTTACATTTGGGAGATTAAATGTCCTACATGTTTATATTCAATATTTTACACATGCAAAGTATATCAGGTCCTCTGTTTTGACTCTTTATAGTGATTTCTCAAAAACCAGAATCGAGTTCTTCTAAATAGGCTACTGTAGTATTGAAAGTGCCAAAATTGTTTTGATATGTTTATTGCTCTGTCTGATTCTGCCTATTTACACATTCTTGTAAGTGGAGTAGGCTTTCTGATATTTTCAGGTAACCTGCTCTTTTTTAGTCAATCTTTTATTGAAACTATTTCAAAGGAATGTACAGAAACACTAACAAGTATTTGGACACTTAAGTCACACCTAAAGATGTCTAAATATCATTGAATTAGGATAAAAAAATATCATAGCAAGTGTCATCTAATCAAACAAATGCTGAACAAGACTTTTAATCAACTGATTTTTGGTGATTTTTAAAGGGTTAGTTCACCAAAAATTAAAATTCTGTCATTAATTACTCACCCTCATGTCGTTCCACACCTGTGAGACCTTCGTTCATCTTTGGAACGCAAATTAAGATATTTTTGATGAAATCTGATGGCTCAGTGAGGCCTGCATTGCCAGCAAGATAATTAACACTTTCAGATCACCAGAAAGCTACTAAAGACAACAGTTCATGTGACTACAGTGGTTCAATCTTAATGTTATGAAGCGACAGGAATACATTAATGACTTTATTCAACAATATCTAGTGATGGGCGATTTCAAAACACTTCTTCATGAAGCTTCAAAGCTTTACGAATCTTTTATTTCAAATCAGTGGTTCGGAGTGTGTATTTAACTGCCAAAGCCCATCCCCCAGTGGTAAACCATTGAAATTTCGAAATACTTGTGAAGTAACGAAGCCTCGTTTACTGAAATCACGTGACTTTGGCAGTTCCGAACCACTGATTCCAAACAAAAGATGTGTAAAGCTTCGAAGCTTCATGAAGTAGTGTTTTGAAATCGCCCATCACTAGATATTGTTGAATAAAGTCATTATTATTATTATTTTTTTTTTTTTTTTTTTTTGGTGCACAAAAAGTATTCTCATTGCTTCATAAAATTAAGGTTGAGCAACTGTAGTCACATGAACTGTTTTAAATATGTCTTTAGTAGCTTTCTGGGCATCTGAATGTGTTGCTTGCAATGCAGGCCTCACTGAGCCATCAGATTTGATCAAAAATATCTTAATTTGTGTTCTGAAGATGAACGAAGGTCTTACGGGTGTGGAACGACATGAGGGTGAGTAATTAAAGACATAATTTTCATTTTTGGGTGAACTAACCCTTTAATGGATGTATGAAGTTAGTTCCCACAGGTGTTACCAGAGTTACCATAGATGTAATTCATCACAGTAACTATGAACATGATCCATGTTTGACAACCAGACAGTTTCAAAATACTTTTACCTTTTGTTAAATTGTTGCAACCAGTATATCTATTGCTTTATCATTTCAAAACCTGAATTTTTGCTTGAAAATGTACTTGTTTACTTTAAAATAACACTTGCTTTGATATTTTGTATGTAATGCGATAACTGAGATATATTTTTAAGTGTGGTGTAAATGTCTAAATAATTTTTAAAGCCACTGTGTATGTGGCTCTTGTCTGTGAGTTCGGCCTTTCAAAGGAATTCCTACATCACAAAATAAATCACAGAGAATAATGGGATGAATCATTGACTCGTAATTATTCGTTATCTGTTGTGACTTGTCTGGACTTATGCAAACTTGAAGAAAAAATGTTGGCAAGTAGGTTAAGCACTGAACTAGAAAAAAAAAAAAAAAAACACACACACACACACACACACAAACATGAAGAGTAATCTAACAATTAGTCACTTTGATACAGGTGCTGGTCATATAATTAGAATATCATGAAAAAGTTCATTTTTTTATTGTAAATTATTTTTAAAAAATGAAACTTTCATTTATACTAGATTCCCTACATGTAAAGTAAAACATTTCAAAAAGTTTTTTTTTTTTTTTTTTAAATTTGTTGATTAGAGCGTACAGCTAATGAAAGTCCAAAATCCAGTATCTCAAAATATTAGAATATTTACATTTGAGTTTCATTAAATGACCATCCCTACAGTATAAATTCCGGGTATCTCTTGTTCTTTGAAACCACACTAATGGGGAAGACTGCTGACTTGGAGACAATCACTGACAGCCTCCACAAAGAGAGTAAGTCACAGATGGTCATTACTGAATGTGGTGGCTGTTTACAGAGTGATGTATCAAAGCATATTAAATGCAAAGTTGACTAGAAGGAAGAAATTGGGTAGGCAAAAGTGCGCAAGCAACAGGGATGACCACAAGCTTGAGAATACTGTCAAGTAAAGCCGATTCAGACACTTGGGAGAGCTTCACAATGAGTCGAATGAAGCCGGAGTCAGCGCATCAAGAGTCACCACACTCAGACATCTTCAGGAAAAGGACTACCAAGCCACTTCTGAAACAGAAACAACGTCAGAAGCATCTTACCTGGGCTAAGGAGAAAAAGAACTGGACAGTGAACAGTGGTCGAAAGTCCTCTTTTCAGATAAAAGTAAATTTTGCATTTCATGTTGAAATCATGGTCCCAGAGTCTGAAGGAAGACTGGAGAGGCACAGAATCCAAGCTGCTTGAAGTCTAGTGGGAAGTTTCTGAAGTTATATGATTTGGGGGCCGTGACGTCTGCTGGTGTTGGTCCATTGTGTTTTATCAAGTGCAAAGTCAATGCAGCCATCTTCCAGGAGATTTTGGAGCACTTTATGCTTCCATCTGCTGACAAGCTTTATGGAGATGCTGATTTCCTTTTCCAGCAGGACTTTAGCACTGCCCACAGTGCAAAATTTAATTTGTCTGTAATTTGTGCTAGGAGCAAGTCATTTGCTGTAATATGTGCTGCCGACAAGTATTGAGTGTACAAATGAACATACTTTAAAGAACTCAAACTTTTCTGTTTTGAAAATCCATTTTTTGATTGATCTTAGGAAATATTCTAATATTTTGAGATACTGGATTTTGGACTTTCATGAGCTGTACGCTCTAATCATCAAAATTAAAAAAAAAAAAAAAAAAAACTTTTGAAATATTTTACTTTACATGTACGGAATCTAGAATATATGAAAGTTTCATTTTTAAAAATAATTTACAATAAAAAAATGAACTTTTTCACGATATTCTAATTATATGACCAGCACCTGTATATTTGAGCCAATGAGGCAAACTACATCTGCATCAGTCAAAAAATACACATATTCATTCATATTCATCATGTAAATGTCTCAAAATAATGTCAGTATTGCTATAAATGGACAAATGTTATAGCCCTTTGACATGATAAATAACAGTCTTGCTGGATGATGTTTTCATATTACGGGATGATATGGCAGTTTCAAGAAGTGATGATATGGCAGTCCACCAGAAGTGTCATGTCCATTCTTACTGACGGCACACGCCTCTTATCGACACGTGTTGGCTCTTTTTTTTTTTTTTTGATCTGTTATTGTGGATGCCATTTTGTATTTCAGTAAAAACAGATGTGTAAAAAACAGAGTACACAAGAGAAAAGGCGGCGACAGAATTCAAATATGAGAAAATATTAAAATGTCGAAGCTGCTCACTTTGCAAGCTCATGTGCATTGTTGTTTGTTTTATTAACATAAAATATATTTGCATGTTAGGCTGAGATTTGAACTTGCTAAACAAAAACTGTACATCTAGACCAGGTTTTCTTTCACAGCATGCAAAAATTAAGTTAAGGTTTAAATTTGAATATGTTCATAGTCATCATTTCTATTGCTACTTAGGTCTGGGATTTAAACAAACCCTATATAATAATTACAAGTAAATATTAAAAAAGTTATAATTTGTATTATTACCCCTAGACTTACCGTTTGCTTCTTAATATAATATAATGACAAATGAGTTGTTTCAATCATGCTATATCCCCTCCAAATCATAGTTATGATGTCATAGTGCATTTCAATGTTTGTACTCTAGATGGAGACTTTCCTCTTTCTCACACACTGAGACATGTTTGCCCTTGCTTATTACACAGCTGTGGAAGAAACCACCTTCAACCACAGAGAAAAAAAGACACTTGGGAGGATATTAAACTGTCATAAGCTTTATAAGTAATATTTTGAATAGAATAAATTAGATAATGACCCACCCCGGTGTGGTTTGTGTTCTTTTTGTTTCTCTTTTTAGAACTGTGTGTTTGAAGAACACTAAACCGGCTCTGTGAGACACTCCCCCTGTTGATGTATTTCTAGACCAGTCTTGTCTAGACTCCTGTGTCTATCTCTGTCTCATGTACCGCCACAGCCCCATCAGTGTAACTAAACCAGAAATGTGATCCTATTAACTCATATTATATTGTATTTCCCCAAACGTGTGTAATATAAATAAAGTTATAAATTCTGATAGTTAACAATGCAAAATTTAAATCTTCCCAAATATTCCCAGACAGATTGGTACTCATGTCATCTAGCTATTTTTGACACAACATTACAGAAGGATGGACAGTCTCTTTTCCACCCAAATCACATCTCAGACATTACAGTTTGACATTAAACACTGTTCTTCAATTACTGTGAAATTATTCTCCCCTGAAAGTTCACAAAGCCTTAGCCATGTGAGGCAGTGTCTCAGTGGCCATGGTTGCTATGTAACTTGTTACTATAGAAACAGATCTTCTTTGAATGCTGTCTTATTTCATCCAAAATGTACTCACTATTATGGGGTGTTGCCTGTGACGTACACAGATCATTAGGTGTCAACCAAAAACGTATATCTAAACATATAATTCACTGCAGTTTCTAGCTGAAATGAACACTAGTGTGGCAGTAAAACATCAACTTTTATTCATTTTCACACAAATTATGACTCAATTAAAGAGTTCCAAGACTTATAGAAGGAAACAAACATGGCAAATGTGTTTTTACCTCCTGTTTGCTTTTGTCAACACTATCAGTAGTGTATAGATGTTACATTATTTTCAAACATGAACATTTAATTTCCGTACTGCCGTGATATGTAGGCTTACCTAGAAATGAATTAACTCTTCCGAAGTCATAATGTTTTATTATTATTATTATTATTATTTTATTGGTTTTAGGTTAAAACTTAAATGCCTGAAATAAGGTCTGTGGTTAACACAAGCTTAACAGTAATACCCCCTTATGTTTTTTTTTTTAACTTTTACTTGTCTTTAAAAAGGCGGTAACTTAAGTGGCGGCTAAATGGGACTACAAGGGTTTTCGGGAACATTATACGCCGTCACACCGACTGTAGTTCATTTATAGCATACAGTACAGTCCAAAAGTTTGGAACCACTAAGATTTTTAATGTTTTTAAAAGAGTTTCGTCTGCTCACCAAGGCAACATTTATTTAATTAAAAATACAGTAAAAACAGTAATATTGTGAAATATTATTACAATTTAAAATAACTGTTTTCTATTTGAATATATTTCACAAAGTAATTTATTCCTGTGATCAAAGCTGAATTTTCAGCATCGTTACTCCAGTCTTCAGTGTCACATGATCCTTCAGAAATCATTCTAATATGCTGATCCTATGCTGATTTTTTCAGGATTATTTGATGAATAGAAAGTTCAAAAGAACAGTGTTTATCTGAAATCTAATCTTTTGTAACATTATAAATGTCTTTACTGCCACTTTTGATTGATTTAATGCATCCTTGCTGAATAAAAGTATTCATTTCTTTAATTTCTTTTCAAAAAAAATAAAAATAAAAATTCTTACTGACCCCAAACTTTTGAACGGTAGTGTATAATGCTACAGAAGCTTTGTATTTCAGATAAATGCTGTTCTTTTGAACTTTCTATTCATCAAGGAATCCTGAAAAAAAAAACTGTTTTCAACATTGAAATAATCATAAATGTTTCTTGAGCAGCAAATCAGCATATTAGAATGATTTCTGAAGGATCATGTGACACTGAAGACTGGAGTAATGATGCTGAAAATTCAGCTTTGCATCACAGGAATAAATTACTTTGTCAAATATATTTAAATAGTACACAGTTATTTTAAATTGTAATAATATTTCACAATATTACTGTTTTTACTGTATTTTTAATTAAATAAATGTAGCCTTGGTGAGCAGACGAAACTTCTTTTAAAAACATTAAAAAATCTTAGTGGTTCCAAACTTTTGGACTGTACTGTACATTTTTTATTTTCGCTTCGGAATTCATAAAAGTTGTGTTCAGTTGTGTGTTGTGTTTCTGCAATAATTCAAAAGTCAATGGAACAATCCAATTAGGTTTTTGTCGAGGGAACCAGGGTGATGCTAACTTCTGGGTTGGCATCACCAACCATTAAAGGTGCTAAATAGGATGTTTTGTTTTATACATTTTTGCAATATTACTTGAAACTGTCTTTACTAACTGATAAAAGACTATTTATTAGGTGCACTGAAAGGAATAATATTAATATACATCATCTGTGCATGAGGTAGGGCCTTAAAAACATCAGCCAATCGTTTACGCGATCATCGCGTAAACGACTGGCTCTCTGGCTTGTCAATCACTGCCGTGACGTTCCTTGTGAGAGACGAGCGCGGCTGCGCGCTCCAGTAACTTTCCACACTCCACAGGCGCCGCATGCAATGTTTTTGTCAGGAGACAGGAGTAACAACTGCAGATTATGAGTTACCTGCGGTGAGTCCGACATAATGAATCCACTAACACGACACAGCGTAAACAAACACTCGTGTTCCAATACTCGTGCACGAGTTTTGGGAGGCGTTACCTCGTTACCTTCTTACACATGCGCTCATTTCAAAAACTCACTAACAGTCTTTGGTTTCTCAGTCGACGAAAAAATCCTCTCTATCACCTTTAAATAATATATTTGAAATCAGAATTTGTATTTATTTATTTATTTATTTTTTACAGTTACCATTCTCTGTGATTAAAAAAAAAAAAAAAAAGTAAATATGTTCCTGCCAAACTTTTTGCAATACATTTCAGAATGTGAGTTGGTGTTACATGCCATTTTAAACAGAGATAAAAGAGCAGTTTTGTGTTTAGAAAAGCATAGACAGAACATAGTGGCACTGACATCAGCAGATCAGTCAGAAAGTGACAAGAAATCAATGTGAGCTTTTAAGTGTGCCAAAACACAGAGCTCACACGCAGGTAAACATGCAGTTCTGACTCAGGAGGGAGAGAGGGAGGGGGGTAAGAGAGACACAATAGCAGACAAAGAAATAGGGAGGTGGGAAAGACAGAAATGTGCCACTCACTGTGCTAGTCAGAAATAAATTGAGAATCCCTTTAAACTTCACATCAATTACTGAATTTTGTAGTAAACAGGATGCAAATTTAAATTTACGGCAGTAGAAATAAACTGGCATGAAATGGAGTGCAGTGTGTTTACTGTGACCAAATTTTCTCATCAAAATGCCAGTATACAGGTCATCATTAATACATCTGATTCACAAACTGCTGGTCTCACAACCTGATTCAAACTCAGTGACCTGCAATATCTCCAACAGTGATCAAACCCTTCAGAGGTCCCTCATGTGGTGTGTCTACATCCTTTTACTGTTTGACTCCACAGATGAAACCATTACTGATAGAGTGGGTTAGAGCAAAAATCTTATTATGAAACTGATTATCAACAGAGGATGATCCGTATGTGTTTTGCTCATGTTTTTACATGCTTTTATCTTGTAAAGTTGTTTCAAACTGATTTTTTTAGTGGACCGTTTTTGATTTCATTAGGCTTTGCTCTTGTCAGAGGTCTCTTTTAGCCTTCCCTGCTTTGAATTTTGGAAATTCTGGGTGGTGACTTCATCCTTTGTCCTAATTTGGATCACACACACACACACACACACACACACACACACACACACACACACACACACACACACACACACACACACACACACACACAAACTGAGGTCCCATAGCAATGACATCACCACTTGCACGACTGGTGCTCAGAGGCAGTTTGGCTGCAAGAGTGGTACAGACCAGTATATCACTTTTAGGGTGTACATATACACTACACTACCAGTGTATATTAGAATGTGTTGGAATAATTAAGACCTTTTTTATGTTTTTGAAAGAAGGCAGCTCACTAGCTAGTTTTTGAAACATATTTTTGTGTTTGTCTGATTTTATATATATACACACACACCACACACACACACACATATATATATATATATATATAATATATAATGGTTAGTTCCTGTCCTTGATTCTGCTTGGTCAATAGCTGTGTTTTATTCACAATAAAACACGGCAATGACTGCTTCAACCAAGTGTATCACTATACACCCTTAGCAACCACTCTTGGCAACGTAAACTGTATGTTCTCAATTGATATTGTTCATTGAAGCTTACTGTATTATGTAGAAGAGTATTGTGAGAAAGAGATTGAGTGAGCGAGTTTGTTACCTGCATTCAGATTTAACATTTTCCTTCAGGTCAGGTCCTATGTTCATAATAAAAAAATCTGTTTAAATGTCCAATGTATTATCCTGTCCTTTTAACATTTAAGGGGTTTTCCCATGACTGACGGCGCTAGTCAAAGCATCGGTCAGTTGCATCTTGTTCCGTGTTCACAACAATTCAGTCTTTTCAATGTAAAAGTCTTCGCTACTGACTGATACATTCATAAAGAAGATTTAAAAAACACTTTTTAAATCTGGTCCATCTCATCCATTATGACAATGACAACCTCTGTATACTTTTTCCACGGACCCCGAGTCAGATCTAACACCCGCCACTGACCCCGAGCCAGAGCCAATGCCCATAATGGAGACAATGCCTGCTGCCCAGGTGTGTGATCTGGTTCCTACTGTTCCTGTGGGAGTTTTGGTAGAGCTGGATGAAGAAGTGTGTGGTCACCCCTTGCATTGGCTATCCTCCAGCATCGGAGTTATGTTATCCTCAGTCTGGATGAATCAATTTCCTAATGGCTTCCTGCGCCCAAGCCCTCCTTCCTTCCACCTACACTGGTTCCGCCCAGCCCCAAGTCTTCTTTGTCGCCTCTGGTCCTGCCCAGCTTCAAGTCTTCATCATCCCTGATGGCTCAGAACAGTCTCATGTCTCCATCGTCGCTAATGGTCCTGCCCAGCCTACCATTCCCTCCTCTTCCAAGTAAGTCATCCAGTTCATCAATGTTGGCTATGCTTGGCCCTCTAGGCTGCAGCTCTACCTCGGCCCGTTGACCATTTTGGCTCCACCTTGGCTCCTCACTCCCTCGGCTCCACCTGGGACCATTGTTGCTCTACCTCCGCCACAGATTTCTGGGCCTTTGGCTGCACCTCTTTCCTCCAATATTTCAGCTCCGTCGGGCTCCTTCCCTCCGGCTCCACCTCAGTTCTCATTCCCATTGGCTCCACCTCAGTCCTATGGCACCCCAGGGTACTGTCACATTCTGTTGTCTTTTAGACTTTAGACAATTTTGCTATTTTGTTTTAACACAGCGTTTTAAAGGTGCCCTAAAACTTTTTTTAAAAAGATGTAATATAAGTCTAAGGTGTCCCCTGAATGTGTCTGTGAAGTTTCAGCTCAAAATACCCCATAGATTTTTTTAAATTCATTTTTTAAACCTCCTATTTTGGGGCATCATTATAAATGAGCCGATTCAGGCTGCTGCCCCTTTAATTCTCATGCTCTCCGCCCACGGAGCTCGCGCTTGCCTTAAACAGTGCATAAACAAAGTTCACACAGCTAATATAACCCTCAAATGGATCTTTACAAAGTATTCGTCATGCGGCATGCATGCGTCGGATTATGTGAGTATTGTATACTGTTATATTGTTTATAATTGATTCTAAATGATTTTGAGGCTGTGCTCCGTGGCTAAAGCTAACATTACACACTGTTGGAGAGATTTATAAAGAATGAAGTTGTGTTTATGAATTATACAGACTGCAAGTGTTTAAAAATGAAAATAGCGACGGCTCTTGTCTCCGTGAATACAGTAAGAAACAATGGTAACTTTAACCACATTTAACAGTACATTAGCAACATGCTAACGAAACTTTAGAAAGACAATTTACAAATATCACTAAAAATATCATGATATCATGGATCATGTCAGTTATTATTGCTCCATCTGCCATTTTTCGCTATTGTTCTTGCTTGCTTACCTAGTCTGTTGATTCACCTGTGCAGATGCAGACGTTAATACTGGCTGCCCTTGTGTAATGCCTCGATCATGGCTGGCATATGCAAATATTGGGGGCGTACATATTAATGATCCCGACTGTTACGTAACAGTCGGTGTTATGTTGAGATTCGCCTGTTCTTCGGAGGTCTTTTAAACAAATGAGATTTATATAAGAAGGAGGAAACAATGGAGTTTGAGACTCACTGTATGTCATTTCCATGTACTGAACTCTTGTTATTTGACTATGCCGAGGTAAATTCAATTTTTCATTCGAGGGCACCTTTAAAATGAAAACGAAAACGTTTCCACTGCATTTCAGAAAAGATCCACACTACATGACCGAAAACATATTTCACATGACCATTCATGCACATTGGGCATGCGTGTAGTGTAATCAGTAGCCGATTGCTCTAATAATAGCTTGCCTCTTGCACATATAAGCAGCTGCATTATAAAAATGCACAATGGCTGCTAAAAAGGACAACAAAGTCAGCAAAGTTTGCAGTTCCGTCTCCATGTTATTGTTTACATGGTCATCAAGGCTGGTCTGTTACAGATCCGTTGAGAGAGAAGGCTCTGGTCTATCACCGTGTTCAGTTTACATTGAAAAGCAATCCGGAGTTTTCAAACTAAATTCGGGTCTGCAGTATTTCCAAAAGTCTCTTTTTGAGGGTGGAAAACTCCGAAGTATTGTAGAGGCCAGGCGCAAGTAACCATGGCAAAAGTTATGCGTTTTAAAACGAAAACACACTAGTTTGTCTTCATTATTTCTTGTCTATCCTTTGTAGCATGTTTTCATTGGTTGTCATGGTGATTCATTGGTTCGTTGATTATCTTACACCTGTTTCATATTCAGTTTATTATCTTGTCTATATTGCTCTCAGTTCTTTCCGTTCTTTGTCTAGTGTTGTCTGTGCTTTGCAAACTGTTTTGTTACATTTATTCTCATTGTAGATATTCTCTTTTGTTGTGTATAATAAAGGTTGTGTTGCATTTAGATCCACTCTATGCCTGCTTGTGTTTGAGTGGCTTATGACATGCCTCTTGGCTCATAACATAATTCAGGGTTGTGTTTTCCTCAGCACTGCTCATCCTCTTGTGACTCCATCTCACTTGGTGACATCATACCCCCAGGGTTGTGGTGTGATGGTAACGTTGACTTATTCAGCATCCCACTCTTTGGCATAGTTTTGTTGCTGACTCTGTAACAAATTGTACAGTATATGATAGCAGTTTCTTATAAACAAGTCTGTAACTAATATGACATAAAATGCATAAGCAGTGAGGGATGATTCTTGACAGGTTACTCAGTCATTTTTACTTGTTGCAAATATTACTGATTTTGCTTTCTCAAAGGATCACAGAGCTCAACAAGTTAAATAACACATATTACATGTTATGATTAAAAAGAAAGTCTATTTGAAGTCAGTCTATTTAAAACAGCAAATTTTTTTTCTGATTAAAAGTATGCAAAGGAAAGCCTTTAATATTATCAGTAGGATATCTGAAACGGTAGAACACAAATCAAACTGACAGCGCATTACTTATGCTCTTTCTAGCATCCTACCTTCACAGAGTGATATGTTAGCCCAATTTTAAATGTATAGACAGAAATTCTGTAGCTGTCTGGTTCATTTCCCCTAACCCATAAAAAAAAAAAAAAAAAAACAGGTCAAGCTCTGTGTTCAGAAACAAACAAGACAACTTATTCTCCCTACGCTGACCATGAAGAAAACAATGATGGTGTGTTGAGTCGACTGCTCTGAGAACTCCTTTGAGACAGTGAGTGAGTGCTATATAATCAGTTTGTGATTTGTGCAAAAATACTGGCCAAATTACGAGACCCTTACATAAAATTAATACATTTTTATGTTTGATATTATGGACATTTTGTTTACTTTTGTATAATAACTTTTTGGTGCCATATCATGTCACTATTGTGTGTCCAAGGGTTAGAGTACACAGTTTCAACATTTTTTCTTCATGCCTGCATGTTTTTGTCCTACACAGACAGGCTTGTGGTTTTTTGGCATGGAGCTGCCCAACACCATCTGTTCCTCCACCATTGTGCCTGGATACACATACACATTATATTGATCAGCATTTCTCAGATGATTACATATGGACCATGCTGCAGAGTCTTGGGCAGAAGTTAACTGCCACACTAGACTGACAAAAAAAATGATGCAAAAATAATTAGCATTATAAATGTACTATATACATATATAAACGATTACTGGCATTTGATAAGACAAACATAACCATTACATATTGCTCACACCCTTAGTTTAATAGCTTTGTGTATAACTTTATAGTGCATAAACTCAAGACATAAATTATAGTTCAAAATTTGGAGCTTGTTTTCGAATTGGGCAAATAAGCAACTGTCTAAGCACTGCTCTATAGCAATCTCCCAGAACATCCTAGGATTGTGGTGGCAAGATTTGCAATTTTCATAGGCAACCACCACTCACATTTTGTTAAATATATAGATATAGATTAAAATGTAATAATGACAGCACAGATCAATAGTAAATGGAATGACGACAGCATGCAGCTCCAAACAAATTAGTTGACAAAAAAAATCAATTCGAAAATCATATATAGTTAGAAAATCAGTCAGATGTGTGGTCGACTCTGAATACACACCAGATCAGTGCTGAGAAAAAAAGGCAAACACAAAATACTCAAAACTCAACTTCACTGTGAACAGGAGATTCTAAATATATCCTAACATTAAATAGCTTTGTTTTACAAAGCTTAAAAATCTACTTTTATCATGCACCCCCAAACTGTCAGAGAGTGTGAAGAGCTAAATAATAACCAGAAGCTATTTTCAGGTTCCCTGCCCATTTTCAAACAGACACAGATGCCACACTGAGAGCATAGCATGGACATTCAGAATCCATTTGTGTTTTATTACAGTTCACTTCAAACATATTTGAACAACACAGCGTTAATGGTTTTACCAGAGACGGTCTCAAAATAGATTGATAGTCCAAGCATGCTCAGGTAAAGGTATTACTCTAAATCCCTGTGCTGCCTGGAATTTTTTAATGGTGATATGATGAGTCACTTCCCATTGCTCTGCGATATTATGCAGTTTCAAATATGGAAAATGATGTAGTAATCAGTCATGGCTGAAAAAGCAGATGCCTGTAACCTGTAACAAGACAAATGATAACAAATGTTATCAATTTTATGTAAGTTATGCTATCAACTTTATTTGTGTATGATTGACAGCCCACATCCCTGACAGCACAAGTACATCTCGGAGACGTCTATTTGATGTGTGTGTTTACGTCTGGAAGATGTATTTTTTAGAGTGTTTGCTCATCTGCAATACGTCTATAGGACGTTTCTTGTCAGATGTCAAATAGACGTTTAGAAGATGTCTTTAAGATGTTAATGATTTAGAATGTATGTAAAACTGACATCTTAAAGATGTCTATCAGATGTTTGTAAACAGCAGATGCTTTCCAGATGAAGTGATCTTTAACAGACATCTTGCAGACGTACGTGTGCTATCTGGGATCATATTTTGCTTCATGAGACAGATAGCACACGTACGTCTGCAAGATGTCTGTTAAAGATCACTTCATCTGGAAAGCATCTGCTGTTTACAAACATCTGATAGACATCTTTAAGATGTCAGTTTTACATACATTCTAAATCATAACATCTGAAAGACATCTTCTAAACGTCTATTTGACATCTGACAGGAAACGTCCTATAGACGTATTGCAGATGAGCAAACACTCTAAAAAATACATCTTCCAGACGTAAACACACACATCAAATAGACGTCTCCGAGATGTACTTGTGCTATCAGGGACACGTACGTCTGCAAGATGTCTGTTAAAGTTCACTTCATCTGGAAAGCATCTGCTGTTACAAACATCTGATAGACATCTTTAAGATGTCAGTTTACATACATTCTAAATCATAAACATCTGAAAGACATCTTATAAACGTCTATTTGACATCTGACAGGAAACGTCCTATAGACGTATTGCAGATGAGCAAACACTCTAAAAAATACATCTTCCAGACGTAAACACACACATCAAATAGACGTCTCCGAGATGTACGTGTGCTATCAGTATTGACTGACACTGACACAATTATATGACTAGAAATAAATGCAAAATCACAGACATGGAAATCTCTGTCTGCTGGTATTAAATGTTAACTCAAGTTAATTAATGCAAACACTGGTTTGGTACAGGATAGAAAAAGAAAAGAAAAATGGCACCTTGTAATTATCTTCATGAATAATGCAACTGTTCGAAACTCTTAGACTTAAAATGAGAACCAAGGACAAAAAAAAAAACAAGTAACAGGCTTATGGGACATACACATCTCCTTATACATAAACATCCATGCCCATGTGTTTTATTCACTACCAAAGTGAAGTTTGTGACTAGACATAAACCATGGTTTCCCATCATCAGTTATCATCACCTGCTTTGACGTTGTTACATAACCGTCTCAATAAAACAAGAGCCGCCGTCATAACACATCTGACTCAAACTAGCTACTCATGAGAAGTGAACAGAGACTATTTTTATCAGATATATTGTCTGCTATTGTTGCCCACTGAATCTCAATAATAGCAAGAATGGCAATAAATATACATTCGTCTTGTTTTGTTTCAAACAGAACTACATTATCCAGGAGCCAGTGAGCGCAGCCAATGGGTATCAAGAACACGATATGACGACATAAATTCGATCCTTTTATGCGCGAACTTGACATGCGTTGAGGCGAGAAAACGGCGCGAGGCGAGCTTTGTCATCAAACCTGGATCTTTGTGTTTGAAGGTGGGTGTGCCTGTATTATTGTGATAAAGTCGCTGAAAATGGCATGCTAGATATTAATTTGTGCTATGTGTCCATATGCGTAGAATTATCCAAGTGTAGATGTATATTTATTTGGCATATGTTTTTATTTTTGTCAATGTATCAAGTTTATCTAACACTCATTTCAAGGTTTACCTGCATTGAAACATTTAAATAAACGCTCGTTTGTATTGGTAAATCTGAAACAAATATTGAAGACACAAATTCTGACCTATATTTCGAAAAGTTGTCTCATGTGAAATGCATCAGAATGATTGTTTAAAGCTCCATATACTTTTTTTGCCCATTATTCTGCATGAATGTCGTGTTTACGTGCGTGTAATTCATCTGCATTAAAGCATTGTTGCAGATTAGTGTACCCCGCAAATGGTTGGGTTGCATAGTGTTGTATGTGTTTCTGCGAGATCATGGAGCTGCAGGAAGAGCAGGGCGAAGCTGTGCACGAGGTGCCGCTTGACTGTCTTTGTTTGGATCAGTTCTCTGTGTTACTAATAAAAGCGCCTTTGTTTAATCCACAAAGTGCATTTCGATATTGCGTCTCATTCTAGAGCAGGAACGCATAAAATGGTATACTTCGTATTACAACGAAGTAACACTTTTTTTTTTTTTTTTTCCCCCAGTATGTGGTTTTCACACGAGCAGGTAGTGTTTAGGGGAGGGGCGGTGCAGTGTGAGTTTGTTTTTGAAGAATTCGCGCCAGTTTTTCACCACGAACTTGAGCAGAAAACCTTTGCGCGCCAAATTCACAACATGTCGACAACTAAACCTGTTAATTTGTTATGATTTAGAGACTCAGTTTTCCAAAAGTGGCAAAATCTGACACCCTGCTGTTTGAGACATCAGGGGGCGTCCTCATCGAATTATTTTCTAAAAGTGCGAAAAGCTATTTGAGTACTAGTCTTTTTTTAAATGTAATTTGTGTTCAGCTTTATATAAAATGCATAGAAGGATAAATGAGGAAATATCTTAGACAAGTAAACGTGTGTGTACAGTATGACCAAGATGAAGGTGTATAATGTGCAGTTAACAACATGGAACCCTTATATGTTGCTAATTTTGTTTTCAGGCATTCTTTGACCTGTAGTCTTCTGCAACAATGGCCTCTCTAAGTGGTAAGATTCCTGTATTCATGCACGTGAGGAAAAAAATAAATTTTATATATAACATGCATGTATGCAGGTGACTGGATCTGGATAAATATGAGGCGGAGATGATCCATGCATTCTGTAGTGAACAAGTAAGCTTGTTTTCAGATATTCAGGTTAAGGAGCTGGACAAGCGTGCCTCAGGACAAGCTTTTGAGGTCATCATTGGGAGTCCTGTTCCAGATGCCAAGGGTGAGTTCCCTCTCTCCCCTCCAAAGAAGAAGGATCTTTCCCTGGAGGAGATCCAGAGAAAACTAGAAGCTGCAGAAGAGAGACGCAAGGTGCATATCTATACATTTTCAGACATTTTATCCTGCATACAAAACATGCACATGAAATGCGTTACACAACAATAAATGGGCGCGTGTATGAGACTTTCTCCAGATGTGAAGAGTCCCCTTGTTAAAGCCATATACAAGTACAGGGAAGACGGTGTGTGTTAGTTACAGGGGCCATTCGCTTTGTACATTCGCTGTTTTTCTTCTGACAATGTCATATTCCTAGCTTTAAATACTCATGCATAACTAAAGGCTATTTTTTTTTTTGTTTTTTTTTTTTTTCCCAAGTCTCATGAAGCAGAGGTTCTGAAGCACTTAGCAGAGAAGCGTGAGCATGAAAAGGAGGTGCTTCAGAAAGCTCTAGAAGAAAACAACAATTTCAGCAAGATGGCAGAAGAGAAACTGAACCAGAAAATGGAGGCCAACAAGGAAAACCGTACAGCAATCATGGCAGCCATGAACGAGAAGTTCAAAGAGAAGGTACTGCAAACGTGATGTGGTGTCTTCATAGCTGACTTTTATGTAATAAAAATAATCGTTTTTTGCTTCAATTCTAGGACAAAAAGCTGGAAGAGGTTCGAAAGAACAAAGAAACCAAAGAGGTCAACAGTGAAGGAAACTGAAACTTACAATTATAGGGGACTCTATAATTGTAAGTTGTTTTTTTTTGTTTTTTTTGGGTGTGTGTGTTCACATAACAGAAAAAGTAAGGTTTCATCATGGTCCATATTCAGAAAACAACAACAACAACAAAAAGTAGCTTTTGGTTTGTATATAGCAGTGGTTTTACATCTTGATCAACTCTCGTTTTACATATCTGTGCACTATTTGGACTGCAGCTTTGTCATTGTCGTCTGATATTAGCTGTCTTCAGAACCTGATAGGGACTCATGTATGATGTGCTTAAATCCTTAACATGACTGTTACTGTCTGCATTTCTTGAGCTTTTTGCTTTCATGAGGTTAGAAGCTTGGTTTTTTTTGTTACTGTAAGCACATGGCTGTTCTGAGGATGAGTATTGAGGGGCTTTACATGTGAAATGTAAAAAATGGCAATACATGTTGACATCTTTGGCGGTTATCTTAACTGTTGTAATAAATAAATGACATGCTAAAACGAGTGTTGGATGTTTGCTTTGGTAAACATTAAAATTTGAAAAGTGACCCTTTCTCTCAGGTATTTTTACAGTATGGGAAATGGGTCCGTATTCATGTATATGACATGTAGAAGTTAATATTATTTAATACTTAACCAATACTTAACAACTTTGTCCTAAACTAAATTTAATTTCTAAGCTTCTCTGAGAAGCCCATAGTCAGAGGAGCAGGTAAAACATGGATTGTGTCTCCCTCTAGTGTAGAAAGTTTTATTTCTCCCCATCATACTCTATGCATCTCAATGTGCATCAGATTGCAAAGTGTTCCCCCAGCTCAGGCAATTTATGATTTAAGAACTGGGGCCATTTAAATACTCAAGTTTTGTGACGTTCATTTGAATTGCTGATTTAATCAGTGAAGTATCAAGTAAACAATTTGGAGTGTAAGCAAAGTTTATTCAAACTCTGAAGTGTGACTTTGTCAAAAGTTTGTCAAAATTCATGAAACGAACAGAAACTATTGTCGTCTTGGTCAGGCAATGATAAAAGATGATCCTAGTCTGATTCCCATGAGTCTGGACATTGGTGTAAACTACACTCTAAAAAATGTTTGGTTAAAAACAACCCAAGTTGGGTTGAAAATGGACAAACCCAGCAATTGGGTTGTTTTAACCCAGTGGTTGGGTTAAATGTTTGCCCAACCTGCTGGGTAGTTTTATTTAACCCAACTACTGATTAAAAATGACTATATGGCTGGCTTAAAATGAATCCAAAATAGGTGAGAAATTAAAAATCAGACACATAATTACTAGAGGCAACAATAATAATCAAAAGGTGTACATTTATTAATAAGCAATTTAATAAATGTTTATTGTTTATTATTCATTATCTTATTAATAAATGCTCATTTATTAAACATATTAATAAATGTTAATTTCCAGCTTATTTTGGGTTCATTTTAAGCAAGCAATACAGTAATTTTTATACAACAGTTGAGTTAAATAAAAACTACCCCAATTGCTGGGTTTGTCCATTTTCAACCCAACTTGGGTTGTTTTTAACCCAGCATTTTTAGAGTGTAAATCTTTTTTTAAATTGATCTTTTGAAATTTGATGGAATAAAAATGGAGTAAAAGACAAATGTATTTTTGAGATAATAGATAATTGCCATGTATTACCAAATATCTGTCCTCAGTAGATGGTATACACTGTATCTGTGTATGATCCGGTACATTGGGAAAATGTAGGAGACAATACCTTAGCTATTGTGAATGGATGATGTTAAGCACTTTACTCCACTAGTCCATTATGAAGATGAAGCAGCCATAAGGCTGTATGTTAACATCTGTACTGTTCATCTTTAGTGATCCAAGTGGTGTCCCTTTATAACATAAAACATGCATATTTGTTTATTAGGTACCTTAAGATAACCTAAATTCATTTGCATTACATATGTACATTATAGATGCAAGCAGAAATAGTTTTTTTTCTTTTCATTTGTCATTGCTGAGCTTTTCTTTCCACAAGATCCTCATCTTCTCCTCCTTGCCTGCCTGCACCGTGACATCGTTAGGGTCTATGAAGCAAATTTATTTTTTTTAAACAAATAAGAAATTATGCCAAACTTAAAGGATTAGTTCACTTTCAAATGAAAATTAGCCCAAGCTTTACTCACCCTCAAGCCATCCTAGATGTATTTGACTTTCTTCTTTCTGATGCACACAATCAGAGAAATATTAATAAATATCCTGATGGATCCAAGCTTTATAATGGCAGTGATAGGGATCAATGAGTATAAGGTGAAGAAAATGCTTCCATTCACATCCATCCATCATAAGCGTGTACTCCACATGGCTCCGGGAGGTTAATAAAGGCCTTCTGAAGTGATGCATTTGATGCATAAGAATATAGAAGCACTTTCTTCATCTCATACTCATTGGTGCCATTCACTGCCATTATAAAGCTCAGATGCCTCAGGATATTTATTAATATTTCTCTGATTGTGTTCATCAGAAAGAAGAAAGTGATATACACCTAGGATGGCTTGAGGGTGAGTAAAGCTTGGGCTAGTTTTCATTTGAAAGTGAATTAATCCTTTAATATTTTATTTTCAAAAATGTCATTATTTTAATTATTTTCTCCCCCCATTATCATATCAGAAAAGCTGTATCACTTTGTCTATATTATGACAAAAATACCAAAATAATTAAAATACAGAAATAAAAACAATTAATAATTCAAGTATTTTTGAATAAATAATGTACTTGGGCCATATCTGACTAGAATATGATAAGGGCTTTAGTTTTGACACTTAAAATTAATAAACACGGGTCATTCTAAACCCTGGGTTAACAGAATCCTGGACTACTTTTTCCATGTTTTCACTGTTTAATTTTAAGAATTATTTGTGAGTCTTTTCACACATTTAAATTACATATGTACATTATAGATGCAAGCAGATATGTTTTTTTTTCATTGTCATTTGTCATTGCTGAGCTTTTCTTTGCACCACTGAAAAATATGTTGTCTTCAAGTTTTTTCTTCCTTCATCTGTCTTAAAATGCATTTGGATGTAGATTTATCAATGGAAAATATAGGCCACTCATGTGAAACTGAAGGAAATATTTAGCTCTTCACTTTTTTATTAATGTTAAGTATTCATGGCCACAAAACTGGACTCCACAATTTATTTATTTATTTTTTTTTTGTGCCAAAGGTGTATTTTATTATTGAAGTTTGATTGTATTACACCAGGGGGTGGTGAACTCTGGTCCTGGATAGCCACAGTCCTGGAGAATTTTGCTCCAACCCTAATCAAATACACCTGAACCAGCTAATCAAGGTCTGAAGGGTTACTAGAATGATACAGACAGGTGAGTTTTTATCAAGATTGGAGTAACTCTCCAGGACTAACGTTCGCCACTACTGGTATATATATATGATAAAGGGAGCATTTTCAAATCTATCCACAGAATGATCATGTTCAGTATTTTAATAACAGCTTGATCCACTGGGGGGAGCACTGCACAAACACTTCCAGTCTAAGGGCTGATGATGTAATGCTGACATGCTGACAAAATGCACCACTGCGGTTCCTGACAGGTCTGTCAAGCACATGTTCATTTGGCTGCTGACATTAGCAACTCACACTCATTATGTCAGAATTTATAGGCGTTCCTCACTAATGTGCTGTAAAAGACAACGGAAAAAGAACATTCCTTGCACAACACTGGAGTGTAGGTGTCTCTATGAAGTACATACAATACATTTCATGAAATTATGCTCCTTCAGTGGGGTCAACACTAAGGTCAAAGTTCATGCAGACAATTGCTGAGGTCAGCGTAAAGTCAATGCTGCAACAATGCTCTCGGATCGGAAGTAGTCACGATAATGTCTAGAGCAATCCCAGCATTGAATGAACTGAAGGTTATGATCACAGCAAACTATGTCACTTCAGCCTTTTCTTAGTGGTTTTTCGGCCCTATTTACCTTTCCGCCATTCACTCTGACAGCAGACCTTTCAGATGTCCGCTCAAAAGCTGACATCTCCTCCGATTTCATTTCAGAAAGGTCAACTAGCATATATTTTAGTCAAAAGCCTTTAAAAAAAAGAAGTCAGGTTGCCACCACAAGTAATATATTTTCCTTTCACCTTAAATACATGAGTGTAACACATATACATTTTAGTTTATAAATATATATTAAGACTAAACAGTATTTTATTATTATTATTATCATTATTTTTTTTAACAAATATTCATTGTTAATTAGTAAATGTCATTATGTTTTTGAGGAGTCATACCACATGACATTTTACAACTCGCAGTGATGTGTCAAGGTTTATGGACTTTTAGTTTGAACTTCCTGGTTTAGCCTATGTAAGGAAAAACGTATACGTTTTTAGTACATTGTTGTCGTGTAAACACCCTTAGTTGCCTGTCTCCTCCCCCCATTTTCCTGATTTTGTTTCTGTGGTTACAGTCAGATTATGTTCACCTACTTCTCATTGTTATCCCCTGAGTATTTACGCCCTGAGTTTGTTTCTTTTATCGTCTGGTATTGTTTGTTTATTTTACAATGACATCATTAGGGTCCGTGAAGCAATTTTAAGTTTATTTTTTATTTTTATTTATTTTATTATTATTATTTTTACAAATAATAAGAAATTATGCCAAACGTAATATTTTATTTTCAAGAATTTCATTCTTTTAATTAGTTTTTTCACCATTATCATATCAAGAAAGCTGACATTGTGTATATTATGCCAAAAATACCAAAATGATTTTAATACAGTAATTAAAAACAATTAATAATTAAAGGGTTATTGAATAAATGAGCCATATCTGACCAGAGTATGATCAAAATATGATAAGGACTTTAGTTTTGACACTTAAAATGAATAAACAGGTCATTCTAAACCCTGGGTTAACATAATCCTGGACTACTTTTTCCACAAGCACAACTTGTGGATTTATGGCTATAATTTTCTCACAGTTTTAGAGTAAAACATGTTTTGGAAAATATATATTTCATATAACGTTTAAAAATAGTATTTTTGTGCATTTTTCATAAATAATAACCTTTAACTTTTAGTTTCACTTTTTTTTTTTTACTTCTCTTTAAAAAGAGACCAAACTTAAGTCTGTGCTCCAAAGCATTCAAGATTTATGACAGTTTAACTTGGAAATTTCACTTTCAGGTCTATGCTCAAAATGTGGTTAACAGGTAGTAAATGGATCATAACTATTCCATAAATATAATTAATACCACAAAATCATCAAAATCATTTAATTGAAATAATAATAAAAAATCTGTCATTTTTGACCTCCATGCGAGCAGCACCAGAGGGTTAAAGACTTGAAAAGACTTGGAGAGATGCATGATTTGGGCCAGTGAGCAACTACATACAGTAGCAATGCATTGTACCATTTTGCACGGGAAAAAACAACAAAACAACAAAAAAACAAAAAAAAACTTTCTTTAGAACATGTAAAAATCTTGTTATATGGAAGACTCTCTCTCTCTCTCTGTGTGTGTGTGTGTGGGACTTGGCCATAAAAATTACTGACTGCCTAAATTTTGTCAGGTGCTTCAAACTGCAGCACACCGATTATGTTGTTTGCATTTTGTAGAAATTCTTTGCATCCATAGCCACGCTGATTATATGTGCTTGCACTTTCAGCAAGTAGCTGTTACAACCATAAAAGCCTCCATAAAAATGATCGCAGCCATACATTGCTTACTGGCACATACGTAAACAAAATTTTGCCTTTATATAATTGAATTGAAATTGAAAAATCTACATAAATACATATGATAACAGTAAGTGTATATCACAGTTATGGTTTGTTATTCACTAGTTGAAGTTGTGTCAGCTGAAAACTGAACTTAAAAGAACGGAAGATAAGTCATAATTTCACATTTGATTATAGTAAATGTTGTGTAAAATCCTATCATTTTGGGATTATGAAAAATCTACAACAAAGAAAGGTTATGATGTAAAATTGAAATGAAATTATTTAATTCTAATGCTTAGAGGTCATTCAAAATGGAAATAAGGAATATATCTGACAATGAGCAATTGAACGTCTTTGTAATAATTTCCTTGGTTCCATTGAAGTACAAAGATGCTTTTTTTTGGAATATTCTCAAATCATGCTGGAGAGCATGAGCATCAGGTTTTGTTTAGCAAAATTTTTGCTAATTTTATGAAGGAAAAGAATTGAAAGTGTGGGGGGGAAATCACATTATGAAATAAATGTTTTTCTCCAAAACATGTTGGCCACAATTATTGGCACCCCTAGAATTTTTAAAATTCTAAAAATATCTCTGAAGTATATTCCCATTCATATTTACATTTTTTAGCACACCAGCACACCAGGGTGATCATGAAATTGTCCAGCCATGACTTATATGGAGTATAAACATGAGGAAACACAAAGGCCAAATTCCTGTAATCATTCATCACAATGAGTAAAACCAAAGAATATAGTTTTGCTGTTCAGCAAAAGATTGTTGAGCTTCACAAAATAGAAAGTGGTTGTAAGAAAATAGCTAAAACATTCAAAATCCCCATTTCCACTATCAGGGCAATAATTAAGAAGTTCCAATCAACTAAAGATGTTATAAATCTGCCTGGAAGAGGACGTGTGTCTAAATCGTCCTAATGCACAGTGAGGAGGAGAGTTTGAGTGGCCAAAGACTCTCCAAGGATCACAGCTGGAGAACTGCAGAGATTAGTTGAGTCTTGAGTCTCAGAACAGAAACAATCTCCAGCATATTCAGTTGTCAGACAAGACTGGGACTTCAAACAGGACCGGCTTCTATGGTCAGGTGAAACTAAAAAAAGAGCTTTTTGGCAGCAAACCCACCAGATGGGTTAGGTGCACACATGGATAAAAAGTACCCCATGCCCACGGTTAAACATACTCAATTCAATTCAATTCAATTCACATTTATTTGTATAGCGCTTTTCATGATATATGTCGTTTCAAAGCAGCTTTACAGAGAATGCATGTCAACATTACAATTTAAAGAATGCAGTTAGCGAATAATGTAAAAATTTAGGCAATTAATTTACAATCACTGTTAGCAGTTTAACTGAAGGTAGAAGCAACGAGCTCCTGGAAAAATGAATTACATATTAACAACAGTGTTAATTTCGTTGACGAATAATTTTCATCATAATTTTCGTCAACGACATTTTTTCACGGACGAAAACGAGACGATGACTAAATAAAAATGCGTTTTGAATGACTAAAACTATGACTAAAATCTACTCTAATTTTCGTCAACGAATAAAAACGAGACGAAAATGAAAGAGAGGGATGATTTGGGAAGATATCCAGTCAGGACTGCTGAAGTGAAGTGAATTGAAGTGTAATGTGCTGATCTAACTGCGGGAAACGCGGCGCTGTTGCGCGCTCTACAGGCTCGCGCAGCAGCACATCTATGAATAGCGCATATTTATGCCATGCGATTGCTTATAAGCTAATGTTGATTATGACAATGTTTACTACACGATGTTTAAATGGTAGAATGTTTTAGACGGTTGTAAGAAATGTATATTTTATCTCCCTCATGAGTAGCCTGCTACTACAATAGGCTAAAGTGCAGACTGCAGACATTTCAGAATAAGAGTCACGGTGTATTTCGGTATGGTTCATAATTATAATTCATAGTAAACAAGTAAGGAAAGACTAAGAACATTATTTGACACATTATTCAATATATTTTACAAGTATAAGGGTTATTATAGTTAACTAAACCTAAAACCAAAGAAATCTTCATTACTTGAAATAAACGTTAACTGAAATAAAAAAATAAATATATAAAAATGTAAACATTTTATTTCATAGTTTCTAAGCTTTAGCTTAACCTGAGGTATTAAAATAAACAGAAATAAGAACTTATAGACATTTAAAAGCAAAAACTAAAAGACATAAACACAAAAAAATACTAAAACTTTTAACTAAAATTACAATGAAAGCAGAAAAACTAAAAATCAAATCTAATAAAAACTTTAAACGAAAACTATAATAGTACCTCAATGATAAGTGTGTCAATCTCTGAAAAGTACTGAATTTTGCTCTTTAGCTTGTTTTTGCACTTAAACGGTCAAAAAACGTCCGCTTTGGCAAGCAAAGTACAGTTGGTGAACATTTGGGGAATCAGATGTACCTAACAGTGTATAGGATTTGTGTATTGTTAGAGAATGCTTAATGCATTACAATTTAACTAAATTAGATTTTAGTCGACTAAATCTACTGTAGATTTAGTCGACTAAAATCTTATGATATTTAGTCAACTAAAACTAGACTAAAACTAAAACAATTTCTGATGACTAAAATATGACTAAAACTAAATGCCATTTTAGTCAAAAGACTATGACTAAAACTAAATCAAAATTTGCTGTCAAAATTAACACTGATTAACAATAATTAGGATATAGAAAATTGGGCAATGTGCATGTTGATCCAGATGATTGCGTCTTCTGAAATCCTCGCAGGAGTTGGCGCCGTCTCTTCATAGGTGTTGGTCATCTGAGGTCTTCTTAAGAGGCTGGATCCAAACTGAAGCTGAAGTCCTCTCTAGTCACCTCAGGACGGGTGAGGTAAAACAGAAAAGCAAATGGAGAATAATTAGCGTAGCTGCTGTTCATAACATTAAGCAAAGATAGTCATGTGCAATTGATCTTATATGAGATGCATTATGTGAATCCTTGGCTAAAGAGATGCGTCTTTAATCTAGATTTAAACTGGATGAGTGAATCTGAGCCCCGAACATTATCAGGAAGGCTATTCCAGAGTTTCTGAGCCAAATGTGAAAACGCTCTTCCTCCTTTAGTGGACTTAGATATCCTGGGTACAACCAGAAGTCCAGAGTTTTGTGATCTTAAAGAGCGTGAAGGATTGTAGGGTGATAGAAGATCGGTTAAGTACACAGGAGCTAAACCATTTAGAGCCTTATAGGTCATTAGCAATACTTTATAATCGATACTGAACTTAATAGGTAACCAGTGTAGAGATGATAGAATTGGTGTTATATGATCATATTTTCTTGACCTGGTAAGAACTCTAGTAGCTGCATTTTGTACTAATTGTAGCTTATTTATTGAGGAAGCAGGACAACCAGCTAATAATGCATTACAGTAATCTAGTCGAGACGTCATGAAAGCATGAACTAACTTTTCTGCATCAGAAACAGATAACATATTCCGTATCTTAGCAATGTTTCTGAGGTGGAAGAAGGCTGTTTTTGTAACATATGAAATATGACACACTCTGTCAGATTGGATAATTCAGAGATTTCATCTGGTTGTGTTGAAATATATAACTGAGTATCATCGGCATAGCAGTGGAAACTAATTCCATGCTTTCTTATAATATTGCAGAGTGGCAGCATGTAGATTGAAAATAGCAGAGGGCCTAACACTGATCCTTGCAGCACTCCATAGTTACTATTGCCATTAGATTTTCCCCGTTTAATAAACAAAATTGTGACGATCTGATAGATACGACCTAACCACCGTAATGCCTGGCCCTGAATACCAGTGTAATTTTGTAGTCGATCTAGGAGTATTTATGATCTATAGTGTCGAACGCAGCACTGAGATCAAGTAACACTAGTATTGAGACACAGCTTTGGTCAGAAGCTAGAAGTAAGTCGTTTGTAATTTTAACAAGTGCAGTTTCTGTGCTATGATGAGACCTGAATCCTGACTGAAATTTTTCATATATAGCGTTTTTTGCAAGAAGGAGCACAATTGGACCGACACCACTTTTTCTAGTATTTTAGACATACAGTACAGTCCAAAAGTTTGGAACCACTAAGATTTTTAATGTTTTTAAAAAAGAGTTTCGTCTGCTCACCAAGGCTACATTATTTAATTAAAAATACAGTAAAAAACAGTAATATTGTGAAATATATTACAATTTAAAATAACTGTGTACTATTTAAAATATTTGACAAAGTAATTTATTCCTGTGATGCAAAGCTGAATTTTCAGCATCGTTACTCCAGTCTTCAGTGTCACATGATCCTTCAGAAATCATTCTAATATGCTGATTTGCTGCTTAATAAACATTTATGATTATTTTCAATGTTGAAAACAGTTGTGTACTTTTTTTTTTCAGGATTCCTTGATGAATAGAAAGTTCAAAAGAACAGCATTTATCTGAAATACAAAGCTTCTGTAGCATTATACACTACCGTTCAAAAGTTTGGGGTCAGTAAGAATTTTTATTTTTATTTTTTTTAAATAAATTAAAGAAATGAATACTTTTATTTAGCAAGGATGCATTAAATCAATCAAAAGTGGCAGTAAAGACATTTATAATGTTACAAAAGATTAGATTCAGATAACACTGTTCTTTGAACTTTTCGATTCATCAAATAATCCTGAAAAAAAATATTTGTACACAAATATTTTGTACAATTGTACACATTAAATGTTTCTTGAGCAGCAGATCAGCATATTAGAATGATTCTGAAGGATCATGTGACACTGAAGACTGGAGTAATGATGCTGAAAATTCAGCTTTGCATCACAGGAATAAATTACTTTGTGAAATATATTCAAATAGAAAACAGTTATTTAAATTGTAATAATATTCACAATATTACTGTTTTACTGTATTTTTAATTAAATAAATGTAGCCTTGGTGAGCAGACGAAACTTCTTTTAAAAACATTAAAATCTTAGTGGTTCCAAACTTTTGGACTGTACTGTAAATGGAAGATTTGAGATGGGTCTGTAATTTGCTAATACATTTGGATCTAATTGTGGTTTCTTAATGAGAGGCTTAATAACTGCTAGCTTGAACAGTCTTGTGACATGACCTAGAGATAAAGACGAGTTGATAATATTGAGAAGAGGCTCTTTGCTACAGGTAACAACTCTTTCAGTAGTTTAGTGGGTATTGGATCTAATAAACATGTTGTTGGTTTAGACGCAGTGATAAGTTTATTTAGCTCTTCCTGTCCTATAGTTGTAAAGCACTGCAGCTGTTCTTGAGGGTGATAATTGAGGCTGAATCGTAAAACTCTGTTAAAGGTTGTACATTACAATTGTATTTCTGATTTTCTCAGTAAAGAAATTCATAAAGTCATCGCTACTGAACTGTAATGAAATGTTGTTCTGGTGATGTCTGTTTATTTCTTAATCTAGCCCTGTACTAAACAAGAACCTTGGATTGTTTTGGTTATTTTCTATGAGTTTGCGGAGATGCTCAGCCCTGGCCAACACAACACAAAACCAACACAAAAATGTGTCACTGAAGAGAAGAAGTACCAACATGGAGCTGGAATCTGAAGGATCTGGAGAGATTATGTATGAAGGAATGGTCTCTGATCTCTTGTCAGGTGTTTTCCAAACTCATCAGGAATTATAGGTGAAGACTCAGAGCTGTTATCTTTGCAAAAGGAGGTTGCAAAAAGTTGAATAAAAGGGTGCCAATAATTGTGGCCAACATGTTTTGGAGAAAAACATTTATTTCATAATGTGATTTTCCTCCCACTTTCAATTCTTTTCCTTCAATGAAAGGTTAAATTTTTGTTAATTTTATGAATTAAAGATCAAAAGGATAAATAATGCAGATTTATTTTTACAGTCATCTTTGATCATATTTATCAAGGGTGCCAATAATTCTGACCACAACTATACATCATTTGTAATGAGAAAGGGGGAAAATCTTTCCTGAATGAAACACAGGGGACTTGATAAGCTGTAATGAATTCTTCTCCTGGCTATTTTTAGTTGTTCCACCCAGAATCTGCCCATTTGTCTGAGTCCTGCAAGGTGGTGCCCATTTCCTTTAGCATTAATTATGTCTTGATGAATTACATGGGGTTGGCAAGGCAGCTGAATGCTGTTGGTTTTGTACTGGTTGACAAAAGGTGAAATAGGGTGCTGGTGTTCCTATCTAGCTACTTTTAAGGGGGTGACTGAATGTAACATAACTGGAGTGCTGGCCTTTGGATGGATAAAGAGATTCCAGCTGAGCCAGTAGGTTAATCAGTGTAACACTCATCACAAGTATAAATATTTCAGATGGACAGATATTCTCATTCAATATTACCATCATGCTTTGACTATATTACTCACCTGCCTGTTTACATTCCATGCTACGATCATTAAAGCCTCATGTTCATTTCTACGTTGTTGTGAGTCTGTGTTCAGTAACATTAGGTAGGTTTTATTTATTTGTTTTTAATAGAAATACTTTAGAAGCACAAGCATTGCGACACCTGTGGAATGACCTTAAACATTCTCATCTCTGTCATACACTTTAAAGTGTTAGTTCACCCAAAATGAAATTTCTGTCATTAAGTACTCACCCTCATGTTATCCCAAACCCGTAAGACCTTCGTTTGTCCTCAGAACACAAATTAGGATATTTTTGATGAAATCCAAGGGTATCTGATCCACACATAGGCAGCAATGACACTGCATCTTTTGAGGTCCAAAAGGGCATTAAAGTATAAAATGGTCAGCGTGACTACAGTGGCTCAACCTTAATGTTATGAAGCAATGAGAATACTTTTTGTGTGCCAAAAAAACAAAATAACGACTTCATTCAACATTATAGTGATGGGCAATTTCAAAACACCGCTTCATGAAGCTTTATGAATCTTTTGTTTCGAATCAGTGGTTCTGTAACGTAAAGGGAATCCACTGGAGGCGTGCGTAGTTAGAACCCAAGTGCAGTATTTAATGATGATCCAAAATACAAACATGAACAAAGACTTGACTTGACTTGAAAATAGACACTAACACACACCAAACAGCAGGTTACAATAAACAAAGCTAGACCAGATAACAATGGAACATGAGGGCTATAAATACAAGAACTGATGGAACACATGACTAGGACAACCAATGGGGAAGTGACACAAGGAACAAGAGAACCAATGACAGAATAACCTCAGAAAACACATGACCATGAACAACCAATCAGAACATGACACATGGACTAAGGGAGAACAAGAGGAGCAAGGGAAGCATGACAAAACCAAGCAACATGAAACAAACTACAAAATAAAAGACATGGAAACCAAAACATGAACATGAATCCAAAACACCCGTGACATATCCCCCCCTCTAAAGGTGGCTCCTGACGCCCAACATGAAACAAAACAAAACTATAATCCAGGAGGGTGGTCTTGGGGGAGGGATGGTGGGCCAGGCCCGTGCAGGGGAATAGGAGGGCCTGGGCATGGCAGAGGTGAGCCTGGACCTGGGCATGGCAGAGGTGGGCCTGGACGTGGAGCCGTGGGGGACCTGGGCGTGGAGCGTGGAGCGTGAGCGTGGGAGGACCTGGGCCGTGGAGCCTGGGCCGTGGAGCGTGGATGGACCTGGGCCGTGGTGGAGCGTGGGACCTGGGCCGTGGAGCGTGACGGGGCCGTGGAGCGTGGAGGACCTGGGCCGTGGAGCGTGGGAGGACCTGGGCCGTGGAGCGTGGATGGACCTGGGCCGTGGAGCGTGGACCTGGCCCTGGGCGTGGAGAGTGGGAGGACCTGGGCGTGAGCGGGAGGACCTGAGCCTTGGAGCGTGGAGGACCTGGGCCGTGGAGGACCTGGAGTGGAGGAGCCGTGGGAGGACTGGGCCGTGGAGCGTGGATGGACCTGGGCCGTGGAGCGTGGGAGGACCTGGGCCGTGGAGCGTGGATGGACCTGGGCCGTGGAGCGTGGGAGGACCTGGGCCGTGGAGCGTGGGAGGACCTGGAGCATGGATGGACCGTGGAGGACCTGGGCCGTGGAGCATGGATGGACCTGAGCCGTGGAGCGTGGGAGGACCTGGGCCGTGGAGCGTGGATGGACCTGAGCCTTGGAGCGTGGGTTCCCGGTGTACTGGAGGACCTGGGCCATGGTTTGGTGGTGTACCAAGCTCCGCAGACGCAGGAGCTTGGTACTTATAACCCCCCCCAAAAATACTTGGGGAGAACTAAGGTAGGTTTTATGAGAGGGGGCTCTGGTGTGGCAGGTGTGGTGGTCATGGCATGGCGAGGCTGGGCGTAGTGGCCGTGGCATGGCGAGGCTCAGGCGTGGCGGCCGTGGCATGGCGAGGCTCTGGCGTGGCAGGACGAGACGTGGCCTGACGAGACTCTGGCGTGGCATGACAAGACTCTGGCGTGGCATGACTAGGCTCTGGCGTGGCATGACGAGACGAGGCCTGACGCGACTCTGGCGTGGCCTGATGAGACTCTGGCGTGGCATGATGCTGGCGTGACGGCCATCTCGGGGCGAGACACTGACGTGGCGGCCATTTCGGGGTGAGACACTGGCATGGCGGCCTCGAGGGTGAAATGGCCGGCGGCTCGAGTGCGAGGCGGCCGGCAGATTTGAGTGCGAAGCGGCCGGGTTTGAGTGCGAAGCGGCCGGCGGGCTTGAGTGCAAAGCAGCCGACAGGCTCGTGAACGAAGAGGCCGGCAGGCTTGAGAGTGAAGCAGCCGGCAGGCTTGTGAGCGTAGCGGCCGGCTTGAGACGTGACACTGGCGTGGCAGGCATGGCAGACATGGCAGGAGCAGGCACTGGCGTGGCATAAATAATCCCAGACATGAATGTGGGGGCATGGAGATTGTCAGGTGTAGAAGGTACTGTGGGTTTGTGAGGCTCTTCATCCACAACTCCGACAGTAAACGAAGAACCAGCCAACAACAGTGCATAGTCTATATATTGCGCAAGGGGGAAATGAATTTTTCCCCCAGGAAAACGAGAACGTAACGGTTCACAGAGTCCATGCCGAAAAATGTCTTTGAGTGCCACATCGTTAAAATCAACGAACATGATCCTCAATAGGACGATACCTTGAGTAAGGTTCAGGAGGTAAACTGCTGGGTTCATGGTTGCGGTCTAGCTTTCTGTAACGAAGAGGGAATCCACTGGAGGCGTGCGTAGTTAGAACCCAAGTGCAGTATTTAATGATGATCCAAAATACAAACTTGAACAAAGACTTGACTTTGACTTGACTTGACTTGACCGTGACAGGTTCAGAGCGTGTATTACTGCCAAAGTCACATGAACCACTGAAATTTCAAAACATTTATGACATAACGATGCCTCGTTTACTGAAATCACGTGACTTTGGTGCTCCAAACCACTGATTCGAAAAAAAGATTCATAAACCTTCAAAACTTCATGAAGCTGTCTTTTGAAATCACCCATCATTAGATACTGTTGAAAAAGTCGTTATTTTGTTTTGTTTTTTGCATATAAAAAGCATTCTTGTTGCTTCATAACATTAAGGTTGAACCACTGTAGTCACGTTGACCATTTTATCGATGTTTTTTAATACCCTTCTGTACCTCAAAAGATGCAGTGTCATTGCTGCCTATGTGTGGATCAGATACCCTCGAATTTAATCAAAAATATTTTAATTTGTGTTCTGAGGACAAACAAAGGTCTTACAGGTTTGGGACAACATGAGGGTGAGTAATTAATGACAGAAATTTCATTTTTGGGTGAACTAACCCTTTAAGAAAAGTCAGTAAAAACACAGCCTATAATTTTAATATGAAATAATTTTCTGCTTTGATTTTCACAGGTGTTTTACCTGAATTTTGAATTACGCATTGCATTGTTGTGTTTTAGGGTTAAAGGAAATGTCTGTAAACTTACCAGATAATTTCCTGGCAAAAAATTACCAGTACTTACCAAATTCTACTTTTTTTTTTTAATCCCCGAACACACCAAGCTGATGGCGACGAACTAGTGGTCACGAAGCACACTGCGATGTTCGCTCGCGTCGGCAGTGTCTGGGTCCAAAGTTGCCCTGACACACCAGACAGACGCTCGACAACCAACGGCCAAGTAGCACATCCGTTCTGCGCCTGCATAAGAAGAAATGCCTTCTCGTACCAGCAGGTGGCAGTAGCTGATCAGAATGATCAGATGGCCCGACTGACTGACGAGCTCCGACGCCAATTCAACATGTCGAATCGGCTGGAAAAAAGCAGACGAGGATCAATTTCAGTCGACGGTGCGGAACACACTGAGGAAACTTAGTTGGCCGATGAACACAAACTGCCCGACGGCCGACCGTCGGCTTGGTGTGTTCCGGGCTTTATAGTGCATGGTCACACTTTTCTTGACCAAACTAGACCAATTTCAGTAGAATTCATGATTGCTATAAGCTTCAGCCCATATTTCAACAGGCCTGACATTAGTCCCCCTGCGTGTGGACAGTGTCTTTGTGGGACACGTCCTTTGCGTGTCAAACCCTGAAATTGATTTTCCCAGAATTCTTTGTAATGTTGTCTTCTCTCTGCCTGTGTCTCCAGCCTTTTGTGTTTGCTGGCCCTGATGAAAGAAAACAAGCGAGCAAAAGCAATGGCATGTTTACTGGCAATCTCAGAATTGCAGCTATTCTAATAGTGATTTACTGTTACTCTCATATGATTCAGGCCTGTTTTCTGCCCAGCTGCAGACAACTATAGAAACAAGTAGGCTATGTTAGGAATACTAGTGTATTTATTGCATTATTCAGTATACAAAAAAAAAAAAAAAAATAATAATAATAATAAAATAAATAAATAAAAAATAAAAATACAATAAGGAGAAATAATAATATTAATATATTTTTGAACTATTGTTATTTCACTCTAATGCTATAACTCTGTGCCAGGGATGTGTTTTGCCTTTGTTTTTGGATTTGTCTTCTGTGTTTTCCGTTTGACCTAGTTCATGAGCGTGTTCATCATGTTCATGTTCACATATGTACATGTGGGCTTGCAAAAATAAAGGCTTTGGACCTGTGCATGTGTGGATACATGCATACTCGTACATCCGTGCACATACACACACAAACACACATTCATGTACACAAACAAACAATTTTGAGAATTACAGGCTTTCTTTTTCACAGAGATGAACATTATCCTCAAATCAGTGAGGTTCAGATCAATGAGGCCTATGATCAATCAGTTTCAAAAATAAATACAAAACCTGTTTTAAATGAAAGAAAACAAGTTGACAAAAAGATTGAATCCAATATTTGGTGATAAAATAGCATAACAGAGATTTATAAGCATTTTTGCAGGCCAGTCAGCCACAAGTGTTATAGGGTTCTCAACACAGCACAAGGTTGTCTTCCTGTGCATTCTTTGTGTAGTCTTGCTAGTATGTTACCACTGTGTTCTTGTCTTCTGCCTAGTTGTTTGTATTTTATCCTGTTTGGATTATCTTGATCACAGTGTGCTTGAACATTTGCCTGCTTTTGATTACCCTTAATAAAGACTGCATTTGGATCTTCAAACAAGTCTCAGAACAGTGATCATAACACCATGGTGGTTGCACTTTATTTTACAGTATGTGAACTTTCAGTATACTTACCTTTTAAAATACTGAGTAATATAAGGTAACTACAGGGGTTAAGTTTAGGTGTAGGTTCAGGGTTATTGCCAAGTTATTATAATTACTGTAATTAGTACATAGTATGTACTTGGGGAACAGGACTGTAAAATAAAGTGCTATCATGATGTTGATGGAAAAAAGATGTTTGAATCTGTTGTAACACTGTAGTATGGGTAAAACATAATCACTATTAACTATGACTTTTCCCTCAATAAACTGTTAATTTACTGCTTATTAATAGTTAGTAAGGTAGTTGTTGTAGTGGTTAAGTTTAGGTAAGTTTGGGTAGGATTAAGGGATGCAGAATATGGTCATGCAGAATAATGCATTAAAGGTGCCCTAGAACTTTTTTTTTTAAAAGATGTAATATAAGTCTAAGGTGTCCCCTGAATGTGTCTGTGAAGTTTCAGCTCAAAATACCCCATAGATTTTTTTTAATTCATATTTTTTTAACTGCCTATTTTGGGGCATAATTAGAAATGAGCCGATTCAGGGTGTGTGGCCCTTTAATTCTCGTGCTCCACGCCCAAGAGCTCACTCTTGCCTTAAACAACATAAAAAAAAAAAATTCAAACAGCTAATATAACCCTCAAAATGGATCTTTACAAAGTGTTCGTCATGCAGCATGTCTAATCGCGTAAGTACAGTGTTTATTTTGATGTTTACATTGATTCTGAATGAGTTTGAGGCTGTGCTCCGTGGCTAACGGCTAATGCTACACTGTAGGAGAGATTTATAAAGAATGAAGTTGTGTTTATGAATTATACAGACTGCAAGTGTTTAAAAATGAAAATAGCGACGGCTCTTGTCTCCGTGAATACAGTAAGAAACGATGGTAACTTTAACCACATTTAACAGTACATTAGCAACATGCTAACGAAACATTTAGAAAGACAATTTACAAATATCACTAAAAATATCATGATATCATGGATCATGTCAGTTATTATTGCTCCATCTGCCATTTTTCGCTATTGTTCTTGCTTGCTTACCTAGTCTGATGATTCAGTTGTGCACAGATCCAGACTTTCTGCCCTTGTCTAATGCCTTTCATAATCTTGGGAACATGGGCTGGCATATGCAAATATTGGGGTCGTACATAATAATGATCCCGACTGTTACGTAACAGTCGGTGTTATGTTGAGATTCGCCTGTTCTTCGGAGGTCTTTTAAACAAATGAGATTTATATAAGAAGGAGGAAACAATGGAGTTTGAGACTCACTGTATGTCATTTCCATGTACTGAACACTTGTTATTTAACTATGCTGAGGTAAATTCAATTTTTGAATCTAGGGCACCTTTAATATGTGCTTTATAATAAAGAGCCAATATGCATGCTAATAAGCAATTAGTTAAAAGTGATAATTGTTCCTCATTCTGAAGTGTTACCTTTTTTTTCTTGCTAGGCAGGGGAAGGGAAGATGTAGGTGAAATGAAAACAAAAGTTTCTAAGCAGTTGTACACACCACAATGTTCTTTGCATTCAGAATAGGTCCAGATAGATTTCAGCCTAATAGTGATAATTCACTGAATTGCCAATTTCACATGTATTTTGTGTGTTTTCAAAATACTGCATTATTTATTATTTAAATAATTCCCCCCCCCATTTTTCCCCACACAGTATCTTTTTGGTATCTTTTTGTTTTGTGTATTTTAATTTAAATACATTTTTCATGTATTTATGCCGTCTCTTTTTATAACAAGAGATTTTGGCCAAATAACAGAAAAAATCTGAGCACCCACATAGCTACAGCTACAGTAAACTTTAGTTGATGAAAACCTACTGCCTCAGAATTATTTAAAAAATACTGTATTTTTTCCATTTCCTGAAAAGTAGCAGTTTTGGTCATACGACCAGCAGATTACGGGCCTGGCGGTGGGGTTTGGGGGTCCAAAAATTTATTTTGCCTATGTCACAATATGAAGTACAGTAAATCTGGCCCTGATGGCAGAGATGAGTTTGAAGAAAATATTTCTATTACTTTCAGGAAAGAAATTTCTGGATGTTGGCCTTGTGGATTCACTTAAAATCCTTTTTTTTTTTTAATCGCTCTGGTGTTTGTCTTTTAGACGTGCATTATTTATTCTGAACTATTTCTGAAAACATTTACATGACATTGACATTTCCTCCACTTCTCAAATTATGTATTATGTTTACTAATATTCAGCATTTAAATTTCAAACATTTTTAAAATAAAATGGCCGAGTCTTTTGCCTTGCTAAAGCTAATTTCATAGCTATCATTTTATCCTAAAAACACACAAATATCCTAATTACAAACAAAATATGTTCAGACTTTTTTTTTACTCGAACTTAAGCTTAGTTGGAAATTGTGCAGAGATTTTTTTTTTATGCAAGCAATATTTATTTTCATTTTCTTCAGGCATCACATGTTCACCACAAGTACACTAACTTAGTAAAAGTTCATGTTTGTTAGCTACAGCTACAGCTGGAGAATTAACCTCAGCTCTAATGTTCATCAACACTGGAAGCTTTTTCTCGTATGTTTCATGAGGTGAGTTGATGAGTTCAGCAGTCTCTTACAGCTACAGCTGTGAGTGTTTGGATGTTGAATTTCATGGTGCTTTCTACTCAGCTTCAGTGGGCGGATGTTTCTCTCTCAGTCATTCACACCATGATACATCTCTGCTCAGCACACTTTGACCCTGGACTTTGAAATTCATCATGCACATCTGACATACGGCCATTTCACAATAGACTCAAAAGTCATCATTCCACAGGCATAAAACAGGCTGAGGTTTTCACTCCAGACCTTTCAGAAAATGCAACTGCGTGTACCATCTGTATATTGTATTCACCATGGTACGACGAAGGCTGTCCCAATTCGAAGGCTCCTTCCAAGGCTCCTCCAAATGCGGCCTACAAATGCATCCTTCTTTTCCTGTGAAATGAAGGATACAACAGATGGAGGTAACTCTTTATTTTAAGGGTTCAGATTAATTCATTATAAGCATTAATTAATGATTAATTTGTTCACAATTAAGCATTAGTTAAGAACGAACACACTACTAGTTACATTTTAAAGGTCCTGAATTATGCATTAGGTAAGTATTAAATAAACTAGTAATTAATAATTTACATGTTCACAATTACACATTATTTAAGCATGGACACAATAGTAATTAATGATTAACTTAACATATAGTAGGGCATATTAGCCATTATTTACAAATTATTAAACATTTGAAAGATACAAAAATAACCTAGTAATTAATGAATAACTGAATGTACAGTAAACACCTTTTAGCCATTATTTACAACTTAATTTAATAAGCCATATATTATTTTTGTGTAGTGATGTAATTATATTTCTCTGCCATTCTCTTAAGTTAACCGAACATTGAGCTAGTAATTTAATTAGTGCTGGTTTTGCAGTTATAAATGGCAGTAATAAAATAGTATGATAAAGACAATTTGACCCCCTTTTGAATGTTATATCCTCATCGAATGTCATTAATTATGGCACTTATTGAGGGATATTTCAGTTTATTGTCCAGATTAAGCCAAAAATTATGGCTAAACTGCCACTAATACAGTACTAATAAAGACAATTTGAGCCCTTATTCTAAAGATAGGTTCTTATTTACACTATTGGTTGTTTACACATTTTACGTCAGTGATATCAAATGCTCATTGTGCTCTGGCCTGCTTCTTCACAGATTGTGACATGCCGTGAAGTGAAGCATTGTCATTCAGACTACTATTGTTTTCACTTTCGATATTTTCTTACTAAAGAAATTATTGTGATTACACTTTTCTGTCTATGTTTTTCGGTAACACTTTACAATAAGGTTCATTAGTTAACATTAGTTAACTACATTATTAACAGGAATTAATAATGAAATGCTCTTCTACAGCATTTATTAATCTTTGTTAATGTTAATTTCAGCATTTACCAATACATTATTAAATCAGTAGTTGTATTTGTTAACATTAGTTAATGCACTGTGAAGTAACATGAACAAACTATGAGCAGCTGTATTTTTAATAACGTTAACAAAGATTAACAAATACAATAACAAATTTATTGCTCATGGTTAGTTCATGTTAGTTAATACATTAACAATAACTAATACTACAATACTACAACAATACTACATTAACGTAATGACTAAAAAATTATTCTCGTCGCTTTATAATATTAACGTCGAACTACTGAACTCGCATGAACTGTTTTAAATATATTTTAGTATCTTTATGGATCTTAAGAGAGGAAGTGTCATTGCTTTAATTGGAGGCATCACTGAGCTATCGGATTTAATCAAAAATATCTTACGGGTACAACATGAGGGTGAGTAATAAATGACATTATTTTCATTTTTGGGTGAACTAACCCTTTAATGATATCTGTTTTGAATGAAACTGAATGCACTTTTAGCACCACTTACCGTGCCGCAAAACATGCAAGTAGCAACATGATTTTGCAGTAATGTTTCCACTGACTTGTTTTTCCAATGAGCATGGCTTGGTTAAATGACAAGGGGTGACTGTTTCTTCTCATTATGTTTTAATATGAATTGTTTTGTTCTAAATAGTCAGAACTTTTTTTAATGGATAAGCTGGAGCAAATAGTTTAAGCAAGATAGGCAGCATGTCCAGAAAACATGGGAATTCCTTCAATGTTGTTTACAGCTAAAGTGTATCATTTTCCTCACTAATGTATGATTGTTTCAAACGGGTTTCTTAAACACTCCCCCTTTCTAACACTAGATGATCAAACAGCTAGTCCCCTCCCCACACCCCCACCGGCCCCCCCCTAATGCAGTTAAGGGCTTAGCATTCATTTGGACCATTTGTTTGTACGATCTACTTATAATTACAATGCTTTTGGGAAATGTAGCCCAGAGTGATGTTTAATCTACATAAGAATAAATATTTTGACAGGATCCCAGGATGCACGCAATGCAGTACTTTGAAAAAATGAATTCACAAACAGAAGATTTACTATATGTATATGACAATGAATTAACCCTCTGGAGTCTGAGGCTGATTTGGGGCTTGGAGAAGTTTTGACATGCCCTGACATTTGTGCTTTTTTCAGTTGTTCATAAACATATAAATGACAAAAGTGTCATTACACTGTATTATTCAGCACAAACTAGGCTACAATAATATGTGAGGAACATGTATGTACATGTTTGTATTTTTGAAGGAATAACGTTTATGCGTGGTTATTGAAAAAACAAAAAACTTAAGTCACTGAAATAAGGCCAAAAAAAGTATATTAAATCTGTGTTCACAAGACTTCTGGGTATTGGAGTTTGTAGACTAGAGTTTTTGCTTCAAAATTATGTAAAAATTATGCTGCCTACTCCTTCATATAAAACAATATATTGATTTAGTTTTTGTAAGACACTTTTTGTCAAGAAACACAGTATGCGTGGAGGCGTGAATCTGCATGAATAATGGCCCATTTACACCTGAGAAGACAAAAGAATCACATAATAATGACCTGAAATAACTTGCATATTAATGAGGCCTTTCAGTCAGGTGGGCTGTGAAAAAAACCCTCTGTAATAATGTCTCAGCTCATCATAAACAGCAATACTGTGAAATATTATTACAATTTAAAATAATGGTATTCTATTATATTCTTTAAAATATAATGTATTTCTGTGATGCAAAGTGTCTGAACAATTATGTTACCTCTATGGCATTTCATATAGGCTTTTAGCTTAAAAGCATGCACATTTGGAGAAATATTGATGGATTCTTATATATTTATGTCAATTTTCTATACTGAGAAGTAATATTTATTGTCATCACTATGAGTGCTGGATACTGTTTTTTCAATTCATACTTGCAGCCGGAGGGCGCTCTCTGTACACCTTTAGTCCACAAATTATTCTAAAGAAGAAGAGGACATTTCAGGAATGGTGTTTTCAATTCATACTTGCAGCCGGAGGGCGCTCTCTGTACACCTTCAGGCCACAAATTCATATAAAGAAGAAAAGGAACCAGGAACTAACGGCATGTCTTCTAGAGATCGCTAACCATGGCTTTAACATCCAGATAAACACTTTTCAGGACAATAAATACACGATTGAGACAGTGCATACAAGTATTGCCTCTGAATTTGCGTCTGAATAGCGCTGGCTCCGTGGGCGTGGCCGCATTAGCGGATAATGAGCTGAATCACGGACTTCTGACATGGCTCTCTTTTCATACAGATTACATAAACACAGAATGTTTGTTTTCGATTTGACTTGCACGATTTAAAACCTGACATTTCAACGTTTCTTTAGACGTAAGTGTCATTTTTTTTGTCATTAGTATTCATAAGTTACAGTTCATTTTCTGAGAACTATCAGATTGGACTTCGTTCAGAGGGAGAGGAGAGATCACGCATCATGTTAGTTTTCTTTATTTTACAAAAAGCACAACATTGTGTTTTTACTCTGAGTGTACACAAATAAAAGAAGACATGGTAACGCTTTAGATTACAGCCCGGAAAGTACTGCGTAATTACAAAGAATTTACAGCGTAACTTTCAATAATTATAGTGTAACTATACAGTAAGTATGTGTAAGTATAGGGGAACAATATGTAAAGTATTGGGAATAAAGGGGTAACAACCAGGAAAATAACAAATTATTTATACTGTAAGTATTTTAGAACTAAGGGGTACTTACACTGTTATGATAGACAACAATCTTACGTTTGGGAGCAATTTTATCGAGAAAGTGCACTGATTAAGTTGTTTCAAGGCAAGTAGAAAAAACTATGCAATCTTTTTTTAATACATGGGGAAATACTTTTGTTTCATGTAGTTACAGGGTAAGTATGACATTGTGGGCCGTAAATTAAAGTGGAGCTTGGTACCCTCTTATTTTTACGTAGTTACAGTGACATTACGGGCCGTAATTAAAGTAGCTTGGTACCCCTCTATTTTTACGTAGTTACAGGTAAGTATGACATTAATTAAAGTGGAGGGTATTACGTACATTAAAGTGGAGCTTGGTACCCTCTTATTTTTTACGTAGTTACAGGGTAAATATGACATTACAGGCCGTAAATTAAAGAGGAGCTTGGTATTTTTTTACGTACAGGGTAATAGACATTACAGGCCGTAAATTAAAGAGGAGCTTGTTACACTCTTGTTTCATGTAGTTACAGGGTAAGTAATTAATAAAATGCAAACAATCTGATATCACTGACTCCGAAACTTTTATTTGAAAAACAACTTAATTAAAAACAGTCTACACCACTTATTATTCATTTTTTAAAATCAACTTTTCATTTCAAACTCTGAAGTCCTGACAGAAAGTAACAAGTTTTGTCAGTTTTTTGGTTGTTGTTGTTTCTCGCTTGGCTTCCTCCTCCTCTTGTTTCTCAACTGATGAATCTTAAGAAGGAATCCCATTGCTATTCTGTATTATTAGAAAATACAGTAGGCCTACACCCAGAAATTCATGGTTTAGGCTATTCATCTTTTCGCTTCCGACCAGCTGTCACCAGCGCCTGCATGAGAGTCGACTTTGCGTTTGACGAAGAACATTGAAATGAGCAACGTGAAGCTTTCATGACGTTCTCGCGGGAGATTCATGTGAAACTCGCGCGAGAACTGCCGTCTCTGTTATTCTGTCTTGTTTGTTTCTCATTCTCATTATCTGTTATTCTGTGTATTTTGTTGTGAGCATTACTAAAAAAATAATAATAAAAAAAAACTGACGGCATCCAACATCTGCGTGAGTTTCTCGGCACGCTTACGTCACGCTTCAAGTTACGTCAAGCATGAACTCTCAACCCTCGCGTGCACGCGCCGAAAGACAGTTGGTCGAAAGTTTTAAAAATATTAAAATATTTGGTATTTTTCTTACAAATACATATCGTTTCACTTAAGAAGACATCGCTTCATCCATTGTGGTCGTATGGATTACTGTAGTTATTGCTGTATGTGCTGTTTGATGCTTCGACTTTTAGGAACACGTGACCTTGCATTATAAAGCGTTCCCAGATGATTTATTTTTTCCTAAAAACCTTTTTGTGTTCATCTTAAGATGGAAAGTCATATACATGTCAAATGGCATGAGGGTAAAAGATGAGTAAACGGTGAGCACATTTCCGGGTGTACTGTATTTTCTTATAATACAGAATAGCAAATGGGATTCCCCTCTCTAGATTCATCAGTGGAAAGACAGAAAAGAGGAACAAGAGGAGGAAGGAAGCCAAGCAAGAGAAACGAATAAGAAGTGTTTTAACTTTAAATCTGTTTTGAAATAAGTTGTTTTTTTCAAATAAAGTTTTTTCCAAGTGATATGACTGTTTTGCATTTTTTTTTATTATTATTATAATTACTTACCCTGTAACTACTAACAAGCTCCCTGTAATTTACGGCCCGAATGTCTACTTACCCTTAACTACACAATAAGAGGGTAACAAGCTCCACTTTAATTTACGGCCCGTTATGTCATACTTACCCCTTAGTTATATGTCATACTTACCCCTTAGTTATAAAATATTTTACAGTATAAATAATTTGTTATTTTACTGGTTGTTACCCCTTTTATTCCAATACTTTACATATTGTTCCCCTATACTTACACATACTTACTGTATAGTTACACTATAATTATTGAAAGTTACGCTGTAAATTTGTTGTAATTACGCAGTACTTTCCGGGCTGTATCTAAAGCGTTACCGAAGACATTCTATAGTTTCATTGATATATTACTTATGTCTCTATGACAAGAAATGACGGAGTATTTTAAGTCTGTTTTGCTGCAATGTGAAAAAAATCCTGCAAAACGCGCCGGGCGTTTTCAGACCTCAGAGAGTTAATATAGTACAAACAGCATTCTGTGTTTCAACTTTATTGCAACCCAGGCAGCACCCTGAGCATATGGAAATGACTGAATTTGGTGTGTAAGAACTTGACTGGTCCAGGCCTGAACCCTGTTAAACACCTTTGAGATGAACTGGAAGAAAGAGCCAGGTTTTATCACCCTATTAAATGTTCAGCAAAACTCAAGAGCATAGAATTCTCTAGAATTGTATTGCATGGTGTGGCATTAAGATTTTTTCCACTATAATTATTTGAATATAGCCACAATACACTCTTTCTCTGTATTATACTGATGCTAGATACAGAAAAGGATTGTGGATTAAAGATATACTATATAAATGCCCACACATATTATATATATATTTTAAGGTTCAGTGTCTAATCAAGCTCTGTTCCACCTCCGCTTCTGCAAAAAATATTTCCAGAAAAATACTGCCATAGAATGATAAGATTGTGTAGCCTGTAATGGCATTTTTAATCTTGTGTTTAGTACTACTTATGGATTTAAACTAAATGCATAATTAAAACTCTGTTTAAAAACTAAACATCAGGGACTTCAATTACTCTTAATTGTTTCATTGTGCAAGATGTAGTGATTCATGCACAGTTTCCTCCTAATTTTCTCACAGAGATTATTCACCAAGTCAAGGAAATGAGCTACCGATGTTGCTTTCGGGTTTAGCAGTTATCATTGTAGAGGGTTAAATTGAAGGATGGAAAGTTATTGCATACAAGCACACAAAAGCTAATGATAATAACACACTAGTAATAAATTAATCAGATCCTGACCTTTTTGTTGTAAAAACAGTGGGTGTTATCATTAACAAAGAGCTGTGGTCAGTTTCAACAAATACAATTATTATTACCTTATACTAATCACTGTTTAATGCTACTGCTTGCTGTCATTATGTTATCTTTAAATACCCCAACTGAAGCTGCTGAAAGTAATATTCTGATCAACTAAGGTCAAAAATATATTCAACATATGGTGCTCAGTGTAAATGAGTACACCCCCTTTAAAAAGTAACATTTTAATAACATCTCAATGAACACAAAAACAATTTCCAAAATGTTGACAAGACTATGTTTAATATAACATCTGTTTAACTTATAACATGAAAGTAAAGTTAATAATATAACTTACACCCCACAACAAAAACTACTACATCTAGTACTTTGTATGGCCTCCATGATTTTTAATGACAGCACCAAGTTGGCGACATTTTGCAACATCTATCTTTTTTCCATTCTTCAAGAATGAGCTCTTTTAGAGACTGGATGCTGGATGGAGAGTGATGCTCAACTCGTCTCTTCAGAATTCCCCTTAGGTGTTCGATTGGGTTCAGATCAGGAGACACTGAATCACTTTTACCCTATTCTTCTTCAGAAATCCAACAGTGGCCTTAGATGTGCGTTTAGGATCATTGTCATGTTGGAAAAGTGCAGGACGACCAAGGGCACGGAGTGATGGTAGCATCTTCTCTTTCAGTATAGAGCAGTACATCTGTGAATTCATGATGCCATCATTGAAATGCAGATCCCCGACACCAGCAGCACTCATGCAGCCCCACATAAGGACACTGACACCTCCATGTTTCACTGTAGGCACCATGTATTTTTCTTTGTATTCCTCACCTTTGCGACGCCATACAGTTTTGAAGCCATCACTTCCAAAAACATTTATCTTGGTCTCATCACTCCAGAGTATAGAGTCCCAGTAGTCTTCATCTTTTTCAGCATGGGCCCTGGCAAACTCTATGTAGCATATGCACATGTATCAGGATAATCAATAAACTTTGGAGTTTTCAGAACGCTTTTAACCTGATGAACTGTGTTCGTTAATCACTAAATCGGCTCCGACCAGTCTGCATAAGATGAGCCCACTTGACACCTTTGTGGACCCGTGAGGGTAAACAGAAAACTCCAACTTCCTCACTTTGGTGACTTCAAAAGGAGCACCCCCCCCCAGAGACTGACCAGATCCACATTCCAACACCCACACACACAGGCACACACAAAAACACACACACAGACACATACAGAAACACACAAACATACATTTCTGACTGTATATGTAAAATACAACTATGCCAACATATACCCATCCTGTATTTTGAAGCGTATGCATGTTTCCTAGTGTTTAAATGAGTGTATTTGTGCTAGTGTGCATTTTAATGATAGAATTTTGTCTGTAAACCATAACTTCTTTTATATGCATTTCTGATGTATCGAGTTTGATCTCTCCGTAAAGCTCCGGACTCGAGCTATTCACTGAGATATGTCACATAGCTGACAAATGCATTTTTCTATGTGTTTAATGATACTGTGAAGAACGTACTCCATCTCGAAATCCGATCTGATAGTCATTAAGTATGCAAATTCAGCTAGGAGACCAAACAAAGGAACTTTGCCCGCCAAATAGTGCTGCGCATCTATTGGCCGCTACAATTCAGGAGGTGTGTTAGCTTGGGTTTCCATAAAAACAACGACACACACCTTCCCCCGGTGTGTTCTCCCGATTGTCTCACGAGCACCTCGTGCACGTTTCTCCCGGACGTCTCCGGTAACCACGTGCTGCCATCGCGCTCAGCTTCGGGACCGCCATCTTCCAGCGAAACTCACTCTCAAGTCCTCAGTTCAAACCTTCCCGCGGAACGGAAGAAGCCAACGAACTGCACCAGCGCTAAACTGAAATTCGACACGCACAACCAATGCAAGTATACTGCCGTTTCTCAATCTTAGATGATGAAACTGATTTCCGTGCTGGCTTAGGACTGTTTGTAAGTTTGCTACTTGCCTTCTCTCTTTCCTTCTCTACTTCCACTCTTGTACATATGTGTGTATATTCTTGTATATATATTTAGACGTATAACCTCTGTATTCGTAGTTTGCATATATTAAAACGTTATTCACGCTCGATTGTTCTATTTGTTCTTTCAACTGAAGAACAAGTCACTTTAACGTTTTCGATCGTTTTATGCTTTGATGCTATAATAGCAAGTTGTTCTCATGGCCAGAGAATAACTCCGTTCATAATATTCTATGAGAAGCAGCGGTTTGCTGGACGAGCTGGTAGTTTCTTTAAATAATTATTGAACCTGAACTAATCACATATGTAATCAATTATAATTCGTTGTAATTGATTCACAATATATGTTTAATTCCCCCTTGGGTCGGTATGTGTATAATGATTTATAAAACCCTGTGAATTATTATATTCATATTCCACCCATAAATTGATTAATAACCGCTACATCGTTACATCTAGGTGGGCTTTTTTGTGCCTGGGCTTTAGGAGAGGCTTCTTTCGTGGACGGCACCCATGCATGCCATTCCTCTGCAGTGTACACCGTATTGTGTCAGAGGAAATAGTCACCCCAGTTTGGCTTTCTACTTCTTTAGATAACTGCAGTGAACTTGCATGCCGATTTTCTTCAACCCTTCTCATCAGAGGATGCTCCTGTCGAGGTGTTAACTTCTGTGGATGACTTGGACGTCTCTGTGAGATGGTTGCAGTTATCGTTTTAAAATTTTTGTACCACTTTTGCTACAGTATTCTGACTGATAAGTAAAGCTTTGCTGATCTTCTTGTAACCTTCACCTTTCTGGTGTAAAGAACTTATTTTCTCTCTCAGGTCTTGTGACATTTCTCCTCCATATGGTGCTATTGCTGACAGCATGAAATGGGAAGGGATTTTAACACCCTTTTATAGTCAACTGTCTGCTGGACACCTGTGTAATGAATAATTAGACTCACCTGTGGTTGAATTCTTGTTAAATTAGACATTTGTAGTCTAAAATTTAGCTTTGCTCCAGAGACTTTCAGTGGGATGTACTCATTTTTGCATCACCCTAATTTGAGTAAAACTGAAAAATGTTTAATTTAAGTTATGTTATTAACCTTACTTTCATGTTATAAGTTAAACAGATGCTATATAAAACTTAGTCTTGTCAACATTTTGGAAATTGTTTTTGTTTTTATTGAGATATTGTTTGAAATGTTACTTTTCAAAAAGGGTGTACTCATTTACGCTGAGCACTGTATATTGCAAACTTGATTTCATGAGTTGTAGCTTTTCGCTAAATATGTCAGAGCACAATTCATAATGTGACTACATGCTTGCAATGCGTTGGAATTTCTGGCCTATTCTAATCTAAAAACTTTAAGGGTACTTAAAGGAACACTCCACTTTTTTTGCAAATAGGCTCATTTTCCAACTCCCCTAGAGTTAAACAATTGAGTTTTACCGTTTTCGAATCCATTCAGCCGATCTCCGGGTCTGGCGGTACCACTTTTAGCATAGCTTAGCATAGTTCATTGAATCTGATTAGACCGTTAGCATCTCTCTCAAAAATGACCAAAGAGTTTTGATATTATTCCTGTTTAAAACTTGACTCTTCTGTAGTTACATCGTGTACTAAGACAGACGGAAATGAAAAGTTGCGATTTTCTAGGCCGATATGGCTAGGAACTATACTCTCGTTCCGGCATAATAATCAAGGAACTTTGCTGCCATACCATGGGTGCAGCAGGCGCAACGATATTACGCAGTGCCTGTGACCCCCTGATTGCACAGGGAGCGTGCCTTGTGTTACACACAGAAGGGGACGGAGACACTGATGGAATATAAACAGAGTTTATTGAACAACTAGATAAAGCGGGCAGAGTGCAGGTGAGTGATGGCAGGTGTAATTCGTGGCAGATGTGATCGTCGAGCTGATACTTGTCTTGTGATTCCCAGGGATCGTGGATGGCAGGCAGACGAGGAGCAGACCAGACACAGAGACACTCACAGGAGACAAGGAGTACACTAGGCTGGAGACAGGTGAGTATTCATCAAAGAAGTCCTTAAGGTAAGCATAACAGGCAGATATGCATTAAAGAGACCGGACAGTGGCTGAGTGTGCTGCTGTGTCTTAAGTAGTGCTGCTGATGATGGTGCTGATGGTGTGGATGGTTAGTATTCTGGTGAGGGAGTGCATTGTGATTGGGTGACTGTGGAGCCTGGCGTGTCTGTGATATTACCCCCCCCTCCACGGGCCGCTCCTGAGGGCCGTGGACCCCGACGTCATGGTGGTCGGCCTCTGCCATGCGGAGCTGGTTTGTTGGGATGGTTGGCATGGAACTCTTCAAGTAGACTTGGATCGAGTATATCATTCCTGGGGACCCATGACCGTTCTTCGGGACCGTACCCCTCCCAGTCCACCAGGTACTCCAGGTGACCACCACGGCGCTGGGAGTCCAAGATGTCTCGTACCAGATAAGCTGCTATGTCATCCACGATCAGAGGAAGGGGGGGTTCCTCGCCTTCGCCAGGCTCTGTGGAGAGAGTGACAGAAGGATGGTGAGGTTTTAACAGGGATACATGGAACATGGGGTGAATATTATACTCAGGGGGAAGTTGCAGCTGGTAGGTGACGGGGTTGATCTGGCGGAGGATGGTGAAGGGGCCAATGAATCTAGGACTCAGCTTCCTACAGGGCAGGTGCATCCTGATGTCCTTGGTTGACAACCAAACCTTCTGTCCTGGCTGGTAGTTGGGTGCTTCGGAACGTCGAAGGTCAGCAGCCATTCTGCGCCTGTGTAGGGCTCACTGGAGTTGGAGATGCGCTGAGTCCCAGACCCTCTCACTCTCCCAGAACCAGTAATCCACCGCTGGGACATCTGATGGCTCCCCGGTCCAGGGGAACAGTGGGGGTTGATAGCCGAGTACGCATTGGAAAGGAGTAAGTCCAGTGGTAGGTTGTCGGAGGGAGTTCTGGGCGTACTCGGCCCAACCCAGAAACTGGTTCCAGGAGTCCTGGTGGCCGTGACAGAAGATACGTAGGAAATGGTCGATTTCCTGTATCTTCCTCTCCGTCTGCCTGTTCGTCTGGGGATGGTAGCCAGAGGAGAGGCTTACGGTCACACCTAGGAGCTTGAAGAAGGATTTCCAGACTCGTGAGGTGAACTGTGATCCACGGTCAGATACAATATCTTCGGGCAGACCATAGTATCTGAAAACACAGTTAAACATGATTTCAGCAGTTTCCATTGCTGTAGGAAGTCCTCGCAGGGGAATCAGACAACAGGACTTTGAGAACCGATCCACCACCATCATGATACAGGTGCATCCGTCGGAGACAGGAAGGTCCGTAATGAAGTCCACTCCTAGGTGTGACCAGGGGCAGTTTGGAACAGGCAGAGGTTGTAATTTCCTGGAGGGAAGATGACGTGGGCTCTTCAAGATGGCACATTCCTTGCACCCTTGCACGTACCTCCTGATGTCAGCTGCCATGTTGGGCCACCAGAAGTGTTGTTTTAACAACGAAAGGGTTTCATTGACCCCTGGGTGGCCAGTGCCTAGTGACATGCGTGATGCATGAATTAGGGGAATGCACCGTGTCCGGGTGATGTACTGCAAACCTTGGATGAATCTTCGGTAGAAATTGGCAAAACCCAGGAATCTTTGCAGTTCTTTAACGGAAGTGGGAATGGGCCAGTCCTTGATCGCAGAGACCTTCCTCTCATCCATGCGGATGCCACTGCGATCGATGTTGTACCCAAGGAACTGCACTGAAGGCTGGTGGAAGATGCTTTTCTCAGCTTTGATGAACAGATTGAAAGCCCTCAGGCGTTGCAGGACCTCCACAACGTGGCGCCGATGGTCGGCCAGGCTCCGGGAGTAGATCAGGATGTCGTCGATGTAGACCAGAACTGACTTGTGCAGGAACTCCTGGAGCACCTCATGCATGAAATCCTGAAATACGGAGGGGGCGTTGACGAGTCCATACGGCATCACAAGATACTCGTAGTGGCCGGTAGGGGTCACAAAAGCTGTCTTCCATTCGTCCCCCTCACGTATTCGGATGAGGTTGTGCGCGCTGCGGAGATCCAACTTGGTGAACACAGTGGCACCGCGGAGATGTTCCAGCGCTGATGGGACGAGAGGAAGTGGGCATCTGAATTTGATTGTGATCTTGTTTAAAGCTCTGTAATCTATGCAGGGCCGCAAGCCTCCGTCCTTCTTCGAAACGAAAAAGAAGTTGGAAGCAGCAGGGGAAGTAGACGGACGTATGTAGCCTTGAGTTAGAGCTTCGGTGATATAGTCCTCCATGGCCTTCTTCTCCGGGATGGAGAGGGAATAGATTTTCCCTCTGGGCACTGGCTCACCGGGAATCAGATCTATGGCACAGTCCCATGGCCGGTGTGGAGGCAGCGTGGAGGCCTTCTTAGGACAGAAGACATCGCTGAAGTGGGAGTAACATGCAGGGATGTCTGTTGAGTGATTTTCAAGTGGACTTTCCACAGACGTAGCACAGACTTCTTCAGAATGTGGGAGACTTGAAACAGGAAACTCGGGTAAACAGTCATTAAAACATTGGTTACCCCACTTCAGGATCTCTCCCATCCTCCAGGAGATGATGGGGTTGTGTTGCTCTAGCCAGGAGCTCCCTAAAATCATGTCAGCAGTTGAATCCAGCTGAAGCTGGTGGCAGAGGGCTCCAGAGATAAAATTCCCGGCTGACCCAGAGTTCCTTGATTATTACGCCGGAATGAGAGTATAGTGCCTAGCCATATCGGCCTAGAAAATCGCAACTTTTCATTTTCCGTCGGTCTTAGTACACAATGTAACTACAGAAGAGTTAAGTTTTAAATAGGAAAAATATTGAAACTCTTTGATAATTTTTGAGCGAGATGCTAACGGTCTAATCAGATTCAATGAACTATGCTAAGCTATGCTAAAAGTGGTACTGCCAGACCCGGAGATCGGCTGAATGGATTCGAAAATGGTAAAACTCAACAGTTTGGAGTTGGAAAATGAGCCTATTTTCAAAAAAGTGGTGTTCCTTTAAATTTGCCCTTTGTTTGGTTAAATTATCATGGACTTAAAACCTCAAGTTTAGAATTAACCAATTTAAATATTTGACAAATTTTTACCAGAATGAAGTAAATGTAAGGACAGAGGATGACAAATGAGAATAGAAGACACTGCATGATTCTGTCCATGTCAAGAAACCAGACACGCCAGAGCACATACGGAAACACGCCTTTTCATGCAGTGCAAGCTGCATCAGCATCACTGGCAATTTCTAGCAGACCTCATTCTGATTAAATTGCAAGTTGTTGTTGGTTATTTAAAATAATTAATGAATGAACTTACCCCATGATTGGACTCATTTGTTTAATAACGCACTGTCAAACTTAAAAACTTAGCATTTTTTATGGGCGCGGTGCCCATAATATATTTTTGACACTGTCGATATGGTTAATGCTAAGGTTTGTTAGCATGCGATTGTGACTTCAGCTGTTTGATCATACAGCTGAATGAACATATTCAAGCAGCTACTTTAATCTCCTGAATGAACAAAACATTTCAGGATTCACACTTGTAAGCAATTGCTGCTGTAAATTCCCAAAAAAATGACTGTGAATGCAGCCACCCTTTATTTCCATAGAAACCATGGAAACACCAAAGAAGTTTTAATATATCATTCGTTATATTAGATGAGCAACTGTTTGGATTCTTTTGTCGACTGAAAACGAATCATTGTTATATAGTTCAACACAGTTAGTTTGAATCTCTTGTTTTCTTGATTTAACATAAGTAACATGTTTGTACCATGCCTCAGAGACAACACTATTTTGTCAAATGTCTAACGTAGCAAAACTTACAAACTTTGCCTTTAACTGATATTTTGACATTTTATTTTACTGTTTTATTTTTACTGTATTTTTTTTGCAAGTGAAATATATTTTAATTTAAATTATAATTTTTTTTTTTCTTTTCAGTTGCATTGATTCATTTGTTGTCTTTATTTCTTCCATTAAAATATTATTTTAAGCCTTGACTACAGTAGCACTGTCACATGTGGCTCATCATTGGAAAAGAAGACATTGCAGCACTACTAAAACATTAAGTTATTCAATAGTGATGGTTGGTTCCCATAACAGTAAGAGTAATAGGCTAGTATAAGTCACTCCAAATTATTATTATTATTATTTGGAGTAAAGGATGGTCATTTACTTGATATTAATGCATTGCTAGGCATTTTATTAATTTCTCTCTGTAAAATTTTAAGCTTTGCATAAATACAATCAGACTGCTGAGTGACATCAAACATACAAATTTTGCTCAAAGTTCAGGCACTTGGCTGTTCTGGCTGGCCTACTAACAACACAAGCATATTAAAAAGAAATTGATTTCTAAACTGCATTTTCCATTTACTTTAAAGTTTACAGTATGAACACATGTTGAATGAGCAGCATAAGGCATGGCTTGTTTAAAATTTTGCCATTCGTTGTTTTAATGTCTTAACATTTTGTGTTAATCAAACTTGTAAATGATGTTTTACCATATATCTAAAATAGGTTAACTATAAGATTTAATAAAAAACTATAAAAGGTAAATTGGAAAATTTGCATCTTTATAGCCACAGTGGTGTACAAATTATACACTTTACCTTTAACCTCATAGTTTTGTTTTTCTACCTAGCAAACACTATTTCCTTCAAGAAATGGAAATCTAGATCTATAAGCAATGCATGTGTTCAGTTTTATTGGGATTTATTCCTCTTCAGTTTCTTCATCAACATTAAAAGCACCCAACTTGAGTATATGAGCGATGTGGGGTGCAAAGGAATGGCAGAGTTGCATGATTTTGCTTGGGACGAGGAAAGCTTTTTTCTTTTCTTCTCTTTTTTTTTTTTTTTCTGCAGCATCAAAAAGGAGTTGCTCTAGAATTGATCAGATACTGCAACATCATTCACAACAAAACAGATAGAACTAAAGTAAATGGAAGGAAATGAGTAATTAGAGAGACTGCTGCCATTCCAATTAAAATAATTAAACTATGGCATTGTATGTTTTTCACAGCAGGCCATAGACTTGCAGTCAAAGAGATTTCAATTTTGTCCAATGTTGAAAATGCAGAGTGTATTGGCGTTGACTACAGGGTACTAATTTAGATGTTCTGATTTGGTACTTGGCCTGAGAAACAGTGTTCTTTGACAGTTAGTACATTTTATTAATTTGTAGACAAATAGCAGCAGTGAGTATGGTAAATATGGTAATTTGTAATTTTTTTTCACCCCAGAGTTCCAACAGTGTATCATTTCACGTCAATGGCATTTACACTAGAGTGGTTTTCATGTCTAACATTCATCAAAACAGAGCTGCCTGCAGTTCACAAAGTAGAGACGTTTTTACAATCATAAGGAAGTAATTTCCCCTGATTTGCAAAACAGGGTCCCTCGTTTGAGATATAACAAGTTGTATGTCTTTTTAAGCATTTGTGGCGAAATTGTGCAGGGTTGAAAAGCAATTAGAATACATAATACACAAAACAAAGAGTTTCAAAGACACCAGAAATACTAGGTTTGTGGAACAGGAGCCACATAATCTAAGATCACCTGTGCCGATTGTTACACAATATATTTGTATATTGTACATGATATTTGTACATGATAATGGATGGATAGATGGATTGATAGACAGACAAACAGATGGATAAGAACAAATGCTTTCAGTTTTTTGTTTAATATTTTTTTTGTTTGTTTGTTTTATTATTTAAGTACAGATCTTCAGAAAGATGCTTGGTTACACAATCACCAAGCATGACAGCATTAGCATAAGAAAATGCGTATTGGTCAATGCCAAGACCATAGACCTTAAGGATGCGATTACATTTACCGATGCTCTGCAAAAATTTGCTGGTAATCTGTAGTAGGAATCTGTGTGAACTTCAGCTTTGCGCAAATGCTAAATGTTCCACATTGCTTTGGCTCGTATTCAAGTTGGTCACAAATTCTCTGCACTGACAAACAGAAAGCTGCTTGGTTTGAAAGTGACTTCTGTGTGAGTAATGCTACTGTACATGTCTATGCTATTGTCCTTTTTTCCCCCACTAAATTTCACTGAAATTTCCCTAATGAGATCGCACCTTTAGTCAAAGGCTACCTTATTATTTTGTGCTGTAGTTTAACAAAATGCCATTTGTTCAGCTTTCCAAAAAAAAAAAAAAAAAAAACTTTCAGTGGACAAAATCTCCATAAAACATTTTTGAAAGTTGTGAGTTTTGAAAATGATGTGATCTAGTACCTTTATACAGTACATCTTTTTACAGACTGCAGTCTATCCCTCACAGCCTAGTTTTCTTTTGCATAAAATTCAATATAGCTTCTGTCCTGACTGAGAAATTCCATCCCACCGACTGCCAGTGAAAATTTCAAATATGTTAGAAGTTGTTTGAGAGTCAGCAGGGCCATTAAATCAGCACTGAGTGGAGTGAATGGGGCTGTTAACACGCAGCCAAGCGAACCAGCTCTCTCTGATTTTGAACCACAATGTAAATGAAGCTTATTACTGAGAATTGACCAGCCTTAGTCAATTTTTAAAGTTTTCAGAATTCAGAATGAGATTGTCAGGTGTCCACTAGGCCTAGGAGACTATAGAGCCAGATTTGAAGTTTAAACTGAATGCATGCATTCAAGCAGTTGATGTGGGATTTCACTGACTTTGAGTTCTCTCCATCCAAGCCCTCTGTGCATCTATGTCTAAACCCACACCCTCAGGCCATCTAACAGAGACAGAAAAAAGAGAAGAAGTTCTTTTGAAATCCAAGCAAAGGACCTGTCAGTGTCTTGAGAAGTATTTGTCCTCTCTGACCTGAAGCATTCACATCTAAACAGTTTGGCATCTCTCCTTAAAACAGAGTTCATTTGCTCATTTTGTTAAAAACACAATCTATATTTTATGCACTAGTGTTACCTTAATCTCAAATAGACTTTGTTCTTGACAGATATAGTAAAAATGTATGGGTGAATCCCGCAAACATTGTCAACAAATGACTGGTACAATATCTAAAGAAGACCAAAAAAAAAATAATAAAAAAATAAAAGAAAGAAAGAAAGGAAGAAAATGCAAAGAGAACCCCCCCCCCATTTGACCCCCCTCATTCAAATTAATGTAATGTAAAAAAAGCCTATACTCATTATACTATACCCTATACCCTACAAACAAACAACCAAACAAACAAACAAACAAACAAACAAACAAACACAAAAACAGCATTTCTTTGTAAAATTCACCCTTATTTGTTGTATGAAAACAAAGATTATAGATATGTAAAATGAAGAGAGATCAGAAACATTTACATGTTCTTAGAAAACATGTCAGCCTGCTGATAAGTTCAAGTTTAAGCTGATCAGTTATGAATTAGCAAATGATGCAATCATGCAAACACTGTTACATAGATCTTGGAATGCAAATAATTTATTTTTGCTAATATTGTTTCTGCTTTCCTTAACATAACTGATTTTAAAATACACTTTTTATTATGGTTTTCTGAAAAAAAAAAAAAAAAATATATATATTACTTTACATCATTAATCATTATTTTAATGGCTTTGCAAGGTCAGCATTGTAAGTAAATATCATGCATGTAAATACTTTATGGTATTATACACATGTTAGGCCAGGCTTAAAATGCAACACTCATTTTTATACTATATGTAACAGATGGTTTCTGATTTCTTTAAAGTTGAAGACCCTTGATTTATTCCACTATTAAATGATGTTGGAAGAAATTGCTTATAGTCCATACTTATTCTAAATCCAGGAAACTGTCAGGAAATTTGTATTATAACCCTTTCTATACATTCTGATTGAGGTGTCTAACGGCACCTAAAAGGCCATTAATTGGTTATGTTGGCCATAGAATTCTGACTTTCGTGTTTGAAATTCTTTGTTATTGTCCGTGGGCACATTTTCATGCCAACATAATTGGACTTTAAGTGATCGAGTGAAAGGGGTGGCAGACAGTGATATGTGACCTTATGACAATCAGCTAGCTACAGGCAAATATAACGCCTTACATAAAGGCTTAGTTTTTTTTTTTACTTTTGAAAGGCCAATAGCAAAGACATGGCTCTAACCCTATGGAATGTCTAGACAGATCATGAAATGTCAAGTTTTCAGCATTTGCGATGGCATTTCTGCTCTGTCCAACAGAACGCCCCTCTTCTTATTTTAGATCTTAAAGTGCTTGTCCTTGAAAGATGTTTTTTTTTTGCCTGAAGAGGTCAGATAAATTTGTGCTTCACAGATGCACTCATTGATTTTAATCCCATCTGTACCAAACATGTCTCTGTTTTTCTTGCATAACTTGATCATCTAGAGCAAATTGCCTACTTTTGTTCAGTTAACAGGGGTATCCTCAGAGAAATCGAATCCTGGCCAGATTGGAATATCAGCAATTGTGGTATATATTATCACAGTGCTTCTCATTTATTTTGACCTTTGATACCATAACTGAAGCTAAATGTCTCGTTGCATTGCTTAATTCATTGTGAATTTAGATCTATTGACCAACTTTGAGTACTTTGGTGGTTCACATAATGCTGGTTTCCAGTGTAGTAGAAACATCAGGTATGATGCATATTAGGCATGACCTTAATTAATTCCTTCTCTTAATGTTATACATAATATTTTAAGTATTTTACCTAAATAAGTTTTGATTATTTCAATGGGATTCATGATGTACCTTCAGAGCGCAACCTCTATAACACCTGCAATAAGATCAGAATCAGCACATAAAACCACAGACATATTACTCAGTATTGTATTACAGCAGTTTGAAGTTTGCTTATGAAGATTGAATTTAGCCAGTAGTTGAAAGGTTCTTTCTTTCTTTCTTTCAGGCATGAGATGACAGAAATACTTTCAGGCTGACGCAAAAGCAATGCTGTGTTTGGTTTTGGTTTTGGTTTTGGAGGTTGATTGGCATTATGTATTTCTCTTTTCTTGGTAATTCTTGCAATTTCTGTCTCTTGGAAGTGATGGTTTGACCAGATACAAGTGGTTTTAAATAACTGTATTTGGTCCATCAGAATCCAATGCTATAATTCTCTCCTTCAGTAACTCCAGCAAAAGCCTTACAGATTCTTTTCAGTCTGTAATCAAAGATAATATTTGTTCTCTTCATTTCTGCCTTTTCAAGTATCAACTTTCAGAATGCTAAGAAACACTTGACTGCTGTGAGAGCCAAAACAAAGTTTAAATTGCAAACAGAAGGGGGCGCTAGCAGGCCAGAAGTTCAGAAGTAGCAGATAGAATTTTAAAACATGAGAGGTGAGCCAGTACTAATGTCAATTAGCTGTATTATGTTCCACTTTAGTGTACACTTATTAAGTTTAATTTTCATTTTCATTTCCATTTCAGTTTATATATATATATATATTATATATATATATATATAATATGTGTGTGTGTATACACAAAACACACACACAACACACATATACACACACATATATAATCAGTCTATCTGAACAACATGGGAGTTAACAAATAATGATATAAATTTCTTTTGCATACTAAGGTGTAATTTAAGTACTAGTAATGAAAAAGCTCATGATGGTCCTCATTATTTTCCTCCTATCTCTGCTTTTGGCCTGAGATTGGATGAGATAGGAGGCCTATTATATCATAAATAATGATGTAAATTTTATTTTCACATAAACCTGTCAATCAGTCTTCAACAGCATCTTTGTGTTCCCTCTGCCAATAGCCCATGGCAAAGAGTCCTAAGGAAAGAGTAAAGGTTAGTTAGCACCAATGAGAAGAATAATTGCCACTGTAAATTTTGCTAAGGTACTGGCTGGTGTTAATTTCAATCCCTAGGCAAATAATCAAGTATCTGCAGGAAACTCTCTCCTCCAAGATGCCAAAACTTAAAGGGTCATGAAACCTCCTGTTTTACCCTGGTCGTTCATACCTCAAAGCTCAAAAAAGTCTGTTAAAATGCTTAAGTCTGTTAAAGCTCTGGAAAAGAGGGGGGGGGGGAAGAGGGGAGAGAACAACCAATAAAGCACAGACATACAACACACTCATTATACAGAATAATGAATATTAATATATGATCATGGAGAAAATGACAGCAAACTCCCAAGCACAAGGGAGAAATGCGAAAGAATATTTAATAGGGCTAATAATAGGCTACTTTTATTACGTTTACGAGCACTGCAGTCTCAAAATCAGTCTTTTGTCAATTAGAATAATCGTGTCGTAATGTTCAGGCTTCACCACTGTATCAGTGTCCAGTTTGCACATATAATTCATTTGAAGAAGACTTGATGAAATATGTGTGCATAACTATACTGTGCTGGTTCATGTTTGGTGCAGGAGAATGTGTGAAATAAAAACTTTAAACACGGATACTTTATTCTGTATGAGCTATGTGCCACGTGGCTAGTGTTGTTAAACAACGTGAAGCTCCGCGCAAACCGATCATATGCGCGCTCCGCATGTATATCATAATAACAATCGTATTATTCATGTGTTCGTATTCAAACTCCAGTTCTGACCGCATCGTGGGCAAAAAACAAAACAACACTCATGTGCTGTTGTGCTGAGGGAAACATACATACGGCTCGTGTGTTTGAACGCAGCTAGAGCAGGCAGAGGCGAATGAGCAGCACTTTTGGGACATTTGAATTCTCCGCTGTAATGCAATCTCTCGCGAACATATTTTCCATTTGTGCTGATAGATTACAGCAAAACAATCCACATGCACACAAACCTCTGCTCTGGTCGCGTCTCAGGAAAACACATTGTGTTATAGCACTGAGGAAACGAACACCAACGTCTCTGAATGACAAGAGAACGAGGCGAGAGAAGTGATGCTTCCTCATGCATAATACTGCAATTATAATCTTATGCATACTACAGCGCCGTGATTGGATTAAATGAGCTTTATGTCATGAATATATATGTCGAGAATCGCTCGAAACGGTCTACGTCAGCATATTCGACCATGCGCATACTTGGGCCGAAAGTACACGATTACGTCAGCTTTTCAAACAGGAAGACAGAAATCGCTCTGAAAAATGCAAAAATAACTATTTTTCACTTATGAATAACATTAATGAGTACCTTTAGTGTTTTCAGTGATGTGCAGCCTATACATATCTGTTTACATCTCAAAAAAAGTGTTTTGGGGTTTCATGACCCTTTAACTGTCAGCCTCCAAAGCATTGCAGCTCAACCTGCTTTTCAGATGCGTCATTGACTGCAGGAGATGGGAAAGCTTTTATGAGGTACCACTTCTCTCTTTCTATCATTCATTCTTTCTCTCTCCTCCTGTCATCTTCTCATTGTTTTGGTAAATTGAAAGGAATTGAATGATGTCAGGAAAGTAGTTGAAATAAATAAGCGCTCTGTTGAACATGGGGTTACAATCCCTTCAAATAAACGCCATCAGATGACTTACTGCAGCACTCTGGTCTGGGCTCATTGTGTTTGAGACTTAATTGCTATTTCAGAGCATAATGAATTAGAGTCTCTGTTTACAGATAACTTTTTATCTCTGTGTTAATTGCTAATTGCGCTGACTGGTTCCCCACCACAAAGTAAAGAGGAAGAATATGGCCTTAATTAGCTGCTTACACAAAGCAACCTGCTTGTGTTTATGACTGGAATGAGAAGACGCAGTTCCGCACTGAACAGCATTAGTCACGTATGTACTCTTGTGAGAAATGGATAGGAGCGTTTTGTTAGATGTGAGGATTATTTTATGAAGTTAGATGGACCAACTATTTGTATAAAAATGTTATGTGAACATATTTAGAAAATGAGAAACAGTATGAAGTGATTTCTGAACATGCTGCATCATTTGCGTAGAGTATTGATTGTTCCACAGGATATAAATGCATTGAGTGTATGAGAAGGAGTGGACCAATGCAAGGTCAGATTGATTTGTAACTATGGAAATAAGCTCTGCATGTCTTATTTTCACCCTTAACATCCAGCTGTCACTCACTCAGGCCAAAAGCAGAGATAGGAGGAAAATAATGAGGACCATCATGAGCTTTTTCATTGCTAGTACTTATTTTACACCATTCCATCACACAATAGCTTGCCTTAGGCTTTCTACATAGCTTAAATTGTCCCAAATTAACCTCTGTCTCTTGTGATTGACAAAAGCAAACTCAAACAACACGTTTAACGAACCACGTAATAGAAGTGGATGAGATGACAAATTGTTTGTAAAACACAGCCATTCAGACCAAATACACCTCTTGATTGTGTCAGATAATTCTAGATTGATAACTGGCCTTTACCACTTAACTCTTAAAACTAGTGATTAGAAATTAACAAACCAGTATACAGGGGAGACCAGGGCTATTGTTAGACTTCTGACTAGCACAGAGCATCACCATAAAAACGTAAAAAAAAAAAAATATATATATATATATATATATATCCAATCAAAATGGTTAACTCTATTCCGTTTACAAATAAATTGCATCTAAATCCAAAACACTGCATACTTTTTACAATTATATGACATCAACATCTGTAACACAACATACTGTAAGGCATACGGTTCACAAATATTGTAAAATGTAAACTATATTATTGCATAGCGGTACAGTATATCCAAGTTTTAACTTTATAGTCACCTAAAGAAATAAATAGCCTAGTCAAGGAACATAATTAGAACATAATTTTGGCTGTACAGCAGCTCTAAAAGAAAATATTGTCATTTTCCAGCTAAAGTAGGGTGACCATATGCGCCATTCTCCCAGGACACGTCCTGTCCAGGATTTCTAAATTGCCTAAAATGGCTTGAGCCCTTGCCTCTTTAATTGTGAAAGTCCTTGTCTGTTATTGTTGGTGAAACCCGTTATGTCCTCCTGTTGGATTAAAGACTGTGTTTTCTACAATTACCTTCATTGTGAGTTTTCTAAGCCACCAGCACGTAACAGAATTAAGATTATAATAATTTAATTTTAAAGCACAGCCACCACAAAATCAGACTTTGGTTCTCTTGTCAAAATAAAAAGAGGTACTAATCAAAAGCATCACAGTAGCATCGCTTTGCTATACCGCCTTTAAATGGCAGGAGGCATCGTACACATCAAAAACAGGCAATGAAATAATATTATTGAACTAGTGCTGTCAATCGATTAAAGGTGCCATAGAACGTCTTTTTAAAAGATGTAATATAAGTCTAAGGTGTCCTCTGAATGTGTCTCTGAAGTTTCAGCTCAAAATACCCCATAGATTTTTTTTTATTAATTTTTTTAACTGCCTATTTTGGGGCATCATTAAATATGAGCCGATTTAGGCTGCGGCCCCTTTAAATCTTGCGCTCCCCGCCCAGGGAGCTCGCGCTTGCCTTGAACAGCATAAACAAAGTTTACACAGCTAATATAACCCTCAAAATGGATCTTTACAAGATGTTCGTCATGCATGCTGCATGCATACATCGGATTATGTGAGTATAGTATTTATTTGGATGTTTACATTTGATTCAGAATGAGTTTGAGACTGTGCTCCGTGGCTAACGGCTAATGCTACACTGTTGGAGAGATTTATAAAGAATGAAGTTGTGTTTATGAATTATACAGACTGCAAGTGTTTAAAAATTAAAATAACGGCGGCTCTTGTCTCCGTGAATACAGTAAGAAACGATGGTAACTTTGACCACATTTAACAGTACATTAGCAACATGCTAACGAAACATTTAGAAAGACAATTTACAAATATCACTAAAAATATCATGTTATCATGGATCATGTCAGTTATTATTGCTCCATCTGCCATTTTTCACTATTATCCTTGTTTGCTTACCTAGTCTGATGATTCAGCTGTGCACATCCAGACGTTCTGCCCTTGTCTAATTCCTTGAACATGGGCTGGCATATGCAAATATTGGGGGCATACATATTAATGATCCCGGCTGTTACGTAACAGTCGGTGTTATGTTGAGATTCGCCTGTTCTTCGGAGGTCTTTTAAACAAATGAGATTTATATAAGAAGGAGGAAACAATGGAGTTTGAGACTCACTGTATGTCATTTACATGTACTGAACTCTTGTTATTTAACTATGCCAAGATAAATTCAATTTTTAATTCTAGGGCACCTTTAAAAAATAATTAATTAATCAATTTTTTTCTGTAAATAGTCACGATTAATCACACCCAACAATAAAGTTTTTTTATAACTTTTTATATTGTAATTATTTCACTTTTAATCTCTAAATTGATGCAGAAACAACAAAGACAGTATGTTTTAAATAATTTATCTAAGGTAGGAAATATACAGAAATTGTCACTGCATAAATTATAAATTAAATATATATTAATCCTTATTAAAGCTACAAAAGTTCTGTCAAGAGCAGTGAGTCAGCCTGGGCTGCTTTCAGCCCCAACAAAATGTTGCAAAACGTTTTTTAAACGGAAATGGTGGTGTGTTGAACACCCTGTTCTGACGACGCAAGCGTTGCAACTATATGGCAGCTGAGAAGGCCTTGTGTTCTTTTTGAAGACATTTTTACAGAGCCTGATGAAATCGGTATAAATACGTGTTTAATACTGCAAAATACGCTCTATGTTACAGTCACTGCCCTTGCCATCCAGAATAAAAGAGAACATCCCAATCGAGGGAAGGGATTTGTGAAAACTGTGGTTCCTAATTATTGTGACATACGTAACTGAGACGTTCCCTTTCAGTCGGTCACGTTCGACGTACGTCAGAAGTGAAAAAGCGAACTGGGATCCCTAATAAAACGCCACAGTTACTGACTAATCGGGAGCACCGGGAGAATTCCTGGTGGGCCGGTTTGTTTTTTTGGCCATGAGGGCTGGTGTTGTCATGGCACGGGGTTGAAATATGGATGCTCTAGAAACTGGAGACGCTGCGAAAATGTACTAAGCTGAGTAACTTTTTCCTTAAAACCAGTCAGTGGCAGATTTATCCATGGGCAACATGGGCAATGGCCCAGGGCGGCATCTTGCCGGGGGCGGCACGGGGCACCCACGCAAGAAAAAAAAAAAAAAAAAATTGAATGCGCGCTCTGGTTTTTACCGCTCATTTGCACGTAACGTCAATGATATCATGTCACCGTGTGGGTCAATTAACCAGGTCGGGAGGGACTTGGAGTGTGCGCCCAGAGAAGAACTCAAAAGTATACGAGAAGAAGGGATGAGGTGACGTCTGTAGGGAGAGCAGGAGGGGAGTGGGACAAGTTCTAAATCAACACTAAATTATGGTAAGAAAAATGGTCTAAGCCACCAATAAAAAGGAAGAGAGGAAACATGCAAAAGATAAAGGCATGTATGCAGCTATTTCTCATATCGTAATAGTAGGCAAATAATAAAATATAGGGCCTATCATTTATGTTATGCTATTCTTGCTAATATGCTACAAATTGGGCAACCATATTCATTTTTCTGTCCAACTAGCTTACATAATCAGACAGTAAAATGTGATTTTGTAACATAATGTAACTTTTTTTTTTTTTAAACAAATGTGATATCACTCACTTTAATATTTTTACTGTAAAGTTGTGCAGTTTTGGGGGATTTATGGTATTTTTTTTTTATTTATTTGCCTCAATTTGTAATAATTGTTTATAGTAAGTATATACATTTATATAAATAGGAAATTTTTATGTTGAAGCCCTTTAAAAAAGATCTACATTTCTCAATCTCATTCAAAGTGATAGACATGAAAAATGTGCTGGGTTTAGTGGATGATTGCTGCCATCTACTGGAAAGCAAAAAAACTAAAATAACATGGTTCACATCAATGGTTCACATTCTAAAATCATTATTATAACAATAAAAAAATGACTATATCAAATTTTTGCATTTTTGCACTGAATTGGAAATAATATTTCTGAAAAATTACAAGGCTGTAGAGAACAGTGCACAATTTGCAGATTTATGTACTGAGGTTTTAATTACATTATTTTAATATAGTCAATCAGGAATTAAAGTGGGCTGGTCTAAGGCATGAAACTCCAGGGCTGAAAATGAGTCCCACCGGCCCTGGTGCACGCTCAAATCGCAACTGTTTAATGGATTATTTCAAAAAGGTAATAAAAGTTTCAATGTTAAGCATAAACCGCAACAGTTTACATGTTCAAAACAATGCATAGTTTGTATAATATGCTAATCATCTGAGCTGTTTTGCCTGATTGATTACAGACATTCAGATAAATAGGTAACATAAGGATACAGTAGAGCAAATAACCTATGCTAGCCTTGGCCAATTCAATGTTTTTCTCTTTGATGTGTTTAGCTTTTTTATTTGTGAGGCTTTAAAATGATTTGAATAGTTTTGATTAGTCTTTCTTGTCATTCACTGACTACAATACTGTGTTGACAACAATGCTTGAAAATAAACCTCTCTGTGGCCTAATAAAAAGTATAAAAGCTAGCCCCGGTCGGTGTGAATATTCTGTATCATCCTTAATTTCTTGATTATTTTGTAGATAATAGCCATGTTTTCCAGCCTCCACGTACCTTTATCAAGATTAATGTTTTCTCATATTTTATGGGATAATTATTTATTTATTGAAGAATTATCATTAAAGTCACACAAGTAAATGCACACTTATTTGTCACATATTTTTGTTGCAAAGCAACATGGTTGGAAAAAGTCTCCAATATACTATAGGATTGTATACTATAGTATTGTATTATTAGGCTATACCTATAGGATTGAAGGGATGGCCACCCAAAATCAGTGACCTGTCCAAACCAGCATGACTTTTTTTCTTCTTCTGTTTTTTTTTTGTGCGTACACACTTTACAGCTTTGTCCGTACACAAAGTTTTAGTATGAATTCAATAAGTCTTTGTACATGAGGCCCCAGGTCCTTGGCCGATCTTACAATTTGAAAAATAAAACCTCAGATGAATAACAAAACATGACATAACACACTGTGTTACTATTTATTTAACAAAACTAGGCCAAAATGGAAAACCCCATGGGTGACAAAGTTAGGACACCCTTACTGTTAACATAGGAATTAGATGGTAAGTGGTCAGGCCTGCTAATCAAATACCTTTGATTAACTGATCATCAGCAAGTGTGATCACCTCTATAAAAGCTGAAGTTCTGGCAGTTTGAGCGTCTGGAGACTTCAGGTGCATGCTAACACAATGACAAGGACAAAGACATCAGCAATGATTTTAGAGAAACAATTGTTGATATAGAAGGGTTACAAGGTTCCAAACAGTTTGAAGTCCATTATTCTACAGTGATTATTCTATAGATTATTAAGTGGAAAACATCAAGACAGTGCCAATCTCCCAGGAGTGGACTTCCCAACAAATTCAGCCCAGATCAGAGTTGCAATGCTCAGAGAAATGCAGACGACCCAGAACTACACCTCAGACTCTACAGGCTTCAGTTAACATGTTATATGATAAAGTTCAAGACAGTACAATTAGAAAAAGATGGGACAGTTTTGTTGTGAGTCGCCAGGAGAAAGACTCTTCTCGCTAAAAACATGGCAGCGTGGCTTAGGTTTGCAAAGTTGCATCTGTAAGACTTCCTAATGTTCTTGGACCCAAGAGTTTGGCCATGCACAGTGCCAAGTTTGGCCATAATGCACAGTGCCACAGTGAAAACCAAAAACAGCATATCAGCACAAAACACCTCATACCAAAAGTCCAACATGCTGGTCGAGGGGATGATTTTGGGCTTGTTTTGTTCACCACGGCCCTGGGCACCTCACAGTCAATGAGTCGACCATGAACTCCTCTGTATACCAAAGTTTTCTAGAGTCAAATGTGAGGCCATCCATCCAACAGGTAAAGCTTGGCCAAATTGGGTCATGCAGCTGGACAATGATTCGAAGATCAAGGGGATGCAATGGCCCAGTTGAAGTCCAGACCTCATCCTGACTGAAATGCTGTGGCAAGAGCTGTGCATTAACAAATGCTCACAAACCTTAATAAACTGAGCAATGTTGTAAAGAAGAGTGGGCCAAATTCCTCCAGAATGATGAGAGACAGAAAATGATTACTTCAAGTTTTTATTTTCCAAATTTTAATCTGCCAATCACTAGATGATTTTTTGTAATGTCCTGATACAGAAAAGCATGGAATACAATAGGGTGTCCTTACTTTTTCACATGACTGTATGTATACTTTCCAATACCAATTAAAAATAATATTCTTTAAGTAACTGCTGACCTATATCCAAGAAGACTGTCATCAAAACAAAGCCCCAAATGTGCACTGTATTCTATAATCAATTAAATATGCACTGTTATAATGACTACAAGATTAGAAAAACATTTACCTCGGTATCTTATGTTAATTGCATTTACTTGTGAGTCATTAATTCTTCATGTTAATTCTCTCCATGGAAGCTAGAAAACACTGGTTATTATCTACAAAATAATCAATAAATGAAGGATGACACAGAATATTCACACTAGCTAGCTTACATTTTTATTAGGTTACATTTTTACTAGCTTACATTTTTATTAAAGATTTATATATGTGTGTATATATATATATATAATATATATATATATATTTATACAACAGTTCTGTCTGGTTCTTGAATCTGATTGGCTGATAGCGATGCGATATTTCAGCGATAACAGCACTCCTACTGCCTTTTCACCGTTTGTATCACTCCGCTTGAAGTGACCGTCATGGCGGCCGATAAAAACCATCATTTATTTTTACAAATACTACTTCTTGTACCACGAACTGTACTTTTAATAGTTTTTTAGGCGAGAATGTAGTTGTTTAGACCTGAAATATGTGACTCATATTTAATAACAGCGCCTATTTTACAATTTGTTTTGACGTTTTCGGAGATGCGATCTCGAGTGCGTCAGCGGCCGTTCAGTGCTTCTGTAACCGCCGAGAACAGCTTCATCTCGGCCAGTGCCTCGGGGATTTGCCGCTGGCTCTTATAGTGGTTAAACATGAGACATAATTCAATTTGAGTACATAGAACGGGCAATCTTTGGTCTTATTAATCTATTATTTGTTCCAGAGCAAGTCGAATATGCTATATTAAATTTGATAATAATAAACGTTACGTTACATCCTTATAGCATATTGGCTACAACTAGACGGCACATATCAGACTCTTCTCCGCTCTTCAAATACGTAAAACATTAAACTTTATAAACATATGGTTTTTTGAGTAAAGAAAACGCTTTACAATTTTTTTTTAAACATCAGATCTTTATTTACCTTTGCATTGCACAGAGATGTCCAAACTGCGTGCGCACTTCATTCAGGAGGTGAGGCGGATTAATGAGGCTTGATTGACAGTTTGAGGATCCAATGGAGTTAGGAGGTTTTGTCACAAGCTCTTTAAAATCCTTTTCATTCGTTAAATATTTGTAAAACCCACATACAAGCGTAAATGGTGACCTAAATTATTTTTTTATAACTATGTTTTTTAAATAACTAATGTTTTACTGAACTGTACAATTGTGCTTATTTGTTGTTCAATAAATATTATTTTATATAAATATGTCCATTAAGTAATATGGATTGAGTGAACATTACATTAATACGCCATTAGATGGCGGCAACACTTTACAGGAGAAAGAGTCAGTGAAGCACAAGAGACTTTTAAATTGAAAGGAACTTTTGCAAAAGGAAGTTGTTTTTAGCGTTGTGGTGTAATGGATGCTATGGAAAATTCCCAAAGCTGTAAAAAAGACAAAGATGCTTTCCTCCTCGCGGACATTCAAACGGACTTTGTAAAAGGATAATATTATGGACTCGACTTGAAGAATGAATGTAATGCAATATACCAGACACAGGTAATAGCCTACTCTCTCTCTCTCTCTCTCTCTCTCTCTCTCTAATACTGTACAAATTCAATGTGTTTCAATGAAGCGACTCAACGTTCCTTCGTTACTAGTTCTGAAGTGACGTTTTAGAGTTAGTAACGGAGACTTGGTTCAACTGACAACTTGAGTTTTGAAACGTTCCTTCGTTACTAGTTCTGAGTGACGTTTTAGAATTAGTAACGGAGGCTTGGTCCAACTGACAACCTGAGATTTGAATCCGTGGCGGAAGGAAGTAGTGCTGCACAAAAGAGGGTTTTAAGACACTCCGTTGTTGTTCTTATTTATTTACACACTCGTGCCGTCGAACTGTTGTATAAACGCAATATCACACGAGTAGCCGTGCGATATGGCTGTATATCAGCACGCTGTGATTACCTACGGCACTCGGCCTGCGGCCTCGTGCCTACGGACGAATCACAGCGTGCTGATATACAGCCTATCGCACGGCTACTCGTGTGATATTGCTCATATATATATAATTATATATCAGGTTTCCGTTGTCCGGTAATTACCGGACATTGGCCGGGAAAAAAATTAAATGTCCGACAAAATTAAATCTCTCCGGTCAAATTGTCAGATTAAAACTGCCTAATAATCCCGGCCCCGCCCCCCTAACACAATCTGAATCGACCGTTTGAAAGTTTTTAAACAACATCGCATGTTGCATTTCAAATAAAGCGCACGCCTAACGGCTATAATATAGACCTAATGGCCAGGCCCAGGCAGACTAGCCTTAAAAGTTTTTTTCAGAGGCCAGACGCGAAGGAGGATACTGATCAGGAACGCCTGAAGCCTCAGATGTCCAGAGCCAGACAGCTCCGCCACCACCGGAGAAAAGCCGAAGTGTAGGGCGTATCGGTCGGAATGGAGTGACAAGTTCCCATGGCTAAGATGTGAGGTAGTTGATGGTAACGAAAAAATGTTCTCACAAGAGGGTCGAATATTATAATTATAAAAACGGATTCACAAGAGGGTCGAATAATTTGATTAGTTTAGTCGGCAGCTGCACAATTCAGCACTGCAAAAAAGCGTAAAAAGTAGCCAAAAATGACGCGAGACAATGTTATAGGCCTAGTCATTTGTTTGCTCAAGTTCATTTGACAAGGAGTCATTTCACACGGTGGCCAATTTAAATGTTACCAGCTAAATGAGACATACTGAGTTTATAATTAAGTTTGCTTGAGTAAAAACAATGCTATATTCGGACATTTTATGTGGGGAAGGGGGGTTGGTTTGTTAAACTATGAAATGTGAAACCATAGTAAAAAACAATTGGTTGATTGACGCCAATCGGACGTTCATGTTTTTTTTTTTTCCGTCTATTTGAAAGTTAGGCTAATAAACATGTTGCATATACGGCCTGATTATGTCATTTTTTAAGTTACATAAACTGCTTTCAGTTTTCCTCAACTTGACTAATTAAGAGGCGATATTTGACCGGCATATCATCAAAATGTCCGGAAAACGAAACCTCTGCCGGTCACTTTGACCGGCACCATTTTTTTCTAGCGGAAACTCTGATATATATAATATATATAATATATTATATATAATATATATATATATATATATAGACCATTTCAACTGCTATTCGTCGAAGTAAGGAAGTGACGTCTTTGGTCCTCGGAAGTTTCCGGTTAGTTAGCGCGCACATTCTAAACATTGGCGGGAGGCGCTTCAGTTCGGTGATACTGCGACAATTTACAGATAATAAAATGTCCAAATTAAAATTAGGACCGTGTTGTTCGGTGGTTGGATGCTCTCTCAGGCCGGGAACTAACTTGCTTTCTGAAATTAAAGCGTTTAGATTTCCGAAAAACAAAACGCAACGCGACGCCTGGATTGCAGCAGTTAAGAGAGAAGGCTGGATACCAACTTGCAACTCTAGGATATGTAGCACACATTTTATCTCTGGTAAGTAAACATTTATTTCACTGAATTATTTGTATTTCTATACGTTCACTATAGACTATAGTATGATAATCATAATTTGAGTTAGCATTGTGGCTCCGTCATTGTTTTCATATAGCATGTAACTTAACGAGATAGCTAACGTTAGCGTTTTGATACGTTTAGTGAAAAAGGCAGGTTTTTATTTCCATTCCATTTCTAAATGTTCTGTGGCTGTAATTAGGAAAGTAGCAGTTTACAATCATTGTCTAACTAGCTGTCAGATGCATGTATAACACTTAACAATAATGTTTTATTGTGTAAATAACAATACGGCGTTATTTCACAAAAGAACGATAAACAACATTTTTACAACACTTATTTTGTTAAATGTTAATTACGAAATGCACGACTGTTATTAATTTGTGTTAAACAATAAGTCTTTTTTAATATTGCACATTAACCTGGTTAAGTTAAATATTAATTAAATGAATATTAATGTTGCTTAGTTGTTAATTATTGAACATTTTAATGTTGTCAAACCACAAAAAACAGCGTTTATGAACTTGTGAAAAATAGTAACGTTATAAATTAGAATAATTAAACACTGTAAAATGTTAATTGTTCATGATACCTAAAATATTTACTTTTTTTTTTTTTTTTTACAGGGTAGTATACAGTGGTCATACTGATAGCTAGCTAGTTTTTTTTTATTACATAATTAAAAATTCACTGCTAGCATGAAATTGTTAACACAATTAATGTTTTGTTCACCATTCTTGGTCTTTGTCATCATCTATCTTCAACCAGTGATGTGTGAAATCTATAGCCTATCCCAATTACGTTGTTCTACTTTTGTCTTTAGGCAAGCCATCAGATGACCCTCTAAGTCCAGACTACATTCCATCAAAACTTCCTCACAGACCTGACAACTCCAGAAAGATGGACCGATATCAGAGGTCTCTAAGACGAGCATCGGAAGTCTCTGAGACAAGCATTAGAGTTCAGCCCACTGAGGAAGTTGAGGACATGGACATAGATGTGACAGAAGTTAAGTCCTACAATGACATGTGTGTTGGAACTGATCTCACTATGAGGGATATAGAAGAAATGCAGAACCTGAATTCATCTTATAAAGACCAAGTGACAAGCCTACAGTCAAAAGTACAAAAACTCACCTGTGAAAGAAAACAACTGAAATCTGACGTGGATTTAAAAGATGATCAAACCATTCACTTCTACACTGGCCTTCGCTCATCCAAAGTGTTCTTCGCACTTCTGACTTATCTCACCACTGCTTGGAGTCCGAGAACGCTGAGTCCTCCAACACCTCTCCAGTTTTACTTGGTCTTGATGAAACTGAGACTTGGCCTCACGCATAAAGATCTTGCCTACAGGTTTCATTGCAGTTGTGCAACAATCTCTGCAATATTTCATGACTGGTTAGACGTAATGTCACAGCGTTTCAGCTCTCTAGTACATTGGCCTTCCAGGGAAGAGATTAAAAAGAGTCTTCCTGGCCTGTTCAAAAGCCCCCCATTCAGTTCAGTGAGGTGTATCATAGACTGCAGCGAAATTTTTATTGACCGACCAACATCACTAAGTGCAAGAGCAGTGACATACTCCAACTATAAGTCCCACAACACCATCAAATTCCTGGTTGGCATCAGTCCAACAGGGTCAGTCACTTTTCTTTCTAAGTCTTGGGGTGGGAGAGCCAGTGACAAAACAATCACCAATCATCTGGTTTAATTGATCTTTTGGAAGAGGGAGACATTGTCATGGCTGACCGAGGGTTCAGTTTCCCTGAGTATTTTGCTGCGAAAGGAGTCCAGCTACTTATACCAGCTTCAACCCGTGGAAAGACGCAGCTTTTAGGACAGGAAGTGTCTGTGTCACGTCACATGTCACGGATGAGAATTCATGTGGAAAGAGCTATCGGCCGCATTAAAAAGTACAGCATTTTGCGACAAACACTCCCCATAAACTTGGTCAAACGAAGACGCAAAGACACGGTGGCAACTGTTGATAAAATACTACTGGTATGTTCTGCATTATCTAATTTGGACAAGTCATTAGTTCAGTAAAAAGACATTAGACACTAACAAGATTAGAAACCTTTTATTTTTTATTAATTGAATGATTGTGTACAGTATTAACATTGGTGGCAGATTAAAACATGAAATGTGTCATTGTATATTGTGTATATAGATTTATGTTTGATCTTTAATTCTTTTTTTCTAACTATCTGCAATTATTAAACATTTGATATTTAGAACATTTGCTGTACTGCATTTGATTGAATTTTTGATTGCATTTGATATTTCACAACAATTAAATGAACTTTTAACAGATCACTAAGAAGGCTGTGTGTGATTTCACATTTATGTAGATTATGGTGAACATGCTGAACAAAACCATTGCTCCTGATGCCTTTTTAAGCCTACACATTTCAGATGAAACACCTTGTGACAGACAGAGCACTGTGTGACAGAGGTTTCAGACCTACATTTACACAAACAGGAAGTCTCTGCGATCAGAAATTGTTTCTTCAATTTGTGTGTGCAAATTTCTGTGAGAATGTGCTGTCGGTAGAAGAGATCCAGTTTTGGCCTGATCTGAGCCCAGTACTCTTCAGAGAACTCTACCTTCTGAGTGTGGCAGTCCTCGGTTGTCCAAATGACAAAGTAAGAAGTTTTGAGTTCACACACTGCCATTTGCCCCTGAACTTGTGCATAGTATGCATGGTTCTTTTTAAGCTCAAAGTTTTTCCCTAGACAGAAATCTTTGCTCTTAATAGCATCAGTTTGGACATATTTGCATATTTTAAGGGGCATTTTATTTCAAGTGTAGAAGGTGGGCAGCATTTGCAATGAACTATTCCATCTGGGCTGGCGCCTAAATGAGGAAACTTTGGATTTACTACCAATCCAACTTCTTCCACTGATAAGCTGTCATGACAAGTCATCTGGTTTGAAGTAAAGGCTTCTCTAGCTAGTTTTTCACTGTTCTTACCCCAAGCTAAGGCTGGTGTATTTCTGCTTGATGTGTAGCCCATGATTTTAGATGTCACGCTAACATGACTTGTCTTGCATTTTAACACTTCATTAAAGTGACTTGCAGTGATTCGGCCCTGTCTCTGCTCAAACCATTGTTTACAAGAGGACTGACCCAGTGTACTCTTTTGGAGATGGTTACAATTCAGTTCACTAAAGTAAGCAGGGATGGTTTGCATGATTTTATCCAACTCATTTTGTAGTTCAGCTTGTGACAGCAAACTATGCTTCTCATCAAACAGATGTAAGGGGTTTTGGCATGTTAGTTGCATCTACAGTGATGTCAGTACAAGGTGTGTCACTCTGAACCATCACTGTGCTTCCATATTAGAATCTGTCTCAGCAGTCAGACTAACCCTGCCTGTGCTCTCCTGCTCTCCCTCAGATGCAGTGTCTGTGTCACTACCAAAAGTTATAGTGGTGAACAGTGCACAGTCTGGGATCTCATTCTGAAATGGGAATAATATTTACGTCATAGTCCATTTTTTTGAGTAGCACATGACACTACAGATATTTTCCAAAAACACAACTTTGCACGTTAAGAGTAAATGTACATATGCTGATGACTGTCTAGTTACATATTGTGTTAAACATTGTGTATATATAATAGGGATGTGCGATTTAAACTGCAGTTACAACTGCATAAATCATATTTTAAATAAACGCTGAATATTTATATTTGAAACTTAAAAAAAAAAAAAAAAAAATACTACAGATACTAAAATTAATACCGCCAATAGGTGGCAGCAAGTCACTGTCAATGAGTGAGTCATTGCGTTTCAGCTGATTCATTCAGGAACAAAGCTTAAAGTGCGAGTCATTAAATCATTCATTCAAACGATTCGTTCATTCAACGCCGTGTGTTGCTCAGACAAAAATGAGTCCTGTCTCCTGCTGCTTTCTTTGGCGAAATGGAGCGAAAATAGGGAATACTGTATCTAAAATGTAAGTCACTAAATATTAACTTCTTGTTTTTGAACTTGCATACAATTAATATCACATTTGCAATCATGTTATTTTTTGGAGAAAACGGCATTCATGTGATATTAATTCTATATAAAAGACATACAGATGTACTATTACCCCCTACTATTACCTAACCTACTAGACTAACGTTACATCACGTAGTGTGTGTGTGTGATTTTTTTAATACTCGATAATTTCAGATCGCATATGATAAACAACAATTAACGCAGACGGTACTAGTGTCGTGTGTTTTGCACATATTGTAATTTGTCAGGTTTCTGCAAATGTTTCCTTACCTTCAAGGACCTAAAAGCATGCTTGGTGAGACTGGTGTGACTACGGTAGATGTGACGGGCTCCCTACTCTGAACTGGCCTTTGTCTGACAGGCTTGGAAAAGTCAATGTCTGCCACTGGTTTTGGATCAATCTAAAACAAAGGATTATATTGTTTGCTGTTGTAGTAAAACCATGGTTAATTTTCGCAAAGGATGTGATGAATTAGAATTTAATAAAAAATAGAATAAAAAACACGTTAGCCAGCATTGAATTGCATGCACCTTCTTGTTTATTCGTGACCACATGCAGGGCTCAGATGTCACAGATGGAGCATTAAAACCCTCTCTCACACACTGTTCCACAGCAACGAGAATCGCAGCAACATGGCTACACACTTCACCTAACCTAACCACAAACATTTCGAAACGTATGAAATAATTACGTATGTAATAGGTAATAATGGAACACAACAATTAGTTTACTACTAGAATTCAGTACGTCTTGTTTGCATAGACGTACAAACTTACCCGGCCATGCAAGTGCAATGCCCACTAATAACCTCCCCGGTCACCTTAGCAACGAACCACGCAGAGTATGTTTTAGACAACGTTTGACTTGCCCCGACTTCACCAAACAACAAAAAATCGTCCACATTGTAGGAACAAATGTTTCCAACTTTTCCGCTAAGGAAGTAATTGTAAGCATCCAGACTACGATATGCCTTTACTGCTTCTTTCGTGTAGACGCACTCTGTCTCAACTAGATAATGATACACGTCTGGATAAGTTACTTCAGGTAAACGTTTAACGTTCTGAGTGAAATGTTGTCGCCTCAGTGTTTGATTTAAAGGGTCCGGTAATTCCACGTTATCATCTATTTTTAGTTTTTGTAAATATCTTAACTGTTCTGTTTTAGCTAGGCTTAAAAATATGCGCTAGTCATTTTGTTTTGACAGCTTTGTGATTTAAAATGGCGCCACCGGAAATGCTTAAGGACCAGACATGCGCAGTAGCATTGCAGCGCGTTTGTTTTTGTTTACTTCCTTGAAATGGTCTATAGCCTAGAAAGTGTGCAAAGAGTGATGCCACTCATGTTGTCACTTGTCTTCAATGTGATCTCACAAAGTTCCTTTATAATCATTTAACATTTGGCACTGTCTAGAGTGCAAACAAATACTCACTGGAACATTTGCCACATCTGTTTCACCAATATACTATTATTACAGTTTCAAATGAGGGTGTTCTTGCTTTTGTTTTAGGGTGATAGCACCCTCTAGCACTCCCACAAACTCGAGCCTGCAACAAGGCCTTGAGATCTATAAACTATACAAGTTTTGGTTATTATGAAATGAAAATTGGCCAAACATACTTTGTCAAATTAAAGGGGACCTCTTATGCAAAATTCACTTTTGCATGGTGGTTGGACATAAATGTGTGTTGGCAGTGTGTGTACACAGCCACCCTATAGTGATAAAAATCCAACTTCTTTTTTTTTTAATCCCCATAAATCATAAGCAGTGTCTCAAAACAAGCCGTTTGCAGGTTCCTGACAATGTGACGTCACATTAGTCACATCAGTTCACAGTGAGTTGTACACAGTCCGCCATTGCTGCACTGACAAGAACGTCTCCCAAGCGTTTTAGGTGTTCTGTAGCTGGATGGATTAATCCACATAGCTCTCTCCATTTTCTCCCTAAATCTGAGCCGCTGAAGACGAGGTGGATTCATTTTGTTTTAGAAGAAATCTCCCTCAATTCTATCGAAATTCGTTTATGTCTGCGTGAATCATTTCACACCGGACTGTTTTGTGAACGAATGTCAATACTAAGGGACAATACAAAACAGAGACTGTGCTAAAAATTTGTTACTCAAGGATAGATTGGTACTGTTCGTAATCCAGCTTGCAGCTTCTAGAGCGATACTGGATACGGCAGTAATAAAGGTGAGAGCACTTTATTACAGTTCATCGGATTTGATTTACGGATATAAAGATTACCCGTTTATTAAGCACCACCCGAAAAGGTCTTTATTTTACTGTTAAATGTAACAAGTGTTTCTGTGTACTTCGTTGATGATAAAGCAAGGGAGAGAGAGTTTATAGATAATATTTTAATGCACACTTGCACTGTTTTATTAAGCTCTTACAGTGATTTTCTAGAGTGAAAACAGACGCTTCATATTTTGTTTGAAGTACAATAAATGTTCTAAAACTCAAAGGTAAACAGGCTTGTACTAATATAGTGGATAAAAACAAGAAGACTATAAGTTATAACCGTAATTAAACTAAACTATACCTGTTCTATCTCCATGCAGCATATATTCGCAGTTTCTGACATTATAGTTCTGACTGACTCCTGACACTGGAGTACGAGCTCTTGAAGCTCCGCCCTCTTAGGCCGAGCGCAGCAGCTCATTTGCATTTAAAGGGCACACACTGAAATGGCGCATTTTTGCTCACCCCCAAAAAGTGGCAATTTTAAAATGCTATAAAAAATTATCTGTGGGGTATTTTGAGCTAAAATTTCTCATACACACACTGGGGACACCAGAGACTTACTTTACATCTTGTAAAAAGGGGGCATAATAGGTCCCCTTTAATATCTTAGGTTCAATGCATCTCTGGGGTGAAGGTCGCTTTGTACCATCCCTGGTCGCACCCTCCCTGGACTTGCGATGATGCATTGTGCATCACTGATAGCACTGTTCGTTATGATGCCCTTCCTTTCCCATCGTGAACCTGATTGAAGGAATAGGGTTACGCTGATCTAAGGTTGAGCGGTCACTCTGTGACACCTTCTAGTGTAAACTGCTTATCTGAAGCCCTCTCTCTCTTGGCACTAATAGCCTGAAACTTTCCCTATTAGATCCTTGGACTGCAGCAGTGCATTTGTCCTGATTATTAGAATGCAAGCACTCAACCTCCCCTTACACTCTTCTGCATGTTCTGAGTTTAAGATTCACACCTGCTCTGTGAGAACAGGCTAATGCAGTGCACACTCACCAATACTATTAATCTCTTCTCCCTACAGGGCGAGGTTCATTAAGAAGCTATTGCCATAATAGCTAGAAGGCACACACTAGTTTAACCAACCAAAGGCAGGGCAGCAGGAGCTAGATCAATCTGTCAGGTGCCATTGGGAGGATATAGAAGCCCACAGCAGTTGTTTTGGAGGACCAAAGGGCCACAGGGACCCGCAGGGGCAATAGAACTGAATCCTCATTTCCTCTAGAGGGTCCAAAGCTTACAATGGTGCCATTGTGAGGGCTAGATCAGGTAATGGGGAGGGCAAATATATGTCAGGACAACTGTGAGAAATTAATCTGGTAATCTTTGCATTGTAGTCCTGAGCTTTGAAGACTGAAAACAATCTGTTGCAGAATGTCAAAAGACAGGCTGGGCAATGCCTGAAGAATTATACGTTCAACCTTCTCAAACCAGATAGACATTGGTCTACAGAAAATAGAAAAGAGTGGTACAGAAATTAGAAAAGAGTGGTGCAGAATTAGTACAGACATGCCACACACTGTGTACTCAAGCAATATGTAGTAATCCAACATATTCCTTAGATTTACACAGCATGTTCTTTCTGCTGGTGTAATTCTGTAAACACCCATTTTTTGGAAGGCAAACAGCCTGATATTCCTGAGTAACAAAATGTTTTTTGTTACTAAAAAGACACACCCTGATGAATGAGAATTGATCTTTCCAGCTACAAGCCCCTCATCAAAATCACTGATCAATACAAACATGTTCTTTTTGTATTTTGTGCCTCTCACTGTAACATCACTGGCTACTTCAGTGTTCATAGGCTCAAAGTTCATATTTGCAATTGAGCGTCTGATGTCTTCACAGTAATCATTAGGGTAAAACTCTGTGCTTTTCTCTACTTCAATGTCTTGTGGGAAGTAGCTGCCAGCATACAGATAAGCCTGAAGAAGCTAATGCATCTCAGCAAGTTGTTCGACATAGATTCTTAAAGTTATGTGATTTGCGAGCACACTGTTTGAAATAGGAGTGTTTGCTCTCAAATCGCAGTGTCCACAAATGAATTAGAGGGCCAAAGTGAAACATCAGGTCAGGATAGTGACTGATGTAATGGTGTTTTGGTTTGAGTGGATGATTGTAAAAAGACTGCCATCGAGTATGCAAATACTCATCAATTAGAACCTGCAAGTAAGCTATCTGACCAGTGGACACAGTTTGTGCACATACAAGTTCTACTTTTTCTCGTAGTTGCAAAACCAGCTGGCACGTCTCATTTTCAGATGGGTTTACAATCTTGTCTCCAAAATTCACACTTTTTGTGAAATTTTCCACAAATCCACCAATGCCATGGGAGCCCAGAATATCCCCACAAATTGCAGATAGTGTTCTCCTGTACACTGTTCCATCAGGCAAATTAATGCCACTTACCTCAATGTCTTTAAGGTCTTTGATGAGAGGGTTAAACACTTTATCCAGGCCAAAATACTTGAAGTCCTCCTCCCTGCAAAGTAAAACAAGCTGCACCTGGTCAATGCGTGATCTATGATGTGTAGCATCCTGTTAAAGGATTAAAATAAAGGATGAGGTGTCTGTATTGAGCTGCTCATTACCTTTTAAGTTGCTACCATCCCATCCCTGTTCAGAGCTCTCATGCATTCTATATGGAAATGCTACTGAATCAATCAGGTTTACCACTGAACAATCAGCGTTTTCTAGATACATGTGCTGTAAAAGTGGACACAATTGAAGAGACTTGTCATTTTGCTGAATTGGACAAGAAACGCTTCTCCTGTCTAATGTGAGTTTTAAGATGCTGATAAAATCTACTCGCAGGAGTTTCACACCTGACTTTCAACATGACATGTTAATTCAAATGAGATCAATGGCATAGATTTGAGCTTAGATTTCCCCTGAAAACTTTTTGAAACTCTTATTACAAGCAGGCAATGCACAACTGAACCTGACATTCGTGACATGAATGTGAATGCGCATGTGTCTCACAAATGCAGGTAAAGTACTGTGTGTGTGCACAAAGTTTGCAAGTAAACATTTTACACTATGGAAGAGCACAATCCAGCTATCAAACACACGTGTGTTTTAACTTTGAGGAAGTTAAATTTAAGTGAATTTCATCTATGTCAACGGCTTGTTGGAACAAATTTATCGAGTGCAAAAGTATGCTGTTAAAACGATTGTGCTCAAATACTGTACAAAGCCAACATAATAATACAATTAAGATTACCCCAAGTTCCTTTAGATGAGACTTGACATTTAATCAGTGCAGAACTTCCACTGAGACAGATGTGCAATTCACTCATGCTAAAGAACCTCGCTTCCCCACCGCATAAAAAAACATACTGCCAAAAGGCGGCAAATTCAAAAACCTACTTAATAAAATAATCCAACAAACGCACTTATTTTACATTTCCCTCTATATTAGGGTAACTTTTGCACAATAAAGGAACAAAAATATATGCGACACACACACTTAACTTTGAGGAACAATAAATTTAGCTACATCCACTGTCTTTAAGCACAAAATTAAAAGTAAATTAATAAGATTAAAATTGAACACACTTATTTTAGATTCACTCATGGTCTGCTACCTGTAAATGAGCTTTAAGATGAAAGACATGCGCTATGCAATTCACTCGTGCTAAGGAACCTAGCTGTTCCACCATCCCCCACCACGTAAAAAAATAAAACGTACTGCCAAAAGGCGGCAAAAAAAAAAAAAAAAACTACTTAATAGAATAATCCAACGAATACGGTTATTTTACATTTCCCTCTATATTAGGGTAACTTTTGCACAATGGCTGCACACACACACACTTAACTTTAAGGAACAATAAATTTATCTACATCCACTGTCTTAAAGAGCAAAAATAAATGAAATTAATAAGATTAAAAGTAAACACACTTATTTTAGATTCACCTGTGGTCTGCTACCTGTAAATGAGCTTCAGCTTCACACTTAAAGGGTTAGTTCACACAAAAATGAAAATTTGGTCATTAATTACTCACCCTCATGTCGTTCCACACCCACAAGACCTTTGTTCATCTTCATGACACTATATTGCCAAAAGTTTTGGGATACCTGCCTTTACGTGTACATGAACATAGAGTTTAATATGGAGTTGGCCCACCCTTTGCATCTATTACAGCTTCAACTCTTCTGGGAAGGCTTTCCACAAAATTTAGGAGTGTGAATGGGAATTTTTGACCATTCTTCTAGAAGCACATTTGTGAGGTCAGGCACTGATGTTGGACAAGAAGGCCTGGCTCACAGTCTCCGCTCTAATTCATCACAAAGGTGTTCTATCGGGTTGAGGTCAGGACTCTGTGCAGGCCAGTCAAATTCCTCCTCATCAAACTTGCTCATCCATGTCTTTATGGAGCTTGCTTTGTGCACTGGTGTGCAGTCATGTTGGAACAGGAAGGGGCCATCCCCAAACTGTTCCCACAAAGTTGGGAGCATGAAATTGTCCAAAATGTCTTGGTATGCTGAAGCATTAAGAGTTCCTTTCACTGGAACTAAGGGGCCCAAACCCCTGAAAAACAACCCCATACCATAATCCCCCCTCCATCAAACTTTACACTTAGCACAACGCAGTCAGGCAAGTACTGTTCTCCTGGCAACCGCCAAACCCAAACTCATTCATCAGATTTCCAGACAGAGAAGCATGATTTGTCACTCCAGAGAAGATGCCTCCACTGCTCTAGAGTCCAGTGGCAGCGTGCCTTACACCACTGCATCCGACACTTTGCATTGCACTTGGTGATATAAGGCTTGGATGCAGCTGCTCAGCCATGGAAACCCATTCTATGAAGCTCTCTACGCACTGTTCTTGAGCTAATCTGAAAGCCACACGAAGTTTGGAGGTCTGTAGCTATTGACTCTGTAGAAAGTTGGCGACTTCTGTGCACTGTGTGGCTGAGTTGCTGTTGTTCCCAATTGCTTCCAATTTATTAAGATACCACTAATAGTTAACCGTGGAATATTTAGTAGTGAGGAAATTTCGTGAATTGACTTATTGCACAGGTGGCAACCTATCACGGTCCCTCACTTGAATTCACTGAGCTACTGAGAGTGACCCATTCTTTCATAAATGTTTGTAGAAGCAGTCTGCAGGCCTAGGTGCTTGATTTTATACACTTGTGGCCATGAAAGTGATTGTAACACCTGAAAAAGTGCATACCTAATTGCATCCCTAATTTTCAAACAATGTAAGTTTATAAGAGAATATGTAAATCTATGTGAAAAAAGTATTTAATAGGCTCCTCCATCAAAAGAGTAAACACAACTACAATCCAAGTATACTTAGAATACGTAATTATACTTTTAGCTATATCTCAAACAAAGGATTGAGTACAAGTAAGCCAAATATACCCTGTCTGTGAAACCGGGCCTATAAGTATATTTCTGAGAAGTACATAAAAAGTAGACTGAAAATATACTTTCCCATTCAGTCGGACAGACCGAAGAATAGGAATCTCACTAGAGAGGCCGATCTGCTTCGAGTGTAACTAAAATGAGCCAATGCACATTGGCATGCAATCATATGTGTAACCCAGACTATTAGGGTTAAATATATATATTGATATAAATGTATGAGGTTTAGAAAAGTAAATAATTTAAGATTGGCGATATTAACAAATACTTAAGATGAAATAAATTATGTGACAAAAATAATTTGTAATATTTAAACAAGTTATAGTTTCATCCAATCAGAGTTCTGTTGATATGGACCGCCCACTTGCTGACGCGGCAGATTGCGCAAGACCTGAGAAGGGAGAAGACGGGAAAGAAATTCGCTAGATTTAGCTATCAAGAAATTAGAAATAACTGAGTAAAGCTTTGAAAATAGTGTTTAAATCTCTTCAAGTCAATTGAAAGAGGAGGATATTGAGTGGATTCAGTTGTTATTTTACCCCTGTGGCGATCAATGGGTGAATTACATCGTTGTATTACTGGGAAGTGAATATCTGGATGTGGTGAGTTCAATTTATGCATGTATGCTGAGTTTAATGTTTAAATAAGAAAACAACACTTATTTTGTAAGGAAAACAGTTGTTTATTTTGTTTATTATGGTCATATGTGTGATTTATGTTGTATTTTTGTATATTATGATACAAATTCGTAGCGCTGTTCAGTTGTTCTCATGTGGTGTTGTTCTTTTTCTTTGTTGCGGTAATACACGTGCCTGGAAAGAGATGGATGTTTATTAGCAATGTAATATTGTAAAACATTGAAATTATTACTTTATATGTTAATGTATTGGTATGTGGAGATACTTACATGATGTGATGCTATTGTTGACTAAATGCATTTCTGACCTTTTAAACAGGTCAGGTTTTTTTCCTGAGGGGAGATCGATTTTCTTTGATGATGAGCCAACCTATTCAGACTCTGGAAAAGAAAGAAGAAAATTCATCCTATAGGACCAGGAGAGTATCGTGATTTCATTTTTTTTTTCCCTGCTCAAGGTAAAACTATTCCTGCATAGAGACTGTGCTTTTTCCATATGGGACTGAAAAACTGTTTGAGATAACTAGAAGAAGGAACTGATATCAGTTATTGAACATTTGGAAATTGAATTGATCGTCAACGTGTGCGTGATATCACAAAATTGTTGTCATTCTATTGGTTTCTATTGTATTCATACTATTCTAGTGTGAAACTGACAGTGATTTGTGCTTTTATTTCTTTTCGTTGAATTGATGTAACTTACTTTGAATTGTTTTTTTTATTTATTTTATTGTCTAATTTCAAAAAGGGGAAAGGCCGGCATTTAAGGGAACATTCATAAAAAATCTACGTACTTACCTTAATTGTGGTCTCCTGTCGTTCCTTCAGCAATTACCCTCTACCTCCATAGTCGAACATACAAATCTTCTGATTTTCCTAATTGGTCCATAAAAGTGAAGAACTAAATTATAAGTAATATAACCCGTTACATATGCAGCAGCTGCTCTGTCTTCAGCTTTTTTGCTTTGGAGCCGAACAGTGTTTGTTCCTGTTCTCTGCAAGTGTCTGCTAGAAGACGAGTCAAGCTTTTTGGTTGAACTTCTCTTTTTTTACAAGTGCAGGCGTACAGCACAGCAAGCGGGGTCAAAGTCCTCTCTTTATTTTCTGTTTGTTATTATTGTGTTTTGTTTGCCATTGTTGAGCAAATAGCTGTTTTGACAGCATGAGAAGGCTGTCCTCACGGCCAATACGGTGCACTTTTGAGCGCTGATAAGCTGTTTTTATGGTTGGTAAGAGTGAGCACCTTCAAAGAGAGGAGAGCACATGACAGGCTGCACATGATCCCTCTCTGTGTCACGGCGTCCGTTCCCCTGCATGTTTCAGCACTTTTAAAAGAGTAAAGTCCCTAAAAGAGTTTACACAAGTAAAGGTTGTGTCTTTTTAAAGATGACATTCTACTTGTGTTTTTGGATGTGGTCATTACCTGGCATTGAGGGATGTCATGATCACTGTATCATGTGTCTGGGCTTAAAGCACGCTGTGGCACCGTTCGTGGATGAGTCATGTACCTATTGTGGGAAGATGACCATCTCTGAGATGCGATCGAGACTCCAGTTCCTGCAAAGGGGCAGGGTCCCGGTGCTGCTGCCTCGATCCAGTCCTCCTCAGAGGGTTTCTTCGGGCAGTGGTGCCCTTCCCGGGCCTGTCTGGGAACCAACCCCCAAGGATCCCTCACTCCTCTTGCACTCCATCTCAAAGGTGTGCACCAGCCGTATCCTTTGGGGCTCCCCCCGATGACCCGATGTCGATAGCTGCATCTGAGAGTGTGCCAGACTTCTCTGGAGAAGTTGCCTCCTTTGGGAACGGTAACGGTGCCTGATTCGGATCCGGATATGATGGCTATGCTTTCCCGGGCCGACAACAGGGTCGGGCTCATGTAGAATCCACTTGGTTTGCTTCATATGAGACTGCTTCAGCACTGGCTTCACGGCCAAGTGCCGAGATGGGCGTGGCAATGCGGCATACCGAGTGGCAATCACTCCGGAATGCCGCCAATGCCTTCACCCCGTGGTCAGACCCCTTCTTTCTTCGGGAGAGTGCCCCTAGAGCAGGTGTCCCGGCATGCTGTGGTGTTCACAGATGCCTTTGCCACAGGCTGGGGTGCCATGTTCAACGGGCATGCAGTGTCAGGGGTGTGGACGGGCCACCAACTGCATTGGCACGTCAACTGCCTTGAGTTGCTAGCAGAAGAGGCCATTACAGGGCAAGCACGTGCTGGTCCGTACGGACAACACTGCGACCGTTGCGTACATCAACTGCCTAGGTGCTCTATGCTCCCGATGCATGTCGCTACTCACCCGCCATCTCCTCCTTTGGAGTCAGAAGCATCTGAGGTTGCTTCGCACCATTCATATCCCCCGGTGTGCTTAACCGTGTGGCCAACAAGCTCTCACGAGCTTCGCTGCCGGGAGAGTGGCGACTCCACCCCCAGGTGGTCCAGCTGATTTGGAAAGACTTGGAGAGGCTCAGGTAGACCTGTTTGCCTCTCCAGAAACCTCTCACTGCCAGCTGTTTTACTCCCTGTCTGAGGGAACACTCGGCACAGATACACTGGCACACAGCTGGTCCCAGGGCCTTTGCAAATATGCGTTTCCCCCAGTGAGCCTACTTGCACAGACCTTGTGCAAAGTCAGGAAGGACGAGGTCCTGTTAGTTGCGCCCTATTGGCCCAACCAGACCTGGTTCCCGGAACTCATGCTCCTCGCGACAGCCCCTCCCTGGTGCATTCCTCTGAGGAAAGACCTTCTTTCTTAGAGACGGGGCACCCTTTGGCACCCGCGTCCAGACTTCTGGAAACTCCATGTCTGGTCCCTGGACGGGACGCAGAGGTTCTAGGTGACTTATTCCCCGAGGTACTTAACACCATCACTTTGGCACGTGCACCATCTACTAGACATGCTTACGCCTTGAAGTAGTGGAACCTGTTCGTCGAGTTGTGTACTTCTCGCTGAGAAGACCCCCGAAGATGTTTGATCGGAGTCATGCTTTCCTTCTTGCAGCAAGGGTTGGAGCGTAGGCTGTCTTCCTCCACCCTCAAAGTTCACTGCAAGCACTTCTCCCGGAGGAGGCAGACCCAGCCCTGGCTTTGCTCTGTTCAGTCTGCACTTTGCTACTGTATATAGACAGAACTCAAAGCCTCAGGACCTCAGACCAGCTCTTTGTCTGTTATGGAGGCCAGCAGAAGGGAAAGGCTGTCTCCAAGCACTGGATAGTGGACGCCATCTCCTTGGCTTACCAATGATCGCCTTGCAAGTGCTTCCACCATTCCGCTTTCCGTATTCTTCAAAAAGCTCACCTTGTATGTCCTACGCCTTTCCTATTCTACTTACGGAAAAAAACAGAACTGGCGCCGGGTTCGTTCCGTAAGTTGAATAGGGAAGGCGTAGGATATACAGCGTAAGCTTTTTGAAGAATATGGAAAGCGGAAGCACTTGCAAGGCCAACATTTGTGTTTATAAAGCATATACATTTGTATTAGAAAATGACCGATCGTTTCAGTAGATAAGACCCTTATTTCTCATCTGGTATTGTTTAAAGCTCTTTGAAGCTGCACTGAAACTGTAATTTTGACCTTCAACCGTTTGGAGTTCATAAGGAGAAAAATCCTGGAATGTTTTCATCAAAAACCTTAATTTCTTTTCAACTGAAGAAAGAAAGAACATCTTGGATGACATGGGGGTGAGTAAATTATCAGGAAATTTTTATTTGAAAGTGGACTAATCCTTTAAATGTTTCTCCTAGACAGAAATGAGGCTACAAGAACATCAAATGGAAACTTTTGCTTAAGTGTCCTGCTCACATTTTTTTTTTTCTCCTGAGAAAAAAATACTCTCACAATTGTACCCTTAAGTTTCAGAAGCATTCTCAATGATACAAACTGTGGACCAAGACAAATGTCTCAAAATGAGCTCAAACAATATGAAATCATTGTGCCTTCCACCAAAAAGCTTGAAGGGTAACGGCATCTGGTACATGTCTACTTTCAAGAATAAATGATCTGCCCTACGTTCACCTCTATAGCTGTACAGCAAAAATATCAATAACCACTATATGGCAGTAGTACTCAATGGCTGCATATAGGCTGAAATCTATAAAATAAACCATTGTTGTTATGAACTTAACCTCTTAAGTTTTAGATTTTATCACAAGTTAAAATTGTAGAATTTATTAAAAACCGTTTGTGTTGGGTGAGACTATACAAAGATGCCATACTATGTTTACAGACAAATATGACCATGCTATAAGGAAAAGACAAAGTAGGAGACAGAGTAATAATTTATTTCTAACAAAAAACATCAAATTTCAATCACTCAAAAAAAGTACAAAGCAGGTAAGAACAAACAATAACCTAACCTCAAAAGTAAATGGTAACAAACAGATAAGAATAAACAATGTACAACATGTTTTGTTTGGATGCATCAACAAATCTTGTAGTAGGACTTTGATATTACTTTGAAGCGTGTGTGTGTGTGTGTGTGTGTTTTGCACAGTGGCTGATTGGCACATTTTTATTTTTTTTTTTAAATGTATAACCTTAATAATTAATTAAAATAATTATAGCCTTTCCCATTCATTGCCTATGGGTGCCCATTTTTGTCCACGTAGGACCAATTAAATGTTTTTTTTTTTAACCACTTAACCTTGTTGAATCAAGTTCAATTTTTTTTTTTTTTTTTGTGTAGCGAGTAGCCAAGTCTTGTACCGCTCAGATTAAGGAAAATAAAAGAAAAAAAAATGATTTCGCCCAAATTTGTCCCGAAGGACCCTTTAGGGTTAAATGATAGTTTCAGTATTTACAATATTTCTCCTAAGAAGTTTTAGGAGAAGCAACTGAAGACAAAGTTGATACCTAAAATTAGATATATAAGAGAATCACCTGAGCTTACAAAGCATAGTTTCTGTCAGAGCCATGGCCTTGTGGTTTAAAAATATGGCGCAGCTCAGAAAACATGAGACTAAGTCCCAGCTGAAGGACCTCCTTTTGAATAATTTTCTCTCAAAATGTTCTCATGCCTTATTTATGTCTATATTTATTTCTCCTAATGGATTTGAGGAGAGCTGTGTGCAGACAAAATGTATGTCTCAATCAGCTCAGTAGTCAGGGCACTGATCAGGGAGTTGACCATTTTAAGGGTTGTCTCAATCGCAAAATCCTTCCAGTGCACTGAAATGTTCCCTCTCTAAAAAGTCCCACAATGAAAACCGTGACAACCAGGGAGCATCAATTCTTATTATGTTCTCTTACCGAAGTTCTGAAGCACAAAACATAAATCACGCAAACTAACTTATCACACATAATGACATGTGATAGATGTCTTAAAAAGGCAAATTTGTTATCTAATTATATTTCAGCATAAACATACATTGCTAGATCATAATCTAGCTGTATGGCTGAAATGTTGCAGGTAAAAGTATATGTAACAATAAAAGTATTTATCATTATGTACGTTAAATTATACATTAAAAAAATAAATGTCAGCAAAAAATCAGTTCTGTTTTTGTTTATAAATTCCAGTAGTGGCATTGTACAACATGGACAATGTCATGTCCCCATCAGTGTCCCAATTTGTAGTGAGCCAGGGTTTTTACTGTCTTTACCTGTGCCTGAAATTGTTTACACAATATACTGATTCACAACTTATAGAGACCTGACTGAGACACACCCAAAGTGTATACCTACATGAGACATAAGAGAATCGCAACTTTATATTCTGAGCATAGAAAGAACAACTTCTTAGAAATTACATTCCTAAAATGGAGTCGTGAAAGGGATTTTATCAAGACAGAAAGAGGCCCCTTATGTTTCTCAGGCCACATTCTCAGTTTTCTCAGCGGGTCTCAGAGAGTTATCCGTCTCTAATATTATGAATGGCTAACACACATTTTGCAGCCCATATTTGATTTTAAATGATTTTATGGATACGTTTTTCTGTAGTGTGTGTGTGTGTACATATCGTCCCCTTGGAATTATAAGGTTCTATCTGCATTTTGAGCAGTTTTAAGATATTGAGCTTCAAAGTTTTTGTATTCCATATAGCAAAAATTATATGGGGAACAAGTTTCTTTTATACATGAAAATAACAGAGATGTATTCCAACTGTACAATATCAAAATCCTCTTAAATTTGTAATTTTGGAATGGGTCAAATGCAGATAGAACCTTATAATTCCAAGTGAAAAGTTTTTTTTTTTTTTTTTTTTTTTAGAATTAGAAGGTTCTATCTCACAAAACATTAATTGAAGCAAAATTTTCAAGAAACACAAACTTTACTAATAATTTGTTTTAAAACATAAAACTAGTGTCGTAACAATTGTGTTGACATGCATGAGCAAGTTAAATTTAATGCTTTCTATGACATTTATTTCATATTTTAGAATGAATATTTTTTTTCTTGTTCAAGTTAAACATAGGCAGTGCTAAATATTTGGCCAGTGCAGATGTTAAATTTAAGTAAGAATATGTTGGGTAAATTAACACATTATTGCAGGAACCATTTAAGTTTAAGTTTCCTTTTGTTTAGACACAAAGCAGCTACTGTATTACATCTGACAGGACTTTATTCCACAGAAAGTGGGACAGGTAAAATGGCTTTCTCTCTACACATCAGTATGGCTGAAATAACATGCTAACATTTATTGTTGTAATTAAGACCCTGTCAATTAAATGGACTATTTAACTTTTAACTTTTAAAATGAAAATTAGCCCAAGCTTTACTCACCCTTAAGCCATGTGTATATGACTCTCTTCTTTCTGATGAAAACAATCGGAGAAATATTAATACATATCCTGACGCATCTGAGCTTTATAATGGCATGAATGGGGGTCACTAGTATGAGCTAAAGAAAGTATCTCTATCCACATCCATCCATCATAAATATGTGCTCCACACGGCTCCGGGGGGTTAATAAATTAAAAAAGTGTTAAGAGGGTTTTGTTTCTTAAAGGGTTAAGAAAGTGTACTTGCAGTTACACTACGTCCTACACCTTCCCTATTCAACTTACAGAAAAAGTGTAACTGACGTAATGCCAGTTTACACTTTCTTCGTAACTTCAATATGGAAGGCGTTCTGGTGGACGTTCGATATTTGACTTCATAACTTGCTTAAATATGGATTTTTTTTTTTACACAAACGCATCATTTCGCTTCAGAAGGCCTTTATTAACCCCCGGAGCCGTGTGGAGCACATATTTATGATGGATGAATGTGGATGGAAGCACTTTCTTCAGACCCCCATTCACTGCCATTATAAAGCGTCAGGATATTTATTAATATTTCTCTGATTGTGTTCATCAGAAAGAAGAGAGTGAAGTAAGACTTGGGGACTTAAAACAATTAGACAATGCTTCAGCGTGTTTAAATAAAGATTGAGGTAGAATTCTTTTGAGAGACTTAAAGTTTCATATCAAGCCTCCAACATGCTTCTGTTGCGTTGTTTTCCCTCCGTTTACAACAAAAATAGCACAGCCGCTAACTGAATACAAGTATGCGTGCTCATAACTTCATGAAAATGCACAGATCATAGCCATCAATATTTAAAGCTCATGATTGCGTTGATCACTCACATTTGGCTAAAAACAATCTCTCCGGGATGCAGTGAGGTTCACGTGGAATAGCTAGATGCATCTAACCATTTTGACGAGTGCTGAGAAGCACCTCTAAACCGGAGTTTCCGTTTGGCTGCGGAAAAAATGTCTTTATGCTATATTTGAACCGCACATTATTTTTTAGCGATCTTATTGTGTTCCTGAGTTATTCCATGTCGTCTTTATCAGCTGTTTCTTGTCCATGGTGCAAAGGCCTTTCAAAGGGTTAACAAAGTTTAATAAACATTGAAAAATGTTTCAAGGACTATATATAATTAAAAATATTTCACATTTAAAGTATTTAAATTATTTCAACTATGCAACAACTCAGTTTTTACCAACAATGTAAAATTTAACATTTCATCTCACTTAAAGTAGTTTCTACACTTTAATCCAGTATGCCATAGCGTAGTGCTTTATAGCTACATACAGCTCAATACAAGTAACGTTACACAGGACGGATCAAGTCAAAACATAACCTAATATATACATAACATTCACTCGTATGGCAATGACATGACTGGAATAAAGCAAATAGACTTCAAAACCCGAATCTATCCTCTTAATAGTGCTGCTGGCTAGTGTGGTGTCTAACTATGAAAATAATTCCTCAGCAATAGCTATAGCAAAACATGAAAAAAGGCTGCATGGAATTGTTTAGTCTTCACTGATTTAGCATTTTCTGCAATCTTTTCTGCCGTCCGTGACAAAGAAAGCTGATCCCGATTGGACCTCATGTGTGCATTCAAAGTGCTGATTGGCTCACAGATAGAACCTTATACAACCAAGTTAGTGTTTGACTTTCTAGAAAGAACCTTTTTGTTTTCTAAAAAAAGACCCAAAATGTACACAACTTAAAGAAAAAAAAAAAATCACATAATGTAAATAAGTTGTCACAATAAGAATATGTGAATAACTCAATTTTGACAAAAATGTCAGATAGAACCTTATAAGTCCAAGGGGACGATATGTATAAGTGTGTGTGAGTTATGCAGCTTATCTCCTCAGTCTGGAGCAGATGATATTCAGTATATGTCTTATCTGGTTGAGTTCAGCAGCTGCAGGGTTTTGTCGTTGTTGAACTGCCGCTGTGTAGCTCTTGTGTTGTGATGGAGGTCCTGTGGCCGGTCTGGACTTAGCTGGAGGACGGATGGTTCTTGGTGACTGAGATCTTCTCTTGTCATTGGAGTTTCTGCTGTTTCTTGGTGTTTCCAAGGGCTGTGAGGTGAACATTACGAATAAGTGCACAACTTCTGGAAAGCTCCACATTATTTCCATGGATCACATGGAATGGCGCATCAGTGTAGACAGAGTTATTTTTAGCCTCTGCGAAATGTTGTGTGGCTCTGATCGCCACCTCTCTGATCACAGGAGCTACATTTCCCTTCATGGCCCTTAAATCATTTGTCCCTGTGTTGATAACGATGTGCTTATAGTTTTCATTCTAGTTTCTCTCAGATAGGATCTGAAAAGCACTTCTTGTGTTTGGGCACCAGATTTTCTTGGCTTTCATATTTGGCAATAGAAGTTTTTCTTTGACGTATTTCCCATTTGAGTCAGTCAGTAGGGCTGGGTATCGATTCAGATGTTCCAGATCGATTCGATTTCGATTCACAAGGTCTCAAATCGATTCGATTTCGATTCTCGATTCGATTTTCGATTCAATTTTATGTGAAGGTGGCATCAACATCGACAAAGCACCTGAAACCACCATTTAAGCACTGAATGAATGAATAGCCGCTTTTCCACTGTCGGGCCAGTGCGAGCCAGGGCTTTCAGCGGGCCAGGCTAGGCTAATAGCCCCGGACTTGTAGCACCGAGCCCAAAATCACGCTGCATTTCCACCGTCGGGCCAGAAGCTCCACAGCGCTTCACTAAAACCCGCCCGTAACACGCCTCTCTTGAACAACGTCACACAAACCCGTCATTTCACAAACAAATTGAAGTTTTATCAGAAAAATAATCAGAAAGAAATTACTGGAAACTAGCGAGATCGTAAAGTGAACATGATAAAAGCAGGCGTTGTTGGCATTTTGTTGTTTACTTAATTTAAAAACCCAAGCATCGATGTTTTACCAAACAAATTAATCATAATTAATTAATTTGTGTCAAGATTAAACATTAGTCACAGAAATAAAGTGGTATTTACTGTTATTTCACAAAAGAAAGAGGACACACACTTATTCAGTCGCGTCTGTTTCTGTTTATTTGTAGTCATAGGAGGCGTATACATCACATATACAAAGAATAATAATTTCTACAAATTTTCCACCAAAAATACGACCTGAGGAGCTTTAGCACTCTCTCCAGTGACAGAGAAACAATCCCGAAAACATGGAGTTGCTTTATTTTATGAAATATGCGGAGCTAAATATGGTTATCAGTCCGTTGAGAGACGAGATGTGCTGACAGATAAAATAAATACATGATTGTGATAGCATATTTGTCTGATTTCTTCAAGCCGTCGTATTTACCATGTTTACTATGGTAATAGCGCGCATAGTCTTGGTCATCAGAATCCACATCGGATCACAAACAGAAGTTATTTAAAACAATTGCTGCTGCCTGAAAGTGAGTTTTGAGCTAAAATGATTTGAAAAGTCTTTAATGCCTACATTACCTACATGTAATCATCCATGGCGGCGGCGCCTCCGTCTGGTCTCCACACACAAATGAACTCCGCCTTTGTTCGTAACCACTCCCTCAAGCATGAGCTGGCCCGCTTTGGACCAAGGTATTCGGCGGGCAGAAAAACCCGGGCCGTTGGCCCCGAGGAAGCCCCGACGAGGCACGATCAAGCCCCGGAAGTGACAGTGGAAACGCGACTGGCCCTGGCACGCACTAGCACGCCCGCTTTAGGCCCGACAGTGGAAACACGGCTGACAAGTTCGCCTCTCGCTCCTTGGTGACATCGCGCAAGGCAAATAAGAGGGTGACATCTAGTGGAGAAGACTCGTAATTAGATTAACGTTTATCTTACGTTCAATGTTTGCGGAAATAAATATGGGGAAAAAAATCGATTCGTGGCCTTTGAGAATCGATTTTGAATCGACCACATTTTAAAAAACGATTAATCGAAAATCGATTTTTTTAACCCAGCCCAGTCAGGATAAGAGCGTGTGTTTCTCTCTGGTCCTCTGCAGTGGAGCTGTGGATCTGGGATGCTTCCTCTACTGGAAGCTGTTCAGGTTGAGGATTTTCTATGAGCATCTCTGGACACATCAATGGTTTAGCAGAAGACTCTTTAGGTGCTGGAACAGAATTGAGTTCTTTCAGATTGTCGATGAGTTCATCTTTGGTGCAGAGTACTGATTTGAAGGCAGATAGCTTCTCCTGCATTTCTTTTCTAACTTCTGTTAGTTGTCTTCCTAAAGTTGATTTTACTTCAGTCAGTTCATCTTTAGTTTGCTGAAGTTCTTTTGACATTTCTTCTCCGTGTCTCTGCAGATATTCAACCTCTTATCCTAAATTCTTTGTCAATTGTCAGCTGTTTCATGTTGTTGTCTTTCAGGTGGGACAGTATCAATTCTTTTAGCTCCACTACTTCTACCTCCAGAAGTGAAAATTTGTCTTTCATTCTTGACAGTGGAGATCTTTTGGACTGATTTTCCAGGGGAGGCATCAGTGTTTATATCCTTGTTGTCATCTTCATCAGACAGCATTTTTATTTGTTTAAAATCCTCAATGAAGACTTTGAGAGCAGACCATCCTTGGACCATGACAGTGACATTTTGATACAAGTTCAGGGTTAAATATCTTGTTTCATCAATTTTCAGCATCTTCAAATACTAAGATCTGTCTGCCTTTACAGATGCTGTTGACAGAAGGCAGTGTGCCATAAAGATCTGTGTTCAGTATAGAAGAGCAGGTTGGTCATGACACTGTGATCTTGTTTCAGGCCTTTCTTTCATCTGCTTGTGTCTGAGCAGCTGCCTAGAGTGTTCAGAGCTCTTCTAAGGGTAGATGAAAGGGTGGGACCAAGATAATGCGGTGATCATAGTTGATTTAGAATGTAAACAATCAATTGAATTAACTTCCAGTTTTTTATTTTCTCTCAGTGAGGATATAAAGTAGGGATGTCCCGATCACGTTTTTTTGCCTCCGAGTCCGAGTCATTTGATTTTGAGTATCTACCGATACCGAGTCCCGATCCGATACTTCTATAATACATAAAAAAGAATAAAGAAGAGCGAAAAAAACAGATCCAGGATCCAGGAACAGTGCTTTTCAGGTTTTTCAGGTATCTAACAGTAATCAAATATAAAATATCACTGCATATTATCTTTACTGTATAAAATAAATTAATCATTATTGAAGTTACAAAAACTATTCAGTCAAGAGCAGTGAGTGATTTCTTTGTTATTTGTTGTTTGATTTAACATTAAAAACAGGCAGCAGGAATAGTTTTTTTCCCTATAAGACATGCACGATCCAGTACATATACTGTTACACATGCGCTGTCTTTCTCGACTAATATACGTTCACTTAAGACATAACCGACTATGTTTGCTAGGATACTCGACAAGACGGGCATGTTGACATAATTTTTGTATGAATTTGTCCGCTGAAGCGCAAGACTTGAAAGAGAACTCAGTATTTGCGCGCTGACTGAAATAAGCGTGTGCGCGCTTCGGATGAGCGCACACAAATCTTCTCACAGCGTGCGAGTTCTCTTTCGCGTCTTGTTCTTGAAGATTTAAATCAGCAATGCTTAAATGAGTTTAGTTTAAACACAGATAGCAACATGTGCTGTTCAGGTCTCACCTGCGCTCGTGCGCTATCAACACCCGGGTGATGACGACGTAAATGACTGGACATTAGAGCAGACGGCACTCGCAGTTAACAGTTTACAAAGAGTGACTGTTTTGTCCACGCTTTCTGATTATCGTTGTTGTAACATTTTGCGTATCCATCGACTGAAACATACATTATTTGAACTCTGTCTGTTTTCCACGTTGCTATTTTAAACAAACCATATTAACCAATAGATGCGTCATCATTTGAGATGGACCGCGGTGCAAGTGCGTACCGAACCGTACGGTTCGATTTTTTACCGAGAACCGTTGCACCCCTAATACATATATATCCGAGTCCTGATCGGGAGGTAACGTCCGATTCCGATCGAGTCTGAAACCACGTGATCGGATCTGGACATCCCTAATATAAAGGGATAAAAATATCAATAAAAAATAAGCCAAAAAGGGGGAAAATGTGACTTTTACTGATTTTGTGGGGGAAAAAAAAAAAATCTTAAGTTCCAGTTTTGTCCAAAATGTTTTCTTTGTACTATTCTTCTAAGCAAAAACTCAAAGAGAGAAAACATGGTCTGTTCAAAAAGTCTTTACCTCTCTTTTCTTGTAAGTTTTCTTCTTATTTGTTGTTGTTTTTGTTGTTTGATGTTATCCTTTTCAACATGAATATCCACTTCTGCAGAGGGTTGTCCTGTGATTCTCCTCTTCTCTTGAACTTCTTCTTGATTCAAGTGTGAAAGTGTAAAAAAAAAAATCCCAATTCAACAGAAGCTTTTGTCTTTTTGTCAAGACACTGTATTATGTTGAATCTTCTACCTTTCTACTAATTTGTTGATAAAATTATTCTAATTTCTCTCTCTCTCGGTATTGCTACATTCACACAGTGGCAGAATACAGTTGTCAGTCGTGATTTAGAGTGCTAAATATGGTTGTCAAACACCAGTTTGGTTATAAACTACAGCGACAACTAGATTCTACCAAAATGACCTTAAATTTTCAGGACTCGCAGCTGCAAATTTGAGAGCAAGTTCAGTCAACCTTTGCTGTCAATCTGTCTGTCACATCATACAGTCAGTCACTCACTCACTCTGCAATATACACACGCTTAACTTGTGTGTGTGTGTGTGTTTTATGTGTTTTCTTGTTTGGTCAGAGACAGAAATATGAGCTGTGTGTCTTCCTAAGGTTTATTTCTATCCACTGTTTTCTTCTAGAGCTGCTTCCATCAGTTTTGTGGTCAGGGCTGCACGCTATACACAAGTTTAAAATAAAGCCGCTGAGAGTTAATTAAGATTGTACTTATGAACCTATGCCTCGATTTGACTCATTTATTAAATAACATGTCAATAAGACTTTATAGAAGTTGCCATCTTTAATATTTTTCTTTAGTTACATAAACTGTATGAATGTATCCTATTATGGTTGCTCATGATTAGGGTTAGGGTTAAATCCCAAACCCTAAGTACTGGTTAAATCCCAAACTAGGGGTGTGCGATATATATCGTCTGCGATAATATCATAATTGTTGTTTTAATGAAGTGCGATCCGACCCAGAGACTGCATGCATACACTACGTGATGTAGTCTTGTAGATTAGACTAATGCACAATCTGCGCATGCACATTTAGAGTGCATGCTTTCACTGCGTGACTTAGTCTATATTTTTATTTTTATTACGAAAACCCCAAATTGCTAACTCTTGACTGTTGTTAATTTCTTTATTTTATATGCAAAATCTTTCATCCACAAGCTTAAATCTTTGTTTTTCTCTTTTTCTTGTTGAATTTATCTGTCATTTCATCCCACAGGCTTATAAATAACAATTTAAAAAAAGCATTTTTTGGGTCATTATGATTGTTCTTTAATAAAAAAATCAAACCATGGTATCTGATCTTGTATGTAATTAAACGTTCTGCAATATTATTATTTATTATTATTAATAATAAAAAGATATGAGCGACAGGTGCACTAACACTTCATAGCATCAGTAACTCAACAACCCTACCTAGTACGGTTTTCTCAGCATTCACAATGTCTGAACAAAGGAGATCTCACCTTTGGAGAAGACTGTTGATTTTATACTTAAAAATTACACTTAGTTTTTTTACAATTAGTTTTATTCAAACTAATTGTTCTAACAATCTCATCTTTACAGAACCCCACATCTCTGACCACCGTGCCAACTTTCGCCTGTCTTTGCCGTCCATCATGTCCCTCATTGCTGCAGTCAGATTGGAATCTGATCATGAATGGGAAAGGGACATCAAGGCTATCCTTGCCTAAGTGCACCCATCTGCCTCATCACCCCATGCAGAGAGTCTGTACAGAACCCTGTGCAGGCTCATGTCAACAGCAAACACTCCCATGCATGAAGCATTGTAGAGAGAGCCTTTGGCATGCTGAAAACACACTGGTGCTCTATTTTCTTAATGATCAGAGGTGAGCCATGCCTTTGTGCCTGAGGTTGTTGCGAGCTGCGCTGTGCTTCACAATCTCGCTCTCTTCACAATAGAGACATCGTTGATCCAGAGGATGAGGAAGACCATGTTGTAGGCCCCCCTTGAACCCCACAACCTTGAAGCAAGAGTGGGAGAACATGTGCGGGACAATCTGTGTCTGCTCCAAACATTCGTGTACCTGCTCTCCATGAGCATGACTACCTGTAAAACATTTAAACAGGTTATAACGGTTTTACAATTCATGTCAGCTTTCTGTTTCTTGCCATATTTAATTTCGTATTATTACAAATGCATGCTAATTTTTGTTGTAGCTCTGTTACTTTTGTGGTGTAATGGGCTAAACCACTGAACTGGTAAGCAGAAGGTTGCTGGTTCGATCTTTGCTGCCGCCACCACCAGTTTGTCCTTGAGCAAAGCACTTTACTCCAGGTTGCTCCACAGGGACCCTGTAATAAGTGCACTGTAAGTGCATAAATGTAAATATAATAAATGTAAATGTGACTCTTTTTTTGTATGCGTCTCAGGGACAAACACTCAATAAAGTTTATTTCTTCAAGCTATTACAATAATATAGATGCATACATACATTTTATACAATTTCTATTTGGGGGGCTTAAAGTGTTAGTTTACCCAAACACATAAATTCAGTCATTATTTACTCGTCTTCATGCTGTTCATTCCCTGTGTTTTTTTCCCCCTTCTGAACACAAAAGGTGATTTTGGTGAGGTTTGTCCTGCTGGTTTCTCTTCATTCAATATCAGTCAAAGGAGCCTGACTTCATGACATTATTTGATGATGGTTTTGAAGCTTCTGAAAGTCAGGCTTCATTGTATGAACAAAAACTAGCAGAACAAAATTGACCAAAATCACATCCTCAATGTCTTTTGATCTTTCTTTCTTTTTTGATCTTTTTCTAGATGCTCTCACTGGCTCTGTGCTCACTGAGGATGAAGAGACCACAGCAACATCTGGGCCAGATGAGGCAATATGTCAGGTGGAGTGATGGACGGCCTCATCCATGGTACTCAATCATTTCCTGGATGCTGCTGTGGGTTTCCCCATCCTCAGTGCTCACACCAGTCTGCGGACTGTCAGCTTTATTTGTATAGCACTATTCAAGCAACACATGTTGACCAATGTGCTTTACAACATCTAGGTTTAAAAAGAAATAAATACAATTTTAATAATAGCAATACACACATTAACAGTAATAATAATAAAAAATATATATTTCAACAAGAGGTATGTCTTAAGTTGTATTTTAAAGATGTGTACGGAATCAGCATCCCTGACGTACATGGGTATTCCAAAGTCTAGGTGCTACTGCCGCAAATGCACGATCCCCTTTCCGGCTTAACTTGGTCCTTGGAATTTTAAGTAAATTTGGAGTTGTTGATCTCAATATTCTTCCCATTTGATGTTCAATTAACAAATCTGATAAATAAGACGGTGCAAGGCCATGCAGAGATTTATATACTAGTAAAAGTAACTTAAAATCAATCCTGTACTGTACAGGAAGCCAATGTAGGGAGACCAGGGACGGAGTGATGTGTTCATGTTTTTTAATATTCATTAAAAAGGCCAAACTTCTACTTTAAAAAAACTACTTTAAAAAGGCCCCTTCTACTTGGACTAAACCATTTAGAAATAAAAGTTAATACATTTTTTTGTTAAAAAAGATAAAGTAAATAAATGTGATTGAACAGTAACAAATAGGTAAACTATTATAATAATATGAAAAATACATGACATTTGGAACAAAACAAACTCAATTAATTATGAATGTTTAACAATGCTCAACCAAGAATTAAACATATCATCAGTCTCCCTCTCACATATGCGAACAATGTGTCTTCTATTTGCAGGAATGAGATTCTTAACACAATACACAAATCAACATAATACAATTTATAAATCATTAAACGTTAAACTGATGAAGAAATGGCATGATGAGGACAGGAACAATACAACACTGTGTTAACTGCTGTTCAATTTGTGCAAAACAGATACTGCGGTGTTACAAAGGGAAGTGTATGCATGCATATATGTTCACAGTCCCGTGTCAAAGCAAGAGTCCTTTTCATAATATGAGTCTCTAGTCACAGAGCCTCACTGTGACACTTAGTTTCCTTTCTTTTCCGTCGAGAGTCTCGTATCCTAAGTTAAGTTTTTTCCGCAAAGTTTAATCAACGATTCTATAGTCTTTGCCTGCCTCAAAACTTCAAACTTCAGCCACGAGGGAGACTCTGCATCCATTCATCTGTCAACACAACCATGTGAAACGTCATGACGAGACTGCCAGTGAATCAAAGAACCTGGGAAATCCCTCTCCAGCAAGGACCACGAAGGGAATCCCCAATCAAAGACACCAACACGAATGCAAGTAGCCTCCAGATCTTAGCTGAACTGGTGCACTGATATAAAATTTAATAACCATGCCTAAGAAACTATAGAAGGGTTAAATTAATGATTGATGGTTCGTTCAGGTCAGGTTTTACAAAGTGCATAGGAATATATTGCTAGAAACTTGGGATTTCATCATTTCACTCTCTTGAAACTCACTCTTTCCTCACTTTCTTTCTTTCTGCAACTCGTATGAATGTGTATTTGTGTTAGATCTTAGTTTCATGTATTAGAATAATCAATAAAGTCTCATTTATATTTTTAAAGAGAAGCATCTTGTGTTATGTGCGTATGAATTTAATGTTTAAACTGCTGACCCTGTTAGCTTGCTAATAGATAGTGTTTTCACTATAGTTTGGATTCATATCCACTGCAGAGTGTTACGGCCTGTTCAAATGAACGCTGGTTGATTCTTTTGCTCGTAAATGTAGTGATTCTTTCAAAAATCCCTATAAATTAATTAATAATTCCTTTTGAGCTAAATTGACCTGTTTCTATGGAGTCAAATTAATGCCTTAATGTTTTGCACAAAAATAAAGTTTTACAAAACAAAAAAAAAGAATTGAGCAATAAAAAAATGTTTTGCAAACAAAAATAAAGAATTGCAAAAGAAAAATAAAGTATTGAGCGGGAAAAAAATAAGTTGCAAACAAAAATAATAAATTGCTAAATAAAATAAAGTAGTGCAAAAATAAAAATATAATCAATTATAAAAATCAATGACAGCTGTAATCCTATTTATCTTTGCCACATATTTTCATGCTCAAAACTACTAAATCATTTGCAACGCTATTTTTTCTGCGTTTCAGTCAAGCGTGCGCTCACGATACCGGTTTTCCTTTGCGCTGCACTTTTCTGTGTGGATCTCTTTATGGCACTGGTTTGACGTGGGGGTGGAGTCAAGAAACGGGGCACGCCCCCGCGAAATGCATTGGAGGGGAACGTAATCGCGACAGGTGAAATAATTCTTTGACATGGTTAAAAATAATGAATGGTTTGTTTTTGTTGGTGTGTTTAGCATATGTTGTTGCAGATTACGACCCCCTCCAATGCATTTCTTATAGTAATATGACCCGTTGCGCTCTGTCTCACTGCCTGTATCCACCTTTTGTGTCCTTAAACATTCGTTTTTTGGGGTCGACAGCTTATAAAAACTTATTTCTGGGTTTTTTAGCTTGTTAGCAGTACACCTTGTCACACAGCAGCTTTTAGGCATTGTTCTGTTTTTTTGTAATAATTCAGAAAAGACAAGAAGGCAGCCTCACGCAATACAAAGTCAATGGAGACGGTTGGATTGTTTTCCCCCCGGTGGGCGTGGTTTTCAGATTATAATAAATGCGCTCTGTATCTATCATAGACTGTAAAAAAATATCTATGCTTGATCTGTTCCGTTGCGATCTGCGTCTCCTGCCGATGATGTGTTTCGCGGGGGCGTGCCCCCGTTTCTTGACTCCACCCCCACGTCAAACCAGTGCCATAAAGAGAACCGCGCAGAAAAGTGCAGCGCAAAGGAAAACCAGTATCGTGAGCGCAGCTTGACTTTAAAATGAGCGTTGCAAATGATTTAGTAGGTTTGAGCATGAAAAATATGTGGCAAAGATAAAATAGGATTACAGCTGTCATTGATTTTTGTAATTGATTATATTTTTATTTTTGCACTACGTTATTTTCCTTTGCAATTCTTTATTTTTGTTTGCAAAACATCTTTTTATTGCTCAATTCTCTTTTTTTATTTTGCAAAACTTTATTTTTGTGCAAAACTTTAAGGCATTAATTTGACTCCATATGTTTGCCTTACACTGAATTATCGCTATAGATAAAATCGCAGAAAATATCAAGATATAATTTTTTGTGAGTATAGCACAACCCTTATCCCAAACCCTGACTATGGTTTCAAAAAGCAAATTCACACTGCCAGTATGGACTCTAACAAACATTATGCTTTGTTGGGTCAGTGTGTGATCTGGCATACAATTTCCACCTAGCAATTAAAAAAATGACAGATTAAAAGGGGAAAATGGGAATCTCTAGTAGAGACCAGAAAATCTAGTTTCTTGCTCCTTCTCTTTTGCAAAAGGGCAACACCTGTACCCTAACAAAAAGCATGTGTGGGTGTTAAACTTGCCTGGCCCTGTAACAATTAGATTGTATCATTGTTGAGTTGACTATGACCCTTGGCAGAGTTTTTGACCTTTGAGACAGTTGTCATAGCAACAAGTTAAAATTTAAACCTCCTTGCTGCCCTTGATGCACTTTCTCTTCCAAGGAAACACTTTAAATCAATAGAGGGAAACAATGCTGTAACCATATCCACAGTTACTTGCTTTTTGGTGTCTATAAGCTTTTGAAAAGGCATTGTAACATTGGAATTTAACCAGTGCCAGTCTGTGCTTTGTTTTGTGAAAAGAACTGAAATAGTATTCAAGGATCACACATAAGAGCAACTGAAAAGAAGTGTACTGAAAAACTTATATTCTAAGCCTTTTTCTTTTCTCCTGACCTCATAGCCTTCAAGAGACAACACAAGTAGAAGAACACCTTTGCAGATCTCATACAAATGCAGTACAAAAGTGTTGGCGCTGTGTTTGAATTCACTGCTTAATCATTTACAGTGGACATAAAAAGTCTACACACCCTTGATAAAACAGCTGGAATGAAACAAAGATGACTAATATCAGAACATTAATTTAACTGAACTAATTCTTAGTTGGAGCAGTCTTTATTTTTATTACAGCACTTAGTCTGTTTGGATAGGAGATAGGAGTTGGTACATCTTGACTCAGGAATGTTTTCCCCTCTTCTTTGCAAAAAGGCTCCAGATGTGTTAAACTGTGAGGTCATCAGCAATGGTTTGTTCCAACTAGCACACTCTGGTTCAAACATAAGCCATTATTCTCCATGCAGTTTTCGAAACGGTTCTATGTAGTCATGGTAGAGCATTCCATTGCAAAGATGTTAGCCAATCGGTGTTACATCTTACAATTTGAATGGCAGAAGCTGGCTCGCCATATAGCCACTGTGAGGAAGTGTACATCTTTTTACAATTCACCACTTGCAGGTATAGTCTTCATTCTCTGTACTTGAGGTTTCCTGCTAGACTATAGGTTCTGTTCTTACAGTACATGAGCATGCCCTTGATGCCCTCAAATTCTGCCTAGCTGGATAGCTCACTATAGTTTTGAGAACTTTTAATTGCATTAATTGATTTTATGATGTTGATTATTGATGTACACTACTACTGTTCAGGTATTAATGGATTTGATCTCATTGCTTAACACTCTCATCTCTGACCTGGCATAGGTATTGCACTCATCACTACAGAAAATGATACACTCTTTTTTTTTAATTTACAGCAGCTTATCCTCATTGAGATTCAGAAATTCACACATCCAGGGTCCAAGTTCTTGGTTTTCAATTTCGAAGTTGTTGTTTGGTTTCATTCATACTCAAACTTGCATGAGTTCAATTTAAAAGAATGCAGTGAATATTAATAGACAATAGACAATCCTCTGGAATACTTGATTGTGATTGGTTAATCACTGCATTCTCTGGTCAAGTATTTTTGTATAATGACACAAAACTGTATAGGTCCCTGACAAGAAATCCCCTGGAGTACATAAAATTGTTTCATGTGTCTTGTTCAAGTGCATTCTTTCTTATTGCATAATTTACACTTAAATCAATAATTAATTTATTCAAGGCCATCTGACTTATTTCAATAAGTCAGATGGCCATTTCCACATAAGATTAACATTTAGCTACATTTTAATAACCTTAACATTAATTTCTACATTTGTGTTTTTACTGCAATAGTTCATCCTCTCTTTTCTTCAACTGAAATAGATAAATACCAGGGAAAGGATTTTTAGCTTACTCTGATTTAGTGCACACTATAGTCTTATCTCACATACTATTTAGGCTGGCCCCTTCCTTGTCTATTTTTAAGTCCTTGCTAAAAACTTTTTTATTTTCCTTAGTGTATTGAATACTGTAATATGTTAAACTTTTAATGGGCAGTTTTATATTTTCTTCTGGTTTATTTTTGTGTATGTGTGTTATTCTTGCTTTTCTGTAAAGCACTTTGGTCAGCCTGGGCCTGTTGGAAATGTGCTATGCAAATAAAATTGAACTTGAACTCTTTAGGATGGATAGTATGTTAATTAGGAATGTTTTTATATGACATAATGCATTGTAAAATAAAAAATAAATAAAAAAATAAAAAAATGCAATAACACAGAGAAGATGAAAGGCATGACTACCATATTGATAGAAGTTGGATAATGGTTGTATGTGTGTGTGTGGATTGTGGGGGTCCCAAGCTTGGCAGGCTTGTGTCTTGTATGCATCTCAAACTCTATTTAAAGTAAAATTACTACTACTACACCTATTATTATTATTATTATTATTTTAAATTGTGTTGATATCTATTTATCACTCAGTGAGTTTATATCTATATCTTTTTTTCTATCTCCACATCACCAGTAAAATGTAATTGATAACGATTAATATTATCACACTAAATTAACCTATTGCGTAAACTTATCACTGTACCTAAATATACTACTATATTTATACATCTATATATATATATTTTTTTTTCTTTTCCTTTTTTTCATCTTTCCTTTATTTGTATGTGTGTGTGCATATATATGTGTCATTGGTCTCTTACTTTGTGCTGCTATGTCTTGTTAATTTGTTTTGTTCAATTAAAAAAACAGTCTAAAGTTTGGAATATTTAGAGTTTTTGATGTTTCGATAAGTCTCTTAGGCTTATGTGGCTATAGTATTTGATCATTAAAAATAATAATAATAATAATAATAATAATTTGATCAGTAAAAACATTAATATTGCAAAATATTACAATTTAAAATAATGTTTCTATTTAATATTTTAAAATTTAATTTATTCCTGTGATAAAGCTGTTTTTTCAGCATCCATTACTCTAGACTTCAGTGTCACATGATCCTTCAGAAATTATTCTAATATGATGATTTGGTGCTCAGTTATTATCAATTATTATTGGTGCTCAGTTGGTTCTTATTAATGGTTCTTATTTTTAACAGTGTTGAAAACAGTTTTTGATGCTTAATATGTTTTCTGGAAATCTTTACTCAATGTAATGCCCCCTTGCTGAATAAAGCATCAATTTTTTTTCCTTTACTTCTTTTCTAATCACCCCAAACTAATTTTGATAGTCTATAGACATTATAACTATAAGTAACTATAAGTAACTTCGCAACTATGTCAACTAACCCTGGCACTATACAGTACAGTCCAAAAGTTTGGAACCACTAAGATTTTTAATGTTTTTAAAAGAAGTTTTGTCTGCTCACCAAGGCTACATTTATTTAATTAAAAATACAGTAAAAACAGTAATATTGTGAAATATTATTACAATTTAAAATAACTGTTTTCTATTTGAATATATTTCACAAAGTAATTTATTCCTGTGATGCAAAGCTGAATTTTCAGCATCATTACTCCAGTCTTCAGTGTCACATGATCCTTCAGAAATCATTCTAATATGCTGATCTGCTGCTCAAGAAACATTTAATGTGTACAATTGTACAAATATTTGTGTACAATATTTTTTTTCAGGATTATTTGATGAATAGAAAGTTCAAAAGAACAGTGTTTATCTGAAATCTAATCTTTTGTAACATTATAAATGTCTTTACTGCCACTTTTGATTGATTTAATGCATCCTTGCTGAATAAAAGTATTCATTTCTTTAATTTTCTTTCAAAAAAATAAAAATAAAAATTCTTACTGACCCCAAACTTTGAACGGTAGTGTATAATGCTACAGAAGCTTTGTATTTCAGATAAATGCTGTTCTTTTGAACTTTCTATTCATCAAGGAATCCTGAAAAAAAAGTACACAACTGTTTCAACATTGAAAATAATCATAAATGTTTATTGAGCAGCAGATCAGCATATTAGAATGATTTCTGAAGGATCATGTGACACTGAAGACTGGAGTAATGATGCTGAAAATTCAGCTTTGCATCACAGGAATAAATTACTTTGTCAAATATATTAATAGTACACAGTTATTTTAAATTGTAATAATATTTCACAATATTACTGTTTTTACTGTATTTTTAATTAAATAAATGTAGCCTTGGTGAGCAGACGAAACTTCTTTTAAAAACATTAAAAATCTTAGTGGTTCCAAACTTTTGGACTGTACTGTATGTCAAATAAGTCTCATTAGAGTAGGAGACTGTTAGGTTAGGTAGTGTTTATTATGTATTTAGCAGTAGCAAACTTCAGAATATCAAGTAGTAGGTATACACTCTTTTATTATCACATCTTAGCATACACTTCTTTGTGTCATCTCTAGGCAACTTGTATATATTAGCAACATCTACTGTTCATACATATATTTCAATATACCACATTTTTGCGGATGACTTACAATGAAGCACAGAACACAAGAAAAAACAAAACAAAAAAAAACAACAGTTCTGAATGTCAACATGCAACACAACATAACATTTGAACATTGAATATTCCAAAAAATGCAGTTTTATAACTCAACAAATGTTTGATCTGCTTCCGGTCAAAGAAAAGGTGAAATTTATTTCTCTGTCTTTCTCTCTCTCTCTCTCTCTCTCTCTCTCTCTCTTTAACATGGTGTTCCTCAAGGTGTGCTCTTTCTCCCTAAAGAAGCGGGAGGACAAGGGCTAGTCCATTTACACACAATGGATGGACTCGGACTGGATGCTGCCCTGTTTCTAATGGATGTGAAACAATTACGTCTGGCTGGACTGTCTCAATTTTACTGTGGACTTTTCAAAGTGTGGGGACTGTTCAATGTGTGCAAGATGGAGGAGATCAATTATTTGTACTGGTTATTACAAGAACCTCTTATTAAAGGAGCTCGTATGGACATGGTGGAATGTTCCAGTGCTACCAAATCTGCGACACTGAGGCTCATTGATGTGGCTGGACCCGAGCTGAATGATATAAATGCAGTGGCCAGCTTGTTGGGTCAGAAATCAACTCGCCACATGTTAACCATAGTGGAGATGTGGAAAACAAGGCTAACAAAGGAAGAATTGTCTTTGATAAAGGATTTTAAAAATGGAAGAGCAACTTTTTGGAAGACCCTTTTCCAAAGCTTGGGATCACACCGGACCTAAAAGAACTATCGGGTCCTTTGTTGGATCTTAACGGACTACAAAATGTATTACTGAATGAAGTAGGAGGGAAAGTGATGTATAAATGCTTTGTTAAAGTTTTAAATAAAGTAACATTAAATGGGAGGATTGATACAGTTTGGTGAGACAAACTTGGGTTGAAAGAGGAAATGAAGCCAGTGTGGAGGTTGCTGTACAAACCACCATTGATAAAACGATCTGGTGATTTACAATGGAGGATTTTACATGGGGCTGTGGCTGATAACGCTTTTATTTCAGTCATTAATCCCAATATTGATGATAAATGTGTGTTTTGTGGATTTAGGGAAACTATTTTTCATTGCTTCTTAGAATGTAAAAGACTCCATGCACTTTTTTAACTTGTTGGATTTGTTGTGTGGTAAATGTGGGGAAAAGTTTACATCAGAGGTTTTTATTTTGGGGGCTGGGTACAATCAGAAGCAAAATATCAAATGGCAATTGATTAATTTTCTGTTTAGACAGGCAAAGCTGGCAATTTATAAAACAAAGAAGAATAGAATCGAAAATAGGTGTGGTCAAGAGATTACATCTTTTAAAGCTTTTGTCAAGTCAAGAATTGTTGTAGATTTTAATTATTATAAAGCAATGAATGATATAGAAACTTTTAAACTACAGTGGTGTTACAATTCGATTTTTTTGTACGGTGGTGGAGGAGGAGCTCATTTTTGATCTGGTTTGGATTTGATGTGTGTTCAATATTTATGCTGTTATGATTGAATAAAGTTTGTTATTAAATCTCTTTAACATGCAACATGAAAACAAAATATAACAACATAAATGTTTCAAATACCTTTTCTAGGCTATCATCAATTCTTCAATACCTTGTATCTACCTTCCCTGTTAAAGGTGCCCTAGATTGTTTTTTTACAAGATGTAATATAAGTCTAAGGTGTCCCCTGAATGTGTCTGTGAAGTTTCAGCTCAAAATACCCATAGATTTTTTTAATTAATTTTTTTAGCTGCCTATTTTGGGGCATCATTAACTATGCACTGATTTTTTCAGCACGGCCCCTTAAGAGATGCGTTCCCTCTGCCCCACGAGCTCTCGACTATATATACATTGCATAAACAAAGTTTACACAGCTAATATAACCCTCTAATGGATCTTTACAAGATGTTCGTCATGCATGCTGTATGCATTCTTCGAATTATGTGAGTAAAGTATTTATTTAGATGGTTACGTTTGATTTTGTGTGAGTTTGAGGCTATGCTCTGTGGCTAAAGCTAACATTACACACTGTTGGAGAGATTTATAAAGAATGAAGTTGTGTTTATGCATTATACAGACTGCACGTGTTTAAAAATGAAAATAGCAACGACTCTCGTCTCCGTGAATACAGTAAGAAACGATGGTAACTTTAACCACATTTAACAGTACATTAGCAACATGCTAACGAAACATTTAGAAAGACAATTTACAAATATCACTAAAAATATCATGATATCATGGATCATGTCAGTTTATTATTGCTCCATCTGCCATTTTTCGCTGTTGTTCTTGCTTGCTTACCTTGTCTGTGCACAGATCCAGCCGTTAATACTGCCTTTCCTTGTCTAATGCGTCGAATGGGCTGGCATTATGCAAATATTGGGGTCATACATATTAATGAATCCGACTGTTACGTAACAGTCGGTGTTATGTTGAGATCCGAGTGTTTTCCGGAAGTCTTTTAAACAAATGAGATTTACATAAGAAAGAGGAAGCAATGGGGTTTGAAACTCAGTGTATGTCTTTTTCATGTACTGAACTCTTGTTATTCAACTATGCCAAGATAAATTCAATTTTTCATTCGAGGGCACCTTTAAGTTACTGTGTATGTCCTATTAGGTATCATAGTCCTTAGACCACACCGGTTCACAACACATTCTACGAGGATGTGAGGTACAAGGAAGCATAGGCGTAATTTGCGGGTGGGATGGGTGGGACATGTCCCCACCATTTTTTGCCTGGGTCGAAATTGTCCCCACCACTTTTTGAAACATCTACTAATACAAAAAAAAAACCATCTCTAATTGATTAACAATTCATTAGTTTGTGTTAAATAATAAGCGATCTGGTGCTGAGATGTGTTGTGACGCAACAGTGTTCTCTTGTGCCTGCATGTCCAAGACCCTTCCAAGGTGGAAAGCAGTGTAGATAAAGGGCTGTGGTCAGTGCAAAGAGTGAAGTGGCAGCCCCAGAGTACGCAATTTTTCTGTCGCCCAAATATGTTAAGGCATCCTTTTCTTCCTTTCGCAGTCAGACAATTTTCTAGATGCAAAAGCAACTGTTCTTTCAGTAATGCCATGACACTTTGTAAGCACCAGTGCCATAATTTGAAGCATCCATAGTGACTGTTGTTGGTAAAGAAGGATCAAATAATACCAGATTCCAAGAGCCAAAAAAAATAAATAAATAAATTCAAGGACTGTGCATCATGAGGAATAGGTGCTTGTTGTATAGACAGAACATGATCTGGATTTGGATGCAAGCCTGAAGCTGAAATAACATGGCCAAGGAAAGGTAGTTTTGGCACTTTTCCACATTAAGCTTCAAACCACTGCTTTGCAACTGCTTAAGTATGGCTTGGAGTTGTTTCTCATGTACCTCTGGATCCTCACCATAGACAATGATGCAATCTAAATAACATTGCACACCATCCTGATCAGACAAAATTTGAGACATCATCCTTTGAAACACATTTGGTGCTGAGACCAGAACGCAAGGGACCCGTGTGAAACAACAGAGCCCATCATGGGTAACGAAAGCCATCAGATCCCTACTATCTTGATGAAGGGTATGCATTCTGGAGATCTATTGTCGAGAACATAAAATCCCCATGAAGTTCTGTAAAACTTCCTCAATGTGTGGCAAAGGGTGACTGTCTGTGACAACAGATTTTTTGGCTCTCTTAAATTAACACAGTTGAAGTCCTCCAGATTTCTTTTTGAATGACCACCAGTGGCGACACCCAAGGAGATGACTCCACTTTTCTATGATCCCTTCAGATTCTAGCTTCTTTAACTCTCGCAAGACTGCTTCTCTCACTGCAAATGGCAATCTACGCAATTTCTATTGCACTGAACGCGCATTTACTTTATGTACAAAGCCAGCAGCCACACCCAAAGGCTCAGTGAAGTTGACAGCAGTTTGACAGTTCTCTGCAGAAGACGTAATAGATCCATTCCTTATCTCAAGATGCAAAGCAGTAAAGAGATCCATGACAAGTAATTGTGTTCTGCCTGGTACAATGTAGAAAGAAGCCTGCATATGATGACAGTGATATCTGACTGTAATGGTAAGGCACCCTACAACTGGAATAGTCTTTTTAATAACTTATTTCTAGTTTGATTACTTTTATTATAAAAAAAACAAGGATTGTGTCAAAAATTTCATCAAAATTACTACAAATGCCCACAAAATTCAAGATATGATTGCAAAAAAGTAATTCTATATGATCTATCAATATCAGTATCACAAAAACAAGAGAGCTGTTTTCACAATAATGAGCATGATTGCAAATGTGATATTGATTTTATACAAAAGTTCAACAAACAATTAAGTAACTTACATTTTAGACACAATTTTAAACAGGTTTTTGCTGTTTTGACAGTAGTCAAACTACTTTAAGAGCCTACTCTTTAAAAAGATGATTTTTCTAAAAGAAGTGAGAGAAATTTGATTTACAAATGCGCTTGGCTCATTTCATTCATAGAGTTTACACTTATTTTTCTATCATATCATACAAAGTTTAAAACATGTAAACATACATATCAAATGATGTAGGCTAGTATTTTAGTTGACATTACTCTTGACAAAGCTCTAATTTCTGAGACAGAGAGGGCAGCGTGACTATTTAATTTGTGGTAGTAAGAAGTAATTTTAGAGTCATGTGCAGGTTATAAAATGTATTTATTAACACTTATTTAACTCAGAACCAGATTCCTGGTTTAGTTCATGATGCAGCAAAAATTGACTCATAATCATAATTAGACTGAAGGGTGTTGTATTTGTGGTTTTCTTATTAATATCTCATGACTGCCACTTTTCTTACTATGTTGCTTACCAGAAGTTTCTGTCTTACCCATGATACTCTCCAAAAAGGTCATGATGCCTATCCACAGCAGTGTATAAAAACTGATTTCTTGTTTTTTTTTTTAAGATGAAATTCCAACTTTATTTTGAAAATAAAACATAAGATAATAACCATAACTTGATGAGATATTAATAATGAAAAATTTAATTCCAGTATTAGTTAACCTTTTGTATTAGTTAATCATTTGTGAACTTTAATGTAGGGTGGACACTTGTGGACCATTATTAATGAGTTATAAACATTAATAACCTGTGAAAGTGAACCTTAATGTAAAGTGAACACATGTGAACCATTTATGAGTTATAAACTTAATAACCTGTGAAAGTGAACCTTAATGTAAGTGGAAACATGTGAACCATTTATTAATGAGTTATAAACATTAATAACCTGTGAAAGTGAACCTTAATGTAAAGTGGAAACATGTGAACCATTTATTAATGAGTTATAAACATTAATAACCTGTGAAAGTGAACCTTAATGTAAAGTGGAAACATGTGAACCAGTTATTAATGAGTTATAAACATTAATAACCTGTGAAAGTGAACCTTAATGTAAAGTGGAAACATGTGAACCAGTTATTAATGAGTTATAAACATTAATAACCTATGAAAGTGAACCTTAATGTAAAGTGGAAACATGTGAACCATTATTAATGAGTTATAACATTAATAACCTATGAAAGTGAACCTTAATGTAAAGTGGAAACATGTGAACCATTTATTAATGAGTTATAAACATTAATAACCTGTGAAAGTGAACCTTAATGTAAAGTGAACACATGTGAACCATTATTAATGAGTTATAAACATTAATAACCTGTGAAAGTGAACCTTAATGTAAAGTGGAAACATGTGAACCAGTTATTAATGAGTTATAAACATTAATAACCTATGAAAGTGAACCTTAATGTAAAGTGGAAACATGTGAACCAGTTATTAATGAGTTATAAACATTAATAACCTGAAAGTGAACCTTAATGTAAAGTGGAAACATGTGAACCAGTATTAATGAGATAATAACCATTGAAAGTGAACCTTAATGTAAAGTGGAAACATGTGAACCTAATGAGTTATAAACATTAATAACCTGTGAAAGTGAATCTTAATGTAAAGTGAACACATGTGAATCATGTATTTATTAATTGTTAATGTACACACAGAAGATAGTATTTTTTTCTGATGAAATATTTTATTTTTTGATGCATGTATCAGTAAACACAACTTTAAACTTGAAACAAAAAAAGTTTAAACTTTTCTTTTACAGCACAAAATTACAGAGCATGACTTCTCATGAAAAGTGGCTTATGCAAGTAAACTCAAATTAAAACATTCAGAGAAACAATCAAGTATTCCAAAAAAAAGATAATAAGCATCACACCCATAAGCCAAACATATTTGATAGGCTACAAGCTGAATATGCTAAATATGTATTATCTTATTTAACAGTTGTGTAAATCATTAAATCAATGACTGAATGCACTGTTACAGAACATTAGCATATTAATATGCATTCAATAATTATTTTTGATATCATGATAAAGGCCACCATAACTTGAGTATGTGGCTTTGGCCTTCCCACTTGCAGTACCTGTGCGGGAGAGCGGGGGCGCCGGAGCGGTTATTTGTTTCAGATAACTACAAACTAACACAGCGATTACTCATATAATATAAACACTAGAAAAACATAGTCTGCAATTTCACCTCAGTTAGCTTACCCATCAAATCAGTAAACACAAATTTTCACTTCAAAGCATGTTGGAACCAAAGAAATTCTAATAAACACTAGACGCCCTATTGGCCGGTTTGGACTGTGGCTGCGATACGTCAACGAGTCCGCCATATTGTGTGGGGCAAGACTGCGCTGTTAACAAACACAGTTAAACGGACGAGCTGTGGTTTTTCTGGATAAAAACAAAAATAACGTTTACATTTATCAACCAATTTCAGTGGTTTATAATGTACGTGGTGTACAAAAAGTTCTAGTTACTTAAAATCTCTATAGTTAGACATACAAAATTTTAATAAGAAATAGTCAAAGCTCAGGCTTGTCATGTATTTGGCTGCTTTATTCTTGCGTAAGAATTGTGAAAACGCCCATACTGAGATATAATTTAATTTTCACATTAAATGAAATAAAGTTTTCTTTTTGTGGAAAAGGGATTTTCTGTCTTTAACGCAATTTTAGCTTTTCTTGAGCTTAGAATTGACCACCATTGATAAAATGAAACAAATCATCAAATACAAATCACACAGGCTGCTTTCTGTATTTTTATAGCACTAAAATGATACCGATATTTACAGATAGATACTCCAAAAACATACAACAACAAAAATAACTGATGGATCCTTTATGGTAATACATATGATATGGTACAACTACAGTGCAATACAAATAGTAAATATAAGAAAGTGAGAATTGTAAATAGTTTGTTATACACTATAAGAAATAGTTTATGTAGTATATAATATAATAATATAGTCAATAATAAAATATATAATATTGTCAATAAACAAACATATACAGCAAATAAAATAGTAATGAATAGAACATTTATATAATAGTATAAGTACAATAATATAATATCATAATATATTGATAATAGCATATAGTATAATAATAGCAATATAATATGTAGTATCATTTACAGATTATAGACAATAATATAACAGTATAACTGTAATAGATTGATAATCTCAAGAGGTATAATAATAATAATCGCAAATACATTGTAATATCAATTGCAGAATAATATTGTTACGTATCTGGTGCCTGCTGGTTCCTGCTACTCCCCACCAGAGGTCGCCGGTTCACCATTTCATTGCACACACAGTCATACATCACTTTGGACTACATTTCCCATAATTCCCTATCTAGGAACCAATCACACACTCGCACCTGTTTCCCATCAGTGGACCATTTATAAGCTGCACACACAGGCTGAGTATCCACAAGTTTCCTACGCCCCATGAGGCCTTGCGTCAAACGTGGGAGCGTCTTCCGGTTCGAAGTAAACAAGCTGGACGTGACACTCATTTATTCAACAGTTGACAGTAATTCAAGATTTAACGATCCAAACTCGCGAACGTTTGTTTTTTACTTAAAAATTTAAGATTCCAGCATCAATATTTGAACAATGTTTTACAATAAAAAATGTTACAGTAATAGTAATTTATTAATTTATGTCAGGAGTGCACATCAATCATGCTAAATCTAACTAATATTTATACTGACATTAGAAAACACATACCTATTCAGTTGCGCCTGCTTCCATTTATTTACGATCACAAGAATGCACAAAACAACTCCACTAAGGCTTTTAAATCCAAAGGCTTACACATTTAGAAATATATTGATAACATACCCTATGTTTACGTCACTTTTCTGAGCATTTCTATTGATTTTCCTCTAAATTATGCGATGATTGCAATCCGAGGACGTTTGCGCGATCTCTCCGTCTATCTATCCTGATCCTTTCAGCCAAAGCAACAGAGGGAGCTCATGAGAAGACAACAGGAGTTATGAGTTATACGAGTTAACCGGAGTGTGTGAATCTGTGAAAGATATGCATTTGTCAGGAATCAACAGGCACAGGGAAGAGACAGATAAAACATTAAACCAAATAAATACACGATTATAATCACATAAGAATTGTCTTCATTCCTCAAGCAGTCTGATATTTTCCATAAACGTGTGTATTTATCGCAATGGTTAACATAAGTAGCCTTTAGCATCGCATATATGACAGTGGAAACGCGACTGGCTCTGGCACGCACGACACGTTAGGAGTAAAATATAACATCATATGGCTTTGGTGCATCAGTGACAGGTGAAGTACAGACAGCGGTTTGTTCATGTATTGCAGGGCCAGGATGCTCTTGTAGTCATGCAGCAGCACTTTTGTGGAAGGTCAGTAAAGTAAAGGGCAATTAAGGGCACGAAAACTGTTTATTGTATTGTGATATTATTAACTAATAAATGTACTAAACTGAGATGTTGTCCCTGAGCACCGTAACGACATCTCTCATAAAGATTTGCAACTTTGCAAAGTAAACAATGATCCAAAAAACACTTAGCCTCTTCGCTAATTAGCACACTAAATACCATTGGTATGCTGCTTCCGCCGCCTCACCGGAAGTTGTACCCACGTTCTCTTTTACAGTAGCGCCCCGCGGAAACAGGTGGATAGTTTAGTCGTATGTTTTCCGTGTTAATCCTTGTTCCTAGCCTTGCCTTGTTTTTTTGACCCTGGACTGTTTATCCCTTGCTTGATGATCGTTTGCTGCCTGCCTTGACCATTGCCTGTGACTTGGATTACTCTTCTGCCTTGCCCTTATATATGTTTGCTGGTGTTTGATCCTTGCCTGTACGACTACGCTCATTCTAATAAAGCCTGCGTTTGGACCTACCCCTTGTCGTCACAACTCCCAACATTACAAATAAAGACAATAATAAAAATAGTAAATTAAATAGTGACTAGTGCAATAATAATATAGTATTGGTATACTATACTGTTAATACTGGTAATACTGGTATACTATACTGTTAATACTGTTGTACTGTTAATACTAGAATAGGAGAATTATTCCTCTTGGCCAGAAGAATAATCTCCCTTTTAAGTGTTGATAAGAAGGTTGTACTGTTAAGTTTGGTGGGCATTAGATAGCATGGCATTAGTTTTCATTGTTACGCTGATGATACTCAGTTCTATATTTCTTCGCGCCCTGACGAAACTTACCAATTTACAAAATTAACAGAATGTATAGCTGATATAAAAAATTGGATGACCAGTAATTTCCTACTACTAAATTCAGAAAAAAACAGATTTTAATCTTTGGACCAAAAACCTCTTCACATAATAACCTAGAATACTGTCTAACACTTGATGGCTGCTCTGTTAAGTCTTCGTCGTCAGTTAGGAACCTGGGTGTGCTCTTTGATACCAATCTTTCATTTGAAGGCCATGTTACTAGCATCTGTAAAACAGCATTCTTCCATCTTAAAAATATATCTAAACTACGACATATGCTCTCAATGAAAAATGCAGAACAGTTATTTCATAGGCTACAGTAGATTACTGTAACGCTCTACGGTGTGGTTGTTCTGCTTGCCTAATAAATAAACTACAGCTCATACAAAATGCAGCTGCTAGAGTTCTTACTAGAACTAGGAAGTATGACCATATTAGCCCAGTTCTGTCATCACTGCATTGGCTTCCTGTTAAACATCGTATAGATTTTAAAATCTTGTTAATTACTTACAAAGCACTAAATGGTTTAGCCCCCCAGTACCTGAGCGAGCTCTTAAAGCATTATAGTCCTTTACGTCTGCGATCTCTGAATTCAGGCCAGCTGATAATACCTAGAATATCAAAATCAACCGCAGGTGGTAGATCCTTCTCCTATTTGGCACCTAAACTCTGGAACAATCTTCCTAGCATTGTTTGGGACGCAGACACACTCTGTCAGTTTAAATCTAGACTAAAAACGCATCTCTTTAACCTGGCATACACATAACACATTATAATTTATATTTTCAAATCCGTTAAAGGATTATTAGGCTGCATAAATTAGGTCAGCCGGAACCGGGAACACTTCCTATAACACCAGATGTACTCGTTACATCAGAAAAAGAATGGCATCTACGCTAATATTAGTCTTTCTGTTTATTCTGAGGTTTACTGTATCCAAAATTATATACCAGTTATCAATGTAAAGCTGCTTTGACACAATCTGCATTGTAAAAAGCGCTATATAAATAAAGGTGACTTGACTTGCGAACCGACCAGTCTCTTTGAAATTAATTCTAAAACTAATTCTACAAGCTGATCTAGACCATATATATTCATAATTAATTATAATCTGTTGTAATTTATTAATTAATTAATTATCTATCAATCTATCCTTAATTAATTATCTATCTGACAGCAACATAGTGTCGGCCCAGATCTGGTCCAAGTGTAATGCACATTTACCAGATGTGGGCCGGATCTGGGCCACAATATGTTGTGGATGCAACCAGCTGTAACATGTTACAGCTGGTTGCAGCAAGGAAGGAGGCAGGATCTAAATGCAGCACTCAAGGTTTATTCACAAAACAAAAACACTCTCTTGCAAAACCAACCAAACAACCAGTAGAAAACAACAGAGAACTGACAATGGAACTGAACAAACACAGGGCTTAAAAGGCGAACAGAGGACTAAACGAGACTAATTAACGAGACACACCTGAACTCAAACACTAATCAAATCAGAAACCATAGTAACAACCAAGTGGCGGGAAACTGAGACCAAAGGAACATGTGACAAATGAAAACTCTAAACATGAACTAAACAGAACAAAACAAAACAACTCAGACCCTTACATGCTTTACATGGATAATGTGAAGTAAAGCCTTAATTCTTTACATAATGAATAATAATTTAGCAAACAAAATGTTACGTGCAAATACAGAAATGTATTTGGATTTTTGCCAAATGAGAGATGTGAGCCTGTCAATTTCACTTTAGCCTAAAAAAGTAATTTTGGCCTGAATTATTTTTGTTTATAATGAATGCCACTATGACTATTTATTATATTTTAATAGTTTAATATATAATTTTATAACTTCCTTTTTATTCTTGTTCTGAATACTGTTAAACTTAAAGGATTTGTTGTGGAGGGAACTACAATAGGCTATCTAATGGGGGGTGGAGGTGCTTGGAAACCCACATGCTGAGTGATACCTGTTGGTCAAAATGGTGTAAATGTAATGGAAACTACAAACCAATTGCAAATGCTTTGGTGAAAGTGGAATCTATTAAATGCAATTAACACATAATCAAATATCATTAAATATGGAGTGTCTGTATATGTCTGTGTCTGTTAATTTATTAATTTATAGGTTTTGTTTTGTGGAGAGCTTGTTTAATCAGGCCAGTAAGAGATAATTAACAACAACTTTTGCTTTTTATAATAGAAAATGTATCAATAAAAATGTCTACAAATATATAAAAACTGACCCGAGGTCAGGTAAAAACCATGCTACGAAACCACTGAAATTTCGAAACGTTTCGTAACTAAGCCTTGTTTTCTTGAAATCATGTGTTTTTGGCAGTTTGATTTGCATTCTGAATCACTGGTTCAAAACAGAAGGTTCACAAATGTTTTGAAGCTTGTAGTGTTTCTTGCACTTATCACTAGTCACTACTACTGAGACCTATTCACATCTAAAACAGTACATGAAACCACAGAGATCTAATCTGAATAAATTTAACATTTAAAATGAATCCCATTCATTGTTAAAAAAAAAAAGGTTCATATGTTTAAAACTAGATTTTTACCCCCCTTTTTTTTCTTCTCTTTATGCTGGACACTCTGATTTTGTCATTAACCCATTTGTCAACTACCCAAATACAGCACATCTTCCCCTCTGATTTGTTCTCTCTCAGTCATTTTCCATTCAACCGAAGAATCTCTCAGTTCTATTACTACTCTCTATTTCTCTCTTTCTCTGCATCTGAGATTAGACTCGCTTTTCTCTGCCACACCATCCACTCCATTTCAGCTTTTCTGTGATAGAGTTCCAGAACTCTTTTAGGGCCACCAACACGCACTTGATGGAAACAGCCTCCCGGCAGATGGGGTCTGAGAGGAACTGAATTACCAGCTCAGGGTCTGATGCCCACCCGCATTCTACCTCACCTCATTTCCAGCAAGCCTTATATCCAAAGCCTAGACTGATATATCTGGGTCAGTGTCTGGTGATGGGGTGAAAAAGGCAGATCAGTGTGCCATAACTACCTAGTGAGAGAGGAGCATGTTAAGGGTGGGCAAGAAAAATACAGTATGGATCAATATAAAATTGCATCAAAAAGGAAGACAATTCTATATATAGAATATAACAGAAGGGAGTTATGACCAATGGTAGCCCTAGTTCAAATACATTTTGTGAATGACACAGTTTGCAATAAAAATGAATTTATTAACAAAAAGTTATACAAGAGTAAAATATCACACTTACTAAATACTACTAAGGAAAATGACTAAACTACTAAGAAAATTGAATCAATAATCAAACAGAAACTACAAACTACTACACAAATGGACGTTAACAAAATGAATGCCAAGTAAATGACCAACAGTTTGGTCAAAGCAATGAATGGGTAATTAGCAGTCTAAGGGGAGGCAATTGTGGTCTTTTTGGATGCTTGTATGAAATAGTAAATAAGCATTTACAGATATTGTCTAATGTATCTATCTGTTTATGCTAAACAGTCTCTACACAAATAGCAATCTCATATAGCAACAACCTAATGATAAATCCTTTGGAAAGAGGTTTGGTTAGCTTATATTTACATTCCAAGTGGTTGGGTGATCAGTGATGGGATACGTCTTCCACTGGTATCTTTTCTGCTCGCAGTGGGAGTAGACTGGATCGCTTTCCAACAGTTGCAGAGCCGCACTGCATGTTGGGGGTTCGCTGCTGATCCTTGCATAATCCAGAGAACTGTAGGTCATGTGGTGGTCGATCCGCAGGATCCTTTGCAGGCTAGAGGTTACAACATCAAGAGTCATGCAGGTCAGGCCTTGTCCATCACGTCCCACCTTCGCATCCTGAGGAACTTGTTGCATTGTCCCATAATACACAGTTTGTCTCCAAAGTATCTTTAGGTCTTTAGGACCTTGGAAACACTTTATTTATTTCCCAAACCTTTCTCAAAGTCCTTGTGGCAGTGTTCTGAACTCATACAGTTCAAACTTGATGTGGATTGGTTGAGGTATCTCATTTCTGTGTCAGTGGGTACAATTGCATTGGCTGTTGTTCCAGGTGCGGTTTCCACTGTGTGTGCACAATTTCCTGGATGAGTAAAAAGACATATAAGACATGTTCCTTACAGTATTCCTATCTATTTTTGGTGGTTTCAAGCCAATGAGTGTATAGATATTGTCTTTTTCTTGGGGATTTTCTTTGTCCTTGCTGTGATCTAGCTCGAACTTTGGTGGCCCTGATCTTTCACACCTTGGCCTCTGACACAGAGAGCAGAGGTGAACAATGGGCACTGGTGATTGGAATAGCCTGTGATTAATGGGCCGTCGATTTAGTCTCTCCCAGAGATGGGCATAATGTAGCGAATTAACTCAAAGGGGAAATATTAATAATTATTCATAACTCATTATGATTATTAATTATGATTAATTATGAATAAGTAAATCCGTTAATAGGATTAACTGGATGTAGCTACATTAAGATTAATATTACAATCAACTAACCTGTTCGTCCCAGTGAACACTCAGTGTTGATTGTTTATTAATTCTAAGAAGTGTTAATTTCCAGGTTATGGAAAAATAACATTCTTATTATACCGTACTACTCAGAGCACCTAGTCGGGATCTAAATCACTTAAGAGGCAATTTATTAGCAGACGGAGTCAAAACCGAACATGTATTGTGCACAATCTTTATTAACCAACTCACAAACACATAACTAAACTAACAAACAAACACATAACATACAACAAAGGTCACACACATTCGTAGGTAAGAATGAGCAATGATAGAGTTGAACCGGAAGAAGTACTGTTACTAGAGCTATAGGAAAAAGTCAAAGACAATCTGGAAAGGAATTATCAGTTTCTTCAGCAATAGCAGAGGTAAGTCTTACAAATTAATACTAAATCACTGTTTAGCGTTAAAATGTACGATACTTGCAAGATGACTTTATGTTGAGGAGCATCGGATCTGCAGGTTGAGGATAAATCTTGAGGTCTTTGTCTGAAGTTGTTGCCAGTCTTTTCTATGTTGGGTGATGAGCACATGGCTGGGTGTTGTAGGCCAGGAGATCCGTTCGGTCGTCCAGAAGCAAGGAAAAGAGAAGGAGTGGCATTTTTCTCTGGCTTTTAACCTCTGGTCAAAGTCACACCTCTCAGTCATTGACCGGACCAATGAAGATTTCCGGGTGACAACACCCCCCTTTGTCGGGGCTTTTACGACTAAGCAGATTAACAAGCTGAGTTTTTGAATAAGAACTATTAAAGATTTTTGCAATACTGATGTGTTGCACAGGTATGGACATACCGCATACACAAGCATTTAAATCGTTTCGATACGAACGCATAGACACTAAACATGGCATGATTGAAGTTACTTTAAATGTATCATAAAACCACATACATACGTGAATACAATGATTGTAATACAGCAATGGTAATAATGGATAATATTTCATTTCCTGGGATTGTGCATGTTCATTTATAGAACAGTCTGTCTATACATTAATGCAAGAGAGTCTGTGTTATGTGTGGATAATGCAGGAAAGATGCACGTTTTTGTGTGTCTCTTCTCTGCTCTCCATGCGGCATTTATTGGTGCAATAAAACTTGTAACTGAGAACTTCTCGGGGGATGGAAGCCAGACCCCTGAGTGAGCTTAAAACTATTGGTTAACTAACAAATAACTGTGTCTGATTTGTCTCAGTCATTACAATAAATACATGAAAATGTATTTAAAATAAAATACAAAATACTCTGTGGAAAATGTATTTAAATACAAATACAAAATACTGTGTGGAAAAAATGTATTTAAATACAAATACAGTATTTTATATTTTAAAAATACAGAAAATACATGTGAAACTGGCCATCCAGTGAAGTATCACTATTAAGGCCCACTCACACCACGAATGATAACTAAAAAAAAGTAACTATATTAGCATATTCTAAGCATGCGCTTTTGTTGCTTTAAATGCTTGAGCTCTGTAAAGTCCCACTGTAGTCAATCATTTTATCCCTTAAAACTCATCTTTGATAATCAAATTGACATATTTAAACTTTTTCCTGTAAAAATAATTTTTTCATGCCTTCAAATAACTTAAATTTAACTAAACACACTTTCTTCATTTAGTATTATCTTTATTATTATCTTTATAGTTATATTTGTCATTGTCATATTGCACATTAATTAACTCTTTTTAATATCAAGCACTTGCTGATTTTGGGTTGGAACTAAACTCTGCAGGACACTGGCCCTCCCGGAGCAGGATTGAACACCCCTGCTCTAACATGTCAATAACTCCTGCCTACTAAAAGCTGCACAGATAAATTTGAATACCTTATAAATATAAATGATACACTGGGTTAAAAACAAGTTGGGCTGAAAATGGATTGGGATTGTGTTGTTTTAACCCAGCAGTTGGGTTAAATGTTTGCCCAACCTGCTGGGTAGTTTTATTTAACTCAACTATTGTTAAAAAAAATTATATTTGCTCGCTTAAAATGAACCCAAAATATGTTGGAAATTAACATTTATGTTTAATAAATTAACATTTATTAATAAGTTTAATAAATAATATTTAAATAATAAACATTTATTAAATTGCTTATTAATAAATCTTCACCTTTTGATTATTATTGTTGCCTCTAGTAATTATGTGTCTGATTTTTAACTTTCAACCTTGGGTTCATTTTAAGCCATCTAGTCATTTTTAAACAATATTTGAGTTATAAATAATACTGCCCTACAGTTGGGCAAACATTTCACCCAACAACAGGGTTTGTCTATATTTAACCCAACCAGCCCAACTATATATATATCCCCAGCCATAGCAAGCAGTAATGATTGAAGTTCAATAAACAAATTTGAACAGCTAGTTTATAAAAGCAAAATAAAATAATAAAAAAAAAAAAAATCAAGACTGACTGGCTAGCTCTTATGTCCCGGGCTGTGATTGTTTATATGGTTGTTAATGAATGGGACACTACATTTTATTCTAAATTAAATAATTTCAATACATTTTGGCTTTAACATGATTCCCCCAAGAAATCCGGTGTCCTCCATGCTTTTGCTAACAGCAAAGCACTTGAATGGGAAGGCAGCATTATTCCTTATTTCCTTACATGAATCCAGATGATTTGTTCACCCAATTGTAGATGCACTCATACTGCTGCAGCTCACATGTATGAAAAAGGAGCTAGTTGAAATCAGCTGCCTAATAGAGAGGTTCACTGGTGAAAAATATTTTATGTATTTTAAAAAATACAAAAATACTAAGCTTAAATGTATTTAAATACAAAATACATTTGATTTTTTTTCAAAAGTATTTAAATACAAAATAGTATTTTATATTTCAAATACGTATTTCAAATACATGTATTTGAAATACCGCCCATCCCTGGTCTCTCCTAACCTCCACCTCTGGAAGTCCTGATTACAATGGTCCTTTAGTTGCTGTTGAGTATCCTATCACACCCTTTGTCTTAACCACAGTGGGACAAAAGGATTCCTGTTGTGGCGTGTGAACTTCTGGTGCCATCATGTCTGCTGTTCACTACAATAGCAATGCTATGTGCACATTTAGTCATGTAAATGCCCCTTATCAGCCTAACCTAAAGCTTAACTATGGTTTGTATTTTTTTTTATATATATTTTTTTAATAATAATAGTTTAAAGTGTAATTTATTTCTGTGATGGTAAAGATCTGTGATTTTTTTTCAGTAGTTATTACTCCAGTCTTCAGTGTTAGATGTTACTTCAGAAATCATTCTAATATGCTGATTTGGTACTCAAGAAACATTTATTATTATTAACAATGTTGAAAACAGTTTTTGGTGCTTAAAATTTGGTAACACTTTATTTCAATTGTTTCGTTTAGACAGTTTACTACCTGCAGAACCACATGTCACAGCAGTCCGGGGATAGCAGCACCAGGCCAGCAGTGTCAGACCAGAAGTTAGGGTGGTGCTGACGATTGCGTATCCCGCCCCGACTGCTAATAACTACTGACATCTACTGACTATAAGTAACCCTACCCTTCACTATAACTATAAGCTCTACCTTAAAGGTATGCCCAACCCCACCCAACCAGTAAACCTACCCTTAAAGGGTTAGTTCACCCAAAAATGAAAATAATGTCATTTATTACAACAAAACCTTGTGTTTTTTGTAAAATACAGAAAATTAATCAGCTGTCTCTGTCTCTATGAGAAACTTTCTGAAACATGTCTGAATAATGAACTAAAACTCAGCTAATACTTATCACACAGACATGAGAGATATGTATTTTAGAAAGCTTGAAGTGTCTGTGAAGATATTCTCTGTTAATATCAATATATTGTTTTATGTGAATGAGTGGGTAGGATGATTTTCACATTGTTTTGAAGCAAATATTCTAGGCTACAACATACATTTTTCAAAAGTCTTGTGAACAAATATTCAGTATGGATTTTATGGCCTTATTTCAGTGACTTTTTTTCACAAACCACACATAAACATTTTCTCAAACATTTACATACATGTCCGAACACCTACAAGGCTCAGAAAACACCTCAGACCCCGGAGGGTTAAGGTTAATTCCACATACCCTAAATAGGGCACAGACTGTCCATTGGCCCCCTCTACCTCCAACAAGGCATCTAAAGGCTTTACCGGATGATCTGCTAAATGTGCCTTATGGAATGAGGACGGAATCGTGGTCACTTGGGACCCAGTGTCCAATAAACAATTCACCTGCATTCCCTCAATGCACAACTGGGCATTAGACTTTGTCCCAATTAATCCTTTGGCAACCTTCCTGACATCCTGCCATTTGAATCAGTGATAAATGTTTTCCCTTTCTGTTTAAGGCAATGAAACTCACTCCCTTTCTCTACATGCCCTACTGCAGAGATGGCCTGGAGTTTACCGGCTGCAATTTCACTTGATTCTGCAAGTCCCGTTGGGCTTGTTTCTCCCTCAACAAACAGAGTTTTCTGGCCACTTTTGAAGGGTTTGGATCATTTTCACAGTGGGCAACAATGTGCCCATCTTTGCCGTAGTAAAAACAAGTCGCTTTCATTTATATAGTGCTTTTTACAATGCAGATTATGTCAAAGCAGCTTTACAGTGATAACTGCCAAATCATTTTGGCTGCACAGCAGCTTTAGAAGAAAATGGTGTCATTGTCCAGCTTAAGTAAATTTAGTATTGATTCATTCCTTTGTAAAAATCAATAGTTATTAATTTAATTAATTCATCTATACATCAGCTCTGGCAAAAACAGTGATGTCATCGTCCAGCTCAGTTCAGTTCGCATACAATGGTGTCAATGCAGGCAGATCAAAAACATTGTTGAATATCAGTGTCCCCAACTAAGCAAGCCAAAAGGCGACAGCGGCAAGGAACCCAAACTCCAACAGGTGATAAAATGGAGAAAAAAACCTTGGGAGAAATTCAAAGGACTCAAAAGGTAAGTATAATCACTTGTCTTTTAAACAATGTTTATGTAAATTAGGAAATTAACCTCTTGTTTGTTCTAGGTTTCCCTCTCTTATTTCTTTCAGTTTGTCTGAAAAAAATAATTTGAACCAGTTACCAGTAACACTAAATTCACCTTATGAGTGAAAATTCAAATTTAGAAAATAATCAAAAGTTAAATCCCTTATTTGTGTAACAAATTAAAACATCTTATTTGTGTAACAAATTAATTAATTAATTAATTAATTAAAATTATGGGTGAAATATATATATAATTAAATCATAACACGTTATTATCAATTATAATATAAATCGACCAAAAAGGGAATTATGCACATATATTGTGAATTAATTACAACGGATTATAAATAATTACATATATGGTTCAGGATTGGTTCTAGTTTAATAGTTAATTTAGAAAGACTGGTTTAGTTTGTCCAGCAAACTATCAGTTTTCCTCATCGACTATTATAAAAGGAGATTATTCCTCTGGCCACAAGAAATAACTTCCTATTCTAGCATTAAAATGTAAAGCAGTTTGCAAAATCGAAACATAAAAGTGACTTGATTTTCTGAATGAGCAACAGAAACAATCGAGCATGAATATAATGGATTTAATATATGAAACTATGAATACATAGGCTATACGGCTAAATATACACAAAGAATACACATATTGTCACATAAGCACAGAGACAAGAAGGTAAGATCCAAGTACAGCTAAAATGAGGTAATCCAATAAACATAATCCAGGCAGGCGAGGGTCAAAGTCCACAGAACAGTACATACAAAATAAAGCAAAACGCAAACGGAAGCAGGTGACATGAAATGAAACCGCGATAAACAAAAGCAAAAACAAACCAAGTATAAATAGACAGACACTGATGAGCAAACACAAAACAGCTGGTTGCAATGACAGGATAATGAGTCCGGGAAGTGTGTTATGGGAAATGAAGTCCAAGGGGTGAAACAAGAGTCCGGGTTGGAGTGCCCTCTAGTGGCCGATTAGGGCACTCTCACTAGTAATCATGACATATATACAAAAGCGAAAGTAAAGACAGGAAAAGAGAGAAGACAAAGAGTAGCAAAACTTACAGACAGTCCTTAAGAGACAGCAAAGAATCAGTTCACTTTGTTAGGTTGTGTAACTTATCGCATCTAAGATAGAGAGAAGCGGTACTTGCATGAGTTTGCGTGCTGAGTTCCAAAAAGATACATTTGAAGATTCAGTGCATCCGTGGCTGCAGTTTGTTGGCTTCTTCCGTCTCCCTGGGAAGTTTGAACTGAGAACTTAAAAGTACACTAAACCCGAAGGAGAGGAGCGCGTGATGGGAGCGCAGTCGCCGAAACGTCCGGGAGAGACGTGCGTGAGATGGCGAGGGACAATCGAGAGACAAAGGAACGTGCGTGTGGTTGTCTTTTAAGGACAAACAAGCCAAACCGCCTCCTTGGGTGAACAGCCAATGTCCAGCGTGGATTTTGAGGAGGGAAAAGTTCTCTTTGTCTTGTCTTGCGGCTCAATTTGCATAATTTATGATGTTTCAGAATTGGTAACTTTTACTCCAAAAGACCTTAGAAATAGACCAATGCATGGTATCGTAACAGAACATACATAGTTAATTAAAGCATCCTGAGAGGGTTCATTCAAGCCTAAACATGGCCGGGTGAAAAAGACATAAAGACATAGATACAGTCTTACACTCGCATATAAAGGTTTGGGGTACAATTCACACAACTATAGTCGTAACATAATATTAAATACATGATTAAAACTGAAATACAGGCTTACATGATTACATTTTAATCATATTTTAATGAATGTGACTTAAAGAGCGAGTCGCGTTCGTGTATTTGAGTTTGACGACATCTGGAATGTGGCCGCATGGCTTGCCGTAATTCGATCTGAGTTGATCGCAACCGTTTGAAGTCACAAGGGAGAGATTCGTGGGTTCATCGAGACGGCCGTAAAATGTGTCAAGTGAGCTGTTAATGTAAGCCAGGCCGGAGCCAATGTGAGATTTACAAACAAAAGTTCAAGATGGTAAACCTTTAACAAAGTTTATAGTTGACTTGTTAATCTGATCCTGTGCAGACGCTACATTTGTGACCTTTTAAAATTTGTTGAATAGATTTCTCCTTCCGGCTTCAATTTTACAAAACAAAAGAGAAAGAAACAAAAATAATAAATAAAAGCAATTACATTTGATCATCAAGCAACACAATTAGGAAAAAACAACAAATAAACCTAATACATTTACATTTAATCCCCTTCACAGAGATTCAAACCTCAGTTTTCAAAATGAGTTCAGTAATTCAGTCTCTCAAGTTATATTCACATCTTTATGAATATGGCTGAAATCATTTAATGACAATTGTATTGTTCCTTACTTGTATCTCCACTGTAATTGATTCCTTCCAAAAGTGAAACAGGAGTAAGTGCTGCTAGTTCAATTTCCTGCCATCCAAATCGGAAACGACTAAGTCAATTTCACGCACTCACAATTCGCTGTTAGGTCCGTGAGGCTCGCCAGTCCCCCCTCCCTCCGTGAACACAGGAGTTGGAACGAATTCCAGGAATCCAGGAACTCCAATCAGGTAAGCATTGATTTCAATGCAGCATCGATTCAAGCACTCGGCAGGATAATGATGAAATTAAAATCAGGAAAGATAAGAACAAAAACATTGGAAAAAAAAAGAAAACCCTGACCTTAAATACAAGGTCACAAAATGCCTGTTAGTATTATTTCCATAACATGCACATATCACATAATTTACCATCATTTAACACATCATCAAAATGGCGATTGCGTTTTACATATAAACACGCAAACATACATTCACCACATGTGGTTTTACATCTGTGATGGAATTTTTTAAATTAATCATAACTAACATTTCTTTTTCCTTGCAGGAATAACATTTATATGCTTTTGAAACCTAAACGTCCTCAAACCTTGGGCCTAAGTCAGTGTGTGTCTCAATCATGTCCAAAAATAAGAAACTGGAAATGAAACTTAGGGACAGCTAGACAACTATCTAAATATAATAGTTGAGTAACCAACAAACTAATAAACACATGATTTGGGCAGATCTTGCTTTACCTAGTAACAGAAGGGTTTGACATATGAAGAACCAATCATATTGTAGAATGCTTTGCCATGCTTCTTTCCTATATAAACTGTTGTATTCTTTTTGCTGGTGGGATTCTCTGTGATTGATACGAGGTCCTCCAGCCGCAATTAAAGCATATTCTAAGACAACAACTAGAGTCTCTGGTTATTGTGCAGTGCTGCAACTTAGACACTTGAAATCTATTTCCCAGGTTTAGTGTCGTAGGGGACGAGACGTCGTTCGACTCAGAGTGAGACTCTTAGGCGGGGTTCTCTTAGCATCATATGCGGTCAGAGCAGTTACATTTAGGCATCACCTAAGTGGTATTCACCTGAGGATAATTCTTGTAGGTGTCAGGGACACCAAGTTAATTTAGGTCAGGTGCGTAGGGGAAATCTACCACACATCATACATTAATGATTAAAGGAACTTAAATACAGCTTTCTCATTTACATTTCACTTGTGTGAGCATTTTCATGAACATTTAACCCAAACTTATACTTGAAATAAAAGGATTAACTCACTAAGACCAGATGAACTTGAACATTTAATCCCTCTTAGATCCAAAGAACTCCATTTCCACTTGGTCTGTTGCTCAAACGTCTCATAAAAATTAAATGGTAACACTTTGGTATTGGGAACACATATTCACTATTATGACTTTTCCCTCAATAAATTCCTAATTTACTGCTTATTAATAGTAATAGTAAGTTAATAGTAAGTTAGTTGTTAACTTTAGGTATTGGGTAGTATTAAGAATGTAGAATATTGTCATGCAGAATAAGTATTAATAAACAGCCAATATTCTAGTAATGTGCATGCTAATAAGGAACTAGTTAAAAGACCCTAAAATAAAGTGTTACCAGTTAAATTCTAATTATAAGTCTGTTTCTTTATAAAACAACTCTTTAATATGTTAATGTGCAATGCATTAACGAGGCTTCTTTTCAGTAGCTGCATCACATATTATAAATCGATTTAACAGTCGCTTGTTCACAAATTTAACTTCTCTTTCACATCGTTTCTTGGACAAATATAACTTAAATTTTAAAGTGCCCCTATTATGGCATTTGAAAGGTTCTTATTTTTGTTTTGTAAGTCCCCAAATACAGGTTTAAATGCATGCAAGGTCAAAAAACACTTTAATTGTCTTATAATATGCATTTATTTTTACCTTATTTGCTCAACGACTCCCAAATGATTTGCTCAACAATTCATTTTGCCGAACCCCTTGTTTGAGTGATGCTAATCTGCAGTGATTGGTCAGATGACTTCTGCTGGTTAACGCGGAGTACAGTATACAGTGCTTGCATCTCTTACAATATATTATAATAATGACGGTGCTCTGCTCTGTTCTAAAAATAAAGACTCAGAGAGGAATTAAGCTGTTTTGTGTTTATGTTAGTGGACCTAGCCCACAGCTCGGTGGTAAACACCCAAACAGTCATGGTATATGTGTTAGCCCATCGCAGAACGTACTGCAGTTGTACACCAACGTATTGTTCTATTCTTCATCATAACTCCAAGTAATAACAACAAAAAACATTTATTGCTTTTAGCTGGTTAGCCGGAGACCTACAAGCTGTGCAGAGTGTACACAACACACTAAATACGTATTGTGCATGCTACAGAGAATGTGGCTCGGAATTTGGATGCACAGACGTCACTGACATGTTCGGACTGAAGATTTTGTCTAGAAGATTTTTATTTATTTTTTTACTTGGAGGACATATAGACTTGTGCTGTTTCAGTTGGATTGCACATCAGAACAGGTGAGTCTTTTTTGTTTGGGGGCAGTTTTATATCTTGGCTCCTTAAAAACTTAACTATGTTGTGATAATTGTGATAATTATAATTGCATTATTTCCTACAAAACAGTCAGTCTGTCAAACGTGGCAACAATTAATCGTACTTACAGGTTGTGATTCAGAGGAGGAAAAAGAGCTGGTCCAAATAAACTAGGTACTGACCCATCCTTCAATAACAACCGGCCTGCGAATCTCTCGTTGAATGTGTTTAGGATGAAGAAGCAGTCATCAGTAAAATGACGAGAACACACAACACAAGGTTTGGGTTTCAAGTTTTCTCTGGCGTCTGCACGTGCAATAAGTGGGCGGGGAATATGCTAATGTTTCGTTGTGACGTCACAACGAAACGGATTAAGATTAATTTTACAAACGACTCGTTTCATTGATTCAGAGTTGACTCTTACTTTTGCAGGATGTTTTCGTTCACTTAGAGCTATGTTACACACTAGGGGTGTGCAGCAGAGCCATTATTTGTATCTGTATCTGTATTTGTAACAATCTCAAAATTAGTCGTATTCGTATCTGTATTCAGATAAAACCAGAAGTGGGCGGGGCTTTACCCAGAAGTTCGTACAATTACTTGAGAAGACCATTGTTTTTGTTTTGTTTTTTTTACTTTGAAATCATATACTAACCGGTCTGCGCAGCGCCGATGCATCTCGAACAAGCCTAATGAGATGATGAAACATGAACTAAAAGAACCATATGGCAAGAGCACAAGGAACCACAAGACAAAACAGGAAACATGACTATGACTAATTTCAAAATAAAATACATAAAAACCTGAACTTGAAACAAAACCAAAATCAGACGTGACAAGTTACTAGATTGGTTTCTTTTGTAAGTTAGTCTCCATGCCAACATGGTTATTGTAAAGACACTCTGATACAAACTAATACATGCGGCAATTCAGATTTTAAAATCACCACGAAATCATAATTGACAATTCTTCTTATTTTTTTTTAATTTTTTTTTTACAGAATGTTGCAGTGTTTATTATAAATGATTTATCTGTGCACATTATTATTTAAATCCGTGTGCACTCGTACAAATATGTTAACCTCCCCTTTCAAAACAGCATCTGCTCTCTTCATGATTAATGTCTCGCAGAGGGTGGGACTAAATATCCTCCACAACTGACTACAAACTGGCATTCAGATCTGCCTACAGTTAGCAACACCCAACTTCTTATCAATATATTCCGGAGGATGAAATCCAGTCCCTACATATTTTTTTTTTCTCATTCTAGAAGCCATTTCACTCAGATATACATCATAATAGGGAAGAAAAGGCTAGTGCAACTTCTGTTTCATGCTGACTTTAATTATTAATATAATATCATCTAATGTTTCTCAAAATAGCCTTTATGTTGTATAAATATATGTTATGGATAAAAAAATAAATGTATCATTGAACACTACTTTTACTATTTCCACTTCTGTAAATTCATATTCAACCCCACAATACGTGACAGCAGTTTCGGGACAGCAGTGCCAGACGAGCAGTCACGGACTGATTATTAGCCTTATTGAACTTATGGCAGTGCAGCTGGATATTATAAACACTATGGGGCGGCGGACAGAGATTAAGCCTAGTCCTAGAATAAAATGGCCCTTTAAACCAGATTAACAGAAATCTGCTTTCTCTGTCATGGTTTAAAATAGTCCTAGACTTAGTCTAGTCCAGAGTTTAATAAACTGATTTCCTGGAGGAAGACTAGAGCGACTCCAGGACTAAATTGAGGTTTAAATTAAACCTACTTTAACTTCAGATTAACATTGTTTTTCAAAGAAGACATATGTATTATTTGGATATATATATCAATATTGATATACACTGTGTGTGTGTGTGTATAAATATATATAATAGTTTGTTTGTTTTTTGTTTTGTTTTTTTTGATGCTGTTCACTTTATTTAAACAATTTATTTTGATTTAACACCATTGTTTTTGGTTCAGATGTGATTGCTTCATGTTAAATTGACTTGAAATGGTTACTAGAACTCACATGATGTTTTCATTTTGAAATAACATGTTTCAGTCAAGTAACCCAATCAAACAGGACTTTGCTTCCCATCATGCTTTGCACCGGGCTGAATTGGGAGAGTAACTGTTGAAAAAGTGTTATTTTATGCATTTTTAGAAAGATGAGCATATGGAGAGATGTCTTACTGTTTAATGTTCTATTATGTAAAAGTTTTTGTTATGTTAGTGTTTTTTTGGAGATTACCATTGTGGTGAAGTGTTGAGCTTGTTTTTGTTTGAGGACCTGCTAACAAGATTTGCCTTTTTTTATATAATGAAGCAACAACTATGATAGTGCTTTAGCTCAAGCCAGTATCATTTCTAGACTGCCAACACCAATTATTACATGTGTAAATAGTTATGTTTAGTTATGCTATGTAAAGGCAAAACAAAAGCATTAATAATCATAGGGCTATATATATATATATAGTCTTTCTGCTGCCATTGTTTTCCTTGGATTTGCTTCTCAGTTCCATGCAATTTTAAGCTTGTTTTGGTTCATTCCATGTTTTCTAGGCAACCTCTCTCATGCTAATTCAGATTAGCACAGTTGGTTTTAAATTAATCTAGTTTATTTTAAATCAGGACTCCATAGTCTAGGTTTTAGTAATCTGTACTTAATCTGTGTTTCAGAAAGCCATTTTTAAGCCATGATTAACTATTCTACATTAAGGCCTATCCTGGCTTAATTTAAACCCTGACCGGGAAACCGCCCCTAAATAATATAATGTTGTGTGAAATGTGTCACACTCACTGGAGCCCTCAATAGGGTATGCACTGAATATTTTTAAGTAAACTAACCCTGGACCTGCTCCAGAGCAGGTTATGCTCTAAGAGTAAGTTGCTATTGCTATAGTTACATACCCAGAAAGTTACCAAAAGTTTTACTTGATTCTCACTTATCTGCTAACTTACCCAGGTGTATCACATAATCTGCTTTTTGAAATGCATAACTTCCTATCAGAGATGCAGAGGGGGGAAGTTTTTATTTTTTTTATTTTGTTTTATTTTATTTTTCAATGCCGTTTTGTTGAACTTGTGTTCCCCTTATACCCACATGCCTTACTCAGCAAACTACTCTATTCCATTTCTGGCAAGTCTCTCTCTCTCCCTCTCTCACTGAGTGCCTGCCTAAAACCATCCATCACAGCCATCTCCCCTGAAGCAGCGTTGCTTTAGCTCCTGGTGGGAGAGGAGTTGTGTGATTGACAAGATTAACTATGAGTCTCTGCTCCAGACACTCAGCTGAAGTACCTGAGAGAAAGACAACTGGTCTGTAGCGTCTGTATCTGTCTCTATTGGCCTCTGTCCTGTTGTGTAGAGCTCTCATAATGCAAGACTCTCTCTCCACAACTCATTACAATTTAATAGCTTCGGTGGGGGTGCAGGACAAAATGAAGGTGTAAATCACATACCGCTCACGTGAAAATGGAGAGCGCCTGCAATAGGCTCCTTCAGAAGGTTTTGTCAGCTGTGGTGCAGCGCAACAGAGGTTCTACTGAAATGTACAAATTTAGCCAATTGTAATGTTGCAACTTGCAATTATTTATTAAACTAAACGCTTGACCATAAAGCTGGGGACCAGCTGAAACATATCAGACTGAACTCAACACACTTAAATACTGTTTCTAAAAATAGCTGCTAAAAACTTAAAGACTGTTTCCGTCAACTCGAGCACATAATGACTGAATCGGTCACTACACAACACACTTAACCACTGGTGAGTCACGACGGGACATTCAGCCGGACTCAGCTGGGCAAAGATCTTGTAGCCTACTGAAACAAACATGGTTGTCAACAGAGAACAGACAGTCGCTGCTACTTATTTGCAATGCAGTCTATGCAGGAAAAAAATGGAAAAACTCTAAATTTTTCCATTTCCCTGGAAGAAGAGATTATGATATCTCAATGGGATTTTCCTGGATAAATAAAGGATAAATAAATAACACATTATGTTATGTTGGGTGTTGCTAATAATTTCAGATAGTCTCAAATATTAAAGGTGCCCTTGATTCAAAAATTGAATTTACCTCGGCATAGTTAAATAACAAGAGTTCAGTACATGGAAAAGACATACAGTGAGTCTCAAACTCCATTGTTTCCTCCTTCTTTTATAAATCTCATTTGTTTAAAAGACTTCCGGAAAACACTCGGATTTCAACATAAAACCGACTGTTACGTAACAGTCGGGGGCTCCACCCCAATATTTGCATAATGCCAGTGTTCAAATGCATTACACAAGGACAGCCAGTAACGTCTGGATCTGCACAGATGAATCATCAGACTAGGTAAGCAAGAACAACAGCGAAAAATGACAGATGGAGCAATAATAACTGACATGATCCATGATATCATGATATTTTTAGTTATATTTGTAAATTGACTTTCTAAATGTTTCGTTAGCATGTTGCTAATGTAGGCTACTGTTGGTTAAAGTACACCGTTTCTTACTGTATTCACGGAGACAAGAGCGTCGCTATTTTCATTTTTAAACACTTGCAGTCTGTAGAATTCATAAACACAACTTCATTCTTTATAAATCTCTCCAACAGTGTAGCATTAGCCATTAGCCACGGAACACAGCCTCAAACTCACTCAAATAAAACGTTGACATCCAAATATATACTTTACTCACATAATTCGAAGCATGCATGCAGCATGCATGACGAACATCTTGTAAAGATCCATTTGAGGGTTATATTAGTTGTGTGAACTTTGTAAATGCGCTGTAATATAGTCAACAACTCATGTGGCAGGGAACACGCTCGCTCTTAAAGGGGCGGCGTCAGTGAAAATCAGTGCATTGTTAATGATGCCCCAAAATAGGCAGTTAAAAAAAAAAAAAAAAAAAAAATATGGGGTATTTTGAGCTGAAACTTCACAGACACATTCAGGAGACACCTTAGACTTATATTACATCTTTTAAAAACATGTTCAAGGGGACCTTTAAACTTGTCTAAAAATCTTTGTAAGGACTGGCAACAGCTGGTTCTTAAATTATAATACTAGAATCATTGAACAAACATCAAAATGTGTTCTTAACGTGTTGTGTAACAGCTCTGAGCGGGTTTCAACCGGTGTTTCTTGTATGAGGAACGAGCGCGCTACCTATGGCGCTAAACCACAACCTGTGACGTCAACTGCCAGTGTGGCTCTTGAGGTCAGTGAAGTGAGTTACTCAAACAGCTCTTACTATCTGGACTCAGTTACGTAAACAACAAATGCTTACATAGGCTTTTGATTACTAAATTTGGTAATGTGAATGTAATTGATAGTACTTCTTTGTAATCTCCACTGTCGCTTCTCCACTGTGCTAGTGTTTTGACAGAATGACTCGATTTTGAATGTGTTTTGATAGAGTTAGAGTATATGTAGAAAAAGGTTTTTAGCATTTTGAAATGTAAAGTTTGTTTTACTTAAAATATGGTTTTGGGCAGAAAACTAACTATTTGGCTAATTGTGTGAAGTAGGCGTGTTGCTGTGTTATAAGTTTAGGAAAAAGTACTTTAAGTATTGGTAAACACTTGTTAGCAATTGTAAAAAAAAAAAACTTTTGTTTCAGCCAGAGCTTTATCTGTTCTAACAGAAAGCCCAGTCTGTGTTTTCTTCTTAGTTCCCATAATGCCACATATAAATGTAAGACAAAGCACCTTGGTTGGACTTATGTAGCAGTGATACCTCTCTACTCGCAACCACCGGGTTTTGCTTAAAGGTCAAGCGGAAGCTAATTATTCCCACAGCGTTATGAAATTACTCAAAGCCATCCTTGGCCTTTAGACAGCCCTGATAACTAATCCTCCACCTTCATACATGGGAAGCTTTACTTTACATTATTACAAAGATTTAACCAAGCTTTGTACACATCTGAGTCTGTCACACAGCCAGCATCACTGACAAATTGCCCCCAACCAGCATATATTTCCGCCTGCAATTATATACTAAAAGAAGGTATCCAGGGGGGCTACACAAAATATCAGATAATTCCACTTTTTGCTCTACATTATCTCAATAAGTCTAAATGCTCAGTCAAGGTCTTGCTTCCTTTACATGACTCTGTTAGGATAAAGTTTGAGAGCTGGTTTATTTATTTATTTTTTTAACTTCTGCATTCTTCTATCAATGTGGACAGAGCACCATACAAAAAAACTCTTACTGTGTTTCCCGCATCACTGAATCTACAGCGCTACTTTGACCACAGAGTTGTGAGTCTGAATTGAATGTGAGGAGAAAAAACAAACAAAAACATCATTCTATTGTCTGTCGTTTCACGCCGCACAACAAACATAAAGCCAGGAATAAGAGTTATTCAGGGAGAAATTTTGTAGAACTGTCCTTTGATGATGAATGGAAATTTTGAATATAAGTCTTCTTTATTGTGTTGAATGGCAGGACCTCCAGCTGCATTGTGAGATGCACATTTCACGGATCTCACATTTGAAGTTGAGCAGCCATAAAGACAAATCTAACAAAAGACAAATGCTTAAAGAAGAACTTATTTTTAAGTATTTGACTGAAGCTCACTTATTCAAATGATAAAAGGTTGCCCTTTGAAGGAAAAGAAAAAGATTAATCGCAATAAAATATATTTAATATACCCATTAGACCATTCGTAGTATTATTAATTCTCAGAAAATCACAGCGGACCGCACTCCTTTATCTGACTGAATTGATTATGACTTAACGCTGAGGAGGGAGGAACTGAAAGGAAAAGAGATCCTGAGCATGAAAGTGCCAGAAGGTATTGGTTCCAGCAAATCGATATAAAGCGGATCTCCATCTTCACCATGAAAGACCTTGAATGAGGAAAGCTTTGAAAGAATATTTCCAGTCACTCATCGAAGTTCTCTGAAGTTGTCTAAATAGATCAAATACAATAGACGCTTTTGACTTTTGGGTTTAGGGTAAATAGGCACCTATCAAGTGTCATTAGTTCTGAGCGTGGTGAATCTGAGGTAATTCTAAAAGGCAGAGGAAATGCATGCTGTACCGTTGCTGCCACTCATTTTCAGTGTTGGGGAAAGTTCCTTTTAAAAGTAATGCATTGCAATATTGTGCTACTCCCTAAAAAAGTAACTAATCGCATTACTTAGTTACTTTTTATGGAAAGTAATGCATTATTTTTTTTCCTATCTGGGCTGGGCTGTTTGTTTGTTTGTTTTTATAACAACAAAAAAGTCCTATTTTTGGCAAATATAAAGACCCTTTCACACCAAAAGTGAAATGAATAAGCCTCAGGCTGAAGGAAATGCAAATTCACGTCTGTTTAGTAGAGGGCGCAGCTCAAACAAACAAGCCTTTCAACTGTGCTGCTATTCTGGAATACAGAAGAATAGGACGGAGGAGAAGAAGTAAATGGATATAGGTATGCTCACATTTAGTCTAGAACTAGTTTAGAATAACCATCATATTTTCACAGCACACACAACGCCTCTGTACTTACTCCCGATTTCTCTCAACAGGAGAGGTGTCAGTCAATAAATTGGAAAACAAAGTAACTCAGATATTTTCTTGTAAATTTAATAGTAATGTGTTACATTATTAGTTACTTGAAAAAAGTAATCTGATTACATAACTCACATTACTTGTAATGCATTACCCCCAACACTGCTCATTTTTAACCGTAATGACCATATTGATTGATTTCAAAGGTGTACATCTAGCAAAAAAGTAGTAATAAATAAATAAAAATAATAAAACATTTTACCAGAGAAAAGTTCCAAAAAGGACAGAGCAGCAATATAACACTATTTTTTCCCCACATCTTCTGAAGTCATACAGTGAGGAACACACAAAAATGTAAGTTATTGAAAGTCATCAGCTCTGCAACAGCTCTCCAATCTCATTTACGATCAATTCCAAGCATTTTGCATGATGATGTGCCATGGAAAATTGGACAATAATGATTCATACACAAGTTTTAAACATGTGAAAGTGATTTAAAAGCTACAGCAAAGGGCAAGATTTTCAGTATGACTTAAATTTAGCTTGTTTCTCACACAAAGCATAATGATTCAGAAGATATTAAATATAGACTCGAGGACTATATTTATGGTGCTTTTTTGTATATGACAATGTCAGGCCCCATTTGTGGAAATGAGGACTAGGACAGTGTGTTAAAGAGGTCCTATTATAGCTTTTTACAAAGTCTTGATTTTGTTTTGGGGGTGTACTAGAATATGATTTCATGCTTGATTGTTCAAAAAATGCATTATTTTTCACATATTTTATATTATTACAGCTCCTCTCTCCCCAGTCTGGCTAGAATGCACTGTTCGGGTCCCTCAAGGTTTCCTTAGGTCCTCCTTCAGGTCCAATTTCAAACCAATTCGAGCCCGAATCAGACCCTGACAATGCTAACGAATAAGAGGATTGTGCAGAACAGATTTCAAGCACGGACTTTGCAAGCACAGATTTACGGAAGAGGATTAGGGCCAAGCAATAATAAAAAAATAAAACCATCTCGAGATTAAAGTTGTTACATTTCGAGAAAAAACTTTATTCTCAACATTTTATCTCGAAATTTAACAAGTTTTTTTTCTCGTAATTTAACGAGTTTATTCTCAACATTTTATCTCGACTTTTTTCTCGAAATTTAACAAGTTTTTTCTCGAAATTTAACAACTTTAATCTCGAGATGGTTTTAATTTTTTATTATTGCTTGGCCCTAATCCTCTTCCGTACAGATTTCCCAGGACGGTATGTTTTTTTTGTTTGTTTTTTTTATAATTTTCTTATAGATTATAGATACAATGTTGTCATATTTGTCTGTAAACTATGATAATACAAACAGTAATCGATCACAAAATCATGGATAATTTTCCTCAGGGGCAGTGAATGATCTTATAAAAGCAAGAGCTTACAAAACACTACATTAGTTAGTGGGCTAGCAGAAGGCAAAGATTTGCCTTTGTTTACATCATAGTAACAACATAAAACTTATAATTGGAATTGTTAATAGAAAACACAACTACAAATAATAAGACATACTTAAAAGTTGTGATCCATAAACAACAGATTATCTTGATGGCTTTCAGGGGGAGCTTTTGTGCGTAGCCTGCATTATAAACATCTTTGTGTGTGTGTGTGTGTGTGTGTGTTCTGTAGGAAAATGAAAATCAAATGGATTTGGAACTATATGTGAGTAAATGATGTTCATTTTTGGGTGAACTGTGCATTAAAACTATCATTACAGTTCATGTTGCAAATATAATTGTCACATAAGGTGAACTCAGCAACAAGGAGAGAGCGGTATCCGAAATGCAGTGTTTATTAGATAACAAAAAAGTACAGGAAACTAGAAAAACTAAGGACAGAGAAACAGAACTGAGCTCAGCTAACATTCTCTTATGGACAAGACCTGACAAAAAACAGGAATCACAGGGGGTATACACAAACAGGGATAATATACTAACAAGACACAGGTGGAATCAAATTACATATCAAAGCCCCCAAGAGTCTTGATAAAAAATCAACTCTAATCACTTTTTTTTTTTTTTGGCACAGCTTCTTTAGATCATTAGTCTATATCAAAAATATGCCATAAAAATGTTTTCACAGAAGTAAAGTTTTCCTGTTTCACATGACACAAGAGAAACACTGTTTTGTGTCTAAGTTTTCAAATCAAAAATCAGGTTTTTATTTCACCATGCATACAATTTAGGGACCGTTTACACAACACTGTTTTCAACTGTGATGTCATGCGCATGTGTATTACATGTTCAGTCTATAGACATTTCACGGGTTCACACTTACATATAATTAGATAGAGTAAAGGTTATGCGTATTTGGCGTGCTGTCCGGGGGGAGGGCTCCGAGCTCGGACTTTTGGGCCGAACCCAGAGTACTCCCCCCGATTATGATAAGAATTGTAAGAACTAGAAGTGAGGAGATTGGGAGATGGAGGGATTCATGTAAGCTGTCAATGAATAGAGGTAAGTCTGCTGTATATATACCTCTTATCGTTAACTGAGTTGATTAACTGAATGCGTTCCTCTCGTGTTAATTAGGTTAATTATCTGAACGTGCTCCTCCTGAACTTTGTTAATAAAACATCATGTAGTGTTTCTTTACAAAGTGACATGGCAACTACTGCCCTCGGGCAGTTCTAGTACTTTTTGCGGATCTATATGAACAGGGATTGTTTTGACAGTGTTGTCATTTGTATGCAAAAAAATGCAAAGGATTTTTTTTTTTTTTTTTTTTAGTACTTTATTGTGTAAAACGTACCCAAAGGCAATGTACCCCCTTGCAATTTAGTCAGACATTTACACCTGAAACATTGATGTAAAGGTTTAAAACAAACAAATGGAAGAGACTAATACTAAATCAAGGCCTGATAGGCAGATAAACAGCTATAAATTGACATGCCCTAATATCTTTTCATATTCCTTAGGTAATAATGTTCTGTACTGGAGACATGCCAGTTTGTCTGTGTAATTGCTTCTGTCAAGACATAAATTAAAGTAGTGAAGAAAAAAGTAATAAAATATTTTGCATTCCCAGTGCATACATCTTGTAATATGTGCTGTTCCTCAACTTTAAAACACATTCAATGCTTCAAAGTCAATTAAATTTATATTAGTTTAATGCTCTTGGCAGACTTCAAAGAAGTGCATACATTTTGTTTGTTTTAGGTATAAAGGATAGCGAAAGATATAAGTCAAGTAGAGAAACGTTCAAATAAAAACACAAGTTACAAACACAGTATCAATCTATCAATCAATCAATCAAGCTCTCTACAATAGTCATTCTCAGGAAAAAGTGGCATTTGTGCCTGAATTTTTATTTTTGTTTACATTTATACAATTTAATTTTAAATTGTTAGCTACTGATGAAATGTTATTTTCTCATATTAGGCCCAACCATGGTTCAAACCACTATAGGCAGCGCCTAAAGGTCACATTACAGAGCATGACTAACAAAACAGGAAAACAGAAGGAAGAACAATTAATTACTGAATAAGACAAAAGTCATGCCGGTCTAAGGGATGCAATATAAAAGAGTTAAAAACAAACAAACAAACATACTAAACAGTGAGTTGGCGAAACAATAATAATGTGTTTATGTAACGCCAGGCCAGCAGAGGGAGCCGTCACCGGAATACTGACCATGTTCCTCTGTTTCCTCTTCAGGCACTTCCTGTTTGTTGGCCTTTTTACCAGAGACCATGCTGTGCCTCATTGCGAAGTATTGCCAGTTTACCAAGCGTTATTTTCCCTGTTTATTCTGTCTGATTACCTGTGTATTCTGCCTGCTTCTCTGTTTACTGATTACCTGGATTATCCCTTTCACTTTGGTTGCCCTATCGGACTGATGTTTTAGTTTAGACCCATTGCCTGCCTTCTCACTATTGCTTCTTGGACTACCCCTTTGTACGTCAACAGATTGGACTGCTCCTTTGGTTTTGACCCTTTGCCTGTTTTTCTGAATCTGTTTATTGCTATTGTCTACAATAAACAACCGCACATGGATTCTAACTCAGCCTCAGTGTCTCCGTTACAGTTTATTACTATGAATTGAGAACCCAATTTGAGAAGCTGACAAGGCCAAAATATCAAGCAAAACATTCTTAGTTTTTAAACTGGTAAAAGTGATGACATGCTTTTTATAGTACTGTTGACCTGGCTGCAGTAATCAGGCTATAGTATCAATCAACCTGCATGAGCCAATCAGATGTCGTTTCTGGGGGGTATTCTTTCTGTTACAAAACTTGAGGTAACTTATTCTCTGAACATAAATTACTTCAGAGCAGGTTATATTCCAGGGTTACTTTACTTCAGAGGTATTCGTGCCCTATTGATGAGGCTCCAGTGAGCGTGACAGATTTTACTATATATATACACATATACAGGGATGGGCAGTATTTATGATACATGTATTTCAAATACGCATTTCAAATACAAAATAGTTTTTGAATTTGTTTTGCTAGGGTGATGAAATGGCTTTGTATTTTTGTATTTTTAAAATACTGTAAAACTGTGGCTTCTGATTGGTGCCTACTCAATAGTTTGCAGAGACTTGCGATCAGAACAGAAAACTGATCCATATGGAAGAAGGTGGTCAAGGTAAGAAACGTGCAGGCTGCCAGATTTCCATCAATTTTTAGCATGAATTGCTATAATTTTTTAACACTTCATGTTAAGTTTTGGTGTTCATTTTGGTAGCCTAGGCTAAATAGTATACCAATTTACATAATGTCCTTGAAAACTATTATACCGAGCAGTAGCCCCCTATGTTTATGATTAACAATCAAATGATTAATTGGATAAAAACTAGTTGCTATGAATACAAGTGCCGTCAGTTGTCTTCTTATAAATGAGTTTTTGTCATTGAGTAAGTGTTGCTGATGCAAAGTAGGCCCTTCATTACCAAACACCAACTAACTAAATTAGGATACATTAATTAGAATACATATATTAGGAGTCATTTGCAAACATTATACTGTTGGTTACTTTAAAACTGACCTTCATCTGGGAGATCACAAGGATATATGAATATTTGATCTGTTAAAACCACATTATGTAAATTTTCGCCTCTAAAGATCGCTAATTCACAAAGGCGAAGCTCGTTGACACCTTTATTTCACGTAATCATGGGATGTATTGTCTTCACATCTACAGCCGGTGGATAAGAATCGGATGGGACTCAGGCAGAAATCATGTTCATGGATGAGATTATTAACGTTACAATAAGCAGAGCAGGACCGAATGCTGTGAGAGCAGTAACGAGCCCACTGGAGCGATTGATAATGAGAGACGAGTGCGACACACAGCTCGACAGCAGCGGATCTTTTATTATGCCACAGTCGCTGCTTCCGCTTCTTCCGGTCATGTGCACGTAGGATAAAGCAGCGCTGTTTATCATATTAGATACATTTGTATGTTGAAAGTTGGTATACTGCTACTCTGTGCGTTCGCTCAGCGGCTGCTATGAGACACTTGTTGCACACTGCAGTAAGCTAGATCGATATTAGTCATGGTAAACAGGTACTCGTGATATCAAGAAAACGAGATCAAACAACAAAAGATTTAGGGCCAGATTTACTACTAAGCTTGCCAGCGCAACCCTCTTTTGGTGTTAAAAACTACTGTCGGGATTTACTAAGACACACAGTATAAAATTAGCGTTGAAAACGTGTGGACTGAGTTGTTTTTGCGGCTGACCTTATTGCACATGCATTTTAGGAGTTTCCCTTTCAGATGCAAAATTAATGGGAGGAGAGTATTAAATGAATCACACAATGTGATTTACATGTTTACGCTCGTCAATTACTGGTATTTACACATTATTTAACGCCCTAAAAGCATGTCTGAACGCATTTTGTGACATGGCTGCAATTGTTGCTGTTAGGAGGAGACACCACAGAAAACAAGAGGCGCGGTAGAAGGTATTAATTCTTCTTTGAATGCAGAGTAAGACCTTATCCGAACATATGTTTGCCTATATCTATATCTATAGGGCAACATAGCTTGGCAAACTATATTATACAGTTTGTTTGTCAGATTACATGTTAAGTTGCGCCGTGTCGACCCGCACCTGATGAGAAACAGCATCAGATTCGCTCTTCTGTTTATTTGGACCCACGCTAATTTTCACTGCCTTGGTAATTGCGTTAGTCATTATGTAAATGATCTGGCCGTGTCTGTGTCTTTAATTGCATGTCAGCAATCATGTGCACAACTGCCACCATCAACACTTTGTGGAATTGCGCTCTCACCTCATTTGGCCCCAGTTTAGTAAATCTGCCCTTAATTTTTTAAGAGATATAACATGATGAGTAACAACTGCGCATCTATAAACTGGTCCTCAAAAAAAAAAAAAAAAATAAATAAATAATAATATGATAATCTTATTATATATATCTATATCGATATATAATATATAATATCTATATATGAAATATGTAACTAAAGAATTTAAGGGTCGCTGGCCAGTCATTAAGGCGAGGAGCACTTATTACAGTTTTTCATTCGTAGAGTATGGATATAAAGTTTACCAGTTTATAAGCACCACCTGAAAGCATAAGGTCTTTATATATTTGATTACTGTTAGTTGTAACGAGTGTTTGTACTTCGCTGTGTATCTTGAAGATAATGCAAGGGAGAGAGAGAGTTTATGGATAATATTTTAATGCACACTTGCACTTAATCTCTTACAGTGATTTTCTAGAGTGAAAACAGATGCTTCATATTTTGTGTGAAGTACAATAAACATTATAAATCTCATAGTTAAACTGGCTTGTACTAATATTGTGGATAAAAACAAGAAGACATATTAGTTATAACCGTAATTAAACTAAACTATACTGTTCTATTCTCCATGCGCAATATTCGCAGTTTCTGACATTATAGTGCGTCCTGAATGACTCCTGACACCGGAAAACGAGCTCTTGAAGCTCCGCCCTCTTAGCCAAGCGCAGCAGTCATTTGCATTTAAAGGGCACACACTGAAAAGGCGTTTTTGCTCAACCCCAAAAAGTGGCAGTTTTATCATACTCTGTGGGGTATTTTGAGCTAAAACTTTCCATCACCATTCGGGGGACATCAGATGCTTATTTACATCTTGTTAATGGGGATAATAGGTTCCCCTTTAAAAGCTTATAATAAATGCAGTTAGCCGATTAGTTATTTCAATTTAAACAAAGTTATAAATGTCATTATATTAGACTTAATAATGAATATATATATAAATGCCGACATAATTATCATTCATATAATTAAATAAATAATATTAGCAGCAAAGATGAGGCAAAAATGTTTTCACTATAACTTTCAAGCAGAGATAACTCAGATGGCTTTATTGGCCGCAGAGACAGGTCCCGTGACGCCCAGCTGATTGTCGGTTTTTTGGTTTGCGATCTTTACCCCAGAATAAAGCTGCTCCGAGCGAGGTTACCAGGGGGGGGGGTGAGCGTAATTACACATCGCATGACCCCTAAAAACCAGCCCCTGCATGAGCCCGAAAAACCATAGTTTGCTCAACTAGTCGTAACTTACCATGGGTAAAACGGAAACAGCTTTGTGCTTAACTGAAAGTGAACTGCAACAAAGTTCAGGAGCACGAGGAGCACGTTCAAATGATCTACACAAACAGCATACGAGGAGGCCTATAAATGCGTAGCTGACTCACCTATGTTCCTCAACAGTTTTTTTTCTGCTGTAGCTGCGTTTTTGGCCTCACAAGAGCCTGGGCCACGCGGTCAGGCGGTTGGAATCACCACTCCCACGCCCTGTCGACTGCTGTTGCGGGCTCGTCTCCTGATGTTTTGAGCTGCAGGCTCCCATCGGATACTGAATGTGCCCTCCCGGTCAAGCGACTAAGCTCTTCCCCACAAACACCATTTTGCCACTTTGTTGCACACATTTGGGGATTAGTTAATAAATTCCTGGCTGCTGCCCTAAGTTCATTGGCTTTTTTGGGGAGTACTCTGGATTCGGGCCACATTCTGAGCTCTGAGCCCTTTTCCGGACAGCAAATACGCATACTCTTTTACTCTAATCATTTGTAAGTGTGAACTCGTAAAGTAATGTTTTATTAACAAAGTTTGGGAGGAGCACATCAAATGATCTTCCCAATCAGCATAAAAGGAGGCCTATAAATACATGAGAACTTTCTTCAAAACTGGTCCATCCACAATTCATCCACAGGTAATTCTCAAAAACAGAGCACAAAACATCACTTAGCTGGGTATCACACAGAAACATTTTCCTTAAGGCCTGTCTTTCCACAAAGAATCCATGGAAAATCCACAAAGTCAGAGACCGGCAAGATTTTAAGAGAATATCCAACACTGTAAGGACATGAGAAGAGCAGAAGTGAGTCTGTTTAGCCTACAATAAGGCCAGACCATCCCTGCGTTCCATTCAGAAGGGCTCATCCCTATGCCCTAATCCCTTCAAAGGGTTTACCCTCCGAGTGAGAGCTTCAAAGGGATGAAGGGTGTAGGGGTCAAAAAACTTTTTGGAATGCACTTCTGCGTCATCTTAACGAGAAAATGGGAGGTGCCTTCGCCTTTTCCCCCTGGTTTACTCTTTGTATTAATATGCATTCATTTACTGTAGTAATATTATAAGCTACTGCCAGTCTTTTACATTAAATATAATGAATTTTACACATTTTAATTGACTGATAAAGGTAGCTGTAAAGCATTTTTGTTGAAGTGCAATGTCATTTTGACCATAATAATGTACCAAACCTAACTAGTATAAATATTTAAGTAGTATAGAAAAATACTATACATGCATTTCTAGGTAAAATCGAACTCAGAGCCTCCTGTATCTATTCTGTGACATCAAACAACATCCCTGTGCAAAGGATCATGGGGGCCCGAAGTGTCCATCAGTTGTTCCCTTCAAAATCCTTCATTCCGAAGGGCCCTTTGAAGTGGCCAGTTTTGAGCACTTCGGTTTGGAACGACCCTTCGATATGGCGGCCATGATTGTTTTCATTCCGAAGTGCCCTTCGGAGGGCGATATATCCCGTTTGGAATGCACCGCATGACTGACTGGTTGTGCTGTGCTTAAAAGTGAGTCCACATGCTCAGTTAATGAGCAGAAAGTGTGTCTAATTAACACTCTGGTGAATGAGAGCAGTGAGAACAGGGCGGAGTGCACGTGACACCCAGTTGAGATGAGAATGGAGTGATGTCTGCAGATCTTTTAGTGTAAGTGAAGAGACAGGCAGCAGGAATAATTTTGGTATAACTTATTTTCAGTACAAATGAAGTGGGAAAGATATCCTATATAATATATATATACGTACAAAAGTTGGAGGAACCACTACGATTTTTAATGTTTTTTACAAGACATTTTTTCTGCTCACCAGCTACATTTATTAATTAAAATACAGTAACAGTAATATGTAAATATATTACAATTTACATAACTGTTTTCTCTTTGAATATATTTCACAGAGTATTTATTCCTGTGATGGCAAAGCTGAATTTTCAGCACATTACTCCAGCTTGCGTGTCCACATGATCCTGCAAAATCATTCTAATATGCTGATCGGCTGCTAGAAACAGTTACTGTGTACAATTGACACAATCTTTGTGTACAAATTTTTTTTTTTTTCAGATTCTTGATTTAATAGAAAAGTTCAAAAGAACAGTGTTTATCTGAAATCTATCGTTTGTAACATTCTAAATGTCTTTACTTGCCACTTTTTGATTGTCGTAAGGTCATCGTGCTGAATAAAATATTCAGTTCTTTATTTCTTTCAAAAATCAAAATAAAAAGTCGTACTGACCCCCAAACTTGACGGTAGTGTATAATGCCGCAGAAACTTTGTATTTCAATACAATGCTGTTCTTTTGAACTTGCTATTCATCCCGGAATCCTGAAAAAAAAAAAGTACCCAACTTTTTTCACTAGGGAAAATAATCAAATGTTTAGTGACAAGCAGATCACGATAGTTAAATGATTTTCTGAAGGCTCATGTGACACTGAAGACTGTAGTAACGGATGCTGAAAATTCACTTTGGCAATCACAGGACTAAATGCTTTTGTCAATATATTAATATTACCGTTTTTAATTGTTTCTACCCTTACCGTTTCAAACGTTTGGGGTCAGTAAAACAGTAAAAATCCTTAGTGGTTCCAACTTTTGGACTTACTGTAATATTATAAACTAGTACCTAATAGACATGAATATGTATAACATTATCTTAGCCTATGATTATTTGTTTGTGGTATGTTATTTTTTTAACAGACTTGAAATATTGAGCTTGACAGGCCAACATAAGTCTAAACATAATGAAATGCTGATGTCTGTAAAAAAAAGATTTTTAAATGAGGAAAATATCACAGCATAACAGGGTTAAGGGAAAGTGCAGGGACAAGATTTTATTTGTGAAACATCACAGCAAATCTGAAATGAAAGGTCCGATTAGGGGTACCCAAGTTAAAGCTATTTCAACTTTGAAAAAAAAAAAAAAAACTAAGAAAAACAGACAGGACAATTAGGCACAGGTCAGAGGAAGTGTTTTTTACTTGTTTTTAGTAATAGTTTCTCCCTTGTCATTTGGAGAGAAGTTTCTTCAGACTTTATGCCATCAATTGCACCTATGAGTCAGCCAAGTAGCAAATTTTCAACAGGATTACTTCTAATAAAGATGCTTAAAACCCTTCAAAATTGACCTGAGGAGATGGAACCAAAATCAATACAGCAAACCAATATAAGCAATTAAAATTCTTGCTCTAAGTTCTGAGATGCAAAAAGGTGCAGAGATCTCAGGTTATAAAAAAAATGAAGGTGGGCAATGGAAATAGCCACAGAAGTGCTGGCAGTCTCAATGCAGCTAGACGTCGTCTTTTCATGATTGAAGTGTAAGTTTGACATTTAGTCTCGCTATACACATATTGTGCAGTGTTTTTCAACATACAGTATTTTCTTATTACAAGTGTTATCACAGATGGCACCTGTCCTCAACTATGATAGAGGATATTACTGCTGTCTCAGTTAAAGTGTTGTAAGACAGATGGTGAGAGGACAAAGGCCTTAAAAACTGCTAGATCTGCTTATTTTTCAGATCTCTTAGAAGAAAACAAAAACAACCCTTGGTATTTATTTAATACAGTGGCTAAATTAACAAGAAATGAAGTTAACTTCTGATGTTTCCAAACAGCACAGTAATAATGACTTTATGAACTTCTTTACTTGCAAGATTGATAATATTAGAGAGAAAATTATAGCCATGCAACAGTCTACTACAGCATCGTGTCAGACAGTGCATTGTGTCCCTAAGGAAAAATTCCATTCACTCATTGCTATAGGAATGGAAGAACTGTCTAAACTCATTAAATCATCAAAATCAACAACATGTATGCTAGACTCTATACCATACTACTATGAAAGAGATCCAGAGGTCAAAGATCCTCTTAATATTGTAATTCATCTCTGTCACTAGGATACGTACAGAAAACTTTTAGCTCTATTATTAAACCTCTTATTTAAAAACCACAACTTTATCCTAGAGATTATCAATTACAGCTGATCTTGAATCTACCTTTCCTGTCAAAAATACTAGAAAAGGCAGTATTGTCACAACTGCCAAGAAATAGTATCTCCGAGGATTTCCAGTCAGGATTTAGACCGTACCATAGTACTGAGACTGCTCTCATTAGAGTTACAAATGATTTGATCTTATCATCGGAGCGTGGCTGTATCTCTCTATTAGTGTTCTGTTTATTGCTGCCATTTGACACTATCGACCTCTTGCAGTACCCTAATAACCTATAATAAGCTAGAATCCTGTCTACCACTTATTGGCTGCTCGCTGTTAAGTCTTTGTCTTCAGTTAAGTCAATGTCGTCACCTTTCTAGCAACACCAATCACAGCCCTGCAAGTCCTGACAGGAGAGATGCCACTAGAAATTAGAAGAAAATGATAATGATCAATTACTGGGCTAACCTCAAATGGTATAAAGAGGAACCTCCTACAAAAATTGTCGTAGAAGGCAGAGAGAGGATGTAGACTTGTCATCAGCATTTTCAGTGTGCATTAGAGCCCAAAATCCCCAGTACATAGAAGTATTTACAGGCCGTTCAAATGATCCAGAACGGTCACGGATTCAGGTTCAGTCGGTCACGTTCAACGTATGTCGGACAGACCGACGAATAGGAATCCCTACCAAAGCGCCACAGGAGCTTCCCCCTTCCAGCGCTCTGTTGGAAGCCACCTGAACCCCCTTTCCTGATGACGATGGGACAAGGCTAACACAGAGAATGTCGCATGTCGAATGTCGCACAGAGAATCACTGCTGTTCCCCAAAACCCACACAGTGAGACTATTGGATAACACTGGGAAAGCGTACCCTTTCGCTGGGAAAGGAACGCTGCGGAAGCCACATCCTTCCCCGAAGGAGTTATGTGGAGAAGTACATATGGACTAACCCCGTAGGGCTGTACTACATATGGAAGAACTGGGGTGACTCCAACCCGATGAGGGGTGGGTTCTCCCAGAGGGAAAGACACGGGCTTCGTTTAGGAGCAACCGTGGAACCAGACATATGGGATCCCTGTAGGGTCACACATATGGTACCCAGCCTAAACCCGGTTCTCAAGGATACAATGGAAAATAGGCCTGGTGCAGATGCTCCTCCACGTCAGCTGCCGAAGGGAGATCGGAGGACTCAACAGGGTCTGCCTTGTAGGGACTCTCTGGAGTAATAAGCACATGTAAGCGCAGCAAGCCGACACTAAGCGGGGCCTCTCCATGCCTCTGACCAGAGGTGAGAACACGGGAGGAGACCAGCTCGACATGAAGGCTATAGTATCTAGTGAACGTGTTAGGTGTCGCCCAGCCCGCAGCTCTACAAATGTCTGTCAGTGAGGCGCCACGAGCCAGCGCCCAGGAGGATGCGACACATCTCGTGGAGTGAGCATGCAACCTGAGCGGGCAGGGCACGCCTTGAGCTTGGTAAGCCAAGGCGATGGCATCCACTATCCAGTGGGCCATCCTCTGCTTGGAGACAGCCTTTCCCTTCTGCTGGCCTCCGTAACAGAAAAAGAGCTGGTCTGAGGTCCTGAAGCTTTGGGTTCTGTCTATGTACAGTCGCAAAGCGCGAACTGGACAGAGCAAAGGCTCCGATTCAAAACTCGCAGGTCCAAGATTGGTCGTAACCCACTGCTTTTCTTGGGTACAATGAAGTAGGGACTGTAGAACCCTGACCTCATATCAGCTGGAGGGACCGGCTCTAGGGATCTCCACACACAAGACATGGGCATCGACAGCTTTCACTGCAGTGAAGTGGATGCTATAGAAATTGGGGGGACGCCGGGCGAGCTAAATCGCATAGTCGAGCCTGAAGGTCCGAATGAGCCAGTGAGATGGACTGGGGAGCGCTAACCAGGCTCGCAGAGACCATACAAGCAGGATCAAAGGGACCGTAGGCGTACCCGCAGTGGGGCAGCGAAGTGGAACGCAGGGATGCATCTCGGGAGGCTCTCTTGGCGAGGCGGCCTGTAGTGGGGTCTGAGTGTGCTGTGCAACACTTACCTGGTTCCATGGTCGAGCAGGGGGCACAGGAGAGGCTTTGGCTACCTTCTCGAACTGCACGCTGCTGCCCTCTGGTGAAGGAAGAGGGGGATGAGAGTGGTGAGGTTTTTCTCCTCCTACTGCTCTCCAAGCCCTCTTCAGACCCGGAGATGGAGGAACTGCTCTTTTTTTTGAAAATTTGAGTACCGCTGGCTGTTGGGCCAACGGCGGAACAGACCAAACCCAACAAAAGGATTTACCACCCAGAAGAGCAGCCCCACCCATCTCTGGGTCGCCCGTCTCAGGGGTGATTTCTCACTAACCACTTAAACAGCAGCAGAGACGGGAGGCGTCATCTCCTCGCAGCGGACACAGTAGAGCAGGCTGGGCTGGGCTTGGCAACAAGCAGACTGAGGGGAGGCCCACAAGGAAATCAATGGTTTGTCGGGGGAAGCTCCCTGGTCTGCTACTAACTGAGGAGAACTGCTGGGCTCAGTCCCCGACAGTGTCACCGAAAAGGCCACCTTGTGAGATGGGAGCATCGAGAAAGCGTTTTTAGCTTGACAACCTCTCGCACCTCCGCAAGGTAAGCCAGGGGGTGCTTCTGGACCACTGAGGTGGACATCGTCTGGCCGAGGGCCTGCGCCGTGACTTTGATCACGGGTAGTCAACAAGCGCAACTCAACCTTGGCTCAGAACTACCCTCATGCATAAAGAGTGCCTTGGCCTCACATGCAGGGTGGGTGTGGTCTGTGCACAGCCACCTCACCCAAGAGGGTAGTGAGAGAGGAGAAAAACTTTATGCAGATTCTGGCACTTTTGGCGTTCCATATTTATGGCACCAATACAGCTCCATACTTCCAAGTTTTCCATGCACATCCGGAACACCTGAGAAAGCATGGCTGTAAACTCTGAATCTGAGTCAGCATAAGCACGCACCATTACAGTGGGCAGCGTCACCCTCATTTCCAGAGCATAACAGCACTCTCTCCGATGCTGCAATCAACGTCTGACCCTCAGCTGGAGCTCTGAATGAAATGCTAGGTTCCCCTATGAGAAGGACCAGCAATCCAATCCAGAAACTGCACAGCTTGCAATGCGCTAGAGGGAGGGGCCCTAGGGGGTTGGTTCCCCGAAGGAACCCCTCAACCTCAAGTCACCTAAGCCATTTCACCAAAGTAGACCTATTCTGGTGCACCAGAGAGGGCGCTACAATGGAGATTAGGCAAGGAGACAGCGCATCTAGAGCACCAAGCGTGCACTGGGTTGCTGTGACAACCCACGCTGCAGCCAGACAGCTCGACGGCACACGACACGCAGAGGAGCGAGAGGTTTGCTCTCGCTGATCTTCACGGTCTCCCAGAGTGTCGGGCAGACCCGCGGCTGTGCTTTTACACACAAGCGGCAGCTGGCCAACAACAGAGGGGACTCATGACTCAAAGAAGAGTCATGACCGGAGTGTCGACGTGATCATGTTTTCATACAAAAACATGAACCACCCACGAGCTCATTTCAGCACGCACCAGACATGTGAAACAGTGATCGTGGCCGTCAGTGAGGACAGGAAATGACCGCATCCAGAAACACACAAATAGAATGTCATCTTTAAAAAGATGCAAGCTCTACTTTGTATAAGCTCTTTTAGGGACTTTACTCTTTTAAAATGCTGAAGCACGCAGGGGAACGGCCGTTGCAACACAGACAGATTGTGTGCAGCTCTTTGAAGGCGCTCACTCTTACCAGCCGTAAAACGGGCTCAAAGTGCACCGTACCAGCCGTGAGAACAGCCTTCTGATGCTGTCAAAACAGCTATTTTTGCTCAATGATGGCAAACGAAACAAAAAACAGAAAATAAGAGAGGACTTCGACCCCCGCTGCTTGCTGTTCGCCCGCACTCGAAAAAAAAAAAGAGAAGTTCAACCAAAAGCTTGACTCATCTTCTAGCAGACACTTGCTTGTAGAACAGGAACAAACACTGTTCAGCTCCGAAGCGAAAAGCTGAAGATGCAACGCACCTGCTGCTCATTATATACCCGCGCTGCGAGGCGAGCAGCTGATGCATATGATTGCATGCCAATGTGCATTGGCTCGTTTTAGTTACACTCGAAGTAGATTGGCCTCTCCAGCGAGATTTCTATTCGTCGGTCTGTCCAACGTACGTCGAACGTGACCGACTGAATGGGAAATAGAGCTACAAGTTCCATAAAGCAAATCAGAAGTCAATGTATTAATCTGGAATAAAGCAATAGAAGAATGGCAAGTTCTCGTTCAGTCATAGTTTTAGTTTTATCCTCAAAGACTTTTAGTTTGCTTCTCTTGTTTTCCTGTTTCCTGTGTTCCGCTTCTTTTTAGTTGTCATGGTTACTCATTATATGATTAATTAGATCTCATCTGATCTGTATTATGTTCATCAGCCTGTGTATTTAGGCCCTTCAGTTTCTTCTGTTTATTGTCTGGTATTGTTCGTGTGTTACACACTGTTGGCCAAGGCAGAAGACGGAGGTGTCATGGCTGCTTGGGAGCTCGATGGATGACTTGCGTAATGTGAAGGACAAAGAATCTGAGACAATTTGCTGATGCCGTTGGTCATTGTAGAGCAATGCTGTTATTCCCATAAGGCTTCAGTATTTTCGAAGAAAGGCATTTCCCCATATTGTCAGCTATTGCTGCAATGTTGAGTAAACCAAAATCTAAAGGGAACTAAGATCTAAATTTAGATCTAAATAAAAGTCAAAATTTTTGTTACTTTATGATAAAAAATTTTAGTACTTTTTTGGGTTGCTAGTTGAAGTTCAATGTGCAATATGGATATAAGCCTATTGTGCACTGAATCACATTTATGGAAACTATTGTATAAGAAATTAAAATAAGGAGGCACGGAGATCAAGTGGCCTGCAGTGGACATTTTTCCCCATGGTTGACTGATGGGACATGATGGTTCATCAATAGGCCTTGGCTGACTGTGGTTGCCATGCGAGACCAACCATCTTTTAAGGGAAAATCATCTTCTGAGCTGTCATAAAGCTGAGAGGTCCAGAGCAAGATGGAATGATATTGATAGGCATCCATCACATCCAAACGCTCATGGTAGATCAATGCTGGGATACTGTTACCCAGCAACAGAGCACTTAGTGTTGGAGATCAGGGCCCGTATTTATCAAGCCTCTGAGAATTGCTCACAAGAACACTGCTAAGAATTGACTTAAGAGTAAATACAATCTTGGCTCAAAACTGCGCTTTAAAGTTAGTTATCAAGCATCTCAGTTGTAATTTAAGTGAAGTGTAGGACTAAATCTTAAGTGTCATGCTTAGAGATAATTCACGACACTTTGCTGTGCCACAAACAGGATTTTGGATGACGACATAGGCATGGACCAATCACTCAATAGATTTCCTTATTTAAGAATATTCTCAGATAAATTCACACTGAATGGTGAAATTCCTAAGAGGAGTTTACAATCAACACACATTTGACAATAAAGAATTTTCAAGAGAATACATTATGATATACACATTGGAAATGAAAGATAAACACGTTTTTCCACCATATTTTAATGGCAAATTTTAAACCGGTGGGCTGTTAACTGACCTGCCTTTATATAGCCTAGATTTTATGATATATAATAAAGTCACCATGGATTCCAAAAGAAAACCGAACTGGCGCAAGGAAGAATCGCTACTGCTTGCTGAATGGGGCCGTTCACGTATCGCGCCTAAAAACGCGTGGAAAGCGCAGCCGCGTCACTTTCTCCTCCTTTCCACAAGTGTGGCGTCTGTCACTGCTGTGCAACCATGAACTGCACTCTACACGATGACAAGTAAGTATCAAGCAAAGGATTAATTGATTTCAAGCCCTTGCATTAGCTTTACTGATAAATATATTTATGGAGATGAGAAATAAAAACCTGCCCTGTACAGCTATGATCAGCTGTTCGGCTGAGCTTTCGATGTTTTGTTACGAAAAGGCCGAAGCTGATCAGTTGGTTCTTGTCACATGACCTGCGGTGCGTTTGCGGCATTCTGAAAAGTTGAGATGTTTTCATCTCGCCGTGGCATAGGCGCGCCTGGAAAACACGAGTGCGCCACACCGCATGCGGCGCCGCTTCTATTATGAGCGTGCTTGCCACATGCCTACATTTAAAATAACGAATTTGCTTGCGCAAAATCGATATGTGAACGGCCCCTTTAGTCTAACAATTCAGCCCAACATTAATCAGCGCTGACAAAGATGATGTCTGCTCTGTCCAAACGATACCATTTGATTAACTGCTCATTGTCAAACATTTCAAAAACATTTCTTACTCCCCTGAAAGATTTGCGCTTGTCTCTGTCTCCTCAATGCCATCACAAGCCCCTACTGGCAACTCCTAACCACTTGAGAGACCTCTCGAGCTGTCTTAAATAACTGGGAGAGTAAAAGTTATTCTTAGCTTTAAGAATTTGATAACTTGCTTTTTGCTTAAGTTTGAATGTAGGAGTAAATTCATGAATTCTCAGCATTTAAGACTAAAATGGCACTTTGAGAAGCTTGATAAATTAGATCAATGCAGGAATCTGTTACCCAGCAACAGAGCACCTATGTTGGAGATCAGGGCCCGTATTTATCAGCCTCTGAGAATTGCTCACAAGAACACTGCTAAGAATTGACTAAGAGTAAATAAAATCTTGGCTCAAACTGCGCTTAAAAGTTAGTTATCAAGCATCTCAGTCGTAATTTAAGTGAGGTGTAGGACTAAATCTTAAGTGTCAGTCTTAGAGTTAATTCACAACACTTTGCTGTGCCGGTGTTATGAAATATTCGGTGTCTGAGATTTTCGGTGACAGTGGGCGGAGCTTACATGAATATCACGAGCTTCCTGTTGTGAGTTAAAGCGCCACTGAAAATGTTAGTGAACTGTCCTTGATCGTGATTGTGTTTCCGCGTCGAATGAATTTATGATTCTTTTTTATTAATACTGTTTATGTATGCTCAATAGATTGGAGGTTACATTGTGTCGTGAGATACTTTAGTAGTGATTACAGCCACTGTGGTCTATCGTTAGGAAATGAGCCAACATCGAGTTTTTTGTTTAGTAGCTACAACTGTTTTGATTTGATTTTAGTTCGTTTGAAGAAGATACTTGTATAAAGTGTATATGTGGTTGCATAATAAAAGTTTCAGTGTGATTGTGTCATTCCCTATTGCTTTCTCAGATAGCCTGCATAACTTAACCCGACATTATTATTTTTAAAACACATTAAGAGTTAGATTTATGTTCCGTTTATGTTTTTGACATGCATTAATTAATGTAAACATTCTTTATCCTTTTCTGCAAAACACACAATGCTCTATATGAATAGAAACATGATGGATAATCATTAAACTATATTTAAAGTACATTAACATTTTCTTGCATGTGTGCATTTTTGAAATATATTAATTCAAGTCTACCCAGATTAGAAGTGCTTCTGCAAACTAGGAAAGTTCACTGCTGCCTTCACCACAGGAGTTACAATTAATATTATTATGCTACCATACATTTTGGCAAACTTTCAAAACTAGCTATATACTTAAAAGACTCAAGGTAATACAGAAACAACAAAAATAGGCTACTTAAAACGCTATTGGCTCGTTTAGCGAATCCTAAGGACACCTCTGGCGAATCATTGGCTGTGTCATATCAAACATAGCTAACACATGACATGACATGACATAACACAAAATAGCTTATATATAAAATCTTGTGCATCAATAACAGTTAGAATATAAGCTTGACTTCGTTTAACGCGTGAAACATATGCTAATTACCTTTAATGTAAGCCGAAGAGCGTGCACTAACATTTTCAGTGGCGCTTTAACTCAAAACAGGAAACTCGTGAATATTTATGTAAACTCCGCCCAGTGTCACCGAAAATCTCAGACACCGAATATTTCATAACACCACAAATGGGATTTTGGATGACGACATAGGCATGGACCAATCACTGAATAGATTTCCTTACTTAAAAATATTCTCAGATATATTCACATTGAATGGTAAAATTCATAAGAGGAGTTTACAATCAACACACATTTGACAATAAAGAATTTTCAAGAGAATACATTATGATATACACATTGGAAATGAAAGATAAACACGTTTTCCACCATGTTTTAATGGCAAATTTTAAACCGGTGGGCTGTTAACTGACCTGCCTATATATAGCCTAGATTTTAGATATATAATAAAGTCACATGGATTCCAAAAGAAAACCGAACTGGCGCGAGGAAGAAGCGCTACTGCTTGCTGAATGTCTCTGTCTCCTCAGTGCCATCACAAGCCCCTACTGGCAACTCCTACCACTTGAGAGACCTCTCGAGCTGTCTTAAATAACGGGGAGAGTAAGAGTGATTCTTTGCTTTAAGAAATTTGATAACTTGCTTTTTTGCTTAAGTTTGAATGTAGGAGTAAATTTCATGAATTCTCAGCACTTAAGACTAAAATGGCACTTTAGAAGCTTGATAAATACACGCGTGGTGGAATACACCGCTCTGTTCCAAACCCTCTTGAGCCGCCTGTCAAGACAGCAAGGCACATTATACTTATGCAGTATCATGCAAAAGCATATGTTTCATTCAGTTACCCATGTTTTTTTTTTTTTTTCAAAAAAGCCAAATTATTTGCCAAAAGTATAAACCATTTCTTGAGGTGTAAATGTAAAAAAAAAAAAAAAAAAAAAAGATTTTCCTTTCACCTGGAAGACACCTTTAAATTACTGTAAAATAAAATGAGAACTGTAGAATTTTGAAATTTAACCTGTTAGCATTCCACTGTACCGTCTGTGGTACACATACCTTTCAAAAGAGACCAAAACCATGAATAAACTCCAAATGTCATGATCATGATATCTGTTCACCATGGCACTACATTTCCCATGATCCTCTCTGTTTACCACCTGCACACACTCCCCAATCAACACACCTGTCAGCTATCACACTCATCAGTACCTCTCAGTACACACATGTATTGTCTGGTCTTGTCTATGCCTAGGACCAGGGCCAGCCCAAGCCTTTGTGGGGCTCTAAGCAGAATTTTATATGGGGGCCCCTCGGTTAAAGTGATTTAAGATAAAATCTTTAAATAAAAAAAATAAATGTAAATGTACGAAACGCACAATATTAAATTAAATACTTAAATAATGACATAAAATGAACAGATCAGGTTGACCTGTAACAAGATAACAATAATACATTTATTAACATTAAAGGAATAGTTTGCCCAAAAATGAAAATTCTATCATTTACCCAATCTCAACCTGAAGTTTCTTTCTTCTGTTGAACATAAAAGTTATTTTGAAGAAAGTGGGTAACTAAACAGTTGCTGGTCACCAATGACTTCCATAGTAATTTTTCTATGGGGACCAGCAACTGTTTAGTTACCCACATTCTTCAAAATGTTCAGCAGAAGAAATAAATTAATACAGGTATGGAACAACATGAGAAAGAGTGAATAATGACAGAATTTTTCGTTTTTGGGTGAACTATCCCTTTAAGGACAAGCGGCAGCATGTTTGCTATTAGGCTGCTGTCACTTTAAAGGGTTAGTTCACCCAAAAATGAAAATTCTATAATTTATTACTTACCCTCATGCCGTTTCACACCCTTCAGCCGTTGGCATTGAAACGCGATCCGAATCATGATTCTACACACTGATTCACTTGTGCTCCGATGCTTCAGAAGCATTGTTTTGAAATCGGCCATCACTAATAAGTCGTTATTTTTTATTTGTTAGTTGTTGGAGCTGTTGATGAACTCATGACACATCATTGCTTTAACTGTAAATGAGGAGACATATCTCAATAGAAAAAGATTCACACCATCAATACTAATGTGATAATTTTGCACAATGCAAAGCTATTGCATTTAAATAAATTTAAATATTAAAACGTTTGTGTTTTTTTATTTATTTTTTATTTTTTTTATTATTATTGTCGTTATTGTTTTTTGTATAATAATATTAAATGATTGGTGTTGTGCTGCTGTGACTTCACCCTTCCAGGCTCGCTATTGGCTGATTCAGAGGTTGAGGGCAGCCATTTTGAGTTGACATCATTGTAGTCCTTAGTTCACAACACTTAAGTCAGCACTTAAGAATCTGTCTTACACTTTACTAAAAGTTGCTTTAGCTTCTTTATAAAAGTCTCCTACTCTTATAAAAGTCTACTCTTTACTAAGAATTTTTTGACACTTAAGTCAAAACTTAAGACTATTCTTAAGAGCATTTCTGAGAAGTTTTATGCATACAGGCCCTGGTCCAGAATATGAATAATCAAATGTAAAATAACACTGCATAGTCTTCACTGTATAAATTGAATATAATTAATTGGGTTAAAGCTGCAAAAGTGATTTTCTCTTTGTATTTTCTTGTTGGTTAACATTCATGACACAGAAAGCAGCAAGCCTGCTGTGACATTAAGTCCGAATGCGCAGATCCGATCCTAATGATACACATCTGTTTTCTTTGTTTGGTTTACCTAAGCCATAAGCAACTGTGTTTACAAGGACATTTTGACATAATTCTGTGTGTACAGTATATGTCCATTAGGGCTGGACGATTAATCGAAAAGTAATCAAAACCGAAATTCAGAACCTCTAACCGACATAATTTTCCCATGTCGGTTATTTCGTTTTTTTTAATCCTGTTAATACTTTCCCCTTAAAAACATACTACCGCGTGTGTAGCCACATGACTCTACCCCAGCGGTGAGCTTTGCATCTTCACTAAACTTTGTCAGTTGTATTTGTTTTAAGGTTTGCCAGTTTGGACATTCGAGTGATTTTAGACAACTGAATGTATATTATTTCGAGCTACCGTGCTCGCACAGCTGCATTGTGGCATGAACACTTATACAAACAGTAGCTGCGCAAAACGTGAAGACTGCGCGCACAGAGAGGAACATAGAAACTAGTTGTCAGCGCTGTCCTGTGATTTATCACTAAAGTTGCTTTGAAACTCAACTTATTATAGCATATATTTTTCTACTTTTGAAGGAACTATTTACAACCCACAGCTTCACAATTAATAGAGAGACGGTATTATTACTTATTCACGCACGCAATCACTCATACTGGTACTGTACTAATTGATCTTAATCTGATTTACAACGAGCAGAAATCTGTAAGAAATGTTACGAACCATAGATAAAATAACTGCTGATAGTGAGCTGTTATGTCAGATCACTCTTTCAATAGGACAAAATATCCCACCTTTAATAGTCAATCATATTTACAGTATAAACCTTGTTAGTGAACTATGAGGGGAAAAAAAAAGAAAAAAAAAAAGAAAAACAAACAAAATAATCATTCGAGGTAAAATATTCAATTAATCAACGTTTTGATTTTAGGCCATAATCGTCCAGCCCTAATGTCCGTTCAAGCACAAATAGATGCGGAAGTGAATGCAATTTGGTGTTCACGTGCGTCTGTGCGGCTCTGTGTGACAGGACCTAAACATATGCAACTTTGGTTAAAATTTGCAATTCCTGCAATGTGACAGTCGTGGATGCACACATTGCAATATCGATGCTAAAACCATACATTGTGCAGTCCTAATGTCATGCGAATGTACGTCGAGTTGTACAGTATTATTAGGACGGAGGCGCTAGAACTGCAACTGATTATGATGTGTAAAAATCAAGCTGTCATTTTATATGCTCTTGGGGGCCCCTGGTGGCCATGGGGGCCCTAAGCAGCCACTTAGTTCGCTTATGCCTTGGGCTGGCTCTGCCTAGGACTATTGTCTTGGCGTGGTCTAGGGCTAAGACGTCCTGCATTCATTTGTATTATTTACCTGACTACTTACCTGCAAGAGATATACCTTCCTCAATTCAAGCTACAATCCTCTTTTGTCTTCCGTCATCCTCATAACTTCTTCAGTCAGTCTGCACCAGTTGGCACCTGCAAATAAGAGACTGTGTTGCTCAAAGCTAAGTATTTGTTTTAAATTCATGAACTCACTGATTTGCCTGCTTGCATTGCTTGTTTCCTGCTCAATCCTGACAATAAATACTTGAGTATTTGAAGTTACCTGTTTTGACCTCTTCTGTGTGCTGACACCAAATGGTTCAAGAAGCATGCTATTTACTTTGGGATATGCCTTTTTTATGTGTTTTAGGCAAATTTTACAGGAATGCTAAGGGTTTAATGTTACTGATCAAAATGTGCATTTACAATATCCAACTTTATATAAATAGCTTTATATAACTTTATTTTGCAATGACAAAAAATCAAGCAGTTTAGATTTGCTATATAGTATACTGTATATTACTTTATGTGAGTGTACTGAATTTATGTGGATGAAGTTGGATATAATATATATCCAACTTCATCTACAGAGCGATGCAATTAACATCTTGGATACGTATATATAATCTTGGTTCCCTGCAGAAGAAATGAGACGCTGCATCGAAACGCTGTGTGAATGCCTCTGCGTGATTGCGTTGTGAAGCTCATATGGAATCAGTCCAATGGCGTGATGAAAGGCGTGAAAAGCAAGTCACAGTCTTTTGACTAATGGATCTTGCAGACTAGAGTTTTTGCTTCAAAATTGTATGAAAATCATTCTGCCTACTCATTCACATAAAACAATATATTGATCTAAATTTTGTAAGACACTTTTTGTTTAGAAAGACAATATGTGTGGAGACATAAATAATCCTGAATAATGCTATGATTCACACCTGAGGAGACAATGACCCACATAATGAGCTGCATAATGAGCCTTTCAGTCAGGTATGTGAGAGGGAACTACAAGAAAGTATGTGAGGACAAAGTAGTTTATTTTGTAGTTTATTTAAAATATAGTTAATATAAATGAGAGTCAAAGGCACATTTTGAGTACACAGTTATACCTAGGAGAAAATCCTGTTCAATGATATAAGTGAACATCACATACCTGGTATTTCAAGGTGTTTGGTGTTTCTATGCATTGGAGAGAAAAAAAACTGCTTCCAGTCAGTGATCTCACCATCATATTCATGCAGAATTTGTCCAATGTGGGCCAATATCTGGTCACTAAGATTCTCAAATCTGCAAGATAAAACAAACAAACAAACAAACAAACAAAAAATCTGTGAGCATGCTGATAACAGATCATAGCAACTAGTGATGTTAATATAATGTCCACTCTTAACAGAAAACATGATTTTTTTGGTAACACTTTACAATAAGGTACATTAGTTACTAATGTAACTAACCATGAGCAATACATTTCTTACTGTATTTACTAATCTTCGTTAATGAAAATACAGTTGTTCATTGTTTGTTCATGTTAGTTCACAGTGCATTAACTAATAGGGGTGTGCAGCAGAGCCACTATCTGTATCTCTATTTGTAACAATGTCAAAATTATTTGTATATGTATCTGTATTCGGATAAAACTGGAAGTGGGCTTTACCCGGAAGTTAATACAATTACTTGAGAAAACCAATGTATATATATATATATATATATATATAATATATATATATATATATATATATTTAGACAAAGTTTTTTAGAACAAAGTTTTAATTCCTTGGAGACGCGTCATGCAGCTGACAGACATGTGGTATCGCGTTTATATCGTTTTTTTTTTTTTTTTTTTTTAAATATTCACAAAACTTGTTAACTATATCATGAATTGTATGATATATTCCGATTGTAAAATATGTGGAAGTGATGTGTTTGTTGCGCGATGAGTTTGCACGGCAGTTAGACCTGTCGGATATAACTTCCCCGAAATACATAAAAGTATGTGGCCGGTGAACTGGGAGAAGAATAGAGTGTGAAGAATAGAACAATGTATATCTGATATGAATAAAACACTTCGTCAAATTATAATTGAAAGGGTTATTGTTGCAGCTTCCGTAGGCATCAATGTAATTTGAATTTAACAAACTATAAATGTCTTTTTTATGCAGTAGCCTACTTAATTCAAATGTGTATTTAAATGTCTGAAACATAAAAATAAAGCGCGATGAGGTTAAAACACAGAATTTGTGATAACGTTACATGACAAGCACAGAGTCTGTCTCTGGATCAGCGCTAAAGCACATTTGAATTAGCAGTGAGTTTCTTGCATTTTATTCTTGCCATAATCCTATCGAACACTGGGTGTATTACAGCTTCAGAATTATATTCGTATTGACTGTCAACAGTGATAAGGTATAGCTAAGAGTGCTCCAGACCAACCTTACGAAAGTATGACTTACAGAAGGTACACTTAAGAACGTTCCGGGAAACACGTATTAACGTTAAGGTACAGCTTAAGGTATAATTTAAGAACGACGTAGAGTTAAGAAGATTTCGGGAATCCCAGCCCAGGTTTGTTTCTCAGGGACGCGCAGATTTGCGATCATGACGTGCCAATTACATTCATTTGTATATCATATCGTGCAAGGTTTACATCAATTAAATATAAAAATTGAACAGTAGAACATGTGTATGATGTAGTATTTTAGTGGATATTACTCCTGTCAAGCTCTGATTTCGGAGAGACTCAACAGCAACGCGGTTGTTTGATTTGCGCTCATTTCATTCATAAAGTTCACATGCACTGGCTTCACACACATATTGCCTAGTAATTTTGGAAGTTTATGTATCGCGCTATGTTCCCTTGGCTCACCTTTTATCCAGCAAACACGAGGAGTGACTGTTTCAGTCTCAGCTGAATCAGGAAAATTATTCGTTATCCGTTATTCGTTTCGAAGCCATTATCCGTGCCTTTCTGAATAAAGTATTCGACTTTGGGCACACCCCTATTAACTAATGTTAACAAGATTTTAATAATGTATTAGTAAATGTTGAAATTAACATTAACAAAGATTAATAAATGCTGTATAAGTGCAGTTCATTATTAGCTCATGTTAACTAATGTAGTTAACTAATGAACCTTATTGTAAAGTGTAACCATTTTGTCATGCATGCACATATTACTGCAAGTTTCATGCTTATCAAGCCTACATTTATTTGTTCAAAAATACAGGAAAATAAACAAACAAACAAATAAACAAAAAATCTTATCACAATTTAAAATAATGATTTTCTATTTAATATACTTTAAAATATAATTTTATTAATCAAATTTTGCGTGGAAATGAGCGTACGCACAGTTTTCTGGCATACGATCGTTTGATAAATGAGGGCCAATGTATTTAGAGTTACCGTTGCAGAGATAGGGTGGCACTGCCCCCTAATACCCTACCTTTAAGGCTGGTGATGAAAGTTATTGTATGCAATAATAAAAAGAAAGTATTTTAAATACAAAACACAGTGAGTGTCTCTCTCTCTCTCTCTCTCTCTCTCTCTCTCTCTCTCTCTCTCTCTCTCTCTCTCTCTCTCTCTCTCTCTCTCTCTCTCTCTCTCTCTCTCTCTCTCTCTCTCTCTCTCTCATGGGCGTTTAAAGGGATAAAGATGAAGGTAGATGAATAAAGTTCCACAAGGCAAAGTTTAATGAATTCACAACAGGCAGGCAGTGAAAACACATAGTATAACAGTGACCGGACAGGGAGTGCAGGTGAAGGAACAACTTAAGTAGTGAACACAACAAGGATAATTACTTAGACACAGCTGGCGCACATGAACCAATAATGACGGTAACCAAGGAGACAGATGAGTGGCGGGAAACTGAACAAAGAAGCATGTGACAAATGAAAACAAACTGAAAGTCCATGAAACAAAATTAAACAGAGTGACACTCAAAGTATTTAATTACAAATTACATTTGTTTGTTTGCTTGTTTTTGTTATGGAAAATACTAATTACAAAATACTCAAAAGTAATTAAATACATATTTTAAATATTTAATTAAAATACTGCTCATCTCTGCCTCCCTCCCTACTCCCTTCCCCACGTATCTTTATGCTACAGGACTGACTGAGGACTGAGAGTAAATTAAATAGATAAAGCGGTAAAAGACAATGCACATCAGAGGAGATTAGGCGTACAGAAACCACACAAACAGCTTCGTGAAGTATTGTGTATCTCAGAAGTTCCCTTAGATAAGCTCACCAGGAAGCACACATTGTGTCTATGTCGTACCACATCATTAGTTTCATTGCCACACAATGCACAGTGCTAAATGACAGTGATGATGAGTTTGGGCTAGTAGCCTTAGGTGGTGTTAAAGTGGCTGAGGCTGTCTGAGAGAATTGAGTTTTCTCATGGTAATGGCCTGAGGCTTACAGCAGAACACAGTTACATCAGTTTCACACTAGAAAAGTCCATTGTCTCTGCATAGAGATTGACTCTGGGAGGTGATCCTGGCACCATCACAACAACGACTGCCAGTGTCTGTCTGTCTGTCTTCCTGCCTGCCTGCCTGCCTATCTGTCTGTCTGTCTGTCTATCTATCTATCTATCTATCTATCGTTGCATGCAAAAGTTTAGGCATCCCTCTGAGGCTGCATAAAAATTTGCTCTGTTTTTATAAGAAAAGATTGTAGTGATACACCATTCACTTTTTAAAAAAAATGGATAATGTGATGATTTTCAGACAGAAAATCTTATTGAATGTAAAAAAAAAAAAAAAAAATTGTTGATTTGAATACCTGTTGTCACTTAATGCTGATTGATTGAGAGTCGCTAACTAGATGCGACGCGATGCCGCAACATGCGGCAGGTATCTTTTCCATGTTAATCTGAGTTTTTGTTCTAACCAGCCGTGACGGCGACAAGCGACAATTCTATTTTAGAAACGGTTTCTATTTCTCCGCTACGTCGCAGCTGGAACAGCAACACAAAGAATGGCAATGATAATATCAGGTACTGTTTATGAGCTTTATTTTATGTTAAAAGCGTCTAGTGTGAGTTTGAATATCATTCTGTGTTCCCAGCTTTTTAGCTGTAATGAAAACAACACTGGCTAATTCACCTCAGATCTTGAAAATAAATAAATGGGCGCAAGAACGTTAACACTGTCAACTCAGTGCGAACAAACAAGTGTATTCTATGATAAAGATTGGTTCAGTCACTCCGTATGTACTTTAAATAATGTTTAAATGGTGTAATATTTATGAATTTTTATTATGTACTTTCCCATTTCAAATAATTTTCCCATTGAAAATTATTTGAAAGGCAAAGGTGAAGAATAGTTAGAATGGTCACAGACAGACCACAGACCACCTCTAAAGAGCTCCAGAAACATCTGATGGTGTCATATTTCCACAGTCCAGCGCACTTTGCACAAGAAAGGGTGAAGGGTGAAGGCCTTTTCTGCATATTTCCAACAAGCAGAGTCATTTGAGTTATGCAAAGACTCATCTGGACAAGCCAGAATTATTTTGGAATAATGTGCTATGGACAGAGGAAACTAAATTCAAATTATTTGGTCACAACCAGAAGTGGTTTGCATGGCGCAGCATTCCAGGAGAAGAACCTGCTCCCTACTGTAAAGTTTTCTGGAGGATCCATCATGCTATAGCGCTGTGGCAAGCACAGGTACTGAAAACCTTGGCAAAGTTGAGAACAATTCTTAAGAACAATGTTCAAGAATCAGTCAAAAGGTTGAAGTTATGCCAGGTTTGGTTGTTTCACCAGGACAGTGATCCAAAGCATTGGTCCAAATGCTTTGGATATATTTTAAATTATATACAGTACCGGTCAAAAGATTGGACACATTACTATTTTTAATGTTTTTGAAAGAAGTCTCATGCTCATTAAGCCTGCAATTATTTGATCAAAAATACAGAAAAACAGCGATATTGAAATTTAGCTTACAATTTAAAATAATGTTTTTCTATTTTAATATACTTTAAAATATAATTTTAATCTATTACTATATGTCTAAATAATAATATGTATAAATGTACGTATAAATAGTTTGTTAATCACTTCCTAAATGATCTTATGAACAACTGACAACTCCTAAATAACTGGTTTGTAAATAATGTAATACATATTTATAAATGATAAATTGATCATTAATAAAGTATGAAAACAATTATTAAACACATTATAGATATGCTTATAAATCAAGAACAAAGCATTATAGCTGTATTTATAAACTGCTAATGTCTATTAATGCTTTATAACTGATGAATTGACTATTTACTAATGCTTAACTAATGCTTCATAGCGTGCAGTTATTATAAAGTGTTACCAAAAGATCTTCATTTGTGGTCCGAAGATGAACAAAAGTCTTATGAGTTTGGAACAACATGAAGGTGAGTAATTAATGACAGAACTTTCATTTTGGGGTGAACTAACCCTTTAAGTTAGCAATGAACAAAAACTCATTTTGATCAGTGAATGGATTCTGAGTTCTGCTTGCTGGCAAATATCCCCTCATTATAACAAACAATTATGTAAAAAAGAGATTCATTGTGCAGTCAGTTACATGTATTGTTACAGAACTTCTTGAGATCGCAATGAACTAAGATGAGTGAGATTTTTAGTGATGAGACCAGGAAGACCAGAGAGGGTGCCGCTCTTGTTTGGTGTTTGGAATTATTTGCTCTTCTTTTGTGTCTTTTATGTATTTTTGTTACCTGGAGCATCTTCTTTTTTAAACATATCGTGGCACTCATTGACAGAATGGATTGGTTCTGGTTTTTGACGCTTTGGACAATTTTCTGGGCTGTTTGGAGTGCTCAGAAATCTTCACGCTACCCAATACAATATAGCCAGGAATTGCTGCTTCAGTTCCGTGGAAATCACCCAAGGACTGCAGCAAATTGTAGTACAGATTGTCAAGGTAATACAAGGTATGAAAATTTTAATTTTAATATAAAGGTGAGGAAGAGGGGGAAACGTGGTGGAATTTGACTCAAGTTAAAGAAGCTTAGGTTCAAGCGTATTCCACTGCCCAGCATAATTCTTGCAAATGTGCAATCCTTATGAACTAAAATAAATGAACTGCAAGCAAATGTGCTCTGTTTACGGGAGTACAGAGAAGCTTGTATAATTATTGCACCTACAGAGACCTGGTTAAATGGGAAGGATTGCAACACTGAGTTGTCTTTGGATGTTTTTGGGGCACCTCTACGGCTGGACCGTGACCCTTCAGTCACTGGAAAGTCTCAAGGAGGCAGTGATTGTGTGCGAGAAAATGTGCACCGCAGATATAGAACTATTGACTGTATCTATCTGGCCTTTTCTATTTCCCAAGAGAATTTCAGTTTGTTTCAATTTCATAAGTTTTTATTTCAGTGGTATACATTCATCCGAAGTCTGATGTTCAGAAGGCAATGGATATTATCAGCCAAGTGGTGCATCAGTATCAGTTGAGTTCACCGGATGCCCCCCATTTTATTATGGGTGATTTTAACTAGTGCTCTTTGGAGGGAGTTTTAAATTCCCAGCAATATATAGACTGTCCTATGGGCCAATAACAGATGCATATAGATCCTTTCCCAGATCTCCTATTGGTTGTGCTGATCATAATGCAGTCTCTTTGCAATCATGCTATAAACCAGTGTTGCAGAGAGCAAGGCCAGTCATTTGGCCATTTCAAAGATGGACTGATGAGAACATTTTACAGCTACAAGGCTTTTTTGATTGTACCGAATGGGACATGTTTAAAACTTGTTTTGTAGATAATGATGAGTTAGCTGATGTAGTGAGCTCTTATATTCACTTTTGTGAAGAGTCGTTAATACCTGGGAAAAATGTAAAAATCTATGCAAATAATAAACCCTGGGTGACAAAATCATTGAAATATGTTTTAAATAAGAAGAAACAAGTTTTTTTTTTGTTTTGTTTTTTTTTAATCAAGGCACATATTTGTAAAAGTGTCAGGTAAATAAACAAGTAAAACGAGAAATTAGGAGGGCAAAAATGAAATATAAGGCAGTAGTGGAGGAGAAGTTTATTAAGGGAAATATTCAGGAATTAAAGCAATGGCTGGTGTAAATAATAAGGACCAACAGAAATTAATTGGCTAAGTCTATGACAGAAAATAGTGATACACTGTAAAAAAAATCCCATTGTTTCTACGGAAAAATACCGGCAGCTGTGGTTACCAGAACAATATTGTAAAAATGACATCAAACCGTAAACATACTTACGGAGTTACACGTGAATTTTACATTTTAAATATGTATATTTAACATTGGATTTCAGTACACTGTAAAAAAAATCCCAGTAAAATTTACGGTAAATAACATATTTCATTAACTGATATAATGTTAATACCAATGAAGTACTAATAGTGTAATTACCATACCTAAATGTTTTTGTACTAATATCTTTAGAATACACTGACATTCACCAAACACAGGGTGATAAGAGAGTCATGAGATGATAAATCAAAGTTCATCACAAGCAGATTTCCACAAGATGAGGAAGGACAACACTAACATATGAAGGTGCACACACAGTGTCATTCACACACACACTAAACACCATCATGGTAACATGCATGAATTTTAAAAATGCAAAAACATTAATTTAACAACATTAGATGTAACATAAAACCCTAATGTACATAACTGATTAGAAAAAATGAGAAAAACTAAGAAGAAACAGAGTTTATTTCAACAAAAATATATCAAATGTGAAGTGTCACGCAGGGAATGTGGGAATGTCAATTTACGTTTTTTCACTGTAAATTTTACAATGAATTGTTATTTTTCACTTTCAAAAACTGTGAATTTAACGGTATTTTACCGTAAAATTACATTAAATGTACCGTTAGATCTATTACAGTTATTCACCGTATATAGTACGGAAACTTTCTGTAAACAATTAACAGTTTTTCACCGCAGCATTTTTACAGTCTTTTACTGTTAAAATCACGGTAATTTTTTACAGTGTATGGCAGATGAATTTAATAACTTTTTAGGTGATTTGATACACATTTTTAATGATAGGTGTATGAATTTTCACAGTAATATTTTCAGATTGATAAAGCCTCAGTTTTGAGGGTTTTGCAAACCACCCAACACAATAAAAGTCCTGGGCCTGACAAAGTGAGTGGGAGAGTTTTGAGGAGTTGTGCCTATCAGCTCTGTGACATCAGTCATTCATTTTTTCAGAAATCCATCATTGTACCCATTCCTAAAAAGACCAATGAACTATTTTAGACCAATTGCTTTAACATCATTATTAATGAAGTGTTTCGAGAGAATTATTAAACCTCGGATAATAGAGTATATATATTCTAGTCAGTTAATTGATCTGCTACAATTTGCTTATAGGAGGCATAGGAGTGTGGAAGATGCCACCCTGACTGTTAAATTTCATGTATAAACTGTGGATACTGGTGAGACTCATGCTCATTTGTTATTTATAGATTTTTCATCAGCGTTTAATACCATTCAACCACTTCCTTTAGCTGAACATTTGGTGTCTGAATTTGATATTCCTAAGGGCTTGGTGGCCTGGATTTTAGATTTTCTGATCAAAAGATCTCAAATAGTACGAGCAAATGGAGAACATTCGTGGGAGCTTTACTCTTCAGTGGGCTGTATTCTTTCACCTTTATCATTTATTTTATACACTGATAGGAGCAAAAGTCAATATCCAGGCAGGCACATTAATAAATATGCCGATAATACGGTGGTACTAAGCCTGTTAAAACATGGCGAAACAGAGCATAAGTCTATTTTGAACGATTTTTTTTTTTGGATTTGATAGACTTTTATAATACCATTGATATTTTATCTAAAGTAGTTATTGCTGATAAAGAAGTCGAGAAGGTCAGCTCGTATATACATGTATCTGGGTACAGTAATAGATGAGAAGTTAAGTTGGTTGGAAAATGCAAATCTTACTGTATCAAAACTAAATTACAAAAACGGTTATATTTATTGAGAAAGCTTCAGTCCTTCTACATTGATAATGTTCTGAAGATCTTTTATTGAAACTGTTTTAACTTTTGCTATGATTTGTTGGTTTTATGGATTAAATGTTAAAAGTAGATCCCAGCTGCAGACCATTGTTAACTTGGGGTCAAAGATTACAAGCTCTGTACAGTTGGGGTTGTCTGCTCTGAGTGAGAAAAATGTTCTTAGGAAGTCTTTGTCTATCTTAGATGATTCATCTCATATTTTGTACTCAGAATTTTAACTGCTAACCTCAGGCAGACGATATAGAGTGCCCAAGTGGAGGACTGTCAGAACCTCTACATCTTTTGTTTCAAATGCAGTTTAGACTGTAAATACTGTACCTATTTGAAGCATAAAGATATGGTGTAGCTTTTAAATTTTTAACTATATCTTGAATACATGAAGAAATGGAGCATTGTTAAATGTTTCATAGCTGTGTATGTTGTGATGTTTTTTATATTAGTTTTGTCTTGATGTCTTATATTAATTGTGTGTTTGTGATGTTGAATGCTGCATAAATTCCCTGTGAAGGGACAAATAAAGATACTACTACTACTATATAAGGGAGTGCCCTTTGTGCACTTTCTGCTAAATCTTGCATCCGTAATCTGTTAAAATTAACAGTGGTTTGTAGGGGTGGGAATCTCTAGGCACCTCACAGTTCGATTCAATTACGATTCAGAGGGCTGTGATGTGATGATAAAACGATCATCGATGCATCTTTTTTTTTCTTTTTTCTGTACAGATTTTCTTTTTTCACTGTGTGACTACTTGGTACTTTTAAAGCAAAGTATTTGTAATGATCCATAATGAATTACTTCCAATATCTTTTATTAATTGAACAAATGGAAGTGATTTGGCAAATCAGCTGGAAAGTTACATTTGCCAGCAAATGTCCCAGCATTGCAAAGAACCAATAGGAAAAGAAATGTGTGTTAAATTAATACAGACTTCAGAATATTCCAAATCACTAACATAAAATAATAGAGTTCTAACCAACATCCTCCTGTTATGTGCAATAAGCAATATAACAATATTATATAATATTAATAATATATCAATAACACAACTTGTATGTAGTGTGGTTGTGTTTCCCTAAAGCAAGCATTTCAGTTTATTCATATGGAAGTTGAGCTTCACACTCATGCACTTCCATAGAAATTAATTGAAAATGCTCGCTCTGTTCCACTCGCTCCTTGCCAGTGGACACGCACTTTTATGTGCATGCCACTGTTACATGTGCTCTATTTTCATTATATGGACCCCATTTCCCACAATTCTCCACCTAGGAACCAATCATGCACTCACACCTGTTTCCCATCAGTGACCCTTTATAAGCTGCACTCACACACAGGGCTGAGTATTGATTTTGCCTTGTATTCTACCTTGTGTTCCTTGTCCTTGCCTAGCCTTGCCTGTGTTTTGACTCTGGACCGTTTTTCTTGTTTGATGAACGTTTGCTGCCTGTCTTGAACTTTGCCTGTGTTTGGTTTACTCTGTTGCCTAGCCTTCCTGTATCTGTTTCCGGGGCCCGTTCTTCGTACGTCGCTTATTTACATCCGAGATCAAATGACACATCCAAGATGATATCAGTCGTGCTAATCATGATCCGGCTAATTGGGTTCTTCGAACAACCTGTTGTGTATGATTAGTATCGCTGGATTGAGTTATCTGAGTAATTGCGCGTTCATGTGTTGGTTTAAAAGGGATATGTATCGATAGTAGAAACATTGATCAGCAATGCAGCGATTGGCTGGAGTGAAGACGGCAACGTAATGACATCATAGAATGAGAAAAGACACCTGACGAAAAACTTGACGAATTTCTAGACATTTATAGGAAACAGCCAAGCGAATAAATGACAGAAGAACGACATAAATGTTAGATAAATGAAATGGTGCACTATTTTTTTTTTTTTTACATGATTACCCAATTATTTAGGCTATTCATAATTTCTATTATTTGTACATTCAATTTTTTATTTCAATGTGTAATTAGCAACTAATTACCTTTGAAGCATATTTGACAGCATTAATTAAAGTTTCTTAGGGTCAAGATCAAGTTACTGCATCTCCTGCGCTCAAGCCATATGTCGCGGTTCAAATGCACAAATGCATGTACGGCATAGACATCTGTACATCATGTGTGTAAAACTCCAATAAAAATTATTACGTAATTATTCCCTCACGAATGAATCTCTCACAGAGTAAAACTGTCGGTGTCTATATTAGACACTACACGGCATTATAGTGTTTGCAAATTTATTTTTAAATCATTATATTGTCCCTGGTTTACTTAGGGTACTCTTGTGGGAAAGTAGCAGAGGCTGGGACAGACTTTAAACGTCACCTCCGCTTAAAAAGATGCAATCTAATCCTTTTACATGAAATAAGCCTGCTTCCGAGCAGGTTTGAGCTTACGGACCTGTTGCCATGACAGCAAGTCTAGGATGAGCTTTGAAGAACCAAACGATCCAAGATCATGCCAAATCGTCAACAATCAAATCCAGCTAACTGAGTTAGCGACGTACGAAGAACGGGCCCCCGGTGTTTGACCCTCTGCCTGTACGACTATGCCCATTCTGTTTATTAAAGCCTGCACGTGGATCTCCAACTCCGTTGTCCCGCTCCCATCCGTTACAGCCACAGACTGTCTGGGTGCTGCACTTCCGCACTTCAGAGTTCTGCCTTTTGCTTTCCGTCAACATTACTTTATCAGTTAACATTTATAAAATCGACTTTTGACATTTGTGAATTGATTTGGCATCGTCTGCATCGGGATGCATCTAAGAATCAAATTTTTCCCCCACCCCTAGTGGGATATGTAGGTTGTGCAGTGGCAAGTAACTTAAAACTATTTCAAGGAAATCTATTTAAATGTGTTTTTAAATGGGAATCGCATCTCTTTACCCTGGAGTTGGTTCACCCTCCGCCTATGATCAGAAAATTCACTGTAAAACCGAACAGTGAAAATAATGAAATTAAATTAAGTTTGTTTCACTCAAATAAAAATTAAAGTTCATTGTACTTAATAGAAAAAAGTTATATTTACTCAAAATTTTATTGTAATAAGCTGAATCTAATATGATTGACCTTCTGCCTCGATCACTTCGATCTTCAGGGAGCAAAGTTCTTATTGTACCTAGATTTCGGCTAGTTTCAGTGGACGGACAGCTTCATCGACATGACAGCCAGTAGCACAGTTCCTCAACAAACCGTCCATACCGGCATGATGAATACTCAACTGGATGGAACTGAAATAAATACTTTGATTGTTGCGATCCTATCAGACTTATGATAGCAACCTGAATCGTAACAAAGCACTGTTCGCCAGAGGAGAACTGGCCCCCCGACTAAGCCTGGTTTCTCCCAAGGTTTTTTTCTCCATTTTAACACCTATTTGCCACCTGATGTCACCTGATGGAGTTTGGGTTCCTTGCCGCTGTCACCTTTGGCTTGCTTAGGGACACTTGACATTTGACTTGACATTTGATATTCAACAGTGCTTTGATCTGCCTGCGTTGACACTATTCTTTAAGAGCTGCTGTGCAGCAAAAATTATGTACCAGTTATCAATGTAAAGCTGCTTTGACAAAATCTGCATTGTAAAAAGCGCTATATAAATAAAGGAGACTTGACTTGACGGCAGGTCATTTTCCGTCATTGCACCTAAACTATGGAACTCTATACCACTAGCACTAAGGACAATAACCTCACTTTTGTTCTGTGTATTTATGTTGCATCTACTATTCTTTGTTTGTCACTTATTGACACAATCTTTTTTTCTGTTGTTACTTATACTATGTTGTTTATCTCTGTTTTATGTATGTAATTGTGCCATGATATGCAACTGCATTCATTTCTATCCCTGGACTGGGTAAATGTCTACTGTCCACTTAACTGATTAATTGATTGTGATATGACTGTTTTTGTTCGTGTGAATTGACTGTCTATTATGTTACTGTTTTTGTAAAGCGTCCTTGAACTTAGGAAAGGCGGTATAAAAAATTAAACATATTATTATTAATAGTATTATCATTATTGTTTTGGTTCAGGAGGAGCTGTAAAAGGTGGCTGCTGTTTTGGTTGTGGAGCTCGATGACTGATGTCTGTCTACATAAACGCTGCATAGCATGAAAGGCACTCAAGACGTCTGCGTGAGCAGGGTGCACCGTGCACAGAAAAGCTGATTTTGTGCTCAGTCAAACTGCATTAAGGAAAAGTATCTAGTAAAATATACTATCAGATATTATTCATTAATGTCATTATAGGACAGAAGATTAGGGCAAATAGCTAGAACTTGTGAATTGACTTGCTAGCTAAAGAGTGATCTACACTGTCTAGTGATGCGCGGATCGCAGTTATATCCACAGGAGCTGCAGATAATCCGTGGGCGTCACACTGTCACAGTTTGTTTTTTGTTTATGACTTCATGTCTTATTTTGTAGTTTGATTCATGCTGCTTGTTTGTTCTGTGCTTCCCTTGCTCCTCATGTGCTCCCTTAGTCAATGTGTCATATGCTGATTGGTTTAATAGACTTGTTTGAGATGAACTACTTTAGCCTGCCACAGGCTGGCGAGATCTGCCAGTTGCAGGTGGGGGAGGAGTACAGAGGCGGCCGGCAGGCCGGACACTTCGTGCTTTCCGTAGTGTGCTGAACCAATGTCATTCATGGCAGACCACACGATTTTTGCATTGATTGTAGCCGAAGAAGTGAATGCGATTGAAATTCCCATGTTTTGAATATCTGATATTCAGTATCAAGATTGGTTAAATACAGGAACTTGTCTAAGAAAAAAACACACAACATGTCTCACATGTCATCACATAATTGGACTAATGAGAATAAAGTGTGTCGTCATCAAGGCTTTCGCAGCCGATTTTGAGCAACTGCAACTACCTAGGTGGCTGGTCTCATTTTGCTCTCGCGGTACTTTGATATCACATGTGATTGTAAGTTGGCTGCAGTGCAGATCAAAGTTAACAATTTTTCTAACCAGAATGCATTGCTTTTGTCAGGCTGCAGCCGATCTTTGTGGTGCCGCATGAAGTCGAACAAGCCTTGTTATGTCATGTGGTTATGAGTTCTGGTTGTTCATTGGTTGTCTTAGTCATTCCTCCTTGTCTAAGTATTTAAGCTCTCATGTCTGCCATGTTTGTTTGCCATGTATTGGATTTACGTAACCCTGCTGTTGGTGAGTTTCATGTTCTTGTTTCAAGCCAAGCCATGCCAAGTCAAGTCTTTGTTTGTTTGTTTTGTTTATTTTATTTTGTTCATGTTTTAGATTCTTCTCAATGAACTGCACTTGGGTTCTGCCAACTTGCCTCCAGTGGATCTTAAGTTACAGGGTCAAATAATAAAAAATATTATAAATTCTATATAAATATATTACTATAATTTTTAAATTTGGATTCCCTTGCGGGTGAAAACACAGTCGGTTGTGTCTTAAATTAATCTAACCGTTTGGGTGAAAACTGGATCTGTGTCAGTATATTCGGTCTGTGCGTTTGTTCTTAAAGCAGCCTAATTGTCATGATCACCAGTTGGAGTGCCCTAGTTAGCCACTAGAGGGCACTCCAACACGGACTATTGTCTCACCTCACTTGGACTTCAATTCCCATAACCCACTTCCCGGACTCATTACCCCGTCATTGCACTCAGCTGTTTTGTGTTTGATCATTAGTGTCTGTCTATTTATACCCTGTTTGTTTCTGCTTTTGTTATTAAACTGGGCCCTAGAATGTGCTGTTCACTACAGACAGTTTGACACAGAGTGCTTGCTGAAGAGCAAAAAGCTGACTCTGTTGTGTGCCGGCGTCCCTTTGTAGCTTCCGTGTATGCCATCACATGTTATGTCACGATGCAACACCAATCAGGATTGGAATAGTTTCATTCATGCTTCAGACGTGCTACACTGAGGGCGTTCCCCAAAGTGTCGTTACCGACGCAGTGTGAGTTCCCTCGAAAGGGAACACAACACTCCCTTAGTCATTGTCTGATGTCATCTGATGCTACAGACTATACTTACTTTGCTACTTACCTGCATTATCTTACCATATTCCCTGCTAGCTACTGTTGCCCAAGTTAATCACCAGTCATCCAAGTCATCTTGCAGTTATCAAGTCATCCCTCATCTCAGTGTGGTCAGTAATATCAGACTTAAGGCAGTCAAGACACTTTGAAAACGGATGCACGCAAGAAGACAAAGGACAGTTGCTTCACAAACAGTGCTTTCTTAAAAAAAAGAATTGCTTTTGCAAAACAGAATTGTGCAATTATGCCTGCGTAATAGATCATACTATGGTGTCATAAAGAAAGACAAACAACAGGCTGATAGATAGATGGATTTATGCATGAATTAATTTGATGGTAAAATTTATAGATAGATGCTGTAAAATAACAAAGGTGATTAAAAGGATGCATTTACTGGCCGCCTTCACTGCTTCATGACTGTTTGGGAAGAAAAAGGGATACAAATGATCTAATTTGCAAATGCAGCATATCATAATAACAGTCTATCAAAATAGCTGACATAAATCTGGAAATATAGAAGAATATCAAGCCTTACAAGCATATTTATCACATGTGCAAACATATTTACACAAGCCACCTGTTGTACCTTCCTCCACAGCCGTTCTGTCATTTTTCCGTAAATCATTGCACCATTTGTTTTTAGTGAACAGGGTGGAAGGAATACATGCCTTTAACACTGTGCTATTGGCTGTAATTTTGTTTAATTAGCGATGGGGAACAAATACAAGGCTTTCGCTTGCATGCAAAGCGATGTGATTAGCCACCAGCTTTGTTTAACAAAGGCCTGTCAATCATGCCTTCCTTTGTCTGTACTGCTAATCGCCATTTCATTGTTGAGCAAACACAATTTCCCCTTTCCTAAATAAATAGATTATAAATAAGATGAATAATTCATCAACTGTTCCGTGGTCAATTGCCATTTTCCTTGAAGCAGATGCCACATCATTATTAAAAGAACAAATGGGTTATTGCTCGAGTTCAAATATTAAAGCTTTTAAACAGACATTCTTCATTTTTTAATGGAAATGAGGGATCATCTGATATTTGGTGCAGTAACATCATGTCCTATGGTTGTTTCCTATAATTATCTGGAGTTTTATACAAAATTGTACTAAATAGAAATGTTTTTCTTGAAACAGCGGGCTGTCAGTTTGAGGCAAAGTATTATTATATTTTTTTTATTTATTTATTTATTTTATTGCAAAATATAAGACAAATAGTAGGAAGAATAAGCATATATATATATATATATATATATATATATATATATATATATATATTATATATATAATATATATACAGTACAGTCCAAAAGTTTGGAACCACTAAGATTTTTAATGTTTTTAAAAGAAGTTTCGTCTGCTCACCAAGGCTACATTTATTTAATTAAAAATACAGTAAAACAGTAATATTGTGAAATATTATTACAATTTAAAATAACTGTTTTCTATTTGAATATATTTCACAAAGTAATTTATTCCTGTGTTGGCAAAGCTGAATTTTCAGCATCATTACTCCAGTCTTCAGTGTCACATGATCCTTCAGAAATCATTCTAATATGCTGATCTGCTGCTCAGAAACATTTAATGTGTACAATTGTACAAAATATTGTGTACAATATTTTTTTTCAGGATTATTTGATGAATAGAAAGTTCAAAAGAACAGTGTTTATCTGAACTCTAATCTTTGTAACTTATAAATGTCTTTACTGCCACTTTTGATTGATTTAATGCATCCTTGCTGAATAAAAGTATTCATTTCTTTAATTTCTTTTCAAAAAAAAAAATAAAATTCTTACTGACCCCAAACTTTTGAACGGTAGTGTATAATGCTACAGAAGCTTTGTATTTCAGATAAATGCTGTTCTTTTGAACTTTCTATTCATCAAGGAATCCTGAAAAAAAAAGTACACAACTGTTTTTAACATTGAAAATAATCATAAATGTTTCTTGAGCAGCAGATCAGCATATTAGAATGATTTCTGAAGGATCATGTGACACTGAAGACTGGAGTAACGATGCTGAAAATTCAGCTTTGCATCACAGGAATAAATTACTTTGTCAAATATATTTAAATAGTACACAGTTATTTTAAATTGTAATAATATTTCACAATATTACTGTTTTTACTGTATTTTTAATTAAATAAATGTAGCCTTGGTGAGCAGACGAAACTTCTTTTAAAAACATTAAAAATCTTAGTGGTTCCAAACTTTTGGACTGTACTGTATATATATATATATATATATATATATATATATTATATATATATGTATGTATACACACTATATTGCGAAAAGTTTTGGGATGCCTGCCTTTACGTGCGCATGAACTTTAAAGACATCCCATTCTTAACCCTCTGAAGTCTGAGGCTGATTTGGGGTCCTGGTGTAGTTGTGACATGGCCTGACATTTGTGGTTTTTTTCAGTTTTTTATAAACATATTAATGACAAAAGTCTCATTACACTGTATTCAGAAGAAACTAGGCTACAATAATATGTGCGCAACAAGTATATGCATGTTTGTATTTTTGAGAGAATTACACATATGTGTGTTTAAAAAAAAAAAAAAAAAAAAAAAAAACTAAAAATATATGTCACTGAAATAAGGCCTCAAAATAAACACTAAATATTTTTTCACAAGACTTTTGGGAACTGTATATTTTAGTCTACAGTTTTTGCTTCAAAATGATGTGAAAATATCCTGCCTACTCGGACACAAAACATTGTGTTGATTTTAAATTTCTAAGACACTTTTTGTTTACACAGGCCATATGCAAAAAGGCGTGAATATTCATGAATAATGCTGTGATTTACACCTGATCAGATTAAGACCCTGCCCCTAATGAGCCGCACAATGAGCCATTCAGTGAGAAATGTGACTGAGTGAATTAAGAAAGAATGCAATGACAAAAGAAAGCAAAATCTGTAAGCTTAATTTGTAGTTCATTACTGTTAAATACGCTTCATGGTGTTCATTTATCTTAACCCCATCAAAATCCTCAGTGTTAAATTAACACTGCTCAGTGTGCAGTGTTAAAGTAGCACATGACGAACACCTGCTGTTAACAGCCAGACTCACTGAAGGACAGAGAAATAACAAGAACAGATAAAAAAGACATTATATCTCTCAAGATCTCAGCAGAGGATGATTAAACAACTCCACAAACAGCATTACCAGCTTCACTTATTACTAACCAGTTTGATTTTATTTCTGTAATACGTCTACAGAAGTTATTACTTAACAGAGGTTTATATGTTGATGTTTTGTTTTTGTTTTAAGTCACCATTATAGTGATTAGTGTTTGCTCTTGACCCTTGACTTTATAACATATTGTGTTTAACCCTATAAAACCGTGTCTCTCTTTAAGAGCCGATAAAAACTGAAACCAAGTAGGTAGCACAATAATTCTTTTATTAATTCTTTTTCATTAATCTAAAAATTAGTGTGTGCCATTTTGCTTACATTTAGGATGAGGAGAGCTTTGTTGTTTCTGTGCTTTGTTTACGGACACTTTCCATGGGGGGAAAAAAATCACAAATTAAATCTTTCAAATATCTCAATTGTTTTTCCTAGACTACAGTGAAATTATATACAAATGGAGACTTTGTTATGTCTTTTGCTTCAAGCTTCGCTCGCAGTAATCTGTCTGGAGATCCTAGAAGATTTTATTAAGTCTCCTGATGTATGCAAAAGCAACCTCTGAACAATAAGACTTTCCTCTAGGTAAATAACTGATGGCCTTAAATCCTGACCATCCCCTCCATGCACACCAGATAATTTTCAGCTGTCAACCCTGCTAATTTTGCATGCACATATGACTGACACACTGCAGAATCTGGAGATTGCCCATGGAGAATGTGTCACCGCCAATAAGAGCTTCTAGAGCATACAACACTGATATAACATCAAATGCATTCACACATGCCACAAGACATTCACAGTTAGTAAGGCTTAAAGAAAAGAAGAAAGAAGAGCACAAACACAAGAGGACCGGAGGGTAATCTATGTAACCAGCTGGCAGGATTATTTATGCACATAAACAGCACATTTCTCTGCCTCATAATTACTTTTTAAGAAGTGCACTTAAATAAATATTGCTAATTAGTATCATGTTTACGCATTCTTCACTTTATTTTAAAACTTTTACTCTGTCATTTTGCTTTTGGCCAGCAGCGCAGGCGTGTGTGATTAACCACAGAGTTTAATTAGCTAGGCACCACTAAATAAAAAGTGCTTTTATGAGAGATGGCGGAGAGGTCTAAAGCAACTAGTTTTGAGGGCAAGAAAGCTGCCCCTTTTAAAAACATCAGAGAGCTAGTGTGAAGTGTGTATGGAACACTTAACAGATGATATGCATTTCCAAAAGAGGTAGGAAGCAGATTACAGTTTATCTCGCTCTGCTTTGTGATGCAATTACAGTTTCACATGGATTGTGCAGAGGAACTGAGGTAGTGTTCGCTTACCAATTCATAGAGGTAATAGAGTTTAAAGATGAATAGAGATCAAATGGTGTAAAATGTCACTTATCTGTCATCTCTATTTATTTCTTCTACACAGACATTGAGCTGCATTAACTATGGCAAGCAACATTAATTTACCCCAGTTCAAGGCTGTGCTTTTAAGTAATGCCACACAGTATACAATATCTTAAACTGATAATGTCAGACTGGCTCAAGAATGGCAATAATTTTTAACCCTCTATTGCAAATTGAAATCATAGGTGAAAAAATAAGATGGGAAGAAAAAGTATATTTCACTGTTTTTGCATTTGCTCAGAAAACTCTTGTGATGGAAATGGAGGAATGCAATACTTTTGCAAAAGAACACAAAAGCATCGACTTATATATATTTTTTTTTTCTCCCATCTCATATTTTTTTCCATTTCCATGTTCCCTTAGGGGCTCCATAGAAATCAAAATCCTTTTTTCTTTTTTTTTTTTTTCTCCTTTTTTTTTTTTTTTTGTTAACTAGAAAAGTTATTTTATTAATTAATTCATCCATTCATTCTTTTAAATATTTGTGAAATTAAGTGAATTAATTTTATTAGAAATAGAACACTAACAATGTTTTAGAACATCAAAGGAAAATACTATTAAATAATTTTATTACACTAAATGTTAGTCTAATACACTTTAAGATAACAAAACACACAGCAGACTTTCCTCACTCATTGGCTGGATGTCTAGGTAGTCTCTGTAGAATAACACAAGTTTCATAGACAATTGGACAAGCTTTTGGGGCACACCTGACCTGTTAAAAAAGATGGTCTTCATCCCTCCTGGTGCTACACTTCTTTCTGGAAATAAGGCACATAGTCTTAGGGGCTGTTTGCACATCATAATTTTTAACTAAAAATGTTTTGGTTGTTCTTTTACACGACAATGGCACTGGCAAAATTTATTTGATACAATGGTTAAATTAATGAGAAATAAAGCTTCAACAGTTCAGACTTTTCCCAACAGCACAGAAGCAATGAATTTCTTTACTTTCAAGATTGACAGCTACCGTCTGCTACAGTATCACATCAGAAAATGCATAGACCCCGAGGAGCAATTATATTCATTATTTGCTAAAGGAGAGCTATCCCTTTAATAGACATTTGTAAGCAGTTTATAAATACGGCTATAAATGCTTTATTTTTGATTTATAAGCATATCTAAGTGTTTAATAATTTTTTTTTTATATTTTATTAATGATCAATTAAGTGTTACATTATTTACAAACCAGTTATTTAGGTTCATAAGATCATTTCGAAATCGTAAATAATTAATAAACTTAAATGTACATTTATATATCATATTATTTAGACATATAGTAATAGTTACTCAGTGTGTTAATAAATACTTTATTAGCACGTATTCCTACTGTAATTAGGGGCCAAGCACCCGTAGGCACCTATTGTATTCATTGGCATTCTTCTTCTTCTTCTTCTTCTTCTTCCGCTCTTGAGTCTATGGCAACTCATAGAACCGCTTGCGGGAAAGTTGTGAAATTTGGCACACAGTTAGAGGACAATTCATGTCATCATGACATCTTGGTCCATGTCATCACAAGCATGACCTGAGGCAACATGCAGAGTTTCAGTGCAGTGTCACCTACTGGTCTGGAGATACGAAAAATGGCTATTTTTAATAACTTCTGATGGTTTTGTCCAAAAATCATAACTTTGGTCTCGTTAGATTCGGGGCATCATGCCGAGACGAATTATATCCAATTTTCCAATATTGGCCATTTTGGCCGTCGGCCATTTTTAATTTTGTGCTAAAATGCTGTATTTTTTAAATGCATTAGCATATCGTTACAAAACTCGGTATGGGTCATCAGCACGATGCCCTGAAGGAGCCTGAGAAGTTTCGGACCAGCGCCACCTAGTGGAATTTTTTTTTTCCATATGCTTATAACTTTTGATCTGGTTGGCTTATTTTCACGGGAGTCACATCTTTAGACTCCTGAATCCTTGCCGAGTCCACCAAATTTGACACACACATGTATAGGGTCACCCTGAGGACACACAAAAAAATTGGTGGGATTGTGTCTCTTGGTTGCGCTATAATTGAACAAAGCATGAAATTTCCATTAACTACAATACAGGATTATGATATAAAATGCTATATTATATGAATGCATTGATGTACCATTACGAAACTCAGGATGTGCCATTGGCACCATGCTCTGAAGGTAAACAATAGGTTTTGAGATAGCGCCTCCTTGTAGTCAAATTTTATAATTAAATTTTTAAATAATGCTAATAGCTTTATATAAATGTGGCTTATTGTAATGAGACTGGTCTTATTAGATTCCGTAGGTCATGCTGAGAACATTGATGCTAATTTTGCCATAGTCAGCATAACTTAGTCTCCACCACTTTCATTTTCTTTAAAATCACACTTTTTCAATCTCCTCCTAGACCGTTGGTCCAATTTTCACCAAAATCAAATCGTATCATCTTTAGACCATGCCAGCAAAAACGTATGGATTTCATGTTAATAGACAAAACCATTTTCCTATACCGCAGCAACAAATTAGAGGCATGATGCCAAAATGACTGTTGAGTCTGTATCTCTGCAATGTTTTGACATATTGACACCAAACTTTGCGAGTGTCATTGTCACCTCACTCTGACCATACCACATTAATTTGGTCACAGCGCCACCTATTGGTAGAAAGTGATAAACCAGTAAATCTTTACTATTGACAGTATATATCATTTTTCAGCTCTTTTGCTAAAATGATCTTAGTAGGTCTTAAATTGCTCACTGTGGAAGTTGGTCTGATGATCCATGTTGGCTGGCTTCCTGTGCTGCTTTTGTGCTTGGGCCCGTAATTGCTGCTTGCAGCTATATTTCATGATCAATTCAGGTAGTTATAAAACATTTGGGGCCCGATTTACTAACAGCTTGTGCCAGCGCTAACCCTCTTTTGGCATTAAAAAAAAACGACTTTACTAAAGTATTAACTAAAGACACGCAGTGCAAAATTAGTGCTGAAAAGACATGGATTGAGTTGTTTTTGCGGCTGACCTTATTGCATATGCCTTTGTAGGACTTTCCCTTTCAGATGCAAAATTTATGGGGGGAGAGTATATGAATCACGCAACACGATTTACAAATTTTTGCACTAGTCAATTTACTATGCGCTAGTGAATTTACTAGATATTTGCGCCATTATTTAATGCCCCCCTAAAAGCATGTCTTAAGCCATATTGCAACAAGGTTGCAATTGTTGCTGCTAGGAGGAGACACTGCAGAGAACAGAGAGCGCATGGTAAAAGGGAGAAAATATTTTCCACTCGTATTAATTTCTTTGGAATGCCAGAGGAAGGCATTATCCGTATATTACATGTAAAAAGTTCCACCTCTGTCGACCCACACCTTATTTGCATCAGCTCTGCTTATTTGCAACCCAACGATAATTTGCACTGTTCTTGGTAGATTTCGTTGGTCATTATGTAAATGATTTGACTGCGTCTGTGGTCTTTAATTTGCACGTCAGTAGATCACGTGCAAAACTTGCCATTCCCATCGGCACATTTGTGGAATTTTGCTCTCATGCTAATTTGCCCCGTTTAGTAAATCTGGCCCTTGTACAAACCCGATTCCAAAAAAGTTGGGACACTGTACAAATTGTGAATAAAAACAGAATGCAATGAATGTGGAAGTTTCAAATTTCAATATTTAATTCAGAATACAACATAGATGACATATCAAATGTTTAAACTGAGAAAATGTATCATTTTAAGGGAAAAATAAGTTGATTTTGAATTTCATGGCATCAACACATCTCATAAAAGTTGGGACAAGGCCATGTTTACCACTGTGTGGCATCCCCTCTTCTTTTTATAACAGTCTGCAAACGTCTGGGGACTGAGGAGACAAGTTGCTCAAGTTTAGGAATAGGAATGTTGTCCCATTCTTGTCTAATACAGGCTTCTAGTTGCTCAACTGTCGTAGGTCTTCTTTGTCGCATCTTCCTCTTTATGATGCTCCAAATGTTTTCTATGTGTGAAAGATCTGGACTGCAGGCTGGCCATTTCAGTACCCGGATCCTTCTTCTACGCAGCCATGATGTTGTAATTGATGCAGTATGTGGTCTGGCATTGTCATGTTGGAAAATGCAAGGTCTTCCCTGAAAGAGACGACGTCTGGATGGGAGCATATGTTGTTCTAGAACTTGGATATACCTTTCAGCATTGATGGTGCCTTTCCAGATGTGTAAGCTGCCCATGCCACACGCACTCATGCAACCCCATACCATCAGAGATGCAGGCTTCTGAACTGAGCGCTGATAACAACTTGGGTTGTCCTTGTCCTCTTTAGTCCGGATGACATGGCGTCCCAGTTTTCCAAAAAGAACTTCAAATTTTGATTCGTCTGATCACAGAACAGTTTTCCACTTTGCCACAGTCCATTTTAAATGAGCCTTGGCCCAGAGAAAACGCCTGCGCTTCTGGATCATGTTTAGATATGGCTTCTTTTTTGACCTATAGAGTTTTAGCCGGCAACGGCGAATGGCACGGTGGATTGTGTTCACCGACAAGTAGGTTCCTCGTTCTGGAAGTATTCCTGAGCCCATGTTGTGATTTCCATTACAGTAGCATTCCTGTATGCGATGCAGTGCCGTCTAAGGGCCCGAAGATCATGGGCATCCAGTATGGTTTTCCGGCCTTGACCCTTACGCACAGAGATTGTTCCAGATTCTCTGAATCTTTGGATGATATTATGCACTGTAGATGATGATAATAACTTCAAACTCTTTGCAATTTTTCTCTGAGAAACTCCTTTCTGATATTGCTCCACTATTTTTCGCCGCAGCATTGGGGGAATTGGTGATCCTCTGCCCATCTTGACTTCTGAGAGACACTGCCACTCTGAGAGGCTCTTTTTACACCCAATCATGTTGCCAATTGACCTAATAAGTTGCAAATCGGTCCTCCAGCTGTTCCTTATATGTACATTTAACTTTTCCGGCCTCTTATTGCTATCTGTCCTAAATTTTTTGGAATGTGTAGCTCTCATGAAATCCAAAATGAGCCAATATTTGGCATGACATTTCAAAATGTCTCACTTTCAACATTTGATGTTATCAATATTCTATTGTGAATAAAATATAAGTTTATGAGATTTGTAAATTATTGCATTCCTTTTTTATTCACAATTTGTACAGTGTCCCAACTTTTTTGAAATCGGGTTTGTAGTTGTCAGCTAACAATCTTTGTGAGCTCATCTAAAGTGAGGACAATTTTTGCCTTGTAAAGCTTTTGCAAAGGAGATTTAAAGGCTCAGTTTTCTTTTAAACATAAAAAGGAAACAGTCAAACCAAAAATTATTCTGACATTTTTTATATATATTTTGTATTTTATATTTTGATATATTTTTACTAGTGGGTGCAGGACACCACAGTTCATTTATGCAAGTGATGATAGCAAAATAAAGTAAATTGTGACATATTATACTGAAAAATTCTTCATACAGTGGACTACCAGTAAAATTTATAAGAATTTGGAACCAAAAATTATTCAGACACTTTGACCTGACCAAGTTTTGCTTAAGTGTTATCTGTCATAATGAAGATGAACTAACTCTGAGATCTTGTCATATTTTATTACCATTTTTTTTAAACTATAGTGAATAAACTGTATTAATGAATGAAATGTTCAAGGTGTCTGAATAAGTTTTGGTTTGACTGTATATTTACTTTCTTATTTTTTATTTATTTTTTCTGTTCATTTTGTTGCTTGTTTAGTTCCTTTTTTATTTTTAGATGATATTGTAGAGGTTTATTTTTCATGTTATATCAAGTGTATGTTACATGTATTGTCGGTGTCTCCCTCCTTCACTGTGTTTTTGTGTCTGTAACCTAGTTTCTCCCCAGTCTGTCTAATTAGTATGTCATTCACCTGTGCTTTGTTAATCACTCCTCATATGCTCTAGTATGTATTCTCCTTGTGTCTTTCAGTTCTTTGTCCGATCTCGTCAATGTATATACATGTGTTTTATTGTTTGTTAAGAGTTTCCTGAGATTCATCATTAAAGATCCTGTTTCCTGTTATTCCTCGTCTTCTTGAGCGTCATCTAATACATGACAGTGACAGAAGATCGGACTGAACCGTAGACAGCATGAACACACCTGCTGTTTTACTGCTATGCCTAGAGCAGGAGTAGAAAAGCCTCGAGGCCCACACCTGTGCATTTCTCTATCTGGCGAGCCTTACAGACTTTCCTGATCGTTCCTTGTGCGCATTCTACCTGGCCAGCTTGAACGAACGCACAAAGGCTTGCCTGCCCAGTGTGGGCCCTCAGGGATCTTTCACTGAGTTTGTCGAGTGGGTGCTGGTGAGCAACATGTCATTGTTCACTATCTGCTCCGCCGAGGATGAACTCACCAGCCCTGCTCCGATTCCAGCGCCACCAGAGACCAGTCAACCACCACCGGCATGAACCGGAGTGAACCGACGGACAGACCGAGGAGGCATGCCCGCCGCGATGGATCGAGGACCAGGTCGGATGGTAACATCGCCCCAGAGCCCGCTTCATCGCAAGAGTCTGACCAGGTGCGTGAGCCGGCAACATCAATTGTTGATGAGGGAGTGCTCGTGGAGCTCGAGGGCTGGGAGGAAATCCCCACCCACAACTCCACCGTGGTGGATAAGACTTGTTGTTTCTATGGCAAATATTATGAGGATTTAAAGGATATTTTGATGAGGACCTGATTGATTTTTGTGGAGAGGTTTTTCCTAGTCCCCCGGTATCTCCAGCATCTTCTGATTCTCCAACGTCCCAAGTATCTCCAGAATTCCCTCCCAGCCTCCATCTCCCACCACCTCAGTCAGCCAGTTCCTCAGCCCATCACCGCTGATGTCCTTCAGCCCCTCAACATCTCCTACATGCAATATTGAACTTCCTAGTGTCTTCAGGCCATCATCTCCATCCCGCACAGAGGATCCCCTGTCTCCACCTCCAGCCTCTGTGCCCCCTGCTCCGCCACGGCCCGGAGACACATCAGATCACCCTTGCTCCTCTCTCCTTCCGCTCCACTGGAATCCATCAGTCATATGGTTTCTCCGGGCTCCCTCGTCTCTCCGGCTCTGCCTTGGACATCTGTCGACCTGCCTGCACCTTCGGCTCCGTCTGGCTCCGCCTTCCCCCTGCTCCACTTCCGTCCTCATCCCATCGACTCAGCCTCTGCCCTCTGGACTTCTGCCTCCACCTCGGACGCTCGTCACCATGGCTCATCCTCAGTCTCCAGGACCATTGGCTATGCATGGGCTCATCGGCTTCATCTGGGTCTCTATCCTCGGCTGCATCTCCGTTGGTCATCCCCAAGGTGTCGTCTTCCATCAAGTCGATTCCACCAAGGCTCCTCCCACCTTCGACTCCGCCCTGGGGCCTCGTCCTGGCTGGTCTCTGGACCACCACCTAACTCATCCTGCTCCTGGATCCTCCCACCTTCCACACCACCATGGACAGTTTCTTATAGTATGTCATTCACCTGTGCCTGTTAATCACTCCTCATGTGCTCTAATATATATTCTCCCTGTGTCTTTCAGTTCTTTGTCCGATCTTGTCACGTTACATGTTTATGGTGTTTAAGAGTTTCCTGAGATTCATCAATAAAAATCCTGTTCCTGTTATTCCTCGTCTTCGTGAGCTTCATCTAATATGTAACAGTGACTGCAATATTTTTGCATCTTGAAATAAATGTTTCCATGATCTGTTTCACTCTGTTGTGTTTGTTTTCTTTTAGAAGATAACTATGCATATTAAATCTCCTTTGTAAAAGCTTTATGAGCATAAATAGTCCCACTTTAGATGAGCTCACAAATAGTTAACTGAATATATAACTAAATGTTTACAATTACCTAAATTAATCATGAATTACAATATGTTTAATAAAGCATTTATTAACACACTGAGTAACTATTACTATATGTCTAATAATAAGATGAATAAATGTTGTTGTAATGTTGACATGCATTCTCTGTAAAGCTGCTTTGAAACGATATGTATCATGAAAAGTGCTATACAAATAAATGAATTGAATTGAATAAATGTACATTTAAATAGTTTATTAATCATTTACTTACACTTTCTAAATGATCTTATGAACCACTGACAACTCCTAAATAACTTAATTTAGAAATGATAAATTGATCATTAATAAAGTGAAAATGAAAATACAATTATTAAACACATTATATATATATGCTTATAGATATTCATAGCTGTATTTAAAAACTGTTTACTAATCTCTATTAATGTAGGGACAATGCTTTATAAATTATGAATGGACAATATACTAATGCATAACTAATGATTCATAGCATGCAGTTATTATAAAGTGTTACCGAAAAATATGAGCATAGTGTGTCATGTTGTTGAGATCTTTTCTGAATCTTTAGATGAGACAAATGTGAGACCATCAGAATCTCTAGGTAAGGAGAAAAATCCGAGCACAGTGCGTGATGTTATTGAGATCTCTTGTAAAACTTTAAAGGAGACTATTGTGAGACTGTTAGTGTTTTTGTCTCAGGAGACAAGTGTGAGAAGCAGGAGACTCAAGCAGAAGTCTCTATTTGATGTTAAAGTTACCTAATTTTTGTCTACGAGAAACATTTGAGATGTTAAAGAGAGATCATTTTTTATTTTTCTTTCCTATGGATACAGAGGACAAATGAAAGTACCTTTATCTTGATTTGAATGTTCTTGATATCGAGGATGCATCGAATGCTTACTTGAAAGAATTGAATCATTATAATCATTAAAGCAGGTGAAATCTTTATTTTCTGGTGAGTTGTATGTTGTTTTTTAGATGTAATGTAAAAGTACATTTTACATTAAAGTTGTAAAAGTTATTTTACATTGATGTTAGTGGCATTTATGTTGTCAAATGAGTTGTATCTTTGTATCTCCAGAGTTCATTTTAGTTGCACCCTTGGTGTGAATAGACCTTTTGGCTGAAATTTGTTTTACTTTTTAGGGCCCGAGCACTGTTGGTGTGAGTACCCTGTTGTAATTGTTCGGTCAACTATTCTTCTTCTCCAAAATGAATCGCATTTTTGAGGGCCTAAAACTCATGAAATGCACACGCGTTAGAAGTAGTGAAAATTTACGTCTGATATGGGTTTTAGACGTCTGATATGAGAATTAGGTGTGGCAAAATGGCTCGATAGCGCCACCTACAAATGCCACTAACATCAATGTAAAATAAGCGTATGAAATTTGGTACACACATGTAACATCCCAGTACCTACAAAAAAAATCCCTGGAAGCAAAATCTGAAAACCCAACAGGAAGTGAAATATTTTAAGTTTAATTTTTAAATTTTCTCTGCAAAATTTTTGCAGTTTTTGTCATTTACAGACGTTGTACTTTAACAACCTCCTCCTAGAGCTTTAATCAGATCAACATCATATTTGGTAAGTCTAATCTAAAGATCTTTGCGACATTAAATTGTGTTAAATTAAAGCGTTTTTGCTGAAGGGTGTGTCCATGGCGGCCTGAAAATATTTGATGTTTCTCCATGAAACAGGAAGCTGTTGTAAGTCAGGCATACAATGTCCAGCCTGCCCCAAACTTCACATGTTTGATAAGAATCCTGGCCGGAAGACATCTACATGTAAATATTCAGTGAGTCATAGCGCCACCTGTTGGCAACAGGAAATGACATGCTTTACACTGTAATTCACTCCCTGAAACACATTTAAAGATTCCATGAAGTACCAAACATGCTAGAAAAACATTAAATCATGCAACACTTGGCTAAGTGCTAATGTATGCTTTTATTGCTAAGAAAAAGGAAGTTGTTGTAACTCAGGCATATAATGTCCAATCTGCCCCAAACTTCACATGTTTGAGAAGAGTCCTGCCCTGAACACATCGACATGACAATATTCAGTTATAGTGATAGCGCCACCCACTGGCAACAGGAAGTGACGTGTTTATTCCTGTGATGCACTACTAGCAACATACTAAAATATGCAACTGAGTGCTAATGTTATGGTTCACTCCAAAGAAAGTTGAGGACAGTAGATACAAGTAACACAACATAGTTTAATCTCAAGGAATGGAAGCACAGGTGACAGCAAACACAAGTAACATCAAGACAATACCGGATGCTGAATAGAACACAGGCAGGAACTTAAATACACAATGCAAATGACAGACAGCTGTGAGGGTAATCAGTGTCCATGGTGAATGATGAGTGGCGGGAACTGGAAACAAAGAAGCACATGATAATCAAAACAAACGGATGAGACGGTGACTGTGACTGCTAAACATGCTACAAACATTCTAAAACATGCTAGCAACACTTAGCTGAGTGCTAAAGCATGCTATTATCGTCATGAAACAGGAAGTTGTTGTAACTCAAGCATACAATGTCCAATCTGCCTCAAACTTCGCATGTTTGATAAGTGCCCTGGCCTAAGACATCTACACGCCAAAATTTAGTTATAGTCATTTCGCCACCAGCTAGTAGCAGGAAGTGTGATTAATATAAATGACTGATGTTGTCCTCCTATATTTATGTACTTAAATGCATAATGCCCACTGTGCTCTGTTTTCCTAAAGCCACCAGGTGGCAGTGGCATGGGTTCGGGGGCCCTTTCATCGCTGCTTGCAGCTTTAATTTATTTTGTTTTTAGTGTGCACAGGTTCTAAAACCCCTGAAGAAAATTGACTATAGAACAGCAGTAATGAAAGATGTAACTCAATCATAACTCTCATAATGTCACGATTTGGCAAAACTATTTCTTTTTAGAAGATTTGAAAAGGACTTTCTGGATATCAATGATACATTCGACTTTGAAGAAGCCTCAGGAATTCTCAGTCACCTCTGAATGTTCCTTGTTTGCTGTGTTTGAGTTTAGATTAACCTTCTGATTCAGTGTTGTGGCCCATGGGATTTCCTTTCTGTCTGAGAGGTTTGATTTCACTTGAACTCTGTGATGACTGTTTGTATTCCATTTCTTTTTATATATTGTTTATATAAGACGTTGTTACTGCAAGGTCTGAAAGATTGGTGCAGCCTGAAAGGTCAAACTCATGTGTTATGACATCCACATCTAATTCTAAAACACAATATTATTCATTGTTGATGAAGATATGTTATGCTATATTCATTTTAAGATAGTCAGGGAACTTATGGAAAGAATAAACAATACATAAAAGAAAACATGCTAAACCAAAAACCATTGTCTATTCAGTAGAAAACCCACACACAATTTGCACTGCATTTTTATCAGCATATAAAAAATTAAAACAATAACTAGGACAACCATTTTTGTTTTCATATAGAAAATATGTTTTTTTTTTTGTTTTTTGTTTTTTGTTTTTTTTATTTTGCATATGTTTTTGCCTTGCATATTTGACCATATGCACGGTTACTTCCTGGTTTTCGTTAAGCCAGCTTGGGCATTTGCGGTGAACTGTTAGCTGTCATACTGTACTCGCTGTATATCGACACAAAACCATCAATGGTTGACTTTTTAATGTTGTATTTATATTTTAATGCAGTTTCATCACACTTGCCTAATTTGCCAATAACCCAGTTTTATTGATTGCAATGAAGACAAAGCTAATGGGAACATTTGAATAATAAATGTGTAATAGACACGCATACACACAACATTTTTCCAGCCCTTCATGTTCATTTTAATGTGATGACCACAAACATTATTTGATCATCCTTCTGAAATTTTCCCCATTTGTAAAACCGAACATTTCAAAATGTAGGAAATCCAGCATTTGATGGAAAACACTTTTATTTAAAAAAAAAACTAAAAATTAAACCACTATAACCAGCAGATGGCGACAGAGTAGCATTTATTTGCACATATATCCTGTAATGGTTTTTCACTCAGTTTCACTTTTGAATAAATATTAAACATTAGCACATTTTGTTAAACAAAGCACATTTTGTCAAGGTGAAGTATGAAGTACTCACAAAATCTCATGAAAAACAATAACTTTTGACGTTATTGAAAAATAATAACGATGACGACTGGGTGGTAACAGTGGCTGAGGACTGAGGACAGGCATAGAGAAATTAACAGAATCCAATAAAAAAACAACAAAAAAACAAAGTGCTACCAACAGCAATCAGGAGAGGTGGTGGGAGAGGGAGACTGGATGGGATTAACATAACTGAAGAAGATGATTGACATACGGGTAAGTTAATGGGGTAAAAAGGATACAACTCTCCATTCTTAGATAACTGAAAATTAGATAACTGAAAAGGTATTTTGTTAATATCAAAACTGCATTAAGAAAAAAATAAAAATAAAAAAAAAATAATAATAATAATAAAAATGATACCACCAAGTTGTTTAAATAAATGGATTTGTTTTTTTCTTTGGGAACTGTTTATTAAAAATGTTTTTTGTTGGTTTTGATTTTTTATTTAGCTGTGCTTAAGTCAGTAGGGTGAAGGGAAATAGAACAACACAAACAGTGTATTTAGTATTTTCTACGTTTGATGAGGAGGATCAATTAATTATGTGCCATCCAGTAATGTTTATGACAAAGCCGCAGTCAAATGTTCAAACTATTATAAATATTATGTTCAAACTATGATAATATTATTTAAATTTGTTTCAAAGTCAGAGTACTTTTTATTCATTCTTAAAGTGGTTTGATTTGGTTTAGGCATAAATGTTAATTAATGCATTAACTATCACACATGTACTAACTTGTAGTAAAGGCTGCTGTTATTCATGCATGAATCCATAATTGAGCAAAGGCTTGCAAGCTATCTTTCACTTAGTTCAGCATCACCCCTGAAGGCCCCGATGCTTCCCACTAAGCATCTAAAAATGACATCAACGCTAGTGGGTAAAGCGTATACGGCAGAAGGTCTGCATACCATGCATACCATGTCTATTTTGCAGGCATATCAGGCCAACCTGCTGAGGGACTTGGATAATAGCAAGGGGTGGGGCCTGACACTGTTCGAGAACTGCGTCAGGCTACAGATTTGTCTCTCAGTGCTACAAAGTAGACCGCTAGATCTATTGGGCAGTCTATGGCAGCCCTAGTGGCCACTGAGCGGCAGTGGCTGAACCTCTCAGATATTAAGGATAAAGACAAGTCTTTTCTCCTTGATGCTCCGCTTTCGCCACCTGGCCTCTTCGACGACGCAGTAAATAATGTTGTTGAGAGGTTTCAGGAGATCTGGTATCTCCCTTGCTCTCCCCAAACCCTCTGGGCTGCTGGGCGTGAGCAGCCCCAGCCGTATAGCTACTAACACAGGGCTCAACCAAACAAAAAGAGAGTGTCGCCATTCATGTCCCCCCTCAAAAATCGTGGGCCACAGGACGACACTCTGTGCCGAAGCCTCCTAAACAGAAGACGGATCTAAGGAACGTTCTTCTCATGAAAAAAGCTTTGGCTAAAAAGACATCCTGACACCATCAGTGTCAGACTTCTGAGGGCAGCCCCCTCTGGGGTGGAGTGGTGTACTCCACCCCATCTCATTATACGGTATCTCATTATACGGTGCCCGTGCCACCTCGGTGGCCTCAGGGGGCCGTTCTGCCAACCCCACCACCCTGGTGCTTTGGGGCACAGTGGTCTCCAGCGAACCTCTGACTAGCCAATCACAAGAAACTGCGTCAGCGGCGCACCCTCTGAGGAGGGTCAAAAAGCAGTCAATTCGGGTGTTTCCTGCCAGTTCGCTTCAGGTCACCGAAGTGGCTGGTAAATGGTTGGTGAAAAAAACAGACGCTGTAAGCAGTGCATAAATTATTGAATGAAAATGTATATTAGTCAGTTAATTAGTTCAGCTGTGATAAAGTATACAAACGCAGCACAAGGGTCACTACAAGAAGCAGAAAGTGTCCGACTTCACATCTCCATCTGCCGCAAACGATGTGAACACACCTCATGACAAACAAGGGGAACACATGGCAAAAGGGAGCACATGGCAAACTAGGAACATAACAATGAGACATGACCAATCTTCAAAATAAAACATGAAACATGAACATGAAACAAAACCAAAACTAGACTTGATACCTATACACTGGAAACCTGTAGTCTACCTGGATCAGAAAAACATGTTTTGTGCTTCCCTGAGAACAACAAATGAAAGCTTAAACCTACAGGAATAACCATGACTGTTTGCATAAACTATCCTGTAAACATTTACACATTTTCCCTTTGAGACACAGGCTACAATTTATTTCCATAATATTTTTTTTTTCTCAGTGATGCGCATATTTTCACTTACCTAAACCAACTTGCACCATCTACTGTATATTGTCACCACATATTTTGCATTTACACCCTGTTCTCTTTGCACGGACAACAGCAGGTATTTATAGGCTGCTGTCACTTTAAGACAGAATGCACAGACCGAATCTACTGACACACATCCGGTTTCTTTATCAACTGTTTACATTCCCTTAAGACATATCCAAGAGAAAGCTTTCCGAGACAGGTATTTTGAGATAATTTTGTGTGTATGTGTTCGTTGAAGCGCAAGGAAACGTGAAAGAGGAATCATTTCGGTGTTCGTGCTATCTGAAACATGCCTCTCTCTCCCTCTCTCTCTCTGCGTGTGGACGTTTCGGGTGTGTGCAGCTGTGTGCGCAGATAACAGCAAGTGACAAAAGTGGAAATGACACTCTATGATGGCCACCGCTCCAGAGCCTGTGTACAAGATGGCCGCCACACTTGAGCCCTCAACCAAGTTGGCTGTCACGCCTGAACCCTCAGAGATTGCAGCGCTGGCCATTATGGCCATAGCCATTTGGTGTGTATGGGCTGCGCACACATCAGAGTACCCGAGGGCTGAGGTGGATCTGGTGTGATCGAGGACAGAGGTGATGCCCAGGGGAAGGAGGAACCCGCTGTAGTTGTAGGGGTGGAGGGACAGAGTGCAGCGGACGGATTGCAAGTCCGTGACGGAAGTGTTGTGACGACTGACCAAGGGGGAGCTGGCAGGACGAGGGAACCCGGAGGAGCCGCAAGTCCGAGGCTCTCTGGTGGAGCCCTAAGGTGGGAGGATCCAAGACGGAGCCGACAGGTCGACAGGCCAAGACAGAGCGAAGAGTTCAGAGGCCAGAAGCAGAGCCGCAGGATCCTCTTGCGCTGACGCTGCAGGTGGTAACATGACCTGCGGCTCAATGTCAGAGCGGTGCTCCCACGGATACGGCACAGGGCTGTGGACATCCGGAAGTGGCGTGGATGGAGGACTGGCTGAGCTTTGAGGTGGTGAGGATCTCAACAGAATGATGGTGAGTAAGACACAGTCCATACAGTCATTAGTATTGTTCAGAAACAGTATTGTTGTGATGATGATGAAGATACCGGGTGGGATAGGGTGGGAGTTGGTAATTCCTCACTGAAGTTGATCAGCCAGTCCTCATTCTCCATTGCTGGATTTGCGATGGTCAGATCCTGGTCAGATTTGCGATGGAGCTGCACACGTGAGTACTCCGCGGTCGAGAGTGTAAATACAGGCTCTGGGTCTGGCTGTGTGTTTAATTATAAAGCTCCAGGTAGGCAGACAATCAGGGTAAACACAACCAAACATAATAGTGATTGGACAAGGACTGATTGAACAGGAGGAACTTAAGTAGCAAACATAGATAAGGATAATTAATAGAACACAGCTGATACAAATGAACTAATAATGAGGAGTGGGAAAACAGAACAAAGGAATGAGATGATGAGAATGACAACAAACTAAAAGTACATGATAATGTAACTAAACAGAACATAACTGTGACAGCACAAGTGTGAACACGAGCAATAAGTTGCTGACTGCAGTTCAATTAACTGCCACCGTGTCACTAATAACAAGGGATTCTGCATATAGCCTCTTTAACCCTTTCAAGCGTGAGTTTAAAATATTCTAGCTGACCCCCCAGAGTGAGTTTTTTCTTAAGGTCATTGCACACTGAGTCGAAACTTTCGCACATTAAAAAATAAATTCGACCTCACGTTATGTCAATCGCGTTTGCACACTGCCTCTGAAACTTTCGTCCGTCAAAAAAATATTCGGATCAGGTTCGATTTTCTGCATTTTTTCGCATCCGTGGCACGCATTTTGAGAGACGTTTTGACAATTCAGAGCCACCGTACGTGAACGCAAAAATCCAGAATGCCATCTGACGAGTTGATCCACGTCGTCTACAGCACAAAACAGCAGCACTGAATGACAAACAACGTGAGGAATACAAAGAGACCGAATATAAAGACATATTGTGCCAGTAGTAAAGCATCAAACAGAGCCACTGACATCCTGAAGTAACTAATCTTTGAAACGCTCGGATAATCCCGCAGCTCCTTGATGAGGTGAATTCTCCTTTCTCTCTATGCAATCTCGGGATTGAATGGACCCAATATTTCCTCTTTCTTTTTCTCTTTTTAAGAAGAGAGGAGACAACTAATCGTGTTCACTGCTGCTTGAAGACTTCATTTTATATTGTTTTGCGATTTTTTTTCGCAACGCATTCATTAATACGCATCGGACTCAGTGTGCAAGGTCTCTGTGCGTGACGAATTTTTAGGATTGCGAATACGAAAAAACGCATGCGAAAATTTCGGACTCAGTGTGCAAAGGCCTTTAATGTGACTGTTATTTTAGAACGATTGCCCTTATTGTTTCTATGGTGACACGTCATGCGTGTCACGTACGCTGAACACAGCCACAATAACACTGTATGACAGATCGCTATTATTTACTTTTCCTTTTTTTATTTAAAATATTCACAAACTTGCTTACCATGTCATCAACTATCTGATATTCTGATTCTCAAATATGTGTGAGTGTTTTGTTGTTTAAAAACCGTTATAAATGATCTTTATCTTGATCTATAACGCGAGATGGGCACCGCCATGTTAGTTTGCCCGCAGTCCTGTCAGTCGGATTTACAGCACGTGAATTCATCAGTTTCTCCCGAAATATATGCAAGTAAGTGGATGGTGAACTGGAAGAATAATAGAGTAAACTTTATAGTTACTTAGGCCCATTGTGTGTGTCTGATATGAATAAATGTCGGCAAATTATATTTGAATGGATTGTTATTGCTGCTTCCACTGATGTCTGACATCAGTGTATTTTATAAACTCTAAATATATTGTTTTACTGGTGCTTATGCGTATTGAAATGTCGGAAACCTTAAAAGAAACATTATGTGGCTGAAAACACTGCATAGCTGTGATATATGACAAGTGCTGAGCGCGTCCGTCTCGCAGCCAAAGCGCAAACATTCTAAATCCCATATGTGGGACCATACGCCCAGAAGCACAGAAATAAAAATCCCATATGTGGGACCGTACCACTCAAAGGGTTAAGAATTCTAAAGGCAGGTGAATTTATTATATTGCAATACTTTAATTCAGAAATCTAGACATTTAAGAGGTAATGCCAGAGCATGCTGATGCTATCTGGTGTCATGACTAATTGGTGACAGAATCATTAAAACACAAAAATCTTGTAGGAGCTTGTCAAAGGCAGACAAGCTTATTACTGTCTTGCCATTTCCCACCCTTCAACCAGCCAGATACAAATCTGTAATCAATAAAAGACAAAAAGGGTGGTTTTCAGGTCTCAGAAGACTGTTTTTTGTAATTCACACATAATGACATCTGATTGGGCGAGGGACTTTGATATGTTGGGATGGTATTGTAATGACTGAGACAAATCAGACACAATTATTGGTTATATTTTACAAATAATGTTTAAAACTCACTCTGGTGTCTGTACCCATTCCCTTATCCCACGAGAAGAGACTGTAGCTGGGTTTTATTGCCCAAAACTATGTGACCACAGTGGAAAAGCAGTGGCCATAGTCCTCAAAACAGACTTTCCTGCATTAATTTATAGATGAACTGATCTATAAATTAACATGCATCCCAGGACAGGGGATTATCATTGAAACATATGATTACGACTGTTTTGTGCAGCGATTTGTTTACTTAAATTCTTTGTAATGACAATGAACCAGCCAAATCAATGATTTTGAGTTGTTTATAACAAAATATTCTCGTTTGTCGCCACTTACTGGTTTAACGTTAACGTTATGTGTGAGTCTATTCATTCCTATAAATCTAACATACTTTTTTTTTCAGCAGCTGGAGGAGAGACAGCCTGTGCAGCAACAACAAGACAACAATGATTATAAGCAGGGGTGGGTATTAAATTCGTTTCTGACTTGTTCAGTACCAATAGATATAAGGTCCTGGACTAATGGTGCTGCTATCGGTATGTATGTAACGTTCAGTCATTAATTACCCTTTATATACAACCACATATCATTCAGATAATCTCCAGGTGGACTGCATGGATCCAGGATCAAGAGATCATTCATCATGCAGACCATGTTCAAGGAGAAGCAGCGTATCCTGGGTGAACAACTATGCCTCATTTTTCCAATATCACTTAGGTAAGACTAAATGGATTTAAAGTGATTTCAATCATGGGTCATTTGTTTCAGGTCTGCTTGATCATTTTGTTGTCCTGGATGTGAGAATATGGTCAAAATGTGTGTCAATCAGCATCCAACTGCTTTGACATGATTATCGGGTTAACTAACTTGTATGCAAGGGCTCACAAACTACTGAGTGTTTGAACTTACACAGTGTACACCTGCCTAAAGGGTTAGTTCACACAAAAATGAAAAAAAAAAAAAAAAAAAAAAAAAGACTCACCCTTATGTCATTCCGAACATGCAAGAATGTGTTGTTCATCTTCGAAACATAAGTGAAGATATTTTAATGAAATCTGAGAGTTTTCTGTCCCTCAATTTACAGACCATGCAACTAACACTTTGACACTTCAAAAAGTTCATAAAGAGATTGTAAAAGTGATCCATATGAATGGATCAGTTTAGTCCAAATTTCTGAAGAGACTTGTTCGCTTAATGCAATATACAGTCTGAGTTTAGACTTTTATTCACATATAAACATTAATTAGTGAACATAAATGGAAGCTCAACTGTACTTGTTTGTATATGCACTTGTGTATTAAATTTGTTCATTATATAAAGCGATCGAGTTTATTCAGAAAATTTGGACTAAACCTCTCAATCCATTAGATTAGATTTACGATCTGTATGAACTTTTGTTTTAAACATCAAAGTGGCAATTGCGTAGACTGTCAATGAAGGGACAGAAAGCTTTCAGATTTCATTAAATTATCTTTATTTGTGTTTTGAAGATGAACGAAAGTCTTAACGGGTTTGGAACGACATGAATTCATGGAATTTCAATTTTCAATTTTTGAAATTCAAGGAATTTTTATGGCAGTCCTTGCCTAAACCTTAGGAATGAGTTTGGTTTTGATAATGTTCATTCACCAAAGATCCAATCACAGTGTGGCACATCTTCTTACCCACCAGCAGTTCGTAATCTGGTCCCTGAAATGCCATCTTAACTGTTGTTCACAACATGTCCGTACAGTCTAACAAGCAACAATCGTAAAGGACTGTTATAAATCACACAGTGTGCACCCGACTTAAGTCAACTCAGAGTTCAAGTTTTAACTCAGAGTTGGTTGAACCTCCTTATTGAAATGGGCCCCAGGTTGTCATTTCAGTATGTTTCCAATAACAACGTCTGATGTTTATGGTTTTACATGGTGTGAGAAAGTCGCATAAATCATGTAAAATCCTGAAAGGAAATGGATTTCCAGAACATTTTAAATAGGATTTCAAATCACATATGAATGTAGCTAAAAAAACACACACACAAAAAAGCAGGGGTCTTTCTTTCTTAAAAATGTGAGGTTAATCCCTGTGTTATCACTGTGTGGCTTCATTTGTTAGGTGGTCTGAGGCAAAACTTGTTCTGATATTTCATTTTGTTTAATGGAGCAAAAAGCAGACAACAGAGTTTATTAAAATGAGGGCTGAAAATTAGTATTTATTTACCAGGGCAAAAAAACTCATCTGGTGTGGCTTGGAGGTAAGGCAATGGCCCATTTGTTTCCACTAGGCTCTCTTGTGTATTAATTATATCAATTAGTCGTCACCCTATACAAAGCCCACACAACAATAGAGCAACCAGTAGATAAGGCAATAGTCTTTCACTTTGTTGGTTTTTACAGTGCTGTCATGCAAGATATGTCAACAAATGTTTTAACCAAATTTGAGTATCCAGAAATATGATTTACGGAGCATTTTGTATGCTTGTACTGCTGTGTCATATTTCCTAATCTTCTTAAGATTGCACCCCTGTCTTTTTCATAAGTGTTTTCTCTCGTTTTCGGACAATTCTGGAGAAAATGGGACTGCTGAGGAAAAAAAGAAATAATAAAAAGGACAACTTAAAAAAACCAAGTATGCACATTATTAAAATTATTATATAATTTAATTAATATATAATTGTAGTTTGTAAATTAAACAAATAACTTGTTTTACACATTATTTATTTTTTATATAATTTATAATTTGCAAATGAAACAGTAGTTTGTGTGCATTGTTTATTTTTGCATGTTAAAATTTGTAAATGAAACGTTAAAATGTCAATGCATGTTAAAATTTGTAAATGAAACAAGAAATTGTTTTATACATTATTTGTTTTTGTAATGTAAGTTATAATTTGTAAATGAAACAGAAAAAAATGTTTTAAACATTATTTATTTTTTCTTATGTAAGGTATAATTTGTACAAATTGTACTTGTTTAAACCATGTAATTAACTCTATTTATACTCCTCTAGGCTTTGTATCAGTATGAAGTCTTGTTTCGTGTTACTGACAGTTTTCTGAGTAGTCTTGTTGTTCCTTGCTCTGATATCTTGTCTTGGATTTGGACTGATATTGTGTGCTTTGACCCTCTGCCTGGTTTTTGGCTTATGATTGTGGATTGTATTTTCTCATTAAACTGCATGTGGATCCTCACTCTCTGTGCTCCGTGCTGTCCTTTCGTAACAGTACTTTAAATTTATATTTAAATACAGAGTAAGTGTATTTTGTTACATTCTACCACTGGTTATTTGGAAACTGAAACTAACAATTTTATTGTCACAATATTAATAAATTTTAAGTTTTATTTATTTTATTTATTTTTTTCTTCTTCTCCATTTGTAGATCATTCAAGTAAACTGAAACCCTATACTTACAAGTGTAATCCATCTGTATCCATTTCATGGGAAAAGGATGCATTTGTAGGCCACTTTTGCAGGAGCCTTTGAAGGAGTCCTCGAATTGGGAAAGCATTAATTACGCCGCGGTGAAGCAATTGGCTATACCGTCCCATTTAACAAGTCTCATGTGTTTAAATTGCTGCTTTGACCTATGTCTACTGATTATGGAAGTCTTGATTGGTTTTGCACCTGAGCCAGACCTGTCAGTTATTGCCTGAAGCGCAGGGCTCCAGGCCAGTAGTTAAAGTGCCTGTTAAATGTATGGGGTTAGAATTATTACATAATTCCAAATAAAATAGACTTCCACAAATAAATGTAAAGAATGTCACAAAAATTAATAAAGTTCACAAATGAGATTTGCAAAAAAAAAAAAGTGTTTTATGTCACAAATACAACTCTGCCTGACATTTGTAAATCGCTTCCAGTGCATTTGTGAAGCACTGCACTAAATGCCTAAATTCAATCTGTTCATCATATAAAGTGTGTCTCTTCAGAATATTTGGACTATATGGATTAGTTTTGCGATCTCTCCATGAACTTTTTGAAGCGTCAAAGTGTCAGTTGCGAAGCTGTCAATGGAGGGACAGAAAGCTCTCAGATTTTATCAAAATGATCTTCATTTGTGTTCCGAAGATGAACAAAAGTCTTACCGATTCAGAACGTGAGGGTGAGTAATTAATGACAGAGTTTTCATTTTGGGAGGAACTATCTCTTTAATTAAGCTGGGTACTTGCTAGAACAGGTCACTCACTTTTGGGAACATGAAAAAAAATGAGAAAGTGAGTTCATAACCATGTAATTTAGTTAAGTTTGATTCAGATAATTCCCACCAGAATGACATATTCAGGTCAATATTTGTGATCATAATAGTAATCAGCCAATGTGTAGGAATGGATTCCTCTCATGTGACTCCTTTTTTCACTCATGCTGCTCATGGAACACAATAGAGCCAGTAGATGTGACATTTACACTTTCATTAGTTATTTTTTTATTGGCCTGCTAAAAGTGAATTTAATTTTTCTCTTAGTTTTCACTGTTTTTAAAGTTAAATGCAGTATATCCTGCTCAATCATCAGTTTGGTAGTAATGCATTCTAAACATAGATTCTTCCATCCTTTATTTATTCTGTCTTGTTGGGTGTTTGACAGAAATGAAGCCAATGAAAAGGTGATTACATTGTTTAATCATATAAGGCACTTTCTCATATCACATTGCTGTTGGCTCTAGTAATCCATCTCTCATACAAATGATTTTTAATGAACAGTCAGTGATTCTGAGTAAGTCCTTTGTTCTTCTGTTAGGCAAACGTCACAGAATAATATGAACGTCATGAATAATACATGAAAGGTGAATGTTAACTGAATGTGGTTCTCAACAATCTAAATTTTGTGCAGTCAATAACAATAAAAATGGTAAAGGGTTTTTTTGTCATAATTTGTCTTTTATTTTGTTATTTATTTATTTATTCATTTGTAAGCTCTTTGTTTGAGTTTGGTTATTTACACCAGTTATTTTGGTTATTTTCTTTATCCAACTGAGAGAGTTTGCGTATTCTGTTGTTCATGAAGCGGTTGGGTGTTTTGAGCCGCCGTTCAGTCTGTATTTTCTCACAGTCCCTGAAGAAATGGCTTGGATTGCTCTGAAACAATCACAGAATATGTACAACAGAGGTGGTGCTTTGGTAATTTTTTAATTTAACATATTAATAATATAATTAATGAATTATATTACAGTTTTTTTCTCGATTGCTGAACTATCACTGCAAAACTCTACACACAAATCCCTTCATTTCTCATTGCCTACACAATGTTGTCATTTATAAAGCACTATCATTCAATACTGTTCACTCAAGTCAGCACAACTTCAGCTATATTAGCACACAATTACCCAGGTGGAATCACAGTAAAATTTGTAACACTGTCACATAAAATGCATGTTTTACCGCTCTATTTATTACAATGATTTTATGTATAATAGAGTTTTAATTGGTTTACATGTTTTTTATAGTCCATTTTATTCCTCTTAACTATTTAAGGTGTGTATGTCTTTAAATGAGTTTGGGTCTGCCTGTCATGTGACTGATCACATGACAGGAATAAGGAAGTAAGCCAGTATAAAGGAGACAGTATGACAAACAATCAACCCCATTATAAACGTGATCACAAATCAGCTGGACTGTGGAGTTGCATTTTATGGACTTGCCTTTCCAGCAAATCACATCACCTTCACTTGGATTAACACTTCCGTGGACTTTGTATATACACCAGTGGACACTTTCTCATTGGGACTTTCAGCACGTTACTAGGACTCTTAAGGACTGTTTTAGGGTATGGTGCAAATGGACTCCCTGCTTTTAAACGGTCTAAGTTTTTCTAGTTTTATTGTGTTGTTTTAAGTTCCATGTGGAAATTGTAAATACACTTTATTTATTCACTTCATTTCTGTTGTCTGTCTCATCTTTTTAAACACTCCAAACCTCTCACACAGTATAATCTGACCCCAATTTTAATCAATGTAAAATCGGCCGATAGGGCCGATCGTTACAAATTGATCACACACCAATCAGAACCTTCAATAGATTTGAAGAACAATGGATCCAGAAAGACATGAAGGAAGAGGTCGAAGACACCGGAGAGGAGGGGGAGGAAGAGCAGAAGGGAGAGGTGGAGGGGGAGGAGGAGAACAACAAGGAAGAGGAAAAGCAAGGGCAATGAGACAAGCAGTTTCAGATGAAATTCGTGCCACTCTAGTTGACCATGTCTTTGTCCATGGTATGACTATGAGGGAGGCCGGGCAATGAGTACAGCCTAATTTGAGTCACTTCACTGCTACTTCGATCATAAGAAGCTTCAGGGAGGAAAACAGGTTGGTATTCTTCAGTCTGCTCTCTACTGTAACCTGAGTGCTTGTACTCTGTGCTGTTACAGCACAAACATGTACTGTAGCTGATGCACTATACTACTGTAATAAAAAAAAAAAAAAATCAAATCAAATTGCCTCACAAATAGATAAGAGTTTCTGTATGCTTCCATTTTGTAAAAAAGGATCTGTTACAGTTACAGTAATTGGTACTTCTGTTTCTGTAGGACACATAAACAACCACCTGGTGGAGGCAGGTTAAGAAGACTCTTGTCGGAGGAGCAAGAGAGGGAGCTGGTAAATATGGTCATTGTCATCAATGTAATCTGCCCGCAAACGATTCAAAGGAGAGTGACTGAAGGTAATCACCAATTTTGAGGGATGAATGCCATCAGCCTCTTCACAATTGATTGCATCCTCCGAAAGCACAGGTTCCGGATAAAGCGGGCATACCGGTCCACGTCCCTATCAAATGAAACTCTGACAGAGTGAACACTCTTGTTTTAACTATGCTCCTCCTTGGTTTCCTTGATGGTCTAAGAGAGTGTGTGTTCCAGCTTGACCAGAGAGAGCCAGCACAACCAGAGCAGCCTCACTACGTTGTTGTTTTGAATAATGTCAGCTTCCATTGCACTGTTCTGGTTTGTGACTGATTTACCAATAACCAGAGGTTTTCCAACATATTTCTGCCTGCATTCTCTTACTTTCTTAACCTGATAGAGGAGTTTTTTCGACATGGCAGTGGAAAGTGTATGACCGACAACCTTACATCTGTGTTTACCTCCTCCAGGCCATGGAAGAAGCCTGCCTAGACATTTCAATTGATGCATGCCAGGGGTGGATCAGGCATGAAGGAGGATTTTACCCCCGCTGCCTGGCTAGGGCCAATATAGCCTGTGATGTTGATGAGATTCTCTAGCCTGTTTCTCTGGCCTGTCCCAGACCAAAGACGGGATGCTGGGGCATTATTTTTATTTTTTCTTTTGTGTGTGGGTATTGTTCTGTACTGTACATTACAGTTTTTTCAACTGCTTACACACATTTTCAAAATGTTGCCTTTTTTTTTTTTTTTCCCAAAATTTTACACACAAATCCAAGAATTGCACAGACAAAATGCCTCACATCTCTTGCAAAATGAAGCAATGCATTCAAAATATCACATACACTTCTCAAAAGCAAACATTTGTCTTATGTTGCAAACACCTTTGCCATAATATTTTATTTTTGGATATATCGTATACACACAGTTATTCAAAACCTAAAGCTCTTCTTTCATGAGCTCCTTTGTGTACTTCTGTACTCCATTTCTGTACAAGACTGAAAGTAATTGGCAGAGAGATGTTGAAAAATACACGGTAAACACAGAAGCAAGATTGAAACGAAACTTTTTTTTTTTTTTTTTTACGTATGCATTTGTTGTTGTGAATACAGTATTACACAGTACAAAAGAAAAGAAATACATCAACCATGTGTAGTTAGAAATTATGGTTGTGTTTGAAAAAAGAAATCAAGATCAGAAAAATCTGTTAGATTGTGTTTTACATTGAGAACTGTGTGTTGTGTTTTATTAAATGAAAAACTGAGTCAAAGGCAGAGAATTAATGTATGGTTTTGCAGATTTGGTGTGTGGTTCTGGTGTTTGAGTGTCAGGTTTCAGAAATTGTGTGACAAGTAAGGATTCTGTGTGTAAGCAGTTGAAAAAAAACCTAAGTAATAAAAAATGTGCAAATGTATATATTTGTGAGGACTCAAATGCAGATCACAGTAGGGCTTTTATTAGGTGACAAAACAAACAAAAAACACAACAAAAACCACCAATCCAGTCCAAAAGCATGGCAAGACAGAGCAGAGCAGGACAGGACAGGACATGTGGTCAGTGTCAGTTCCAGGTAGAGGTCTTCACGGGTTCAAAAATTCATACTCAAAAATTCATTCGTCCCCGAAGAGACCCATAAATGTGCTACACGGAACCAACCCGGGCCCGACTATTATTTTGAAAGTTGGACCCGAACCCATGCAGAACCGAGAAATGACATAAATGTACTACCCGGAACCATTGCGGACCTGTCTATTATTTGAAAGCTGGACCTGAACCCAGCCGGGAAGACACAGACCCGACTGGACCCGATCGGCACATAGGTCTATTCCACAGAAAATTGCTATTAATAAGTCAATAAACAAGTTGCGAAAATAAAACGTTTTGTCTTACCTAATGTTAGTAGCCCCTTTGTACCTGACTGTAATGTCGAGTCTGACCAAAACTTTAGATATAACAAGACGGTTCATTTATAATATTATTATAAAAATAGGAGAAAGAAAGGGCTCGCTTGAGACTGCACATGCGCGTTAGCTGGAGTAACCTGAAACATAAGCTTTTAAACGCATTTTGAGTGTCATAGAAAACGTCTCAGGTTACGCATGTAACCATGGTTCCCTGAGAACAGGGAACGAGACTCTGCGTTTGAGGAACTGTCACTCGTGACAGGTGTTCGAAATGCCAAGAATCACAACACTCCAATCCTATTGGCCGGCGACAGCCTATGACGTCATATGCGAACCGTGACGTATAAAGGGAGCGCCTGAGGAAGCAGTCAACACCTTCTCGTCTTTTGAGGGACTGTTCAGCAGGCATCCCGAAGCATGGCAGGGAAACGCAGAGTCTCGTTCCCTGTTCTCAGGGAACCATGGTTACATGAATAACCTGAGACGTTCCCTTTCGAAAGGGAACTTCAACTCTGCGTTCAATCGCATTGGGGAATATACCCACGCCCCCATGCTAGAGGAGAGTGCATGCCCAAAATGTCTGGACAAACGTCCGGCAGTTCCAGGGAAAAACCGGGAGCAACTCTCCAAGGCTGTCAGTGACAGCATTCCCTATGGCCAACAGCCCAAGCTGAGCCTAAAAGAGGCCTTCCATGAAAGGCCTGCCAAGCCTGCTCAAGGCATCTGGGACCAACAACCCGTGGTCCCTTAAAGGGAATGTGGCCAGGAGACCAGAAGGAATCCCGGCCAGTCACTAGAGGGGATAAAATCACCCCCGACGCCACCAAGGAGGCCGTACTAATCTAGCGAAAGCCAAACATAGTCTGGGCCAACCCTGTCTGACATACAAGGCGCAAACTCCAAAAGAGGAGAGCAGGTAAGAGCTACTGCGAAAAAGGCAGTAAGCAACTCAAACCCACATGCAGAGATGGGCATCCTGGAGAGCGGAACTCAGCTGAGCGCTATAAACCCTCGTATTGAGGGGAGTAAGACCACTCATCCTAGGATCTACTCAGCTTCTGGTAAAGCGCTGAGGAGGCTGTGCGCTAAAAAAACCCTGGTACAGGGGAGCACAAACCAGCCTGGGGCCAGTCTGAACGGGAGACTTCACAGAAGTCTACAACCAATGACCAGCTTAGGGAGCTAAGCACAATTACGCAGTCAACCCGAAGGGAAGTACGAAGCTCAACCTAACGGATAGACCATACTGCAGGCACATAGCCATGGAGACCGACCAGAAGGGGCCTACAACATAACTAAGAGTTCTTACAATGAACTAATATCACAACATGAACCCAATACACAGGGTGGTATTCAGGATGGCCCATAAGGCCATTCGACTGAAAACATAGCATGCTGAACGCATGACCAACCAAGTAATTAGGTAGCTGTGAGTGCCCACAAAACAGCCCATCCAACACAATCCGACGAGCAGTGTACTCGGTAAAAGCACCCTTCTACTTTTTAAGCAAGAGGAGTACAACGTACGGCATCATGTGCTAAAGAAGGCCCCATGGGCCTATAACCTCAGCAGACACGTGGCATCAGCTCGTGGCAGTGTTATCGAGGTTCAGGCTAGACAGACCGACTACAAAGGGAGGTCATTAGCCAGCCCGAGCCCCGGCCAGCCAGGGACACAAGACCCTTTTACTGTTACAGTAAAATAAATCTCAAAGGAAAAAAGCCAGCATGCTCCCAAAGGAGGCCCTTAAAGCCTACCCATCGCACGCGGCGTCAGCTAGTGGCCACTAAAGTTCTAGGAGCAAAATAGAAACGAGTAACAGACAGGGTAGCTATTTAGCTTGACTAGAGCTAAAAGAAACCAAGCTCAAGGAAGCAAATGCATAAAACCAGACAAACAGTTGGTTTTAGTACAAAAGCTCACCTCGAGAGGCAAGCCACTTCAGAGATGTACTCAGTAAAAGCACCTTTTACTCTCTAAGCGAGAGGAGTACGAAGCCAAACTCCAGCGTGATACCTAGGAGGCCTATGGAAGCCTACAACTCGTAAACACACGGCATCAGCCAGTGGCAATCACGACTCTTCCATGGTGATGAGTCACATAGAAGCTCACACAAAGCTATACCAACACGCACACTGAAAGGAGGCCCTAATGGGGCCTACAACCTCCATGAACACATGGCATCAACCAGTGGCAGCTTCATGACTAAAGCCAGCCAGCAGGCCAAATACTCAGGAAACCCCTGTTAGGAGAAGTACAAACTACGCCACAGAACTCAACGAGAGGCCTGACAGGGCCTAAAACACAGAGGTGGGCGTGGCCGATGGCGGCGTGAGTCACAAGACACGACTCAACCATGGAATGAGTCTAGATACAACCAACCCAGCTGGGCCGACACAGAAGCTATAAAGGAAGCCTGGTAAAGCTTACTACTTTTAGCACCAGGTGGCGCCAGCCAGTGGTCATAAACAGGACCCGAGCTCAAAAAGGGACCAGCACTGAACCCTAAAGTTTACTGAGGGTAACTAGCTTACACAATCTGAGCCTAGGTGAACACATTCCAACAGGCAAAGTATAGTATGCAAACATGGTCTAAGGAAGGCCTGGAAGGCCTCTTACCTCAAAAACAACATGAGCATAAGCCTGAGGCAGTGCTAAAGGAAACCAAGCTCAAGGAAGCAAGTGCATAAAACCAGACAAACAGTTGGTTTTAATACAGGAGCTCACCCCAAGAGGCAGGCCACTGAGAAATGTACTTAGTAAAAGCACCTTTTACTCTCTAATCGAGAGGAGTACAAAGCCGAACTCCAGCATGATACCTAGGAGGCCTGCGAAAGCCTACAACTCGTAAAAACACACGGCGTCAGCTAGTGGCAATCACGACTCATCCATGGTGATGAGTCACACAGAAACCCACACAAAGCTGTGCCAACATGCAGACTGAAAGGAGGCCCTGATGGGGGCCTACAACCTCCATGAACACATGGCATCAACCAGTGGTAGCTTCATGACTAAGGCCAGCCAGCAGGCCAAGTACTCGAGAAACCCTTAGGTAGGAGAAATACACACTACGGCACAAAACTCAATGAGAGGCCTGACCTAGGGGCCTATTCATACGGAGGTGGGCATGGCCGATGGCGGCGTGAGTCATAAGACACAACTCAACCATGGAATGAGTCTAGATATAACCAACCCAGCTGGGCCAACACAGAGGCTACAAAGGAGGCCTGGCAAGGCCTACTACTTTTAGCACCATGTGGCGCCAGCCCGTGGTCATAACAGGGCCCAAGCTCAAAGGGGACCAGCTCTAGACCCTACACGATAACTGTGGGTAACTAGCTACACAACCTGAGCTTAAGCCTACACATTCCAACAGGCAATGTTCCCAGTACACATAAATATATGCTATTACGGTCTAAGGAAGGCCTACAAGGCCTACCCCCTCAAACAACATGAGCATAAGCCTGAGGCAGTGCTAAAATACGTGAGCAAACTTGTGACCGTAAACCAACAGCGCCCAAAAAACAAGCTGTATTAAGAAAGAGACTACAATAAAGAGCCAACAATCTAACAGCAAATGCAAAACAGCTGCTGTGGTCATGATCGACTGGGAGCTAACAGAGATAATACTATTCTAATCAGAATAAGACTCTCTACACTCAACCTGAGTGTGCAATCCAACAGGTGATGCACTCAGTGAACCCAAACCCTAACCAGGGAGTACAATAAAACACCACGTTCATAGATAGAGGCTAATCACAGCCTGCTATCACAGAAACAAGTGTTAACCTGTGGCAGCACTAGAGTAAGCTCACAGCCATAGCACCTACATTTTCACATCGAAGGGGAAATGGTCATACGGCCCGCAACTCCCTCAGGAGGAGGCCAGAACTTGGAACTATACAACCTCACAGGGATAGTAATAATAAGGGTGATGTAACAAACACCTAAACCTAGCTCTAGACACGTGTTTTTTGTTTTGAAAACTAGCCAATCTAATGCTAGTTATTTTGCCCAAAATAACCCCTTCTAACTTTACTGACTACATGCTCAGGAAAGCTATACAGGAAAAACAAGGTCTACACTTTTTAAACATAAAAATATAGACCCAGCTTACCTTCCTGCTGCGCGTAGAAGTAAGATTTTCCCTCCTTATTTAAAGCATGAAGAAGGAAGAAATCAAAAGTTCTTTTAAGCCTAAAAGCACTTTCACTATCAAGCCAGAAGGCGGCCTTTAGAAAAAGGCCAGCCGACAGCTTAACTGTAAAAGAAGCGCCTGAGCAAGTAGAAAGTATATATATATATATATATATATATGAAAGAAGAAGAGGAGAGGGTAGATATAAATCGCCCTTAAACTAGCTGGAGGATTGATTACAAATGCAACAGTGTTTACAATCGATCATCCATTACTCTCGTTTGTTCCTCCTCCCGTCTGTCTGGCTCAGATCCAAATCTGAATGGCCAGGGGGTTTTCCATGCCCTCCCTGTCACAGACACGTCAGGTTCCAACGTCACCCAATCACAGCGCGCACCATCTCCAGAATACTGATCACCGCCACCTGCACCTCATCACTCTCCTCATCAGCAGCTCCATAAAACACTCACACTCACAGCACTCCACGTCCGGTCTCGTTTGCATACCCTTACAAGTTTATGCTTACCTCAAGGACTCCTCTTCGAATACCTACCTGTCTCCATTGTGTCGATTCCCATTGTGTTCCTCGTCTGCCTCGTGAGTGTGTTCCCGTCTGCTTCCAAGTGCTCCAGCGATCTCCAGTCTCCAGCGTTCAACTCCCTGCAAAGATAAGGACAGTAACTATTCCAAGTATTACCCGTTCAAGTCAAACTACTTCCAGTTATCTCACCTGTTCCATTCTCCTTGCTCTCCTGTGGTCAAAATAAAGACTGTGAAAAGTTATACCTGTGTCTGTCCTCCGTCTACTGTAACACTCCCGATCTCAAACGCGGAGATCAGGAGAGAATGGAAAGTCTATGGGAGCTGCAACATTCATGGACAGAAACGAACCGTTCGTCGAGCCGTCCGTGTGTGGCCCCTTTCTTAATGCACTCTCACGGCAGCTGCAGCCCACCAAAAAGCGCGTCCCAAAAACACAGCAGCTCCACATACCCCAGCAGCCAGAGGAGTGCTCGCTATCGGACGCGGTGACATCAAATACGGACGTCACCGTCATCCACTCATCCTCGTCAGCCCCCGGGGAAGCCGAGAGAGAATATAATTCTCTCAGACTTCCCAACGAGCAGACCTGCGAGCCCTGTGATTGCAGCTGCCGTACTGCCTCAGCACACACGGGGCTACAATCACCAGGCACAGATGCAGACACCTCCCCCCACTTTGCTCACAGCTGATTGGTACAATTTCAGTTTGAGACATAATTTCATAATTCGTTTATTCTGGGTTAGACATTGCAAAGCAAAATATCAGATGTGAGCAAAGTGACATACTGTATATCTGATGCACTAAGCCACTCCCCCTCTCACTTCAAATTAAAGCTGTTTATAGTGGGTAAAAAATTAGAGACAAAATTGTCATTCTTTATTGTATTTGTATTATATTAATTATAATTATGTATAATTCATTATAATAGAATTATATTATATTCATATAATTATTACATGGATTTGCAGTTACTATTTTGTATGAGATATGTTGAATTTTAGAATAAAATCATACCCTAGTTCATATATTGTATTGACAACATCAATTAAATATTTATTTATATTCTGCGTAACTGTAAAGTTTTTGTCTTTATTAAAAAAAATAATAATATTATGTATTATGATGACCCTTCTGTTCTACAAAGGGGATGGTTACATCACGTTAAACAAACCATTTTTTCCCCTTACGAAGCAAGTTTAGATAGATAGATAGATAGATAGATAGATAGATAGATAGATATCCTGTTTCATTAGCCTCTCTAAGCTGTTGTAGATGAGCATCGTTCTGGGTCTGATGGTGTGATTGATTAAGAATAAGTCAATACTGCCCAGAGCTTTAAAAAAAATGATGAAAAAAGTTTAATGTGCTTGCAATTTTGTTAGTGTCCATGACCTTCACATCACCCAATAAGTCTTGACATGTGGTATGGGTCGATAAATAAGAAGCTTGCAGAGAGAGTTGGGAAAGACAAAATTAGTACCGACTGAAGATTTGAAAGGGTTGAAAAACACACCATTTCAGTTTTCAGACCTCATTGTCCCTTAGTTGAGGTGAAACTTTGTAAAATCACAAATGCATTTTCATTTAATTTCAAAAAGCAACGACCTTGAAGCATTCTGATAAAACCAACTTATCTTCAATGACACAATTCTAGTCTTTGCACTGATTTTTATCAAAGTCTTCTCCATTAAATAAAAAAATGATGGTAAAGTGATGGCACACTAACTAAAGCATGCAATATTGCTTGCCATCAAAATAAACAGAATCCCTCAAACATGAATAAAGGTGAATGTAATTTCAGAATTTCTGCCCTGCAAAATGTGAGTGAATATGAAGCTTATGATGACTGACCCTAAAAACCCTTTTTAAAAAAAAAAAAAAAACACCCACAGCTCAGATGCATTTCAACTCTTTTTCATTCCTCAAAAGCCTTCCCAAAATCTCCAGAAAATGCAAACAAGGTCGGCCTTTTGGATTTTTAAGCCCCTTGACAAAAGAAAACTCATTTTTGATCTTTTGTTCGGAGCTAAAGAGCAAGCAGCGTTTTTTTTCCAGACTGATTCAAAGGGTGTCTGTCTCATCTCTGGATCACTTTGTAGTTGATGACACATGTTTTAAAGATTTAGCTACCTGAATGGGACCCTCAAAAGGCAATTTATTTCCCTGTGATTTGTAATTCTTCTTTTTTATAGCATCAGAATGAGTTTCAATACTTGATGAATGGGAATCACAGTCTAATTTGCCCAAAGCTTGTTAGAAAGAGATAAAACTGTGCTTTGTGCCTTTAACAAACAACAACCTCAATAACAGGGCCAGAAGAGACTTACAAACAGCTTGTGTTAAACTATTTTTCCATTATGTTCTTAAAATTTAATTCATTTAAAAATCCTCTTTTAATGTCCTTAAAAAAACAAAAACATAATGTGCATGCTGTTTGGACGTGCCTTTTCTCACACATTTAAACCTAGAAATGTATATGTAGGCCTATGTTTTATTCACAAATAAAATAAAGAAACGTAGGAGGATATACTCCAATAAATGTTTGTATGTTATTTTATTTTATTTTATCTTGAAGTCCTGAGTACAAAAAAAAAAAAAAAAAGCTAACATTTACACCATCATATCATATGAGGTTGATTTGTAACTGGAGTCCACTGGAGGCAAGCTTGAAGTAGAACCCATGTGCAACTTTATTTACATTACATGATCAAACATAAAACAAAGATTTCACTTGACTTGACATAATAGGGACAAGGAACATGGAGCTTGCCAAAAATGGTACAGGGACAATGCATGACCAAGACTGAGGCAAACATGAGGGCTTAAATACACAGGGACTAATGACAAGATAAGACACACATGTGCACAATCAACCTAATGAACTAATGACAACACAACACATGAGGAGCACATGCCCAGATCACATGATACAAACAAGGGGAACTCATGGCAACAGGTGCATAAAACATGACAATCACTACTTACAAAATAAGAGACACAAATCTATAAACATGAAACAAAACCCAACATCATCTGTGACATGATCGAACCTGCTATGCAAAGGCTAATATTTCAATTTAGCAAAAAAATATAATCCCTTGGTTTCAAAGACAAGGCTTAAGCCTAGTCCCAGAATAAATGCATGTTTGAGCTGTTTTAACTGAAAGCAACTTGCACTGACATATCTTAAAATATGTCTGTGCCATTGTTTTGTCTCAAGATGCACACCAGTATTTATTTATTTATTATTTTATAGGCACATTCATAAAAGCCACTTAAATGTCCTAATTGACAAATCTTGGCTTAATCTAAGTCCTGTCTGTGAAACCAGGACAATATGTATATTAGGTAACGCTTTAGATCACAGCCCAGAAAGTACTGCGTAATTACAAAGAATTTACAGCGTAACTTTCAATAATTATAGTGTAACTATACAGTAAGTATGTGTAAGTATAGAGGAACAATATGTAAAGTATTGGGAATAAAGGGGTAACAACCAGGAAAATAACAAATTATTTATAATGTAAATATTTTATAACTAAGGGGTACTTACACTGTTATGATAGACAACGATCTTACAATTGGGAGCAATTTAGCGAGAAAGTGCACTGATTAAGTTGTTTCAAGGCAAATAGAAAGAACTATTGCAATCTTTTTTAATATGGGAAAATATGCTTTTGTTTCATGTAGTTACAGGGTAAGTATGACATTACGGGCCGTAAATTAAAGTGGTGCTTGTTACCCTCTTATTTTCATGTAGTTACAGGGTAAGTAATTAAAAAAAATGCAAACAATCTGATATCACTGACTCCGAAACCTGTATTTGAAAAACAACTTTATTAAAAACAGGTCTACAATACTTATTATTATTATTATTATTTTTTTTTTTTTAAATCAACTTTTCATTTCAAATTCGCTTGGCTTCTCCTGCATGCTCTGGTTTCTCAACTGATGAATCTTAAGAAGGAATCCCATTGCTATTCTGTATTATAAGAAAATACAGTACACCCAGAAATTTTCTCATGGTTTAGGCTATTCATCTTTTCGCTTCTGACCAGCTGTCACCAGCGCCTGCATGAGAGTTCTCGCGGGAGAAACTCATGCGAGAACTGCCGTCTCTGTTATTCTGTCTTGTTTGTTTCTCATTCTCATTATCTGTTATTCTGTTTTGTTGTGAGCATTATTAAAAAAATAAAACTGACGGCATCCAACATCTGCGTGAGTTTCTCGGCACACTTACGTCACGCTTCAAGTTACGTCAAGCATGAACTCTCAACCCTCGCATGCACGCGCAGAAGACAGTTGGTCGAAAGTTTTAAAAATATTCAAATATTTGGTATTTTTCTTACAAATACGTATCGTTTCACTTCAGAAGACATCGATTCATCCATTGGGGTCTTATGGATTACTGTAGTTATTACTGTTTGTGCTGTTTGATGTTTCGACTTTTAGGAACACGTCACCTTGCATTATAAAGCATTCCCAGATTATTTATTTTTTCCTAAAAACCCTTTTGTGTTCATCTTAAGAAGGAAAGTCGTATACATCTCAGATGGCATGAGGGTAAAAGATGAGTAAACGGTGAGCACATTTCCGGGTGTAGGCTACTGTATTTTCTTTTAATACAGAATAGCAAATGGGATTCCCTCTTAAGATTCATCGGTGGAAAGAAAGAAAAAAAGGAACAAGAGGAGGAGGAAGCCAAGCAAGAGAAACGAATAAGAAGTGTTGTAACTTTAAATCTTTTAATCAAATAAGCTGTTTTTCAAATAAAGTTTTCCAAGTGATATGACTGTTTGCGTTTTGTTTTTTTGTTTTTTTTATTACTTTTTATTACCCTGTAACTACATGAAATAAGAGGGTAACAAGCTCCACTTTAATTTATGGCCCCCAATGTCATACTTACCCTGTAACTACATGACACAAAAGCATATTTCCCCATGTATTAAAAAAGATTGCAATAGTTCTTTCTACTTGCCTTGAAACAACTTAATCAGTGCATTTTCTCACTAAATTGCTCCCAAATGTAAGATTGTTGTCTATCATAACAGTGTAAGTACCCCTTAGTTCTAAAATATTTACATTATAAATAATTTGTTATTTTCCTGGTTGTTACCCCTTTATTCCCAATACTTTACATATTGTTCCTCTATATACTTACACATACTTACTGTATAGTTACACTATAATTATTGAAAGTTACGCTGTAAATTTGTTGTAATTACGCAGTACTTTCCGGGCTGTAATCTAAAGCGTTACCAACCATACAAAAATATATACCAAGTCACAGAGCTGAAGCTTTAAAAATGCCCTCACTAATGGATGTGCAGCAGCTGGCAACTCCCGTTTAAAATAACAATACAATAACAATAAAAAAGAAAAGAATACAAGCATGCAAAGGAACAACACTTTAAATAAAGACTAAAGTTTACACAACTCAGAACTCACAAAAAAAAACAACAGGACTGAGGTTCCCCACAGAAGGAGTGATCACCAGAATTAGTTTTCCAAAAACACACTCCCAGACAAACCGCTGTGCACTTAGATCATGCAACTAAACACTCCAGAGTGTCACACGGCACATGCTAAAGAAGCACCACCACAGCAAGGAGACAAAAGAACCTTCATCCCATGGGACTCCAGCTCCTCCAATAAATAAATAAAAAATACACTAAAAGTAAATAGACTATCAAAACATAAACAATTCAATCGCAGTTAGATAGATGGGTTCATACAGCTCTCAATCACCAAACAGATAACACTGATGGGCTAATCACAAAATATTCACAATAAACGATACACAAAATAAAGTTATATGAAAACGCATAATACACACAAGAGTCACATTATCTAATCACTGGGGTGCCCCAAGGTTCAGTGCTTGACCCACTTCTGTTCTCCATTCATGCAATTTCACTGGGAATGAACGGCACACTGCTATGCAGATTACTTGCAGCTCTGTCTGTCATTTCAACCTGATGTTCCCAGTTCTCGACTTGTTTTCTGCCTGGATGGAGTGTCATCTACAGCTTAACCTTGCAAAGACGGAGCTCGTAATTCCTGCAGACCTGTCAGTTGACCACAACATCACTGTGTAACTGGGGTCCACAACACTAATGCTAATTTGGACAGCAAGGAACCTTGGGGTTATGTTGGATGACCAATTGACCATATTTCAACAACGACCCGGTCATACAGGTTTGCTCTTTACAGCATCTGGAAAATCAGACCCTTCGTGTCAGAGTATGCAACACAACTTCTTGTCAGTCAGCGCAACTAAGCTAAGTCACTAATACACTAAGTATTATACTAAGTATACTAAGTAATATACTAACTAAGCTAAGTATAAATTATATAAATCATTATTAATATTATTTTGCATTTTACAGAACAACAGTAAAATTATAATACTAACATTTATGGATGTCTTTATTTCTTGCTTTCAAACATTAAATCATTGAGCTTTTATTTTGATGGAAAACCACAAGGAGATCCAGGAAGACGTTTCTCTTTGACAACAGATTCATAAACGATTGTCATTATGGATGGTTGGTGCACGTTGCTTTCCCAAATGCAAATTATTAGCAGCTCAAACACAGCACTTGCAGAGCTGCATTTTCTGTGAATCAAAGTTGAAAGTTGTGTTTTACTCCATGCAGCGCATCAGACTATATATTTTATATAATTACTGTAGCAAATTAGCTACATTTCTAAAATATTAGAAATATTAATAATTTTTCATAACTTGTTATGATTAATTATAAATATTTGAATCAGTTAATCTTCAAATATATAAAAAATAAAATAAAATAAATATAATATATATATATATATATATATACGTATATATATAATTTTTTTTTCTTAGCATTTACAGCGCTTAAAGCATGTAACAAGATCGATCATTTAAGAGACATTTATTTGCATGCAGGGAGTCAGAACCAAATATGTATTGTGCACAACTTTTATTAACTAAATCACAAACTAATCCAACAAACACATACAGTTCCTCAATTGGACACGACCACAACGCAGCCCTGAAGTATCAGCAGAGATCGAGTCACTAGATCATCCACTGTGAAGGCCTCATCGACATGACATCCAGTGGCACAGTTCCTCAACAAACCGTCCATACCGGCGTGATGAATACGATCCTCAACTGGATGGAACTGAAATAAATACTTTGATTGTTGCGATCCTATCAGACTTATGATAGCAACCTGATTGTAACAAAGCACTGTTTGCCAGAGGAGAACTGGCCCCCCGACTAAGCCTGGTTTCTCCCAAGGTTTTTTTTTCTTTTTTTTCTCCATTTTAACACCTATTTGCCACTTGTTTGCCACCTGATGTCACCTGTTGGAGTTTGGGTTCCTTGCCGCTGTCGCCTTTGGCTTGCTTAGTTGGGGACACTTGACATTTGACTTGACATTTGATATTCAACAGTGCTTTGATCTGCCTGCATTGACACTATTCTTGAAGAGCTGCTGTGCAGCAAAAATTATGTACCAGTTATCACTGTAAAGCTGCTTTGACACAATCTGCATTGTAAAAAGCGCTATATAAATAAAGGTGACTTGACTTGACTTGACATGTACATAGGTAAGATGGAAAGTGACAGATTGAAGCTGGAAATAGGAACAGGGAATGTAGCTATGGTCAATAAACCATTAAAACAACCATCAGCTTATTTCAAAACACCTTGTTAAGAGGATTTTACTGCTTATCCTAAAACCTCTGTTTAGTTAAAATATTCTATGCTTGCATGGCTTTGCAGTAGCAGCAGTCTGTTGTTCTGAACAGGTTCTTGGTGATTCCGTGAATCAATGGTGTTGAAGTTGCAATCAATATCTCCTGCATATCTCTTGTAGTGGGGAAAGAGTTCTCTCTCTCTTCTAGGTAAGCACATGGCTGGAGTGCAGGTTAAGGCCTGGCAGCCCGGCAGGCCACCCAGCAACCAGGAGAAGTCTAGAGTCAGTTGAAGGAGCAAGAGAAACAGCCGGAGCTGTGTGTGGCTCTTTAAAGTCTGGGAGAAATTACATGCATATCTTTACTTTTATTTATTTATTTAAAGAAGAAACCAAACCAATGTATAGTTGACATTTGAGGCTTAATAGAAAAGCAAAACAATTTTTCAGCTTTATTATTATTATTATTATATAAAAATATGGCATTCAGTTGCTTCAAACAATGGTATAAAGCAATTCAAAACATCATTCAATGTAAATTGTGATAATCATAATTAATAATCGCAATTACAATTTCAAGGGAATAATCGACAATTGTGATTTTTTTTTTTCCCATAATCGTTCAGCCCTAATACTCACCACGCTGATTTCCCTTCCCCTCCATTTGGTCCCCTCCTTCTCGCCAACATCACTGCCTGACCTCACAAATGCGCTTCTAGAAGAATGGTCAAAAATTCCCATAAACACACTCCTAAACCTTGTGGAAAGCTTTCCCAGAAGAGCTGTTATATGGAGTTGTCCCACCCTTTGCAGCTATTAAACCTACGGATTAAGAATGGGATGTCATTAAAGTTCATGTGCACGTAAAAGCATACGTCCTAAAACTTTTGGCAATATAGTCTAATATAGTCTAATATATGAGCAATATCACACGAGTAGCCGTGCGATATGGCTGTATATCAGCACGGCTGTGATTCGTCCGTAGGCACGAGGCTGCAGGCCGAGTGCCGTAGGTAATTTAAAGGGTTCTTTAAAACCCTCTTTTGTGCAGGACTACTTCCTTCTGCCACGGATTCAAATCTCAAGTTGACAGTTGGACCAAGCCTCCGTTACTAATTCTTTAGAACTAGTAACGAAGGAACGTTGAGTCGCTTCATTGAAACTCATTGAATTTTGTACAGTATTAGAGAGAGAGAGAGAGAGAGATCGCCTGAGAGAGTAGGCTATTACCTGTGTCAGATATATTGCATTACATTCATTCTTCAAGTTGATGTTCATATTATATCCATTATAAAAGTCCGTTTGAATGTCCGCTGAGGAAAGTGATGTTGTATTTGTCCTTTTTACAGCTATGGGAATTTGCCATAACATCCATAACATCACAGCGCAAAAACAACTTCCTTTACCAAAGTTCCTTTCAATTTAAAAGTCTCTTGTGACTCACTGACTCATTCACCTGTAAAGTGTTGCCGCCATCTAATGGCGTATTAATGTAACTTTCACTCAATCCATATTACGCACTAATGGACATATTTATATAAAATATTATTTATTGAACAACAAATAAACTGGTCATCTCGTCTATGCAATGCAAAGGTAAATAAAGATCTGATGTTTGAAAAAAAAAAAAAATTGTAAAGCGTTTTCTTTACTCAAAAAACACTGTCTATAAAGTTGAATGTTTTACGTATTTGAAAAGCGGAGAAGAGTCTTCGTCCAAATATTTGTCTGATATGTCCCGCCAATATGCTTTGCTATATAAAGGATGTAAGGTAACAGTATTATCAAATTTAACATATCACAATTCGACTTGCTCTGGAACAAATAATAGATTAATAAGACCAAAGATTGCCCGTTCTGTGTACTCAAATTGAATTATGTCTCATGTTTAACCACTATAAGAGCCGTAGAAACTATAACACCCGTAGAAAATTGTTTATCAACCATTTGATTAATCAACCATTAATCAAAAGTAGATTTCGCATTGTTTGTAAATTTTTTGACATAATATTAAACTGCCACTCAGAGTTGGATCTGTTTGTTTGTGTTTCATTTGCATATTAATATAACATTATGTAAAAAGTTAGCTAACAACAGTTGACTAGGCTAAGTTAGTCATCAGGTCTCTGAAAGAAATTGTCCAACTAAGTTTGCTAATCATAAAAACCTGACATACCCTATGAATTTATGAACTTACCAGGTTTTGTTGGTTGTTGGGCCTTTCTATCCTAAATGTTACAACAAGGCTACATCACCCCACATGGAAAAAAACTATATAAACATATGTTTCAATATAGGTTTTGATATAGGTTTTGCATATATGTGACATATATAAAATTGGCCGTTTTCCTATATTATAGGTACATATATGTACATATAATATAGGAAAACGGCCAATTTTATATATGTCACATATATGCAAAACCTATATCAAAACCTATATTGAAACATATATGTTTATATAGGTTTTTTTCCATGTGGGTGATAATAGAAAATATGAGCTAGGCATCATGTATGACAGTCAAAAATGAGATATGAGCTACAAAATGACCAGATCCTGCCATTAGCTATATAGAAGACATATCTTGTATGTATAGGGCTTATATGTGGATATGAAGAAGCAATACAGGAGACCTATATTTCCTGTATATGCACATATATGCACCTCAATTTTGCCTATATGTGGCATATATACGCATATATGCAGTATATATAGGGCATATATGCAGCATATATGTGCATATACACTGCATATAGGTTTCATATATGCGCATATATCCACATATAGGTTCTTTCCATGTGGGACAACCCGCCATATTTGAAAGAAATTTGATACTGTAAACGCACTATACGAGACATGAGATGTGCGACAGCTAGCTAGGTGTGTGAAAGTGAGGAAATGGCTAGCATCAATTACTTTGGAAACCTAGGTAGCGTGGACTCCGCTGATTATATTAAGAAATTAACTCTCTGGAAATGTGAGAGACATTACCAGATCCCTAAAGAATTTCAGACCACGGATGGATCACAGATATGTCCAAGTGGCCAGCAATTATATGGCCCGATATATACACTTACATATAATAATCTCCTTATATACAATAATATAATACAAATTATATATAATAATATAATAATACATTAATATAATATAATAATATATTAAATATAATAATATAATATACAATAACATAATCTTGAATATCGGAATATTGAACATTTTTGGCAGTTAGTGCAGTTTACAGCACAACAGCTCCTTGTCATCTCTGTTTCTGCTAGATATGCTGTAAAGAGTGCTGCTTTCTCCCACTAGTTACACGCGCATCTCTGTGATGACGTTGCACGGAAACCCATCTATATAAACACCCAAACAGTGTCAGAGTGCTATTTGCAAGCAGCATTAGCTGATGTGAGCTATGCCTCACAAAAAAAAGAGATCTCAGAAGGCCTACAATCAAGAGTTGTTGATATGCATGTAGCTGGAAAGGGTTACAGAGTAATATAAAAGACTTTAGATATTCATCAGTCCACAGTTAGGCAAATTGAAGTGGGCGCCCAGCCAAGATCACTCCAAAGGCACAATGCAGAATGCTCAGTGAGGTGAAAAAGAACCCTAAAGTAACAGCTAAAGACTTGAAGGATTCATTGAAGCTGGTTAACATCGCCGTTCATGAGTCAACTATATGTAAAACATTGAACAGACATGGTATCCATGGAACAACACCACAAAAGAAGCCATTGCTCTCCAAACAAAACATTGCAGCCCGCCTAAAGTTTGCCAAAGAACACCTTGACACTCCACAACACTACTGGGAAAATGTCTTGTGGACAGATGCAGAACATGCAGCGCTATGTATGGTGTAAAATGAAAACACCATACCAACATGAAAACATTATCCCAACAGTGAAGTATGGTGGAGGGAGCATCATTTTTTGGGGCTGCTTTGCTACCTCTGGACCTGGACAGCTTGCCATTGTGGAGGGATAAATTAATTCCCAAGTTTATCTGGACATCCTACAGGATAATTTCAAGGTGGCTGTCTGCAAGCTAAAGCTCAGAAGAAGCTGGGTGATGCAGCAGGATAACGACCCTAAACATTGGAGTAAATCTACTACAGAAAAGCTTCAGAGACATAAAATCGACCTTTTGGAGTGGCCCAGTCAAAGCCAAGACCTCAACCCAATAGAGATGCTGTGGAATGACATCGAGAGCCATTCACACCAGATGTCCTAAGAATATGGGTGAGCTGAAGCAGTTCTGTAAGGAAGAATGGTCCAAAATTACTCCTGGTAATTTTAACTGAAATAGATTAATTCATTGATTTCAGGGCTACAACTCAAGTAGTTGGAGCAAACTATTTTTTTTTTTTTTTTAATATGAAAAACTTAAAAATGTGTGTTTGTTACAAATTACTCAATCAACTAGTTTGTTGGTTGAACATAATTAAATTCAAAGATTTTAAAGTATAGCAAAAGCATTGTAATGTTCAAGGCTCAGGGAAGAAGGAGGTGGGAACTGGTGAATGTGCAACATAATTTTAATGACCAAAATAAATAAACACAACAAAATGAAAGTAAAGCGGCAGCCCCTCATGGACAATTGCTGCTTCAGCTAAAACAAAACACCAACATAAATATACAGCCTAAATGTAAATGCTTAACTTTTTAAAGCAGGCAACTAATAAGTCCTTAATAGTCAATTAAAGCCTTTACAGTGCAGTGCTTTTACATAAAAATGCCATCATTAAATTAACAGCTCACAGGATGTTGGGTTGAAGCAGTATATTTAAAGTGCTCTTACAGCACCTTTTTTCTTCTTCAAACAACCTTTCAAATACACAATAAGGCCCACTAATATTTTGCTGTGATCTGAACTTTCACCTTTTCTTTTGTATCTATGAATTTATATTTGTATATATCAAAAACTTTAAAACAACTCTGACCGTTTTTTTTCACCCAAGTGATCTATTGTACTCTCACATACACAAATACAAAAAAAAAGCTGCTATAGCACCAGTGAAGTTCTTTTAAAGAATGAAAAAACACACTCATTTCTCATCTAAGCTGTCTGAAAGACATTGCCAACCTTTTGTAAGTGTAATCAATATTTCTGCTCTCAGCATGCCTTTGTCACCTCTCTTTTGAGCCGTTCTGCAAAATGTCTGTACCAAAAACATTTGCAATAATGTCAGTTTTGTTAGACAGCACTTCAAGTGATATTTCTTTCTCCAACTTCAGTGACTAATATTTGCAGTGCCGTTTCTTCCCATTGTAGTGACATGCCAAGGTGAGATTGAAGCCGCAGCTGTGCTGCACCACATAATAGCTCAGTAAACAGTGAGCTCCAACTTTGCCTTTCATGGTCCTTCAGACTTGGCTTATTAAAGCAAGGGGATTTCATTTTTGTTGGCAACATCTTGACTCTAAGGCCACAAAGACCAAATAGGGTAATAAAATAGACTGCTCCTTGCCACCTAAAAGAACAAGGAAAGAAGAGTTTCGTCTTAAAAGAGCTGCAAATGTGAATGTGTTGTCTTTGATTTTTCACATTTTTTTTAAAGTTGATAACTGTTTTTCAAGGTTTTCTTAAATTTTTATGTTACATAAAACAAGTCTGAAGCATGTGTGCAATCACACCAATTCTACTGACAGATGACAAGGTCAGATTATGTTACGTACACCATAAAACATCGTAAAATGTCAGCTGCATAATCACGTCCACAGATTTGATATATGTGGATGGAGAAAGTTAGGAATTAAGCAGTTTAGGAGATGCGCAATCTTTGTGTAATGTGTCTCGGAGTGCAGCACACACAGTCAGCTCTCGAGGGAGCTGCCTGTGTACACTGTGGGAACTTTAAGATGAAGAAACTCCACTCCTGTTTGTCTCTCTTTTTGAAGGAAGAAAGTCAAGCATCCGTACCCATGGCTCAGGTCCCGTGTTTGCTGAAGCAACACATAGACTGCGGTCATGGGGTTTGCAGGTTATTCGGCAGAACTAGAGTCAGAGTAGACCCCTCTTTCTCTCTCTTTAGAACAATGTGATGTTTCCACAGATAAAGAAACACACACACACTCCTTCAGTCTGCCTCATATGGGGAGTTAAATGATGTTTTAACCTGTGCTTTGGCCAGACTGAGTTTGCATTGGCCCATGAAAGACCAAAAGATGTCTCACAATAAATTAGACAAGCACCCCCTACAGACAGCTTCCCTTCTCTTCTGGGATCTCCATGACTGGTTGTCTTGATAATGGGTCTTGTGGACCATAGAAAAAGTTTGCAGTTCAATTTTACAGGTATTCACCGTGCTTCAACGATGTGCTCCCCACCCTTGTGAATGCCAGGAGGCTCTTTTTTTTAACACAAGAAAAGCAGTCTCTTTTGGACAAAGGTGCAATACAGAGAATTCCCCATCCCTTATAAGAGTCCAGCATTTACAATTCCCAATAAGGATCGGGGTTGTATCTGATTTTGGATTTATGTTACCTGAACCATACTCTGAGTAGATAGAGGTTCAATATGTTACACACATAATGCTCCAAATCAGCCCAAGAGACAGGTTTGTCACAATAAATTTAAAACACACATATTTTCATATTCAAATTCTACTCAATCACAGAAGATTTCTTAGTTTCGCTTCATGGGGGTGAAGCATACCTGTTCCTTACTTTTAACCTGGCATTGTCAACTCGCACCTTAATGAAGTGCATGGACGCAGCCCTGGCTCCATTGCGACCCCAGGACATCTGTGTGCTGAATTATTTTGACGACTGGCTAATCTTAGCTCAGGCTTAAGTGGTCTAACACCGAGCTGCTGTTCTTGCTCACGTAAGGTATCTACTGTAGGTCTCAGATTGAATCTCAAGAAAAGTGTACTTTCTCTGAGACATAGGACACTTTTCTGGGGGAGTGCAGTGATATTCGATCATGACGCAGGCAACCTTTCTCCTGCTAGTGTGGAGTTGATTCATGCCTGTGTTGACAACTTCAGGCCAGGCCAGGCTATTCCAGTCAGCCTATTTCAAAAGCTTTTGGGTCTCATGGCATCCCCGGTTATCATTTATAAATCTCCAAGGTGGGTTGCGTTCATGTTCCCTGTTCAGGCTGGCATAGCATGCCTTACTTTGGGCCCAGGCCTCTTTGAGAGTAGCCTATATATGCCGGGATGTCTGAATGTGGGAGCAGACTTCTTGTTGAAACAGGGACTGAGACCTGGGGAATGGACACATCTCCTGCATGTGGTGGAGATGATCTGGCACAGGCTTGGAGGAGCAAAGTAGATCTGTTTGCCTTGGTCGAGTTGACACACTGTCTAGTCTGTTTCTCTCTCACAGTTCCAGCACCATAGGGGTTGGATGTGATGCACAGAAATGGCCGAGGCTGCATCTGTATGCCTTTCCCCAGATAACTCTGCTCCTGGGAGTTCTGGCAAGGGTACGGCAAGACGCAGTGTGCCTGTTACTCGTAGCTCTGTTTTGGCCAATTGATGGCACTTCATGAGAGAGATATTCCCTAGTATCTGGTCATGCTGATGGTGTTCCCCAGTGTCAACTCCATGACGCAGCATCGAAGTTCCACTTTCGAAAGGGAGCTTGTCCAAGATGTAGGACCACAGTTTGAAGTGGTGAAAAGAAACACCATTTTCATAAACAGGCAGAAGGTGTGGGAACAACTCTTCCCTATTTTGGTTTAGGGCTATCTGGTCGGAACAGTTGAGAAAACTGGGAAGTGAGACGGTGAGTTTATGCACACATTCAGATGTGAGTGAGAGACACTAGGTACTTGGATACAGGCTGGTGTCTTACCAAAAGCCATCAGACGGTTGGTGATAACTCCACTCCGTTGAGGGGTCAGAGGAACACTAAAAGGTGTTGAAATAACTCCTCCCTGTTGAAGGGTAGGAGGTCAGTAGTAAGCCGAAGTTGCTACTAGTGTGTCTCGCAAACCAAAAATCTATGACTCTTCTCTTCAGACAGGAGAGCCCTGAATTTAGTGATTCAGGTAGTCAGGAATAGTATTTTAGTCTTTAGTTAAATACGATTGTTATTTTTATTTCTTATGCACAATATTTTTTTTCTTACGCACATGTTGTGATTATTTTATTGTTATTTTAATTCATTTTCTATGTAAAACACTTTGAATTACCATTACACATGAAATGTGATATATAAACAAACTAGCCTTGTCTTGCCTAAATGAATGAATGGTAATAATCAGCAATATGCGTTCACATTAGGGATGTGTGCCTGAAGCAGAATACCTTATTCGGAAAGGCACAGATAATTCTACTGAATAATATAGAAAAATATGCTGGATAACATGTGAGCCAGTAGACAGCACAATATTATAGTTTACATAAATGTCTAACATCACTACACAATGATGAGTTGTGAAGTGAATAAGCGTAAATGATATGAATTAATTAAGCACGACCACACATCAAATGGCCATGTTGCCTTCTCCATGCATCTTTCAGAAATCAGAGCCTGCCAAGAGTAATATCAACTAAAATAGCCTATCTCATCATAGACATCTTCTACTATTTGATATGTATTGAAATGTTTTAAACCTTGTACAATATGATACACAAATGAGTGTAAACTTTATGAATGAAAGAATTACAGCACAATCGCAAATCAATAGCCATGTTGCCGTCTCTGCAGAGCTTTGATTAGAGTAATATCAACTTAATCTTAATCATACACATTTTCTACTACTTGGTATGTCTAAATATTTTAAATCTTGTACAGTTTGATGCATGATTTTTGGTCTCACTCTCTCCTGTATTCTTTATAATTTGTTCAGATTTGCATTCGCGAGCATAGTAAAAGCTATTTTCAACCACAGAATGTTTTCTTTCAACGTCCATCTTCTCTAAACAGCTATTTTATTTAGAGTCCTCTTTTTGAGGTTGTGAAAGTTTGTCCTGACATAACTCTGAACAGAAAGTTCCTCTGGAAAACAAAGAACAATTTTATTTAACATTCTGGGACAGATTTACTTACAGCTTGAGCAATCATAAACCCTCTTTTGGCATTAAAAAGCTACTGTCGGGATTTACTAAAGACACGCAATACCTGGTGCATCAAAACTTCTTGAAACCCTTCATTTTTTGTCCGCTGGCTCTTTTCAACATACTGTGGGTTCTTAAGCTGGGATTTCACAGTCCGCATTTTCACCTGCGTTATCCGTGGTCCTCAAGTCACTGATGAAAATAGTGCAGAAGCACATAACATTCCAAAATGACCAGGAAGCTCTCCAAAAAGTCAAACAGGGTTTTCAGGCCATATAATTTTCCCAAAATGATCCTAAAATCCCAAATTCTTCCCAATTGATCCCTCCATCTGAAATAGAGCGTGTGTTCCGCAACAGGAAGCACATACACTCCATTAACATCCAGGTAGTGTGAGACTCCACAAATCTAATTACCAATGTTGTGGCTAAACACCCAGGGCCTGTTCACGATGCATTCATTTTTCGGAATACAGCTCAGTTTTCCAGAAAATGTTTGATGGAGAGTATGGTGATGGCTGGCTATTACGTAAGTCCAACATGGTTTTGCTATTCTTTTTCTTACAACACATTAGGCGTTAATGTTTTATTAAGATCCTCACTCTCTCTTATGCTTAAGGTGATCATGCTTACCCGTTACATCGCTGGATCATGACACCAGTCCAGAACCCAAGGTCGCTGTCAGAGGAATGCTAAAATCAGTTCCACTGCAGTACAAGAAATGTCACTGAGCGCACATTTGGTTTGTTGAAAAGCTATTTCCGTGTCCTAGACCGAACTGGAGGAGCACTTCTCTAAAGCCCAGAAAAGGTCTTCCAAATTGTTGTGGCATGCTGCATGCTTCACAACAATGCAGTGAGTACTGGTATGCCGGTTGAGGCAGTTGAACGGCCGAGGGATGGAGATGCAGATGTTGGGCTAAACCCTGTACACATGCAGACTGGGGATGGACGACAGAGTCGGGATGTCTTAATAAGAACCCATTTTGTCCAAAAAGGATGTTAGTAAGGTTTTTTTTTTCTTTTAAAATTGTTATTTTCTCTGTGATGTGTGATGTTTGTGTTCACTTTTTGAAAATTTTTGCTGGTCTATTAATTTAGGTTACGATTAAAATAAATATAAAAACACTAGCTTACTTCATTTAATAAACTCTTACATTCACAGAAGCATCATGGCATGTCATCCTTTACACACAAAAAAGAAAATAATTATAATAATAATAATAATAATGTTCAGATTACCCCTTTGATTTTCCTGGTTCAGGACCATGGACAGCACATGATGTTCCCCCGATTGCGTTTTAAACACACAAACCGTAGAATAAGTGTGGGCTACTGGTCATGTTTGGCCAGAAAAACAGTGTTGTGGAAGCGAGATTTCAATTGTGTGCTATTTCACGAGTTTACACTACACAGAGTAAATAGTATGCGTATTTGGCGTGCTGTCCGAGGAGAGGGCTCTGAGCTTGGTATTTGGCCCAAACCCTTATACTTCCTAAGTACTTCCCCCGTATTTCTGGTTAGGAAAGTAACCAGGCGAGTGTAAGGAGATGGAGTGGTGAAGGGATGCTGAAAACTGTCGAGAAACATAGGTGAGTCGACTGTGTATTGTTTGAGAAGTGGTGTCTTGCTACCAAAAAACTACTTTTGAGGAATTGCAAGAACTGATTTTGCTCGAAGATTTCAAAAACTGTTTACCCGAGGGTATTGTAGAGCATTTAAACAATCAAAAAGTTTCTAAACTGTCCAACGCTGCAATTCTAGCAGACAAATTTGTGCTCTTGCACAAAACCGTATTCTCTACCATATGAACTCAGAAAATTTTGGATGTAGGGAAAATGGATGTAGGGAAAGAGAAAAGTAACAACTCTCCCCGGCTTGCAAGTGAGTCTAGAAATGCTTCAAAATGGCCCGATAGAAAGAGAGTTTGTTTCTATTGTCTTGATCCTGGCCATTTAATTTCAAACTGCAAAGCTTGGCAGCAGAAAGCTAGTAATAATCCTAAAGGGGTAGCGCTTACATCTGTTTCTGAACGTTCAAGTTCGCAATCAAATTCCTTTCAAGTCATTTCTGCGAATGAGTACAATAGTGTTTTCTGATGATGCTGATCCTAAGACCATTGTAATGTTGCAAGATACAGGGTCTGCTCAGTCATTAATTCTGGAAAGTACGTCAAAGTCTTATATGGGTAACAATGTGCTCATCCGTGGTGTTGAAATGGGCTGTACGTCAGTGCTATTGCACACAATCTATCTGGAATCTGACCTTATTTCTGGTCCTGTCAGTATCGTTGTGCATTCACAATTGCCTTTGGATGGTGTGAGTATGATCCTAGGGAATGATTTGGCTGGAACTAAAGTCTTTCCGTTCCCGATTGTATCTGCGGAGCCTGATGTTAACGGCCAAAATGACGCTCTTTCACATCTCTCCTCTGTTTTTCCATCATGCACTGTGACACACACGTAGAAAAAGAAATTCAGCGATGTAGTCTTTCTAGTTCGTTTCTGGTTTCACCACCGAATACCGAGAATAACGAATGTAAATTGCTTGTTCAGTCGCAACCGCACCCAAATGACGAGTATTCAAAAGAAAACGAAGCTCCCTTGAAGGTAGGTAGAGAACAGTTAATTGCTGCACAGAAATCTGATGTAACATTGAGTAAGTGTATTAATGTGCAGTTGATAAAGCACAAATTTTAAAGACGTCGGTAGGTTATTTTTGGAACAATGGTGTGCTGATGCGCTGGTGGTAGCCGTCAGACTCTGAATGTGATGGGGCTAATCAAATCGTTCTTCCCTTCGGCTACAGGACTCAGATAATGAAGTTGGCCCATGAACATATTTGCTCAGGACATCTTGGTGTTACAAAAACTTATGACCGTATTGCTAGACACTTTTTCTGGCCCAGCATGAAGTTTTCCATGTCTGCATTTGTTCGATCTTGTCGTGTCTGCCAACTTGCTGGTAAACCCAATCAAGTGATTCCCCAAGCCCCGCTGCAACCTATTCCTGTGATGGGAGAGCCTTTTGAAAGACTCATACTTGATAAACATATGATAATCCATCAATATTTCTCCAAATGTGCATGCTTTTAAGCTAAAAGCCTATATGAAATGCCACAGAGGTAACATAATTGTTCAGACACTTTGCATCACAGAAATACATTATATTTTAAAGAATATAATAGAATACCATTATTTTAAATTATAATAATATTTCACAGTATTGCTGTTTTTTCTGTATGTTTGATATACACCATAATGAGCTGAGACATGATCACAGAGGGTTTTTTCACAGCCTACCTGACTGAAAGGCCTCATTATTATGCAAGTCATTTCAGGTCATTATTATGTGATTCTTTTGTCTTCTCAGGTGAGAATCACCCATTATTCTCATGATGAGGCATGTCAAGGCATGTCAAAACTTCTCTAGGCCCCAAATCAGCCTCAGACTCCAGAGGGTTAATCTGTTCGTCCAGTGAACACTCAGTGTTGATTGTTTATTAATTCTAAGAAATGTTAATTTCCAGGTTATGGAAAAATAACATTCTTATTGTACCTTACTACTCAGAGCACCTAGTCGGGATCTTATTAGCAATTTATTAGCAGACAGAGTCAGAACCAAACATGTATTGTGCACAATCTTTATTAACTAACTCACAAACACATAACTAAACTAACAAACACATAACATACAACAAAGGTCACACACATATGTATTGTAGGTAAGAATGAGTAATGATAGGGTTGAACCGGAAGAGGTACTGTTACTAGAGCTATAGGAAAAAGTCAAAGATAATCTGGAAAGAATCATCAGTTTCTTCAGCAATAGCAAAGGTAAGTCTTACAAATTAATACTAAATCGCTGTTTAGTGTTAAAATGACACATGGCTAGTTTGTAGGTCGGGGCCTACAGGCCTTGCAGGCCTGGCCTAGAGAGGCCTGCCGCAAGGAGGTCCGTTCGGTCGCCCAGAAGCAAGGAAAAGAGAGGGAGTGGCATTGTTCTCTAGCTTTTAACCTCTGGTCAAAGTCCAACCTCTTAAGGTTGATGTAGCCAATGAAGGTGTTGTATTTCCGGGTGACAACACACCCCCTTGTCTGGGCTTTTATGACCAAGCAGATTAACAAACTGAGTCTTTGAATAAGAACTATTAAAGATTCTTGTAATACTTATGTGTTGCGCAGGTATGGACATACCGCATACACAAGCATTTAACACTCTGAGGTCTAAAAACGCGCCGGCGCGTTTTGCAGTTTTTTTTTCACATTGCAGCAAAACAGACTTCAAATACTCCGTCATTTTTTGTCATAGAGACATAAGTAATATATCAATTGAAACTATAGAATGTCTTCTTTTATTTATATACACTCAAAGTAAAAACAAAATGTTGTGCTTTTTGTAAAATAAAGAAAACTAACATGATGCGTGATCTCTCCTCTCCCTCTGAACGAAATCCAATCTGATAATTCTCAGAAAATGAACTGTAACTTAGTGAATACTAATCACAGAAAAATTAAACTTATGTCTAAAAAAACGTTAAGATGTCAGGTTTTAAATCATGTAAGTCAAATCGAAAACAAACCTTCTGTGTTTATGTAATCTGTATGAAAAGAGAGCCATGTCAGAAGACTGTGATTCAGCTCATTATCCGCTAATGCGGCCACGCCCACGGAGCCAGCGCTATTCAGACGCAAATTCAGAGGCAATACATGCATTCATCATCTCAATCGTGTATTTATTGTCTTGAAAAGTGTTTATCTGGATGTAAAAGTCATGGTTAGCGATCTCTAGAAGACATACAGTTAGTTCCTGTTTACTTTTCTTCTATGGATGAATTTTAGATGTTTTTGTTTCTTTAGCGCCCTCCTGCTGCTGTATGAATTGGAAACTCCATTCATGGAATAGCCTCTTCTTCTTTTAGATGAATTTGTGGACTAAAAATGCACAGAGCGCCCTCCGACTTCAAGGATGAATTGAAAACACCAGCGCTCATAGTAATGACAGTGAATATTAATAAAAATAACTCCTCTGTATAGAAAATTGACATAAGCATATGAGAATCCAATATTTCTCCAAATGTGCATGCTTTTAAACTAAAAGCCTATATTCAGACTCTTTGCATCACAGAAATACATTATATTTTAAAGTATAATATAAACCATTACTTTATATTGTAATAATATTTTTCTGTATGTTTCATATATCATAATGAGCTTGAGACATCACAGGTTTTTTTCACAGCCTACCTGACTGAAATGCCTCATTAATATGCAAGTCATTTCAGCTCATTACTATCCAATTCTTTTGTCTTCTCAGGTGAGAATGGCCCATTTTCAGTGGTGATTCACGCCTCCTCGCATACTGTGTTTCTTGGCAAAAAGTGTCTTACAAAAACTAAATGAATATATTGTTTTATATGAAGGAGTAGGCAGCATAATTTTTACATAATTCTGAAGCAAAAATTCTAGTCTACAACCTCCAATACCCAAAAGTCTTGTGAACACAGATTTACTATACTTTTTTTGGCCTTATTTCAGTGACTTAAGTTTTTTGTTTTTTCAATAACCACGCATAAATGTTATTCCTTCAAAAACACAAACATGTACATACATGTTCCTCACATATTATTGTAGCCTAGTTTGTGCTGAATATAGTGTAATGACACTTTTTCCATTAATATGTTTATGAAGAACTGAAAAAAGCACAAATGTCAGAGCATGTCAAAACTTCTCCAGGCCCCAAATCAGCCTCAGACTCCAGAGGGTTAAATCTCCCCGATACGAACGCATAGACACTAAACATGGCATGATTGAAGTTACCTTAAATGTATCATAAAACATACACATACATATGTGAATACAATGATTGTAATACAGCAACAGTAATAATGGATAACATTTCATTTCCTGGGAATGTGCATGTTCATTTATAGAACAGTCTGTCTATACATTAATACAAGAGAGTCTGTGTTATGTGTGGATAATGCAGGAAAGATGCACATTTTTGTGTGTCTCTTCTCTGCTCTCCATGCGGCATTTATTGGTGCAATAAAACTTGTAACTGAGAACTTCTCGGGGGATGGAAGCCAGACCCCTGAGTGAGCTTAAAACTATTGGTTAACTAACAAATAACTGTGTCTGATTTGTCTCAGTCATTACATAGAATAGGGAAGGCGTAGGACATAAAAGCCTGGTCCATACAAGCTTCTTGTGTAAGGCTTTCAAATTCTGCCATTCTGTCCACTCTGCCATCTTATCTCTCAAATCTGTCCGAGGAACAACACAATGATATCACTGAGCTGATCAACAAATATCCAATGTTGTTTAACAATATTCCCTCACAAACTAACGTGCTGGTACATGACATTGATGTAGGTCAAAGCACGCCCATTAAACAGCATGCTTATCGGGTTAACCCGTATAAACGTCAAGTTATGAGAGATGAAGTAATAGTTTTGCTGTAGCCAGTCAGAGCCCATGGAGTTCGCCCTGCATACTCGTACCAAAATGTGACGGCTCGCTCCAATTCTGTACTGATTTTTGCAAGGTAAATAGTGTGACTAAGGCTGACTCTTTTCCGCCTCCCAGAATAGAGGATTGTGTTGACAGAGTGGGTTCTTCACGTTATGTTCTCTGCCTTCGTGATGCCTGAAGCGTTTATGCTATATTCTGTGATGAGATTTGGGATGCGTAACGCACCTGCTACATTCCAAAGATTAATGCAGACTGTGTTATCTGAGGTACAGAATTGTATGGTGTATCTTGATGACAAAGTGGTTTATTCCATGTCGTGGAAAGACCACTTACGCACCCTTGATTTAGTCCTGAAATATTTGGCTGATGCATCTTTAACGCTTAACCTCAGTAAATGTGAGTTTGCCAAGGCCATTGTTACCTGCCTTGGAAAACTAGTTGGGCAGGGCCAGGTTTAAGCCGGTAAACGGAAAAATTTGAGCCATTGCTGAGTTTCCTTCACCTACAAATAAATGTGAACTATGTGAACTAAGGTTTTTGGGGAATGGCCAGATATTACAGAGGGTTCTGTAAAAACTTTGCCACAGTGATTGCGCCCTTTACTGATCTCCTAAGCACTGAATGAAAATTTATATGGAGTAAGGAATGTGAATCGGCCTTTTGCTCTGCTAAAGATCTGCTATGCAACACTCCAATCTTGTCTGCCCCAAATTTTGATTTGCCGTTCAGTTTACAGGTTGATGCAAGTGCTCGTGGTGCTGGTGCGGTGCTGATGCAAACTGATGATTCTGGTATTGAACATCCCGTCAGTTATTTCTCCAAGAAGTTTACCAGGTGTCAGCAAAACTATAGCACCATAGAAAAAGAAGCCTTGGCGTTACTGTTAGCCCTTCAACACTTTGAAGTGTACCTAAGCTCTGGTGAAGCTTCCTGTCTCGTATGTCAAACTCTAATCAGCGTTTAATGAGGTGGGCACTGATCTTGCAAGAGTTTAATGTAGACATACGCTACAAGAAAGGTGCAGAAAACATTGTAGCTGATGCATTATCAAGGGCTTAAGCTGGTGATATCTGATATTTATTTTTCTTTTCTAATTCGTCCGTTGTAACCTAACTTGTTACAAATCGGGTTTTGTAACTAAGGGTGGGGTTGTTACGTCTTGGACGTTATTATTATTATTATTATTTTGTGTGTGTGTGTACACGTTTATTGTGATGTGTAGTGTATTGTGTGTGTTGTGCACAGTCTTCTCTCTCTCGCTCTCTCTCTCTCTCTCCCTCAGGCATTGCCACTTGATTGAGATGGTGGTGCTGAGCTGTGTTGTGCGTGTCGTGAGGCTCCACATGTGTTCTGTCCTCTGTCTCCTGCCCCAGACAACTTTTATTAGATTTTATTAGATTGTTACTGTGTGACCGATGCTGTTGTTGTCAGATTGCGTCAGAATTGCTTTCTCCTAATCATGTGACGGAGATCCCTTACCAAACTGTACTCAGTGAGAATTCATTCATCTCGTTCTTTATTTCGTTCTACACATTGTGATGCATTTGTTTCTTTAACCCATTATCCTGTTTGTTTTTTTTGTTGTTGTTGTTTAGTTGGGGAGCTAGGGCAGATTATTGTATTTTATTTGTAATTTTCTTTGTCAGGTAAGTTCGCATTTTCTAAACTTTTAGTTAGTTAATATTTGGTTTACGAAGAGAATAAAGAAAACACTTACGATTCAAAAACTTTGTGGTTATTGTGAGCTGGGACAGTGTGTGTATTATATATTTTTACATACCCCTTGCAGAAACTTTGAAATTGTGAATAATTTTAACAAAATAAGAAAGATCATACAAAACATGTTTTTTTTTTTTTTAGTACTGTCCTGAGTAAGATATTTTACATAAAAGATGTTTACATGTAATCCACAAGATAAAAAAAAAAAAAAAATGCTGAATTTATAAAAATGACCCCGTTTAAAAGTTTACATACCCTTGATTCTTAATACTGTGTGTGGTTACCTTGATGATCTATGACTGTTTTTTTGTTTTGTGATGTTTGTTCATGAGTCCCTTGTTTGTTCTAAGCAGTTAAACTGAAGTTCTTCAGAAAAATCCTCCAGGTTTTGCAGAATCTTAAGTTTTCAAGCATTTTTTGCATGTTTGAACCCTTTCTAGCAGTGACTGTATGATTTTGAGATCCATCTTTTCACACTGAGGACAACTGAGGGACTCAAACACAACTATTAAAAAAGGTTCAAACATTCACTGATGCTCCAGAGGGAAACATGATGCATTAAGGGGGTGGGGCACTTTTGAACAGAATGAAGTTTTGTTTAAATATCAGATTTTTTCATTTAGTACTTCCCTTCAGAAGCAAAAGATGATATTTTCACACTTCCTGGAAGACAAATTAAGTACAATTTACCTCGATATTCAAATTCAAAAAGTTTTCACCCCCCAGCTCTTAATGCATCGTGTTTCCTTCTGGAGCATCAGTGAATGTTTGAACCTTTGTAATAGTTGTGTTTGAATCCCTCAATTCTCCTCAGTGTGAAAAGATGGATCTCAAAATCATACAGTCACTGCTGGAAAGGGTTCAAATATGCAAAGATGCTGGAAAACCAAAGAATTTTTGGGACTTGGATTTTTTTTGAAGAACAGAGCTCAGTTTAACTGCCCAGGACAAACAAGAGACTCATGAACAACCATCACAAAACAAACAAACAAACAAAAAACAGTCATGGATCATCCAGGTAACCTCAGCTTTTTTTTTTTTTTTTTTTTTTTTTTTTTTTTTTTTGTCTTGTGGACTATATGTAAACATCTGTTATGTAAAATATCTTATTTAGGACAGTACTAAAAAAATAACATGCATTTTGTATGATCCCTCTTATCTTGTTAAAATTATTCACATTTTCACAGAATCTGCAAGGGGTATGTAAACTTTTGAGCTCAACTGTATATATGTAATATATATATATAATAGGTCTCCACTCATGCTGTTTGGGTAGACATGTTGATCTGTGGACCTTGTGGGGTTTCTGTTCCTATCTGGAGTCATGCAATCTAGAATGTGCACCAGGGATTCATTTGTGGCCTGTGTGGCCTGGACTAGACTACCCATGGACATGGCCAGACCTGAAATCGCTCCAACCATCTGCCGAGTGTGGATCACAAGCGTTTTGTGTGTCCCTCAATTTTCTGCATGGACGCAGAAAGTACCTTAATCCCATTCACCAAGTTTGGCGAGGTCTCTTTTAATGCAGTGGTCTGCATATGCTGTTGTTAGAGTAACTGTAAATCAATGTCAATGACAGGAAGTTGTTGAGTTGAGGAATTAGATTCAGGACCAGATAAAGAGCCGTGCGAAGCAGTTGAAGTCTCCGATGGTTCCACATTCAGCATCACCAAGTCTGAATCCAAACTGTGGACAGCTGATGACGTTATCCCTGTTTATATGTTATTATACAATATTAATTTAGTATCCTAAAAGCATTGTTTATGCATTTTTTTATTTTTTATTTTTTATTTTTTTTTACACATATAGCCTAATTATTTACCTTGTGAAGAACTCTCCTAAATCATGAGATTCAGCGAATCAATTCCTTTGATCCCAGTTACTTGCTCTCCAGTGAGCCACTGCTGGACAGTTTCCTCTAAAGGAGTCAAGGGCATTTCCTCAACAGGACCACCTCCAGTCTTCTTTGCCGATGCTTTATTAAAAGTGAGCTTCTCCTTTTGTGTGTCTCCTTAGGTCCTTCCATCTTTTTTAGGCCGTCTGAGCTTTCATTTTCTCAATTTACCCAGGGCTCGGTTTACACCCATCGCCTTTTCTAGCCACTGGGGGACCATATGCAGGCTAGGGGAACTCATATTAATGTTAAAAAACCTCATAAAGTGAAATTTTCATGCCATGGGACCTTTAATCAGCAGTAGATCATGCACAAAACTTGCCACTCCCATTGGCACATTTGTGGAATTGTGCTCTCACGCGAATTTTCCCCCGTTTAGTAAATCTTGCCCTTAGTATTGTTTTAATTATGGAAAGGTCCCCGAGCCGGGACTTGAACCTGGGTTGCCCAAAACACAAGGAGAACTGCCTATGAGGCTGTCAGCTCCAACATTTAAAAGATATTTAAAGAAATGTTCTAATTGTAATAAAAATACTAATTTTTATGAGTTATACAAGGTATATTTGTTAAATGATAACTATGAAGGGAACAGAATTACATTTAAAATGGGTTTCTCAAGTAATTTTGCTTACTTCCAGTTCCCACTTTTGCTAACTTCCAACCCACTTTTTATCTGAATGCAGATACAGATGAGAATAATTGTGAGATTGTTACAGATACAGATGCATATACAGATACTGGCACAGCTGCACACCCCTAGTTCACATGTGACACATGCCACAAACCGAGTTGTTAGAGTGGCATTCTAGTGGCATAATTATGCAATAGCATAAACTGCTGAAAAGTTTTTTCCAAATTTGTTCATTGAAACAAACCGTCGGTAACAACCTGTCTGCGGAAATAAATCAAACTTCCATTCACTATTAGCCATCCAGAGGCAAATTAATGAAGAGCTCTGTTGACTTGAAAAAGGCTCTTAAAGATGAGTCGATTCCCCTTCGTGGATGGACTAGGGATGCACCGATGTATCGGCCAATAATTGGAATTGGCCTATAAAAGCAATTATCTTCACTATTGTAGTGGTTTTCAACCCTGGTCCTTGACTACCCACAACACTGCACATTTTTGATGTCTCTCTTATCTGACACACCCATCTGAAGTCTTGGGCTGCATTCAAAACAGCATACTTCCCTACTATATAGAAAAAAAAAAAACAGTAGGCAAAAGAATACCCAGATAGCATGTAATCATTGAAACAATGTTGAGTCAGTGTTGATGCTTCATCACTAATTGCATTGAATTAATGTTACAAACTGATATTGCTTCAGTATCACTCTTTCACCCTCAGTTATTATTGAAGCAATGTTGAGATTTAAACCACAAATCCATGGTAATATTATTGATTTAACATTACAAAGTGATATTTTTTTCAATATCACTTTTGCAGCCTCAGTTACTGTTAAAACAATATTGAGATTAAAAAAAAAAAAAAAATCAATGATAATATTGAATGAATATTATGAAGTGATGTTGGTTCAATATCATATTTGCACCCACATTTAATGTTGAAACAATGGTAAATAAAAAAACAAAAAAAACAATGGTAATGCTATTGAATCAACATGATTGATTCTACATCACTGATGTTCAGTCAGTATTGAAATTAACAAAAATAATCAATGGTAATACTGTTAAATCACTGTTACAGTATGATTGATTTTATATCTCTGCTGTTGAATCAACACTGAAATTAAAAATTATTTGGTAATATTGTTTGATCAATGTTACAATCTGATGTTGTATCTAAATCATTTTTGTTGAAACACTGAAATTACAACTGAATTGTAATGACAACATAAAACAGTGTTGCCATCTGATGTTCTAAGTTTATGTTGAAACAACATTAATATTTCAACTACACTTCAATGGTGTGGCAACAAATTCCTGACCATTTCAAAGTTTAGGGAGAACCTTTTAAAATATAAATGACACCTTTCCAGCAGTTGAGTATATATATATATATATATATATGTGTGTGTGTGTGACACACCAGGCTCCAACGTCCACCAATCACAGCACACCCCATCTCCTGAGTACTGATCACACACACCTGCACCTCATCATCACACCAATTAACACCAGTACTTAAGACACTCACACACAGTCACTCACTGTCCGGTCTCGTTCACAACTAGGACTCTTCCTGTATGCTTACCTCAAGGACTTCCATTGCTACTTACCTGTCTCCAGTGATCCCTCGTCTCCTCGTGTGTTACCTTCGTGTGTGTGAGTGTCTACAGTCTCCAGCGTCTCACTGCTCCAGCGATCTACACCAGACTTCACCCTGCAAACCACAAAAGGACAGTATTACCATTCATTCATCTATCACTCTGATTATTTCACCTCATACTCACCTGTGTTCGATGATCTCTCTGCTTGTGTTAATAAACTACCTGAACTGTGATCTTCTGTCTCCGAGCCATCTGTACTGTAACAGAAGACCGGACTAACACCGACTGACACAAGCATGAGCCATCCCAATCCATTTCAAGACCTGGTGGACGCTCTGCGTCGAACACTCACTGTGCACCCAGCTCCCACTCCAGCACCTCCACTTCCGTAAACACTTCCGTAAACACTGCCATCACTCCTTCACCGCTGTTGTACGCCAGTCCCATGGCCAAACCGGCGCCCTACTCTGGTTCGGCCGGGGATTGCAACGGATTCCTCCTCCGCTCGCTGGTCCTGGAGATGCAACCGCACATGTTTCCCACCGAACAGTCCAAAGTTGCTTTCATAATCTCATAGCTGAGTGGCAAAGCACTTCAATGGGCCGATTCCATCTGGTCCCAAAATCATCCAGCTATCCAGTCCTACTCCGGTTTCGTCAATCATTTTAAAGAAGTGTGTTTGGAAAACCTGCCTGGGATTCTTCTGTTGGTGAGAAACTTTACAACTTAAAGCAAGGAAAAATGTTGGTTAACGAATATGCTCTTCAATTCAGAACTCTCGCTGCCAAGAGCGGATGGAATGAACAAGCGCTTCTAACGACTTATCGACAAGGATTGGACCCTCAAGTGCGGTTGCATCTCGCTGCATACAAGGACTCCATCGGCCTTGAACGGTTTATCCAGCTATCCATCCGCTTCGCCACTCGTATGCAGTCGTGTCTTGAAGAACACCAGGGCCAGCCACTGCACAACACCATCCTCTGCCGACCAGAATCCGTCAGCCCTCCAGAACCAGCCCACGAACCCATGCAAATGGATACAACTTGTCTGACTCCCGCTGAACGGCAGAGAAGGCTGACCCAGAATCTGTGCTTGTACTGTGGTGCTCCTGGGCATGTCATCTCTGCATGCCCATTCGTCCTCCTCATGGTGAGTGCTATCTTCCTTTCTCTAAATAAGATGAAACCACTTGCCACAGTTGTGAAGCTTACTGCTGCATTCCATTCCAGTTACCGCACTCCTCGACTCTGGGTCAGCAGGCAATTTCATCTCAGGCGCTCTCTGCCGTCAGCTCAACCTCAAGGCTACGCCTGCTGCCTTCCAGATCCACTTGATAACTGGGAAACCAGTAAGCAGACGACAAGTTAGTCGGAGTGTTGGCCCATTACTACTTCAAATTGGTGTACTTCATGTGGAGAAGATCTCGTTGCTGGTTCTGGAGGAATCCACGCTGATGTGATTTTAGGGCGTCTGTGGTTGGAGTAGCACAATCCCATCCTCTCCTGGAAGACTGGCGATGTCCTGAAGTGGGGCGACACCTGTTTTAAAAACTGTTTCTCTGAACTTCCTGTTCCATGTTCTCCAAGTTCCATGTATCTCCCTGTCTGTGCCACATCCATTGAGAGCCCATTACAGAAACGTCCAGTGGATATACCATCCTGTTACCCCCTTCAGCGATGTCTTTTGCCCCAAGAGAGCCTCTAAGCTGCGTCCACACCGGCCATGGGAGTCGGTGCCCAGGGGAAAGATCTATCCCCTGTCAATCCCGGAGGAGAAGGCCATGGAGGAGTACATTGAGGAGGTCCTGGCTCAAGGCTACATCCGTCCTTCAACTTCCCCTGCTGCTTCCAGCTTCTTCTTCGTTGCTAAAAAGGATGGAGGCTTGCGGCCTTGTATAGACTACTGTGCTCTCAACAACATCACAGTCAAGTTCAGGTACCCCCTTCCTCTTGTCCCAGTGGCCCTTGAACATCTCCGTGGTGCCACTGTGTTCACCAAGTTGGACCTCCGCAGCGCGTATAACCTTATCCGGATACGTGAGAGGGGGACGAGTGGAAGACCACCTTTGTCATGCCCACTGGACACTACGAATACCTGGTCATGCCCTATGGATTGGTCAACGCCCTCTAAAATAAAAAATATTTAAACAAAATAAAGGGCTAAACACAAAAGAGAGCGCAGCTCCATCTCGGGACGGCCGCTCAAGTTCCGCCGCTGAAGTGTGGAAACTTGGCTTCCTTTAAGCACGGGATAATAGTCCACAGGTGTAAAGGATCTGCTGAATTAGGACAAGGGTAAATCACGCTTTTCCTGCCCCTAAAGGGCAGGCAAATACATAAATATACATGCATGTAACACCTTCATCCCCCAAAAGTGAACCGTCACCACAAGAAAGTGCATCTACTAAAAGACACCTTTCCCAAAAACATACGTTACCCACAGGCCTATCCGATCCGGGATAGTGCGTCAGCGACCACATTGTCCCGACCTCTGACATGTTTAATGTCAAGGTCGTATGGCTGCAAGTATAAACTCCAGCGCATGAGACGCTGATTAAAGTTGTGCATGGAGTTCAAAAAGGTAAGCGGATTATGATCGCAATACACAAGGATCGAATAACAGCTGGACAAATACACCTCGAAATGTTGAATCACAAGAACTAATGCTAAAGCCTACTTTTCGATAGTAGAATACTTTAGCTGTGCAGTATTAAACTTTTTAGAAAAGTAACACACTGGGTGTTCCACATCATCAGCACCCTTCTGCTGGAGGACAGCTCCCGCCCCAACATCGCTAGCATCCACCACAACACTGAACTGTTGTGAATGGTCAGGTGCAGCCAACGCTGGGGATGAAATCAACAGAGATTTAACATTTTCAAACGCACACTGGCATGCATCAGACCACTCAAACCGAACTTTAGGACTCAGCAAGTTGGTAAGAGGAGAAACCACAGTTGCAAAGTTTCTGCAAAACGAACGATAGTAACCCACCATTCCTAAAAAACGTCTCAATTGCTTACGATCCGTTGGAGGTGGAAAGTCACAAATGGCCGCAACCTTTACAGCCACTGGCCGTACTTGACCCCTGCCAATAACCTTTCCCAGGTACACAATGGTGGCTTTATCAAATTCACATTTGCTCAAGTTAACAGTGAGCTTAGCGCCAGCCAGCCGCTGAAAAACTTGGCGAAGTAACGCAACGTGTTCAGCCCATAAGGAGCTGTACAGAACCAAGTCATCTAAGTAAGCTTCACAACCACATACACCAGCCAAAACAGTGTTGACAAGCCGCTGAAAGGTACTTGGTGCATTTTTCATCCCGAAAGCCATAACCTTATAATTAAGGAAAGCATCAGGAGTGACAAATGCTGAGATCTTCTTACGCATGTTCTGTCAGAGGCACCTGCCAGTATCCTTTCAACAGGTCAAGTTTCGAAACGTAAACAGCAGAACCTACACGATCAACGCAGTCATCTACCCTTGGCAAAGGATAAGAGTCAGTTTTTGTGACAGCGTTTACGCGTCGATAGTCAGTGCCATCTAGATTTAGAAACGTGCCATCTGATTTACTCACCAGCAAACATGGCGAACTCCATGGACTGGAGCTGGGCTCAGCGATGCTATTTTCCAACATGTATTCGACTTCTTTTTGCAAATTAGCTCTTTTACACGGGTTAACACGATATGGATGTTGTTTTATAGGTGGCGTAAAACCCACATCAATATCATGCTCGATAACTGACGTCTGGCCGGGAATGTCGCTGAACACTGGTAACAATGCGGTAACTGACTGGACAAAGTTAAGAGCATCTCTGAATTGTTCAATCTACCCTGAACTATACACCTTGATGGTCCTTCGTCTGCCTCATCCATCCGTTCAGATGTGAGCAGCCCGACAGCAGAAATTTCACACTCTGAAACGCAAGGTAGACCACTCTTTGGATTTTTGGCACCCGAATTTCTCTCATGATAGGCTTTAATCATGTTCACATGGCATACTCGAGAACTCTGACGGCGGTCAGGAGTAAGAATGACATAGTCTCGATCTGACAACTTCTTTTTAATCACATAAGGGCCAGTATAACAAGCTTGCAATAGCCCACCAAGCACCGGTAACAAAACCAAAACTTTGTCACCGGGACTAAAACTCCGTTCTCTGGCTTTATCAAACCAATTTTTCATTTTCTCGTGCGCCTTTTCAAGATTTTGCTTGGCCAATTCACGGACTCGGTATAAACGTGTATAGAATTGTGAAACGTACTCAGGAAGAGTGCTGCTTTTTGGATCAAAGAGCCATTTTTCTTTTAGTACGGCAAAAGGACTGCGCGGATTGTGGCCAAAAAACAGTTCTGCGGGGCTAAACCCAAGTGATTCTTGTACTACCTCTAAAAAGCAACCAAAGAAATTCCCTCTTCCCAGTCCCTCTCAAGCTCAAAACAGTAAGAGAACAGCATAGACTTCAGGGTCTGGTGAAACCTCTCCAGTGCACCCTGGCTCTCAGGATGATAGGCGGCAGAGACGTTATGCTTAATACCAAGTTGTTTAAGCACTTGAGAGAACGTACAAGACATAAAGTTCGTTCCCCGATCACTTTGTATCACTCTTGGTAAACCGAAAACTGAGAAAAACTTGATGAGTGCCTTAGTGATGGCTCTAGCGGTGACGGAACGCAAAGGAACCGCCTCAGGGAAACGCGTAGTCACGCACATAATAGTTAGTACACTCTAAAAACTCCTGGGTTATTTCTTTAACCCATTTTCTGGGTTATTTGTGTTGGGTTAAAATTATGGGTTATTTTTTCAGGGAGTAACCATTTTCTGGGTTATAGGGCTAATATTTCGACCCAATTCCTGGGTTGTTTAGGTTTCTGGGTTATTTTTCAAAGAGTAACCCATGTTCTGGGTTCACGCCCCTTCCCCCGCCCCCTTCTGTTGTTCTGGAATTTTCTCACAACATTGGTTTGAAATAACCGTCACTTGAACTTGAACGCGCTCGATCCGTTTTGGCCTGGGCTTCTTCGGTGCAACTTCGTCGCATATTCAAGGTAAGTAAGTATTTTCAGTGTCAATGTAACGTAAACTTTTCTGTGTCCATGTCCCCGTTGCTAGTTTAGCACCATTTGCTGAAAAAAATGACCATGGCTTACCGTGGTAATTCTGTGGTTAGCATGTAGCCGCCCGCGGATATCGCGACAACATCTAACTAGTTTAAAATCTTTGTAAAGTAAAAAATAATTATGTGTTTTGAGTTTGTCAGACTAAAGAAGAAAGTGTTATTAACCACCCAGCCAAAATAGAATGATTAAAAATAACGATAAGTTCATGAAATTAGGTGTCAAAATGGTTGAAATGCTTTTTACACATCGTTGAGAAATACATGTATGACCCATTTAATGTGTTTAGAAGAAAATGACTGAATTCACTTTACACGGTCTTTAAATTCTATTTTTTTTTATAAACTGTGAGCTTTAAACTGGGAGCTCCTGTGGAAGAAGTTCGGATGAGCGGAAATAGATCTATTCGAATCTCTAGAGATGTCCACTGTGGTTCTCCCTTACTCATCCAGCTCCTCTTGGGCTGGAATCTATGGTACAGACATGGCCGAAGCTACATCTGTAGCCTGCTCCTAGGAGTTCAGGAAAGAGTTCGCTAGGACAGGGTCAGTCTTCTGCTAATAGCCCCGTACCAGCCAGCCCAAGTATGGTTTTTGGACTTCTGTCTCTCCTCGATGGCTCTCCTATGGATTTTCCAATCAGAAGGGACCTTCTCTCTCAGGCAAAGGAGTCAATACTTCACCCCCATCCAGAGTTGTGGAAACTGTGGGCTTGGCCACTGAGGGGGCCAAGCATGCAAAGAGATGTTCAAAGTCAGAGCCCTCAAGCACTGACAGAGCATGCTCCGTTCCCAAACAAACAGCACATAAATCGTGTATATCCCCAACCGTAATGAAAGGAAGGCAGGGAGGTACATGATCTAAACGTTTGTTTGCTCTCCATAATATCTTATGCTGGTGACTGATAAAATGACAGATCCCAATGCATCATTGACGCAATGCAAGATCCCTCGAAAGGGAACTACATATTATCTTTCCATAAGACGCTTAGTCTTTCTTTACAAAAAAAGTCACTATCTCACAAATCCTTCAGATTGGTCAGATGACAAACTTCTTCCAATTCTGGTGCCCCATAATATAGGAAGGAATCATCTGACACTCTCACACTCACCTTAGATGACGTCACCAAAAACTCAATATTAATACTAAATATTAATATTAATATTTAAGACTATAAATCACTACATTTGTGGTGGCCTTGTCTGAGGCTAATCCAAAATCACTATTGAGAATGTTTCTGTTTCTCACACTAAAAAATGATTTTCTCCTTGCCATCTCGTCTCTCAAAAGAAATGGAGACATTCAAGCCCTCTTGGTTTGTCTCTCATGCCTGGAATTTGTGCCAGGTATGGTAAAGGCTTTTCTTCACCCTAGACTGGACTATATTCAGAAGGTTTCTACTAATAGTGTAAGACCTATCGTATTGCAGACCTTTTGTCCTCCTCCTTTCAGGCTGCCAGACCTAGAGAAACTAAATCTGCTCTGCCCAGTAAGGGCTTTAGATGCTTATGTCCACAGAGATGCCCTGTGGAGAAAGTCTGAACAACTGTTCATTTGATTTGGTTCACCCAGGAAGTGGTTCTAAGCAAAAAGTCCATCTCACTTGCTTACTGGCCCACTCTACCAGGAGTATGGCTGCTTCTAAAACATTACTGTCAAGAGATTCTCTCCAAGATGGTTATGATGCAGCAGGCTGGTTCTCGCCGCACACATCCGTGAGGTTTTATGACCTTGACCTCGGCCGGTGTTCTTTTCTTAGTGTGTGCATGCGATTTCACACAGACAAGCACTTGCTTGTACGGCGGCGTGGGTATAGGGTGCCTACAGCGTTTCCCAGAAAAGGCCAAACCATACTCCCGGCATGCCTGTGATCGACTTGCTTCAGCCTATCAGAAGCTAACACTGTTTAGTCTGGGTATGCTTCATAGTTTCCTGGCTGATGACATCACCCACCTATGACGTTTCGTCACACCATTGGACTTATTCCATACGTGCTTCACGACGCAAACACGCACGGTGTTCCGACAGTGTTTAGACGCAGCATCTCGTTCCCTTTTCAAGGAACCATGGTTACATACATAACCAATACTTTATCTATTTTATTTGCCCATTAGTACTGTTGATAAATTGAGGAACATTTGTGTTGGATAAAAAGCGAGTTAACACATCAGCAACCACAACAACATTTCAATGTAATATTGAGCACATAAATCACAGAGGTAACTTGAGAGCACATATGTACTTATCCAGTGGAGAGTGGCTAATGTTGCAGAATGCTGCCATCAAAGGCTTTGCGTGAGTATACTTCAGAAATGAATGAAAAACCTATTTATATCTTAAGTTAAGTTATTGTAATTATTGTAATTTCAGAGTTATTACAGCACTTTTCTTATTCTTGATTTCTGTGCATTTGCTGCAGAGCTTTTGTGGTGGAGCAGGGCCTGCAAGGCAGAGTGACAGTGGCATTTGTAAAAAGAAAAAAAAAAAAAAAAAAAAAAAAAAAAAGAAAAGAAAAGGAAAACCTGAAACAAAAATATGAAGTAAGATTATTTTGTTACTTCTAATACAGAAATCAAATGATATTGTGCTATTAAAGTGACTGTTTTTGTGTTATGTTTGTGCATTTTTGTAGGATCTAAAATGTCCGCATCCTGGAAATGGTACAGTGGTACCATGGATGAGGTAATTGGGGGCAGACTATATATATATATATAATATATATATATATATATATATACAAACAAACAGTTTCCTGACTCTCCTTAGAAGCATCATCAAGTAATGTCATGAAGCTGAAGCTTCTGAAAGCTGGGCCAGGCTCCATTGACTGATACTGTTTGAACTTCACTAAAATCACTTTTTGTGTTCAGAAAAAAAAAAAAAAAAAAAAAAAACACACACACACAGAGGGATCAAACAATATGAAGGCATGTAAATAATGACAGAATTTATATGTTTGGGTAAACTAACCCTTTAAGCCCCCAAATTGATGACTAATGAGCTGATGAGTTTAATTAGATGTGTTTGATTAGGGATAAATCTAAACTTTGCTGTGCTCTGAGTACTCCCGGACCAGGGTTGGGAAACACTGCACTCCTCCGATTGTTTTAAGCTGACGATCAGGGCCAGTTGTAATCTGTCAATCAAAAGCAGGCGGAAAAATGTGTCAGACTGCAACTCATACTGTGAGTGAAGAAAATGTCTCTTGTGTAGTATTTAGGTCTGTCAAAGTTAATGTGATAACAATGCATTAACACAATCTTACTTTAAAGTGTAACTTTGCCGATTTTCAACCTGTTTGTTATAATGTTGGTAGTATTATATAAATGAACAATGTTTACTCAATGTTTACCAAGACATTCCTTTTTATCAGCAAAAGTTGCCCGGATAATGCGTTTTGACAGCTCCAGGGCTTTCGTGAAAACTACAGATTGTACTTTTGTATTTATTTATTCCCGCCCATGGACTGTCAGATTGACAGAGGGTTGACAACTTCTTACCTGTTCGCGATGACGTTTTGATTTGGGGAGTTGATTGGAACTGATGGAACGTTTCTTTAATTTATTTATTTTTTTCCCTTCCATTTGGCCTAAAACACTGTTCTTTTTCATCCAGCACAGAGGTTTTTTCAGTTTTCTGTTGCGGTGTCCTCTCCATATTTATGATTCTTTGCAGCCTTTAGACACTGCCTACAACACTGGAATCATTTACTGGAGAGTGAAAATAACTCACTTCCGCCACACTTTACTCTTTGAATTCTAGCACCCGAGATCAATACAAGTTGACACCATTATACTAAAAGTTTGCTAAGAAGTATTTCCTGCTAAAGTGATGTGGTATTTGGCTCTGGTCAAGACTATCCATAGCAGACTTGGAGTGGCATTATGGGTGTTGAAGTTTTCCTAACTTTTTGGCAAAAAAGGAAGACCACAGATTTTTTTTTTTCTCTAATCAGGTGGCACAGTTAAATTTTTTAAGCGTGTTGTTGCAGCAAGATAAAATAAATAGCTGGATTTAGTCAGAGCAGTATGTTGATTTATTATCATACTTAATCCTTTAAGACCGGATGGAGCTCCCGCGCTCCCATTTGCATGTCTCTCTTTAAGAGCCAATAAAAACTGAACCCATATAGGTAGCACACAAATTCTTTTTGCATACAAAACCAGAGACTTTACATGTTCAGATGAAGCCTCCCAGATGCTCCTGTTGCGTTGGTTTCACCCTCTAATGAGTCTGAGTAATATGCGTTTACAACAAAAACAGCACAGCTGCTAACTGAATACAAACATGTATATTTCACATGCTCATATCTTCATGAAAAATGCACAGATCATAGAAAATGGCATTATTTAAAGCAGATTCTCACGATCAACATAATATATTGCGTTGATCACAAGATATTACTCACAGAATGATGTAACATACTTGGCTAAAAACATGTCTCTCATCTTTCCGGTATGCAGTGTGTATTCAATGTTCCCTGAACCATCCATGTTCGTTTTCCAACGTGGAATAACACAAAATGGATATCATTTTAAAGCTTAGAAACTCAGCTTTTTAATGCATCTAATAATTTTGAAAAACTCCTAAAGAATGCTGAGAAGTGCCTCTAAACCAGAGTTTACCGCCTGTGGGCGCCATCTAGCTGCGAAAAATTGAATAGCACTTTATTCAACTATACTTTATGCTGTCATCACAAAATTTGAACCAGATGCAGCTCACATATAGGAGAGCATCACCAAAAAAGAAATTTTCTCCGATCTTATTGCCTTCCTGAGCTATTCCATTTAAAATAAAAAATGAAAAATTATTAATATATATATATATATATATATATATATACAGTACAGTCCAAAAGTTTGGAACCACTAAGATTTTTAATGTTTTTAAAAGAAGTTTCGTCTGCTCACCAAGGCTACATTTATTAATTAAAAATACAGTAAAAACAGTAATATTGTGAAATATTATTACAATTTAAAATAACTGTGTACTATTTGAATATATTTGACAAAGTAATTTATTCCTGTGATGCAAAGCTGAATTTTCAGCATCGTTACTCCAGTCTTCAGTGTCACATGATCCTTCAGAAATCATTCTAATATGCTGATCTGCTGCTCAAGAAACATTTATGATTATTTTCAATGTTGAAAACAGTTGTGTACTTTTTTTTCAGGATTCCTTGATGAATAGAAAGTTCAAAAGAACAGCATTTATCTGAAATACAAAGCTTCTGTAGCATTATACACTACCGTTCAAAAGTTTGGGGTCAGTAAGAATTTTTATTTTTATTTTTTTGAAAAGAAATTAAAGAAATGAATACTTTTATTCAGCAAGGATGCATTAAATCAATCAAAAGTGGCAGTAAATACATTTATAATGTTACAAAAGATTAGATTTCAGATAAACACTGTTCTTTTGAACTTTCTATTCATCAAATAATCCTGAAAAAAATATTGTACACAAATATTTTGTACAATTGTACACATTAAATGTTCTTGAGCAGCAGATCAGCATATTAGAATGATTTCTGAAGGATCATGTGACACTGAAGACTGGAGTAATGATGCTGAAAATTCAGCTTTGATCACAGGAATAAATTACTTTGTGAAATATATTCAAATAGTACACAGTTATTTTAAATTGTAATAATATTTCACAATATTACTGTTTTTACTGTATTTTTAATTAAAAATGTAGCCTTGGTGAGCAGACGAAACTTCTTTTAAAAACATTAAAATCTTAGTGGCTCCAAACTTTTGGACTGTACTATATATTATTATATAATATATATATATATATATATATATATATATATATATGTATATAATATACATGCACAGGCAGAGGCAGCCAAGTTTTAGGCTTTCGCACCGGAGGAACCTTTTCATAGTTCCTAGAATTGTTGGCTGAAGTACCCGGATTTTGCCGTGTTTGCACTGAAGGAACTTGGAACGATTTTAGTTCTAGGAACTCCTTTTGGGGGAACTAAATTAGCTCCTCCTTCAGGGTCTGAACCAGGACTATAGGAACTATCAGTGACGTAAGTGTATGTTGATTGGTCAAACACATGTCAAACACAGGCACCCAGCATTTTTAAAAAGCTGTGTAAACATATTTACTTCTCGAACTTGGAAAACAGTAATAACAGAATTTACCTGTTGTCTGCAGGATTGTGTTCTTTTCTTCGCCTCCATGATATTTAAAACTGAAAGTTGTCATAAAAAATTTCGTCTCTTAGTCCCACTTTTTGCTCTTTCAGTCTCATAAGCCTTTACATTCCATCTCCGTTATCACAAAACCCACGACACACAACAAACACAGCTCGATCACAGCATCCTCCACCCACCGGTATTTATTTATTTATTTGCTTTGCTACTTCTGATAAGAAAGTCTCAGCTTTCAAATTTTATCACAAAATTTAAACAATAAATGCTGTTTTGACACTTAATTGTGACATAACAGATTGCTGTAGTGCCTCAGATCAAGGGGCAGTGAGGAGCACAAGTCATCTCTTCTCTTTTACTGTGAGTAATAAGAAGAAATAAACATGAATGAACTTCAGAAAATATGTTGAAAGAAACAGTACAACTTAGTAAAATGTACCATCTCTTATGCAATCACTCAGTCAGTGTTTCACCCACGGAAAGACATAAAAAAAACAGCTTGTGAACTTAAAGTTCACAATAATGTCACTTAAAGTTGCATTTAGCTCAGAAAAGTTATCCAGTGTTCACAGGTCATTATTTAGCTAGAAAAACAAACAAAAAAACAAACAAAAAAACTACAGATGAGCTTATTTACTGTTTATGTAAATCTGTCATGAAGTCAGGTTTTTATGACAACTACCTTAAGTGTAATTGAAATGTTTGTATACATTTTTTATATTATTATTGTTATTATACCTGAAAACAAATAGCAGCTGAATATAATAGTTTGGGCTCTGTTTTTATATTCCCTGTAGAGTTTGCAGTATTAGTTTTAGTATTTTATTAGTTTTAGTATTACTATTTTATTTTAACAAAAATGATGTAGGCCTACCTGAAATATTTACAAATTAATGAATATTGGATCGACTTGTGTTAAACCATGTACAGAAATATTTTCTGAGATGATTATCATACTGCTTATACTGATTATCACTAGCTTAAGTAAACTCAAATTGTACAGTACAAAAGCAGCATTGGCAGATGTGATCAAGAATAATCAGTATTGGCAGAAAAAAATTAGTATCGGTGCATCCCTAATTCCTAATTCCCTAATTTGGAATCGACTTTCAAGTTCCAACAGCTCAGAATCGAAGAATTGATTCTTTCGAAATTAAGTCTTTACATATATTTTAGACATTTAAAATTGTGCTTACATTTACAAATACAGTCACTATCTCTTGCTTTGCAGAGCTGAATGGAATCTAGTTAGTGTGATCATATACTGTAATGCTAGCCAAAGGATGCCATGAAAAAAAAAAAAAAAAAAAGTATGCTGCTTTAAATATTTTTAATGCGTTAAACAGAAAAGATTAGTTCAAGTCCTGTGTGGAGTTTGCATGTTCTCCCTTTTGTCAGTGTGAGTTTCCTCTGGGTGCTCTGGTTTTTCCTCAGAGATCAAAGACATGCAGGTTAGGTGGATTAGGTGCAGTAAATTGGCCATAGATGTGGCTAAAACCTCTGCAAGTGGCTATAAATACTTTTCTTACACCTAAAAGCAATTACTTGTTTTTTACACCAAAACAAAAATTTCAATTACAAAACAAACAATGATCGATAATACTGTAAGTAATAAGAGTTTTACAGCGAAAATGCCATGACAGATCCAGTATTTGATATGTGTTTTTTTTCTAATTAGTAATGCTAAAAAGTAGGCTTAAATAGCTTTACAAAAAAAAAAAAAAAAACACAAAGAGTGCTGATCTTTTGACAAGCAATCGTAGCAGCTCTCTGGTTCGTATGTGTGAACAATAACTAATCTACCACCAACCTTTGAGGTCATGGAGAACTATTCACCTGTTCAACAATGCACTTTGATTACTTATCACCCCAAACCCCCTATGAGCTCCAAACAACTGAAACAGTATTGTGCCATTATGAAACAGTATTTAAAACTTTGATACAGCTGACTCCTGCTGTGGCAAAGAGAAAGCAATGATTGATGGGAGAATTAAACCTTTTTTTTTTTTTTGTAAAGCTTCATTCAGCTCTAAAATATTATTTAATATGACTGAATTAACTTGACTACATTGTTACCCATGATTTCTTATCATTGTAATGGTCACATGATCAAATATGAAGGTGATAACTTGGTAACAACATTACTTATTAAAACAGCTCAGTCACTGTGGTTCTACACTGTGTGCAGAATTAATTGACAAGTTGATTTTCTGATCATATTTTTTTTCCTAGCACATTTTACCAATTCAAAACCACATAAATCTTAATAACTACTATTAATTTTGTATTTAATCATTAATAAGTGATATATAATTGTTCATGAAGGCTGGGAATGAAAAACGTCTCATATTCAGGTGTGCATATTTGTTAGAACATTTAAAATCGTAGTTTTTTTTACTGTGGCGTCTGATCATACATGAGTGTTGTGTTAGAGGGTTTTTATTAATGCCATATATTCTTGTACTTTGACGCTGTACTACTAAATAGGGCTGTCAAGCGATTACATTTTTTTATCTAATTAATTACATGATGTGGCGATTAATTAATCGCACATCAAATTTGGCTGAGAAATTAAAAGATAAAGTCATTACTGTATAAAGCATCAATTAGACATTACAACAAGTAGATTCATCAAGAAATATTTTATTTGATTCAACATAGAATTTATTACACATACTCTTTTGGACCATGAGGGAGAGTAAATGATGATTGAATTTTCATTTTTGGGTGAAGTATACGATCCGTGTACTTTTGTGTCCATTCCTTTTTCTTTCTTTTTCACTGTTTTTCTCAATCGATTTGACATATTTCTTCAAATGAATGTATTTGCTCTCAAAATAATTAAAACAGCAAACTAAACACACTCTTATGTGGGCAAAACAGTTCAGCATTCACTGCAAAATGAAGCACTGCAGTTTTTGCTATTAAGTATTTATTTTTGATAAATGCATAACAACAAAACTACAAATGTGTTCTCTGTTGATTTGATAACAAATTCAGCTGTAGATACACAAATACATGAAAGAAAATACGTTTTTCATGTTCTTTAATTGTGTTGTCATTCTTAATTGTTCTGTAATCGTCTTTAAAAGTTCCAAGTGCAACTGAGAATTTAACAAATAATAGAGTTTTGTTTGTTGTGTTTGGGAAAATTGTTCACAAATGATTGTGATTTTTGTAAAACCAATAAAAAGAGCTGCAATTGTTTTCACCTGATATATTAAAGTTTCGTTTGGCTGTTTGAACTGTGCATAGTGTTTTGAGAAAATGATGCATGCGTTTTGTAATTTGCATTAAATGAAGGAACATTTACAACCTGTTTAAAGACAATTAAAAAGTGTTCAGATTGTGTTATCTGTTTTGAAAACAGTGACCTGAGTTTGGAGAAATGTATCAAATAATAATAAAAAAAAATAAATAAAAAAAAACTGTAAATGCTATGTTGAATGCCAAAATGGGCATTGCAGTCCCAACATGGTGATGGGCGAGATTGCTCCCCTCTTGTTCCCGCTAAAAATTCAACCCATTCTTATTCATGAGGGGTCCGATACAGTTGCATGTCCAAGAGAATGCTATACTGGTGGCAAACCACGTCCAGCGAAGCAGGACATTCTAAGCACTTAATGTGAAAAATGCTTAATGTGGCTTAATGTACTACTAAGACAGTGATATTGGAGGAGCAAATTCAGTACACACCGAATAAATAAAGCATATAGGCTATGTATCTACTCTCTTCACCGCAGCCGAAACATCTGCGATCTCCTTCCATGTAGTTCCCTACTCCGGCCATTCAATCAGTGGCGCAGTGGAGCACCAAGCTCGAGTCTCGAGCAATGCCGCCTCTTTCCTTTTCCTCCTCCAGTGTCAGGCCACCGCAGCAGGCCTTCAGCAAGCCAGAGCCACGCCGCAGTGTAGATTCAGTCCCAGCCAGCTTTCTCTCCACCCCGTCAGCTCAACCCAGCAAGAGCACGGTTTAAATCCTTCTCTCGTTTTCTGTCTCTGACTGAATTTTCACAGTCACGCCATCTGGATCAATGTTGATCGAGAGGGATTCACATTTAAAACTGTTTTTGTATAAATAATTTGCCGTTATAAACTAACGTCCGGCATTCTTTTGGTTTAAACACGCAAACATTTTGCGAGTACCATGCTTTACCATCCCTCAGAGAAAAAACACTATTTTGTCAAGTAGCTAACATAGCATAATCAGATGCAGCTTTATTTTTAGTAACAGTAATACATAATTTTCTCCATGATACAATACGTTTTAAAATGAATTGCATGCCATTTATCAACACAAGCCATCCAGTATTTAATATGATATTCTAAAATCGATCTATCTTACTGCAGTGTGTCTCAAACAAGTGTCTCACAGCAGCTGCCGAGCAAACGCACAGAGTAATGTTATAACATCATTTTAAACACACTCAAATGTATCTAATATGATAAACAGAGCTGCGTTACCTCATAGTCATGACCAGAATAGCGGAAGTGGCGCCGGCGACTGTGGCATAATAAAAGTTCCGCTACTCGCAGTGTGTTGTGCAATCATTCCAGCAGCCTCGTTCAGCTCCAACACACACTCCTGCTCTGCTTCATACTACAGTAACGTTAATAATCACATCCATGAACATGATTTCTTCCCGAGTCCTATCCCTATTCTTTTGCACCATCCGTTGAGGTGGAGATCACATGTCCCAAGATTCTGCTCTCAAACATGGTGTCATCAAGCTACACCTTTGTTTTGAATAGGCCGCTAGCGACCTCTAGTGGACAAAATTATTACATAGTGCACCTTTAAAGTTATAGTATATATGTATTTCCATTTTGAATTAGCTTCAACCCACATCTTCATTGGTAAATAGAAGCAGCACAGACTGGTAAGACAATTCTTACACGCAATTGTTCTTTTACTGATGCATTTAAATAATTCTTACCGTTCATCTTAAACCAAGGTCTCACTACTACTTTGAACATTGTCATGATATGACGTAACGGTCTACAGCATCTTTTTTATGAACGTGAATTCAACATATAACATATAGTAATAAATTCAAATGTAAAAATATACAACCTACTAGACTAAACAAATTCAAGGTGCACATTTTTATTTTGTAAAGCTCTGTCTTATTACATAAGTGAGTCTCTTTTGATCTATACTAAAAGAAGGTGCATGTGACTCAAATCAGCAACAGTCAAGACAAACGATCATCTAAATCAGACTGTACTTTGCTGTTTGATCATTCAATATCAAACAACAATTACAATATCAAACCGACATGTTGGAGGTGAATATATGCAGGTTATAAAGCGTTTTTAGGCTTCTTCTGAGAAAATAAGAATATGTACAAATAATCATTCTCTCAGCACAGTTTTCACTGAGCTCAGGTTTCCAATCACCTTGGATACAACCATGGGTCCAGTCACGTCCATTGAATTTCTGGGCTTTATCTTGAATACAGCTAACTTCCAGGCCTCACTGTATAAGGAATCAATAGGATATTTCTGTTTGCTTCCACCTTCCAAGACAGTCAAAGCTGTTCTAAAAAGGAACTGCTATCTTTGCTCAGCTAGTTAAACTTCATGATGCGCTTATTCCCACAAGGCCGCTCTTTCATCTCACATCTCTCGTGTCTTCGATTCATGCGTGCTTTCCTATTTTTCTACTCTCCTTGTTTCTCTCCAGGTTCCAGGGGCCAGCCCGAGCGTGAGGCTGCCTCCGCTAGCGGCGCATTCCCAGACGCCTTATTCTCCTCCACAGCTTTCCTCTTTTTCTACTCTCCTTGTTTCTCCCCAGGTTCCAGGGGCCAGCCCAAGCATGAGGCTGCCGGCTGCCTCCGCTAGTGGTGCATGCCCAGATGCCTTATCTTCCTCCCCAGCTTCTCCTTTTTCTACACTCTAAAAAATGCTGGGTTAAAAACAACCCAAGTTAGGTTGAAAATGGACAAACCCAGCAATTGGGTTGTTTTAACCCAGCGGTAGGGTTTAAATGTTTGCCCAACCTGCTGGGTAGTTTTATTTAACTCAACTATTGTTTAAAAATTACTGTATTGCTTAATTAAAATTAACCCAAAGTATGTTGAAAATTAACATTTATTAATGTTCAATGAATAATTATTAAACAATAAACATTTATTAAATTGCTTATTAACAAATTTATATTAATAAACTATTAAACTATTAAATTTATATTAATAAAATATTAAAGCTTATTAATAAACATTCACCTTTTGTCTATTATTGTTGCCTCTAATTGCATCTGGTTTTTAATTTCCCAACTATTTTGGGTTCATTTTAAGCTAGCCATATAGCAATTTTTAAACAATAGTTGGTTTAAATAAAACTACCCAGCAGGTTGGGCAAACATTTAACCCAACCGCTGGGTTTGTCCATTTTCAACCCAACTTGGGTTGTTTTTAACCCAGCATTTTTTAGAGTGTACCCTCCTTGTGTTTCCCCAGGCTCCACAGGCCGGCCCGAGCGTGAGGTTGCCTCCGCAAGCGGCCTCAGTCCCAGCCATTCTTTCAGCCTGCCTTTTCCCGATTTTTCTCTTCTCAACATTACTTTATTTATATCTCATGTAAACAGCATGATGAACCTCCAAGCCGGCTCTATTAAGGGTTACCTACGCAGAATCCAATTTTTCCATAAACGTATTTTCGGCTTACCCTCCTCTGAAATAGCCCATTCACACAAACATCCCTTTTTATCAAAGGTATCCAAAGAACCCAGCCCACCTGCCAAGATGCCAGGAAACTCTAGACATCCTCACCAAATGCATCTCCACTCTCTGCCGAGGCTAGTCAAGTCAAGTCACCTTTATTTATATAGCGCTTTTTACAATGCAGATTGTGTCAAAGCAGCTTTACAGTGATAACTGGTACATAATTTTTGCTGCACAGCAGCTCTTCAAGAATAGTGTCAATGCAGGCAGATCAAAGCACTGTTGAATAAATGTCAAGAATACTGTTGAATATCAAATGTCAAGTCAAATGTCAAGTGTCCCCAACTAAGCAAGCCAAAGGCGACAGCGGCAAGGAACCCAAACTCCAACAGGTGACATCAGGTGGCAAACAAGTGGCAAATAGGTGTTAAAATGGAGAAAAAAAACCTTGGGAGAAACCAGGCTTAGTCGGGGGGCCAGTTCTCCACTGGCGAACAGTGCTTTGTTACGAATCAGGTTGCTATCATAAGTCTGATAGGATCGCAACAATCAAAGTATTTAAATCAGTTCCATCCAGTTGAGTATCGTATTCATCACGCCGGTATGGACGGTTTGTTGAGGAACTGTGGCACTGGCTGTCGTGTCGATGAGGCCTTCACAGTGGATGATCTAGTCGACTCGATCTCTGCTGATACTTCAGGGCTGCGTTGTGGTCGTGTCAAGGCGCAGGTCCTTGGTCTCAGCTGGATATGGCCCGGATCCGGTTGACTACGGTAAACCTCGGGATAAACAGAAAGACTAATATTAGCGTAGATGCCATTCTTTTTACTACTACTACTCCATCAGTACAGCCTGCACTCTTGACGCAATGTTTATACTGGCTTTTTTGGCTTTCGCAGGAGCTCAGTTCTTCTGGCTATTCTCTCCACTGCTTTGAAGTCCACGGTCTGTGGTCTCTCGGTCATCTCTCGGTCTCTCTCCATCGTGCACGTCGTCGGTGGCGGATGGCTGGTCTCTGGATGTGGAGTGGGACTGGTGTCGTCCTCAGCCAGACCGATGGTGAGCGAGGAGTTGTTGTTCACCAGCACCCACTCCACGAATGCAGCGAAGTTCTCCATCAGACCGCCCGCTGGAATGCATTCCTTGGACCTGGTCTCCCTGCTCCAGGCAGAGAAGCTGGACAGCGGGTAGATCCATGGGGAAAACAGAAACGCCGCAAACAAAAAAGTCACAGTTCGGTCTGTTCTTCTGTCATGTAACGTGTAGTGGAAACAGCACAAAGACAAAGGAGAACAATAATAACAGGATTTAATGACAAAACTCAGAATACTCACACTTACACATCTAACATTGACGAGAACGGACAGAGAATGAGGGAGAACACAGGGTATAAATACATTGGGCAAATAAAGGGAACTGATGAGATCATTAAAGAGCAACAGGTGAATGAAATGACTAATTAACACAGACAGCAAAACTAGGTCATAGGTAACACAAGAAACATAAGGACTCTGACAATCATAGAGTGCAAATGATTATATTTATTTATTAAAATTATTAAATGGATGATGCCTTATTGGGAGAATAAACTTCCATTAACCCTACCCAATGTGCTTAATTGTCAAAATAATGCAACATTTATTATTATAATAATTATTATTATTATGGTTTGTAATATGACTCAGACATTTCTTTTCATGAGTTTTCTAATTCTTTCTATCCCTTTATTATTCTCTAAGCTCTGTTTTGTGTGTCTACCAATCTACCAAGAAGGTTTTGACAAAATCCTAAATCTTGTAAGGAATGGGAATGAGAAAAAAAATGGTAATTTCTAACATGGAGGCAGAGCAGATGGAGAGAGAGAGAAAAAAAAGAAAAGAAAAGAAAAAGAAATGGAGATGCAAGGTGGTTTGCCAAAGGAAACACCATTTGTTGTTGTTACTCAGCCTGAAAGCATTTCATAGGTCCTCATTTTGGAAATAAACCACTTAGACGTATTTTAGGAAGCAATTTTGTGCAAGCAATAGCAGAAAATCAGAAAGATAAATATTTCAATATGTTATCATGCAAAGCTAACACCAAACCTTAGACCAGGGGTGGGGAAATGTCCTGGAGGGCCATTGTCCTGCAGAGTTTAGCTCCAACCCTAATTAAACACACCTGAAGCTAATCAAGGTCTTCAGGATTACTAAAGTTACAGGCAGGTGTGTTTTTTTTTTTTTCAGGGTTGGAGCTAAATTCTGCAGGACAATGGCCCTCCAGGATCAACGTTCCCCACCCCTGCCTTAGACTATTATGAACCACTCTGCCCTTAAAGTACTGTATATCATTGACACTGATGCGCTGCTCAAAAGAGCTCCACGAGGAATTGGATTTTCCCCTTACACTGATGTACTGCTACAGTTTCATTTTCATTGTTTTGTAGTTTGACACCACTAAATTGTATGCAATTACAGAGACACTTCAAAAAATAGATAAGGAATTTCATGTGATATCATGTGATAAACTCCACCCATGTGCCTTCTTCTCCCGCAAACTCAACCCGGCGGAGGTAAACTATGACATCGGGAACCGGGAGCTGTTGGCCATCAAGCTCGCCCTGAAAGAGTGGAGGCATTGGCTCGAGGGAGCCAAACACCCGTTCACAGTGTTGACAGACCATAAAAATCTGCAGTATTTACAGGACACGAAACGACTGAATCCACGCCAAGCTAGATGGGCTCTGATCTTCACCAGATTCCACTTCACCATCTCCTATCATCCTAGGTCAAAGAATGTAAAGGCCGATGCTCCGTCCCGCATTCATAGTCCCGAAGAAAGCACCGAAGATCCAGAGCCCATCATCCCTGAGAAACTGTTTGTCAGTCCCATTAACTGGTCCACTGAAACGCTCCCCGAGTCCAGTGCCTCCGCCAACACCTCACCGGGTTGCCTCCAAGTTTTGCAGTATGTTCCACGGACACGGCGCACTCCATTAATTCATTCCTCAAACTCTTCACTGGGCACTGGCCACCCAGGGGTCAATTAGACCCTCTCGCTGTTGAAACAGCGCTTCTGGTGGCCCAACATGGGATCCGACGTCAGGAGGTACGTACGGGGGTTCCAGGAATGTGCCGTCTCCAAGAGCCCACGCCATCTTCCCTCCGGGAAACTCCAACCTCTGCCCGTTCCAAGCTGCCCCTGGTCACACCTAGGAGTGGATTTCATAACGGATCTCCCAGTCTCCAACGGTTGTACCTGTGTTCTGGTGATAGTGGATCGATTCTCCAAGTCCTGTTGACTAATTCCCTTACCTGGATTGCCAACGGCTATGGAGACCGCAGAGCTCATGTTTAACTATGTATTTCGATATTATGGATTGCCTGAGGATATCATATCTGACCGTGGATCGCAATTCACCTCCAGAGTATGGCGATCTTTCTTCAAGCTCCTAGGTGTGACCATCAGTCTCTCTTCTGTATACCATCCCCAGACGAACGGGCAGATGGAGAGGAAGATTCAGGAGATTGGCCGTTTCTTACGTACCTTCTGTCACGGCCACCAGGACTCCTGGAACCAGTTTCTGGGTTGGGCCGAGTACGCCCAGAACTCTCTCCGTCAGTCCACCACCGGTCTCACTCCCTTCCAATACGTACTCAGCTACCAACCCCCACTGTTCCCCTGGGATGGGGAACCATCGGACGTCCCTACAGTGGATTACTGGTTCCGGGAGAGCGAGAGGGTCTGGGACTCGGCTCATCTGCACTCCAGCGAGCCCTACGCAGGCACAGGACAACAGCTGACCTTCGGCGCTCCCAAGCACCCAACTTCCAGCCAGGCGAGAAGGTTTGGCTGTCGACCCGGGACATCAGGATGCGCCTGCCCTGTAGGAAGCTGAGTCCCAGATTCATTGGCCCCTTCACCATCACCCGACAGATAAATCCTGTCACCTATCACCTGCAACTCCCTCCTGAGTACAAGATACATCCAGTTTTCCATGTTTCCCTATTAAAACCTCACCATCCCTCTGTTCTTCCCTCCACAGAGCCTGGCGAAGCTGAAGAACCCCCCCTTCCACTACTTGTGGAAGACGGAGCGGCCTTTTGGACTCCTGGTGCCATGGTGGTCACCTGGAGTACCTAGTCGACTGGGAGGGATACGGCCCCGAAGAGCAGTCATGGGTTCCTAGGAATGATGTTCTTGATCCAAGTCTCCTCGATGATTTCCATGCCAGACATCCTAACTGACCAGCTCCACGTGGTAGGGGTCGACCACCATGACGTCGGGGTCCACAGTCCTCAGGACCGGACCGTGGAGGGGGGGGGGGGGTCACAGACACACCAGGCTCTTCACTCACCCAATCCAGTCACTGTCCGGTCTCGTTATTGCATACCTACTTGTTATGCTTATCTCAAGGACTCTGCTAACTTCTACTTACCTGTAACCTGCTTCAACTCACCTGCACTCAGTTCACGATCTCTGGTTGTTCAATAAACTGTATCTTAACCTTACCTGTGTCTCCGTCCCCTTCTGTACGTAACAGGGTCATTGTATACCTAAAATTGCCAACTGGTAAAATTTATCTATACATACAACTACTGTTTTGATATGGGTAAAAAATGTATTATGTCACTGTATTATGACATTGTCTTCACAAAGTGATGTCTAGAGTAATGTCTGATAATGTTTAGTCATAAGCTATGTTTTTGTCCTGTTGTTTTATGTTCAAGGCTTTTAAGCAGTGAAAACGGTGGATATAGGCTAAACAGCCTGCGAATTAGAAGGTAATAAATACATATTTGGGTGGTGAATATATAATAAATGTCATTAGTCACTTATTAAGATAACCAATGTTATTTAAATAACTAAAACACCCCTAAATAGACAATAACGAGCAATAATAATTCACTGCACTGCATATGATTTAGCCTATGATGCAACAACAAATTCAAGGACACAGTTTCACCTAATTAATTATTAATTTGTTTAGTTATGTATAATTTGAATAAGAGAACTGCACCAATATACTTGGGGTAATTATTATTATTGTTTTATTAATTACATCATAGATCAGAAACGGGAAGACTAGAATAAATAGCTCTCATCATTCATGGCATTTAGTGCCTCTGATATCTGTTTGGCATCCATAAAATCACCTTCTTTTATCCATTGTGACTAAAACTGATTACTGTGATCTCAGTGGGTGAAAGGCATTGCCTAGTAACATAGAACGTTAAAACATAAGTGCCGCAAAAATGACAATGCAAACATAAAGGCATATATGAGTAAATTTGACCCGCTGGATAATTTTACTTAATTTAGAACTCTATTTTGGAGTCATAAAATATAGCTTATAGTAATTTCCCAGCTGTGTATTTCCTGTAGTACTCTTTTGCTGCCCTTAAAGGTGCTAAAGAGGATGTTTTGTTTTATACATTTTTGCAATATTACTTGAAACTGTCTTTACTAACTGATAAAAGACTATTTATTAGGTGCACTGAAAGGAATAATATTAATATACATCATCTGTGCACGAGGTAGGGCCTTAAAAACATCAGCCAATCGTTTACGCGATCATCGCGTAAACGATTGGCCCTCTGGCTTGTCAATCACTGCCGTGACGTTCCTTGTGAGAGACGAGTGCGGTTGCGCGCTCCAGTAACTTTCCACACTCCACAGGCGCCGCATGCAATGTTTTTGTCAGGAGACAGGAGTAACAACTGCAGATTATGAGTTACCTGCGGTGAGTCCGACATAATGAATCCACTAACGCGACACAGCGAATGCCGGTGGTAAACACTCGTGTTCCAATACTCGTGTTTACGAGTTTTGGGAGGCGTTCCTTCGAAGGAGGGGGGTTGTTCTCACGCATGCGCTCATTTCAAAAACTCAGTAACAGTCTTTGGTTTCTCAGTCGACGAAAAGATCCTCTTTATCACCTTTAAATAGAGACAGTTTGGTACAATTTTACATTCTGAAGTGTTGAATCAAAAGTGATTAAGCACTTGTCATCAAATGTTTGTGTTAATATTCTGTCTGCCTTGTAAAATGCAACACAATTTGTCCTCAGAATGTTATGGTGTCCACCAAAGTTTGTGAATATTGTGTTCACATTTCAATTAGTCACTTAAAATTATTATTTTACAATAATTTAAAAATGTATCATTTTTGTTTTAAAACTTGTCATTATAACTTGTCATTATAACTTTATAACTATAAATGATTCATTATGTTATTTTGGGTAATCAAGAAATCTTCCAATCACCAGTTAATGCTGCAGTGTCCTTTAACCTGCATTCCTGCTAGCATGTCAGCTGTTTCTCACTGGACACAATTGCTTATGGCAACTTCAAAGATGAACACCAGCTGCTTCTGAATTGCTAAGCTTATAGCATGCACTCAAATAGGAAAAGAAAGAACGAGGTGGTTTTTGATGCATACTAATGTTGCTTGAATAGAAAAACTGGGATGGAGCAAAAACTTAATGGAGAAAGGGACTTTTCAGTTTGTAAAACAAGTGCTGCTTCAAAATAACACAAGAAACACTCCCTGGGGTCCCAAAGCAGTGATACTGCCTGCCTTGGGTTTTCTTTAAATGCTTCCAAAGAGCAGCTGGGCCAGTACGATAAGACTTCAGCCAATAAGAGAGAGATAGATATAAAGAAGTATAAAAAGAGAAGTTAAATGAGAAATGCTAGCAGAGCTATGTGGCATGTGAGACTCTCTTTCAAAGCTAGACAGTAGCAGTCAGAACAGGAAGTTGAGCTGTGTCATAGGGTGTACAATTTACATGTGCCCAGTGGTAAGTGAATTAGGGAGGAAGGTTGGGGAAACTTGAAGCACTGGGTGATTTTGACTGGCCAACGTTCTGGTTCTTTTATTTGACTTGACATCTTCGGATATTAGGCTCCAGTGTAGCCCCCTTATCCTATTACCAATGTACTCAAAGCAAAATGTTGATAAGGGTCTGTATTTGTTATACTAATTGATCCTATGTACAGCTTTCTTCTGACAAGAATGTACTCTTAACGGGTTAGCAGTTTTTGTATTATTCACATCTAGTACAGACCTAGTAATACCTTACAACATGGTATTAATGATTTAAAAAATGTCTTCAATGATAAAAAGAAAAAAAAGAAGAAAAAAAATTACCATAGAATCTGACAAGATTTTGTCTCATAGTATCTCCTATGAACAACTTAAGTCATTTTATGTTATCAGAGAGGAAGAGATAATCCCAAAAAAGAGCAGGGATTAACATGGTTTAGGTCCCATCTATCCAATCACTACCAGTTTGTGTTACTGACGATTTGCCAGACCAAACACAAGTCAAGTATGGAGTGCCACAAGGCTCAGTAAAAATAACTTCCGTAAAATAACTTCCACTGCAGCCTTTAACATTGGCCGTGCCCATAGCACGGGAATGTTGTGATTTATTTTTGTAAAATTTAGCACAGATACTTATTCTAAAGACACCAACCTCTGTTTACAATCATTAATTGAGTATTGTGAAACAAAGAAAAAAGACATCATAATATTCTCATGCATATTTCGTTATTTAAACAGGAGCACACAAGCCATTCTGTATGTGTATGCGCAATACTTTAGAGTCTTATCACCTTATTTTATCACAGAACTGCAAAAATAGAATACAAACAACATGTCACTTTAAAGAGCTTTAATTAGACAAATCTTAAATGATTAACTATGACTAAAGTCAAACTTTGGGTGGATTAAATTAAAGGTTTGGGGGAAATTTATTGTATTAAACAAAAATGTTCACATTTTTTTTCATGGACTTACTTTATGATGCTGGCATCATATTGAAGTTGTTTAAAGGTGCCCTAGAATTAAATATTGAATTTATATTGGCATAGTTGAATAACAAGAGTTTAGTTTCAAACTCCATTGTTTCCTCCTTCTTATATAAATCTTTTTATATAAAAAAAAATTTGTTTAAAAGACCTCCGAAGAACAGGCGAATCTCAACATAACACCAAATGTTACGTAACAGTCGGGGTGTACGCCCCCAATATTTGCATATGCCAGCCCATGATCAAGCCATTAGACAAGGGCAGGACGTCTGGATCTGTGCACAGCTGAATCATCAGACTAGGTAAGCAAGCAAGAACAATAGCGAAAAATGGCAGATGGAGCAATAATAACTGACATGATCCATGATATCATGATATTTTTAGTGATATTTGTGAATTGTCTTTCTAAATGTTTCGTTAGCATGTTGCTAATGTACTGTTAAATGTGGTTAAAGTTACCATCGTTTATTACTGTATTCACGGAGACAAGACACTTGCATTCTGTATAATGCATAAACACAACTTCATTCTTTATAAATCTCTCCAACAGTGTGTAATGTTAGCTTTAGCCACGCAGCATAGCCTCAAACTCATTCAGAATCAAATGTAAACATCCAAATAAATACTATACTTACATATCGATGTATGCAAGCAGCATGCATGACGAAATCTTGTAAAGATCCATTTTGAGGGTTATATTAGCTGTGTGAACTGTGTTTATGCTGTTCAAGGCAAGCGCGAGCTCCGGGGGTGGGGGAGCACGAGAATTAAAGGGGCCGCAACCTATATTTCGGTGCATAGTTAATGATGCCCCAAAATAGGCAGTTAAAAAAATGGATTAAAAAACATCTATGGGGTATTTTGAGCTGAAACTTCACAGACACATTCAGGGGACACCTTAGACTTATATTACATCTTTTAAAAAGAAGTTCTAGGGCACCTTTAAATAAAGGAATATGTCCAGACCATAGACGATTATTCAAAAATAACTGGGTTGATTATCATAAACAAATCATATCCTCGTGTTTGAGTGCAATATTGGCAAGCATTATGCTGTAGACAATAATAGGTGGTTATATACTACAAAAATAAACAAAATAACATTAAAAATAAATTGAAATCAGTCCGATGATTCCTCTGGCAGTAACTTGAGCTGCGCGCTGCTCGTTAATCTCATGCCGTCAGTACACCGGCAGCACTGCCGATCACCTCACTCAGATAATGTTACACATTAAAATGAAAGATGACATACATGGTAGGATGTAAGTTACAGTAAATATTGAAGTTTTGTTATGTTAAACTAAAGTATAATTTTCTTCTCAAAACTGGTGCCTGTCCATTTACAATAATGCAGGTGGATATTCCTTTACGCTACTAATCAAAGCCGGATGTGACGACTTGCGTACTGTGCCTGTAATGCCTGATAAGAGACCATTCCTTCATGCAGAATCTCTCCAGATCCTTTAGATTCCAGCTCCATGATGGTGCTTCTTCTCTTCAGTTCACTCCACTCATTTTCTTTAGGGTTCAGGTCAGGGGACTGGGATGGCCATGGCAGAAGCTTCATTTTGTGCTCAGTGACCCATTTTTGTGTTGGTTTTGATGTTTGTTTTGGATCATTGTCCTGATGGAAGATCCAACCATGGCCTATTATTGGATTTCTAGCGGTCAGGTTTTGATTTTTTATCTGTTGGTATTTGATAGAATCCATGATAGCATGTATCTGAACAAGATGTCCAGGACCTCCAGCAGAAAAATAGGCCCACAACATTAAACATCCAGCAGTATATTTAACCGTGGGCATGGGGTACTTTTTATCCATGTGTGCACCAAACCCATCTGGTGGGTTTGCTGCCAAAAAGCTCTTTTTTTAGTTTCATCTGACCATAGAAGCCGATCCAGTTTGAAGTTCCAGTCTTGTTGACAAACTGAATATGCTGGATTGTTTCTGGATGAGAGCAGAGGATTTTTCTTGAAACCCTCCCGAACAATGTGGGGATGTAGGTGCTGTTTGATAATTTTTTTAGGCTTTCTGAGACTCAAGACTCAACTAATCTCTGCAGTTCTCCAGCTGTGATCCTTGGAGAGTCTTTGGCCACTCAAACTCTCCTCCTCACTGTGCATTAGGACGATTAGACACACGTCTCTTCCAGGAAGATTTGTAACATTTAGTTGATTGGAACTTCTTAATTATGCCCTGATGGTGGAAATGGGGGATTTCAATGCTTTAAGTCTTCTCTTACAGCCACTTTCTAATGAAGCTCAACAATTTTTGCTGCATCATAACTATACTCTTTGGTTTTACATTGATGAATGATTACAGGAATTTGGCCTTGTGTTTCCTCATGTTTTATACTCCTGTGGAACAGGAAGTCATAGCTGGACAATTTCATGGGTGTGCTAAAAAAAAAAATGTAAATATGAATGGGAATATACTTCAGAGATATTTTACTCATAAAAATAATATAATGCCAATATAATGCCAATAATTCTGACCACAACTGTATATGCTTCAATTGGGGGACATTATCAGGAACCATGGCATTAGTTCCACTGTTATGCAGATACCACTTAGCTTTATTATGCCCTCAGACCCGAAGAAAACCTCTTAACTTTCAAGTTAGCAGAGTGTATTTGTGATATCAAAGACTGGATGGTTAGTAATTTCTAGTAATTTCCTTCTTCTGAATTCTGACAAAACTGAGGTATTAGTTATTGGACCAAAAGCTCTGAATATAACTTCTGAGACATGTGACCTATGCTGTTTATGAGAATGTGATGTATATGGTAATTCTTAATTAAGAAAAACAACACAACTGTAATTTGGAAGAAAAACATTTATTGAGATAACTGTTTATAAAGAGAAAAGATAACTGTCCATGATAACTGCATATAAATAAATAGACAAAACACTTTGTTGTAATAGCTTTAATAAGAATGTAGTTTATAAAGAAATAGTACAATACAAATGTATAAAAAAAATAGACAAAACACTTTATTGTTGTAAAAGCTTTAATAAGAATATGTTTATAAAAAAGACACTACAACTGTTGTTTTAAGATTTTATTAGGAGCATGTTGGTAGAATATAGAAAAACATGTATTAGAAAGCTTTGCTATAAATTACAAAAAAGGGTAATTACCTTTGGATGATGTGTTGCAAGACGAGACACTGGAGACAGCAAAAGAAAAGTGTCCGGAAACAAAGAAGCAGCTTTTATATAGAGAGTCCTGAGAATATTCCTGGAACTTATAAGAGGGGAATTCCAAAGATGATGACCTCAAGAGGTCAGATTGTCTATAAATGGCTGGAACATGAAGAAAACAGGAGAGGCTGCTTCGCACCTGAAGAGCTTCTCCGGCACCAGAACCAACGCTGATGTTGCCTCCATCGCTGATATTGCCTTGACTAAAGACTTTTTGATATTTATATTTTATTTAATTACTTGTATAGAATGTTTGTAGAATATATGTAATGCTAGCAATACTAATTTTAATAAACAAATTAACTTATAACTTTATAACTAATCTTGGCCTCACATGGCATTAATTTAAGTCGTTGAACCTGAACAGACCACGGAGAAGTCTTCTGTCTGATTGTAAGTATTTTAAAGTGCTTTTAATTTAGATCAGATTTGACTTACTTACCTAACCTGAGAATAATAAAGAATAAGGTAAAGGTGTTTAGAGATGCACCATAAAACAAAGGTTATAGAATATCTTTGGATGGAATTACTTTTATGTCAACTGTATGTTTAATAGTAATCTGTGCTTTAAAAATATTTGTAGCATTTGCAGAACAGCCTTTTTCCACATTAGAAATTTGGTAACACTTTATAATAACTGCACGCTATGAAGCATTAGTTAAGCATTAGTAAATAGTCAATTCATCATTTATAAAACATTAATAGACATTAGTAAGTCATTTATAAATACAGCTATAAATGCTTTGTTCTTGATTTATAAGCATATCTATAATGAGTTTAATAATTGTATTTTCATACTTTATTAATGATCAATTTATCATTTCTAAATTATGTATTACATTATTCACAAACCAGTTATTTAGGAGTTGTCAGTGGTTCATAAGATCATTTAGGAAGTGTAAGTAAATGATTAATAAAATATTTAAATGTACATTTATGCATCTTATTATTTAGACATATAGTATTAGTTACTTAGTGTGTTAATAAATGCTTTATTAACATATTCCTAGTGTCAAAACTACCTCGGTACTAACTTTAAAACATTAGAGAACAGCAGTACAGAAGATCACTGAACCTTTAAATCTCATTTATAAAAGCTTTACAAAGCATAAACAGTCCTCACTTTAGATGAGCTCACAAAAATAGTTAACTGACCACTTCTAAATGTTTTATAATTACCTGAATTAATCATGAATTGCAGTAGGAATATGTGTTAATAAAACATTTACTAACACACTAAGTAACTATTACTATGTGTCTAAATAATAAGATGTATAAATGAATGTTTAAATAGTTTATTAATCATTTACTTACACTTACTAAATGAACTACTGACAACTCCTAAATAACTGGTTTGTAAATAATGTAATACATCATTTAGAAATGATAAATTGATTATTAATAAAGTATGAAAATACAATTATTAAACACATTATAGATATGCTTATAAATCAAGAATAAAGCAATTATAGCTGTATTTATAAACCACTTACTAATGTCTATTAATGCTTTATAAGTGATGAATTAACTATTAACTAATGCTTAACTAATGCTTCATAGTGTGCAGTTATTATAAAGTGTTACCGATTACTGTAATGCAGTATTGGGTGGGTGTCTTGCAGGTTTAATAAATATGCTTCAGCTGGTTCAAATGCAGCAGCTAGAGTGCTTACTAAATGTAAGAAATATAATCACATTATATGTCCAGTATTATTGTCAATTCATTGGCTGCCTTTCATGTTTTGTATATGTTTTTAAAATTCTGCTAATTACATACAAAGCCTCGAGTGTTCTAGCCCCTCCATATTTACATGACCTTTTAATGTAATATAATCCATCACGTTCACTATGGTTGCAAAATTCCAGCCTGTTTATAGTTACTTGAATATCAAAATTCAAACTAGCACTGTTTTTGATGCAGGCACACCCTCTCAGTTTAAGTCTAGACTAAAGACCTTGTTTTGTTTAGTCAAGCATACTATACTTGATTCATTATTACTCAGCTCATGGTTATGCTGCGTTATTAAGTCTGCTGGAACTGAAGGCACATCTCATACCATTCTCATTCAACACAGCTTTAAATTAACTGAATGGCATCTTTGCTAATATTAGTGTTTTTGCCTTCCTTTCTACCCTTGGGACACTTCTCTTGAAGGTTCTAGAGTCTGCCAGATCCAGCTCATGCCCAGACTGATGTTGCTGACCATTGTATACAAATTATGACCTTTGCCAAGCAACCAGTAAGGGACATTCAGTGGATCAACATCTGTATGGTTTCAGCCTTCCATAATAGACCACACTGAGGATAAACTGCTGCTGCTTCCGGATTGACACTACATCTACCTGGACTTTACGATTTTATGAGTATAGAGGGCCTTGGTGTAGGAGGTTCCCTTCCGATATGGTTCACTGGAATTGCATCAGTTTTGCTGATGCTCATGGGGGAAACTCCTGTTTTCTTCAAATCCTGAAGCAGATTGGTTCATGTCCATGCAACTGCACAGACAAATAGCGTTTCAGCCTGCCAAAAGTGCTCCTTCACTGCGAAGATCATCTCGCTGCCTGAAGAAGACTGAAGCCGCTCTACTCACCTCTTCTCACCATCAAACGAGCCTCGCAGCAGACTGACGATGTTTCAGCAAGCAAGCTGATTCAGCGATCTCTCCTGTGTGCCACCACGCAAGCCATTGGTAGCTCTATGGCCAGCCTATAGGTGCTGGAGCGCCACTTATGGCTTAATTTGATCGAGATTAAATACGCTGACAGGTCGGTTCTTCTGGACTCCCCCATCTCCTCATGAGGCCTGTTTGGCTCCATGGTGGACGGCTTTGCAGAGCACTATATTGTGGCACAGAAGTCATCACAGGCTATGCACCACTTCCTTCCGAAAAGAGTGAGCTCATCCACAGCCTCCAGTTACTCCAGGATGGCCCTGCTGACCCAGGTCAGCCTCAGCGCCCATCCAGCCCCGGCCAAATGCTACCCATTTCCAAAACGGCAGGGGCATCACCATAAGCTAGAGCTGGACCCAGTGCAACTGAAGCAGTCCTGATGCATCAGGACGAAGGAGGAGAGGGTTAAGTCCCGCTGAGGCTGAACCACCTTCAAAACATGCCCATCTTCCAGTCCCCTCGTCAGCTCAGGGCGCTGGAGACTTCGTATTTGCCACCAGTCCTGGGCCTGCCCCACCAGTGTGCGCACCCAAACCCCTTATCGCTGTTAAAGTGAAACAAACAAAATTTTTACATTCTCACGAAAAGAGCATTCCTCCTCCTCTCAATGCTATAACAGGTGCCGCTCTCCTGCTCCAGCGCGAGATACAGCCTGTAACACATCAAGCTTATTTTTTGCATTATCATGAAAATAGCATTTCCTTTCCTCTCAATGCAGTGTCAGGTGCCGCTCTCCCGCCTCAGTGTGAGACACAGCTTGTAGCTCTTTAAACAAACATTTTACATTTTCACAAAAGGAGTTTACAACACCTCAGTATTACCTGCAAAGAAACAATGCACGCAGCAATCCATTGATTTTGTGCTGTTTGGGGGTGAAAAGTGCACTGTTGATATTATACCTACAGATCACGCCACAGGTGTAGCGAAAGAATCTTTATTCATGCAATGTTAGTTCATTTAATAACTGGCTTTGTGTTAATCACAAAAATAATATCTATGGAGGTTGTGCACACTAGAAGATCTGACAGTTCTATTCGCAAAGGTTTGCAAGGTTGGTGGCATGTTTAAAATGTTTATTTACTGAATGAATACTGAACAAAGTATTATGCTTTTGCCTTTCTATTATTAGACAGAACTGTTAAACAAAGACATTAAACTAAAAAGGACAGAGGATGGAAGCCCCTGAGCATCTGTGCTTCTCAATGCTGTCAAAATAAAAGTCTAGTTTCTGACAATCATTGGCCAATGCGATTAAAAAAACAAGACAAAAAACAAGACAAAAAACAAACAAACAAAACAAAAACTATATATAATGGTAGACCAAATATTGGCCTTGCTGTTATATCGGTCAAACACTAATTTAAATTAGCTAAGAACTTACTCAAAACAAGTTTATTATTATTATTATTAATAATAATAATATTAATAAATTACTGTGTCTGTTGCTACTGAAACTGAAGGATTGAACAGAATTGATTTGCATGTGTATAGACTTAAATGGCAAGGATGAGTGTATTGTGCATCAACTTATTACCACTGTTACATTCATTAAGTGTTACAAAGAGTCTAGTAATACATCATTTTATCAACTATTTTTTTACTGATTACATCACACACTCAGCAACAACATAACAAAATCAACAACAGCATAAGTTGTCGGAAGAATTAACTTTACAATAAGTTTGGATGTGATTCTTATAAGCATATGCTGACAGCAGATGGATGCAGTGATATTGGACAGCAAACAAACAATTTGTCATTCAGATGTCAGAATGCCAGTGGCTTTGCAATTCTTCTGAGGGTCCAACTCGTTTGTTCATTTTGTCAACACACACACACAGGAAAAACGAAAAAGGGAGTCTTATCTGAGTACTCTGCTCCCATTCTCGTTTGAACCCAAGGGTAAATGAAAGTGCAAGACCAGCAAGCATGACATGACACACTGTCACACATGCCACATTCCTGCATTTACACTGAGTCAAACCCCTAAAGACACACCATAGCTTTTTTTTCTTAAGCTTTTGATCCAGGCATGCCAAAGGCCAGTTTAGTTTTCCAGATAATCCCAGATTCAAGTCTCTCAGAATCAATTAAACTTGGACATGCAACATTGCCTAGCATCATTTAAAAAACAAAAACAAACAAACAAAAAAAAAAAAAACGTTGTATTTATTTATTTTAACACAAGGAGCAGTGGGAAAACAAGAAGTTGATCATTAATGACTTTTCAAAATGAATTTTAGTGTAAATTTTAACTGTCCATTAAGCAAGAAAATGTATGTATAATGATACATGAACAACATTTAAGGAACTTTTAATTCACAAACTGTTCTTGTATGTAATTTATTTCATGATCATCAATCATTTAAATATTTAGAGCAATCAATTAGTTAAAAAACACCGCATTCTCTAGCGACCGTCAGTGTGCAGTAGTTTAACTGCAAAACTCTCACTATCTGGCCACTGCTAAACACACAATGCGAGTGGATATCTGTTTATCACAGCTGATGCGTAACAAAATGATTCACGAAAAATAAAGCACAGTTGATGAACGAACGACAAGGAAGCTCAAAAAATGAATGTACAGTACACAAAAGTAAATACAAAGTGTTTGTTGTTAGTTGTCAACAGCACAGCAGCACCAGACAATCAAAACCCAGTGTTACCCACATGTGAAGCAGAATGAAAGCAGCCTCCGCATCTGTTTTCAGGCCTTCCCACTTAGCTCTCTCTAGAAAGCTTTTCTAATATTTAAACGTGGGTCCTAAAGCGCTTGCCCAGTCATAAAACTACATTCCAGTGATATTCTTTTGAGCTCCTTTGTGTAACCAGGTGAAAAGTTTAATCACAAAACTGGTTATTAAAGTCCTGCGTCTAGTAAACAGCACTTATAACATGTTTTACTGTCTTTCTCTTATGTTGATTTAATCCTGTGCTGGCCCTTTAACCCTCAGGGGTCTGAGATTTTTTGGGCACTGGAGAAGTTTTGACATGCCCTGACATTTGTGCTTTTTTCAGTTGTTCATAAACATATTAATGGAAAAAGTGTCATTACACTGTATTCAGCACAAACTAGGCTACAATAATATGTGAGGAACATGTATATACATGTTTGTGTTTTTGAAGGAATAACGTTTATGTGTGGTTATTGAAAAAACAAAAACTTAAGTCACTGAAATAAAGCCAAAAAATATATATTAAATCTGTGTTCACAAGATTTCCGGGTATTGGAGGTTGTAGACTAGAGTTTTTGCTTCAAAATGAGGTAAAAATTATGCTGCCTGCTTGTTCATAAAAAACAATAGAGAGATTTAAATTTTCTAAAACATCTTTGGTCAAGAAACACAGTATGCGTGGAGGCATGAATCATCATGAATAATGGGTGATTCTCACCTGAGAAGACAAAAGAATCGCATAAAGAGCTCTAATGACCTGCTCTCAGCTCTTTCAGTCAGGTAGGCTGTGAAAAAAACCCTCTGTGATCATTTCTCAAGTCTCATCATGGTGTAAATCCAACATACAGAAAAAACAGCAATACTGTGAAATATTTTCAATTTAAAATAATGGTGTTCTATTATATACTTTAAAATATAATGATTTTCTGTGATGCAAAGTGTCTGAACAATTATGTTACCTCTATGGCATTTCATATAGGCTTTTAGCTTAAAAGCATGCACATTTGGAGAAATATTGATGGATTCTCATATGTTTGTCAATTTTCTATACAGAGAAGTAATATTTATTCAATATTTATTGTCATCACTATGAGTGCTGGATACTGTGTTTTTAATTCATACTTGCAGCCGGAGGGCGCTCAGTACACATTTAGTCCACAAATTTATCTAAAGAAGAACAGGTCATGTGACTCTCCAGGAACTGAACTAACAGAGGCCAGAGATCGCTAACCGTGGGCGTGGCCGCATTAGTGGATAATGAGCTGAATCACGGACTTCTGACATGTGTCTCTTTTCATACAGATTACATAATCACAGAATTTTTGTTTTCGATTTGACTTACATGATTTAAAACCTGACATTTCAACGTTTTTTAGACATAAGTAACATTTTTTTTGTGATTAGTATTCACAAAGTTAGTTCATTTTCTGAGAACTATCAGATTGGACTTCGTTCAGAGGGAGACGAGAGATCACGCATCATGTTAGTTTTCTTTATTTTGCAAAAAGCACAACATTTGGTTTTTACACTGAGTGTACACAAATAAAAGAAGATTTTCCACAGATTAAAATGGTGTATAGCACTTAATTGTATGCCATACCATACCAACTTTATTTGTTAAGCACTTTACAACAACCAAAGTTGACCAAAGTGCTGTACAGAAAAAATAAACATATTAATAACCACACAATAAAAGCATTCAAAGTAACAAATTAAATCAAGTAAATAAGTCGACATCTTACTAGGTGTCAAAAGCCAAAGAGAAAAGAGGGTTTTAAGAAGGGTTTTAAAAACAGATAAAGAAGAGGCCTGTTTAACATGCGAAGGCCATTCCATAGTTAGGGGCAGACACAGCAAAGGCACGGTCCCCTCTGAGTTTACGCTTAGTTTTAGGCACAGTCAGGAGCAGCTGATCATCTGATCTGAGAGAGCGGACAGGTTTATAAGAGTGTAGAAGCTCAGAGAGGTATGGCGGGGTATGCCTAAATTGAATAGGCAGCCAGTGTAATGAAGCTAAAATAGGGGAATGCTCATGTTATGTGTGCCCGTTAAAAGACGTGCTGCTGCATTTTGTATCATCTGGGACGGGGAGATGGAGGACCCACTAACCCACATATAGTGAATTACAGTAGTCCAGCCGTGTAGTTACAAAGGCGTGGATTACAGTTTCAAAATGTTGTCTTGACAGAATGGCTTTATTTTGGCCAGCTGCCTCAAATGAAAGAAGCTTGATTTGACAACAGCTTTGATCTGACTGTTAAATTTAAGCTCAGGGTCCACTTTAACTCCTAGGTTTGTGATACTAGGTTTAATATAGGGTGCCAAGGAGCCCAGATCTACAGGCGGGGTCCCAGTGGTGCCTCCAAAAACCATCACTTCTGTTTTTTTTATCATTAAAATTTAAAAAGTCATCCAGGCCTTTATGTTGTCGAGACAATCGAGTAGTTGTCCAACAGGCTTCCAACAGGGAATACTTTACCATCAGGTTGGATCGGTGACACAACTGGTGGTACCCCAGTGTGTCCGTGAGGTTATTCTTACTCTTGGCCATTCAATTCCTTGGGCTGGCCACCTGGGGAAACGTAAAAACAATTGCTAGGATCAGGAAATACTTCCATTGGCCTGACTTGAACAGAGAAGTTTCCCAATATTGTAAAAGTTGTCCAGAGTGTCAAAAAGTCTCTATCCGAGGTCCAGGTCGAGTTCCTCTTCAGCCATTGCCGATCATAGGCACTCCGTTTGAAAGACTGGGAATGGTTGTTGTCGGGCCTGTTGAATGGAGTCGTTCAGGTTACAGATTTATGCTTGTTGTTGTAACAGACTACGCTACAAGATATCCCGAAGTGTTTCCACTAAAGTCTATTAAAGAAAAGTATGTGGCGACCTGCTTAGTGCAACTGTTCTCCAGAGTTGGGTTTCCTCGTGAAATCTTGATGGATCAAGGAACTAACTTTATGTCTACCCTTCTGAAACAGGTATACAAACTGCTGGGTATCAAAAGTCTGAGAACAACTCCTTATCACCCTCAGACAGATGGACTCACAGAAAGGTTTAATCAGACTCTGAAACAAATGCTGTGCAAGTTTGTTGGTGACTCTGGCAAGGACTGGGACCAATGGCTCCCTTATCTCCTATTTGCCTATAGAGAGGTTCCACAGTCCTCTACTGGCTTTGCCCCTTTTGAACTCTTATATGGGCATGAGATGCGAGAACGCTTGGAGAAGATGACTGCACTGGCTCAAGCCCATTTAGCAGAGGCTCAAACACAGCAAAAAACCTGGTATGATCAATCTGCTCATGAGCGAAGTTTTGAACCTGGTGAAAAGGTATTGGTGATGCTGCCCAGTCAAGATAGTAAGTTGTTGGCGAAGTGGCAGGGTCCGTTTGAAGTTAAAAAGAAACTGGGACCCACCACCTATGAAATCTCTATGTCTGGCCAAGACCGCCCTTCTCGAATTCTGCATATTAATCTGATTAAGCAGTGGGTTTCTTGTCCTGACAAGTCTGCCCAGATTTTGATGATTAAACAAGTGAAGGAAGAAGAGGAATTGGATGACCAATATTTACCTCAGCCTGCTTCAGGAGATATCAGTTTGAGTCACTTGTCACCGCAGCACCAGCAGGAGATAAGGGCAATTTGCCAGCCTAAAGTCTTTTCTGAAATATCCTGGGTTCACAACTTTAGTTGAACATGACATTGTGTTGAAACCTGAGGCTGTTGTAAGGAGGATGAGCTACCATGTTCCAGAGCGTCTCCAGGGTCACTCAAGAAGGAAGTTGAGCTGATGTTGAAGTTGGGGATCATAGAACCATCCAAGAGTGAGTGGTGCCACCCGGTGGTGCTGGTTCCAAAAAAAGATGGCACAATAAGATTCTGTATAGACTTCCGTTACCTTAATTCTGTAACTAAGTTTGATGATTATCCAACTCCCCGTATAGGTGACCTCACTGATCGCCTGGGTGCTTCCAAGTTCTTGACAACCATCGACCTTTCAAAGGGTTACTGGCAGATCCCGTTGACTCAGCGGTCCAGAGAACTGACTGCATTCAAAACTCCGTTGGGGCTATTCCATTTTTAAGGTATAAATTGTACAATTAAGGTATAAATTGTACAATTATAAATTGTAGAAGACCTCCTAAAGAAAATTAGGAACTTTTCAAATAGCATAATGGGGTACTTTAATACAAATATGTAATACTGACATTCAGATAGACTACCATTAGACCATGCGTTAATTTTGGAAAAGATTTCCAGTGCAGGAGAGACGTTAGAGAGTGGGAAGGTATGTGCCCTCCAACATATATCAATTTCTGTATTTCATCAGTTGGACACTTGTCTTTAAATCTAGCACACAGTAAAATATTGAATTGATGCTACCGGTACAAGGACAACAGACATCATGGTTGCTTTTGTATTCCATTAACTGTACAATTTGTAATAGGCCATAAGAATAAAGAATGTGGCATGTTGAATTTATCTTTTTTTTATGATTAAATATTTAAAACTACAGGGACTCTTATGTCTGTGAAGTAATGTACAAGTGATTTGTTTCTCTTGCTTGGCTTCCTCCTCCTCGTGTTTCTCAACTGATGAATCTTAAGAAGGAATTCATTGTAATTTTGCAGTACTTTCCAGGCTGTAATCTAAAGCGTTACCAACTCCTACATCTATGCGAGACTGTAAACACCCTTCAAAAAAAAAAAAAAAGGCATTGTTTGAGGTTTCGTAGAGTAAAAGAAAAGGTTTAGGCCTATGTTTAGACGTAAATACCAAACCCATGGAATCCAGAAATTTCCCAGACTTTAGTAAGGGCGCTTTAATGCTGAAGCTGTGTAAGCTACGTCTCCACCATAAGAAAAGCAAATTACCATGAAACATTAACATTAATATACAACTCAAAATATTTGAACCAATATTTCTATTATATCTATTATCTGAGTTACATTGCTAATGCATGTAACGACTGAGACAAATCAAACAATTAATTGTTACATTTATCAAATAATTATTAAAGCCCACTCTTAGTAATGAAACATCCCCTGAAAAAAGCCACAAGATCAGAAAAGGCCTCAGTCACCAGGGCTACCATCAGATAACACAGTTTTATTGATGTGAAAAATGTGGTCACATGGAAAAGCAGAGGCCATAGGAAAGACCTATAGCCCTAACTTGAACTGATCTATAAATGACAGGACATTGTGTGTATGATTATACTGTCTTATAGTGTCTTTGTATGGTATTTTGTTTTATGCATATTTTATGATAGAACTAACAGTTAATGTAACCTCACCTATACCAAGTTTGGGGTCTACGAATTTGTATTTTGAAAATTTAAATGATCATGTATATGATATGTTGATGGCTGTGTAACATATTAGTATTGCAAGAATCTTTAATAGTTTTTAATAGTTTTCATAGTTTTCATCAGCAACCAATCCAGTTACATATGCAAACGATCTGCTTGAGACAAAGGAGTAATAAATCAAACACCTGCGATCAGCAACTACCTGCTAATGCACTCACATTCATGTTAAGTAGCCTTGTTGACAAGTTTGGGTGAGTAAAGGCAAAACGCACAAGATATAGTACCTTCAATGCCCTTAGATGGCGATATCGCTTTTTATATCAGAAACAAACTGCTGCAGAAAAATTTAGTTGCCATGAAAAATGTAATGTGTAATTGCATTACTCATCACAAATGTAGTGGAGTAAAAAGTACATTTACTTGTTCAAAAATGTTGTCAAGTAGAGAGTAAAAGTTGCCGATATATTTGATACTCAGTACAACTACAAAGTCGCCAAAAAGACACTTAAGTACAGTAACTAATTACATTTACTCAAATACTTTACACCTCTGTCCCATACAATGGTAATGTCAATCAATACAGTTTGAGAGTGAAACCCACATTATGTCCCTTTCTAGTGTGCAACCAACTGCCGGTCCTCACATCAGCTTAAACAATGAATAACATTTAGCCACGAGAGCGTGCAAAACCGCTCACTCATCTCAGGCCGCAGCGATCTCAGAAAGTGCTGCTACATCAATGAGCTGTCCACGCTGCAATGAGTCTCCTATTACACTCTTGTTGTTAAAGCAAATACCTTGGCGTTTTGAGCAGTGAGTGATTCTGACTGATAATAAACAATGCTGATAGCCACCGCTCATGATCAACAAACATATCTGTGATCGGCCACACATAGAAACTGCCTTGGCACATTCTAGGTAAGTTGAAATGATAATTATTATTCTACGAGACAGCAGTGATATCTACTAATAAGCTGACAATAAAGTATCCAACATTAGCATAAATTGCTGTTCGCCCTATAGTTATGAAATAGTATATGCCCAATATAATTCTGCTGAATGCAGCTGCTCGCTTACTTCTTATGTGAATAAAGTCAATACATTTTTTGTATTTTAAATCATGATGATGTTCACATGCTCATGCTGACACACGACTCATTTCACTCATTTCGTCTCCTAGAGCTCTTCCTGACCGATTTTAGGTGAAAAATCTGATCTATTTGAGATGTTCAACAGATTATTTAGGCACAGAGAGAAAATGGGGAAGAATATGAGGGAAGAGAAAAACTAAAAAATACATAGAACAAATATTCTGACTGAAACTTTGGGACTCTTCAGATAGGGGTATTCTCTGCTTTTTTTGTTACTTTTATTTCCTATGCATTCCATTTGTATTCTTATGTATTTGTTTCCTTTTCTAAAGCACTTTGAATTACCATTGTGTATGAAATGTGCTATAGGCTATAAATAAACTTGCCTTGCCTTACTTAATTGCAAACATCTGCTAGCATTCTATTGCTGTTGATATTCACTAACATTGCAATCTGAATTTGTTATACATGCTGCTGCTGTACAAAATATACTAGGAATTGCTGCAGCTCCGTTAGATATGCTAATACAAAAACAAAAGCCTATTCCAATTAAACAGTCTCCGTATCCTTATGGCAACTATTGCCTGCTTTCTGCTGAATAAATGCATATTCTAATGATAACTTGTTTATGCCGGGTTCAGACTACACAATATTCAAAACATTGCTTCAGGAAGCATCGGAGCATAATGAATCAGCGTGTCGAATCCGCAGTTTGGAGCGCCAAAGTCACATGATTTCAGCAGTTTGGCAGTTTGACAGGTGATCCGAATCATGATTCGATAAGCTGATTCATAACACTCCGAAGCTTCCTGAACCAGTGTTTTGAAATCGGCCATCACTAAATAAGTTGTTAATTTGTGTTTTTTTGGCGTACCAAAAATATTCTCGTTGCTTTATAATATTAATATTGAACCACTGTACTCACATGAACTGAATTTGATGTGTTTTAGTATCTTTATGGATCTTGAGAGAGGAAATGTCATTGCTCCCTATGCAGGCCTCTCAGAGCCATCGGATTTCAACTAAAATATCTTAATTTGTGTTTCGAAGATTAACGAAGTTCTTACTGGTGTGGAACGGCATGAGGTTAAGTAATAAATGACAGAATTTTCATTTTTGGGTGAACTAACCCTTTAATCCAATGAAAAGTGATGTTGTGTGCTGGAAAGGTAAGTCCATATATGTAACTCCACAGTCCAGCAGCTTGGTGATTACCATGCACTCAATTTGAATAGCAACCTTGTTTGTTTACCATGTTGCTCTTTTATACTGTTAACGACCCACTTCCTGATCACTCACATGACTCACAAGACATACACACATAAAACAGGTAAGACATCAATAAAATGGCTAAGACATCATGAATAACTATTTAAACTCCAATATATGTAAAACCACAATAATATATTGAGCAGGTATAACATGTGTCCCAGGGGTGGTATATTGGGACCTTAACCCCTTATTCTACTAACCCTAACCGTTTACTAATACTCAACTAATACTTTAATGAGATTTAGTTGATATGTAGGTGCAATGTTACTTATAGTCAACAGAATCTCTAAAGGGAACCATCAAAATAATGAGTAATTTTTCTCACCTAATGCAGTCTCGTGCAAACCACCCCATTAGTTATGTCTACATAAAATGATTCATGTAGTGCTATCACAAAATAAGTAAACTTAAATTTTACATATTGAAGTGAACTTAACATAATGAAATTAAGTTGTGACAAAATGTTCATGAATTGTGTTGCTTCAGCTAATTTTAACAAATTTGAACAAGAAGCAAACATATTTTTGTGTGTTTGCACATTTGACCACTGCAGAACAGTGTACCTATAGTGTATTGAATAGTATACTCAGTATTTACTCAGTATAAAATGGGAAAAAAAAAAAAAAATCTTTTCTTTTTTTTTTTTTTTTTTTTTTTTTTTTTTAATACAATTCAAAAGTACAGTGTTATATCAGACAGATTTTCTGCAACTGGCAAAGAATATATATTTTTTTGTCCTTGCTGTAAGGTCACTACATGAACACTATACACTGGAAACTCTGACATGTAGTAATGCTCATATATACAGTTTTGTTTGTTTGTTGCAACAGGAAGTCTAAATATATAGATATGAGTGATATTACTGTGATCCTCAAAGGGTCATGTTCAATCAATCAATAAACAGAGAGCAAAATAATGCTACATGGAATTCTGCATACTCAATATCTATGCATCTTTAGAGAACCTTTTTTCAGATACACACAAAATATCAAGTTTGGTGAAAATGTTAATGTACCTGATTCATCATTCTGTTTATACTAGGACAAATTACATTATTATGTTTGTAAGAAACTTAATTCGGGTTATTGATTGTGACACTGGAACCATCGATCTGCACTCCAAGTGCACTCCAATAATGTCATATTCTTAATGAGCATCTTTTTCTTGTTTTCCAGTAAAAATAATCCTTTCAAAATAATCATGAATATAAGTGTATTTTGTGAAACATCAGGAAACAGTGCCAGTGTAGCAAGACTAAATACACATATTCTGAAAAGAAATGCATATATCATGAGCAATTTTATCAGGTGAATTCAGTTTTGTTGTTGTTTGTTTGTTTGTTTAGTTTTTTCATGAACAATTCATTAATTTAAGGATACAGTTCATGAATTTATTACAGTATAATGGAAAATATTAATTGAGAATATGATCAACATTTATGCGTTTAGTACATGCATTTCTCCAAAGCGACTTTGTAACAGTGGTAGTAGCCAATGAGCACATGAAAGAATTAATGCAATTAAATTAAATTAAATTAGTGTGTAATGCTAGGATTTCTGTATTTGGGAAAAAATTTCAGTAAATGTTCTAATACTGTTGTGATAAAGCGAGAACCACCACTCGCTTGGAGACAAAGTGAATGTCCGTAAAAGATGTTCAAAATGATGGCTCAGCCCGCAATAGCATTTTCGTGCAAGTGTGATTTATTTAGGTCAGGTTTGTCACAACTGTGAAGCTACCAAAGAAAAACATATTCTGCTATTGTTCAGTGATCAGAGGAGTTAGTGTTGGATTACTTGTTTTTATTTATTTATTATTATTATTATCATTATTATTATTTTATATTAATTTTAGGATAATTAAACAATAGTTTTGTCCAAAAATTAAGAATGTTAACCTGACTCGACTAAACAGAACTGAATTAACCTTATGTAATAAACATGAGTTTACTGAAATACATAATGTTAATTAAATGCAACATAACACAGTTACGTGAAACCTGTTGACATAAAATAGTTAAATAAATCCAACATTTTTTTTTTTTTTCGGCGCCGGGAGTCCAAGATGTCTTTCACTATATAGGCCGCACCGTCTTCCACGAGTAGTGGAAGGGGGGGTTTTTCGGCTTCTCATTTTTTTTGTTTTTGTTTTTGTTTTTTTTTTAGTGCAGGTGTAAACAGGCCCTTAAGTTATGTGCTCCATGTCTCCCGAAATGTGGCACTATATGTCCCTTTTCTCGTAACCATTTTCTTATTGTATATCATTCTGCTGTCATTCTCATTGCTCGTGTGTTTTTTGTTTCCCCCACATCCCTCTTTCCACATAATGCACAACTAATAAGCTAGTGTTACGTACAGAAGGGGATGGAGACGCAGGTAAGGTTAAGATACAGTTTACTGAACAACCAGAGATCATGAACTCAGTGCAAGTGAGTTGAAGCAGGTTAAGTTTGTGACTGATGATGATACTGGAGCTGATACTTGTCTTTGTCTTTCCCAGGGATCGTGGAAGCAGGCAGGCGTGGAGCAGACGAGACACGATGACACTCACAAGAGACGAGGAGACACGAGGAGTCACATGGAACGCTGGATACAGGTAAGTAGAAGTTAGCAGAGTCCTTGAGGTAAGCATAACAAGTAGGTATGCGTTAACGAGACCGGACAGTGACTGAATGTTCTTGGGTGTCTTTTATGGTGCTGTGGTGATGAGTGTTGATGCATGTCAGGTGTGGCTGCTTAGTACTCTGCGTTGTGATTGGGTGAGTGAAGAGCCTGGCGTGTCTGTGATCCATATCCCTCCCAGTCAACTAGGTACTCCAGGTGACCACCACGGCGCCGAGATTCCAAGATGTCTTTCACGATATAGGCCGCACCGTCTTCCATGAGTAGTGGAAGAGGGCCGGGGTTCTTCGGCTTCGCCAGGCTCTGTGGAGGGAAGAACAGAGGGATGGTGAGGTTTTAATAGGGAAACGTGGAAAACTGGATGTATCTTGTACTCAGGAGGGAGTTGCAGGTGATAGGTGACGGGATTTATCTGTCGGGTGATGGTGAAGGGGCCAATGAATCTGGGACTCAGCTTCTTACAGGGCAGGCACATCCTGATGTCCCGGGTCAACAGCCAAACCTTCTCGCCTGGCTGGAAGTTGGGTGCTTGGGAGCGCCGAAGGTCAGCTGTCGTCCTGCGCCTGCGTAGGGCTCGCTGGAGTTGCAGATGAGCCGAGTCCCAGACCCTCTCGCTCTCCCGGAACCAGTAATCCACTGCAGGGATGTCCGATGGTTCCCCATCCCAGGGGAACAGTGGGGGTTGGTAGCTGAGTACGTATTGGAAGGGAGTGAGACCAGTGGTGGACTGACGGAGAGAGTTCTGGGCGTACTCGGCCCAACCCAGAAACTGGTTCCAGGAGTCCTGGTGGCCATGAAAGAAGGTACATAAGAAACGGCCGATCTCCTGAATCTTCCTCTCCGTCTGCCCGTTCGTCTGGGGATGGTATACAGAAGAGAGACTGATGGTCACACCTAGGAGCTTGAAGAAAGATCGCCATACTCTGGAGGTGAATTGCGATCCATGGTCAGGTACGATATCCTCAGGCAATCCATAATATCGAAATACATAGTTAAACATGAGCTCTGCGGTCTCCATAGCCGTTGGCATTGGGAAGGGCAAGGGAATTGGTCGACAGGACTTGGAGAATCGATTCACTATCACCAGAACACAGGTACAACCATTGGAGACTGGGAGATCCGTTATGAAATCCACTCCTAGGTGTGACCAGGGGCAGCTTGGAACGGGCAGAGGTTGGAGTTTCCTGGAGGGAAGATGGCGTGGGCTCTTGGAGACGGCACATTCCTGGCACCCCCGTACGTACCTCCTGACGTCGAATCCCATGTTGGGCCACCAGAAGCGCTGTTTCAACAGCGAGAGGGTCTCATTGACCCCTGGGTGGCCAGTGCCCAGTGAAGAGTGTGAGGAATGAATTAATGGAGTGCGCCGTGTCCGTGGAACATACTGCAAACCTTGGGGCAACCCGGCAGGATGTTGGCGGAGGCACTGGACTCGGGAAGCATTTCAGCGGACCAGGTAATGGGACTGACAAACAGTTTCTCAGGGATGATGGGCTCTGGATCTTCGGTGCTTTCTTCTGTGCTTTCTCCCGGAGCATGGCCGACCATCGGCGCCACGTTGCGGAGGTCCTCCAACGCCTGAGGGACTTCCAACTCTACCTCAAGGCCGAGAAATGCAGTTTCCATCAGCCCTCAGTGCAGTTTCAGGGTTATAACATCGACCACAGTGGCGTCCGCATGGACGAGAGGAAGGTCACCGCAGTTCAAGACTGCAATCCTCTGCCAGGCCAGTGAAGGGCGCCAGTTTTGGCCATGGGACTGGCGATCGCCGATGGCGAAGGAGATGCAGCGGTGGATGCGGAAGTGGTCGCTGGAGGTGCTGGCGTGAAAGTGCTGGTGAGTGTGCGGTGAAGTGCATCAACGAGGTCTTGGAATGGATCTTTTATGACTCATGGTTGTTCAGATGGTGTTGGTCCGGTCTTCTGTTACGTACAGAAGGGGATGGAGACACAGGTAAGGTTAAGATACACTTTATTGAACAACCAGAGATCGTGAACTGAGTGCAGGTGAGTTGAAGCAGGTTAAGTTTGTGACTGATGATGATACTGGAACTGATACTTGTCTTTGTCTTTCCCAGGAATTGTGGAAGCAGGCAGATGACACTCACAAGAGACGAGGAGACACGAGGAGTCACATGGAACGCTGGATACAGGTTAGAAGTTAGCAGAGTCCTTGAGGTAAGCATAACAAGTAGGTATGCGTTAATGAGACCGGACAGTGACTAAATGTTCATGGGTGTCTTTTATGGTGCTGTGGTGATGAGTGTTGATGCGTGTCAGGTGTGGCTGCTTAGTACTCAGGAGAGGGAGTGCGTTGTGAGTGGGTGAGTGAAGAGCCTGGCGTGTCTGTAACAGCTAGATACAATTCTTCCTATTTAGAAGAATGGTTTTTATTGTTATTATATACACTCTCTCTTCTCTACACCTCACAATCTTCTCAATTTTCTCATGTGAATCTCAGCAGTTGTGCTTTGACAATTCAATTAAAAAACATGTTTATCGTGATTGCTCCTTCAATGTAAAAGAGCATGTGTATCCATGGGTTAAAAAAAAAAAAGTAACTTTCCATTCCAAAATATGGCCATCATGGCCATGATGCTGTATTCTTGTGTATTTTGGTGTATAGACCCCTCACATACTGCACCTGCCTCTCTGTCATTTCTATGGATTTCGGAAATATAGGTTTGTCCAATGGCCTATAAAAATCTTGCAGTTGCCGCATAGCCCCCCTTATCGGGACACTACCCTGGCTTAATTACAGTTGTGTTATTTCTTCTCAAACTATTTTAGGCCTCCCTTCCCCCTTTTGACAGATTCCATTCCTTCTCCATCCCTATGATTCTTCTAACCATCCTCACATCTTCCTCTATAATTCAGCACACCAATTCCTGTACCTGGCTCTTTCTGGGCTCCCACCCAGAGCTTGTTGTAAATGGTGCCCTTTCCACTCTATCTGTACCCTCTTTTTTTTCTCAAAGAAAGCTGCCAGTTTAAGTCTCATATGGTACTCTGTTTAGGTCTGCCTCCGCACCAAACCTATTCCAAATTTCTCATATCCCCCCCCCCCTTAACCCTTAGAATGAACAAAAGACTGTAGTAATGCAGCATCATCTTTATTCAGGTTTCTTATTTGAGAGAGGTTCACCACTGTCCCATTTGTTTGGTTGACAGAGTTGGATGCCTTTGTCCATATTAGGGATTTCCTGGAACGTCATAAGTTATATTACTTCTGTGAGGCATATGTTTATAGCATGTTTATAGCGCTCAGTAATGCTCATACACTCCCTATTTTGGATAAAAATGTGAAGGAAAAATCCCTTTGGAATTATAAGGTTCTATCTGACATTTTTGTCAAAATTGAATTATTCACATATTCGTATTTTGTGACAACTTATTTACATTATGCGATGTTTCTTTTTTTTAAGTTGTATACATTTTTGGGACTTTTTTTAGAAAACAATAAAGTTATATCTACAAATTCGAACTTGGTTCTATAAGGTTCTATCTGTGAGCCAATCAGCACTTTGAATGCACACATGAGGACCAATCAGGATCAGCTTTCTTTGTCATGTCGATGGACTGCTCCGTGACAGCAGAAAAGAGAGCAGAAAACGTTAAATCAGTGAAGACTAAACAATTCTATGTTTGTTAGAAACCTCATGGTCGACTATTTTATTTATGATCTTGTCAATGACAGCAAGCCAAATTTCAGTCTTTTTTGTGTGTTTTGCTTTAGCTATTGCTGAGAAGTTATTTTCATAGTTAGACACTGCTAGCCAGCAGCACTATTGAGGCAAGAGGCAAGACTAAAGGATAGGTTCGGGTTTTGTAGTCCATTTGCTTTATTCCAGTCACGTCATTGTCATATGAGGGAGAGGTTGTATTTTAACCTTGATCCATCCTGTGTATTGCGCCATATAGCTCTATGCTGGCATACTGGATTAAAGTGTATAAACTATGACATTAAGTGAGATGAAATGTTAAATTTTACATTGTTGGTAAAAAGATGTTGCATCGTTGAAATAATAATTATTTTTTTTAAAAAATGTAAATTATATTTTTAATTATATATATATAGTCAGTGAAACATTTTTCAGTATATATTAAACTTTGTTAAACACCTTTGCTGAAGCATTGTCCGTTTTCTTGCAGTTAAGTCTTAAAAGTCTCAAAGGTGCTCTAGAACGCTTTTTCACAAGATGTGTTGATATGAGCCACACCCTGCTTCAATAGGAAATGCAACTTTTCTAGACTACTTGTACCTCTTCTGCTTATAAAGAATAATAATGACAACTGTGATTTAAGAAGAAAAACATTTATTGAAATATGTGTTTTATAAAGAATAATAATAAGAACACAACTTTGATTTGAAGATAAACAGAAGTTAGCTGCTTATGAGGTACAGCTGTCATAAAGAGATACCTTGGAGTAAAAAACATGTTCAATGACATGTTTGTGTGTAAACAAGTGAAAAGAAGTTAGCTGTTTATGAAGTACAGCTGTTATGAGAGATATATAGATAACTTGTTTATGGGTAAACAGTGAAACAACGTGTTTGATAGCTGTTCATATAAACAAAATGTTTGATATCTGTTCATGTAAACAAAAAGATGTGATCACATCAAAAGAATGTAGAAAGAAAAAGAGCCCAATAGCATTATATATATTAAGAATGAAAGACAACAGGTATTGTAACGTCTTTATTAGAGTATATATTAACCATTAAAGAATGACAGACAACTGGTATTGTAATACCTTTATTAAAGCATGTATTAATCACTTATGAAAGAATACAAAACAACTGGAAATGCATTTGTTAGTAACATGTTAGTAGATTAGAAAGGAAATAACATGTATTAGAAAGAAGGGCAATCTTACTGTTGATGGATGTCTTGATCAGAAGAGCAGGACGCAGCAGAGAAGAGTCCAGAACAAAGAGATGAGGCCTCTATATATAGACATTTGAGGGGAATTCCCAAGAAGATGACATCAAGTGGTCAGATAGTCTATAAAAGGCTGGACCATGAAGAGAGCAGGAGGGGCTGCTTCACACCTGAGACGGCTTCTCCGACACCAGAACCAACCCTGATGAAGCCTCCATCGCTGATATTGCCTTGACTTTTCAATACTTATACTTTATTTAATTACTTGTATAGAATGTTATTAGAATATATGTAATGCTAGTAATATTAATGTAATAAATAAATGAACTTATAACTTTATAACAAAACTCGGCCTCATGTGGCATTAATTTAAGTCGTTGAGCCTGAACAAACCACGGAGAAGTCTTCTGTCTGATTGTAAGTATTTTTAAAATGCTTATAATTTAGGTCAGATTTGACTTTCTTACCTAACCTGAGAATAATAAAAATAAGGTAAAGGTGCTTAGAGACGCATCATAAAACATGGCGCCCAACGTGCCCGGGGCAGATTGATCATCGGCCAGGACTGATGACCAAATTGCTCGACACTTGGCTTAATACTCGCTAGTGTGTTAAATATGTAAAGCATAAGATGAGAAGTTACTGAGGAGAAAACTATATCCTGTAAGACCCAAAACAGAATAGAATAATTCTAAGATGAATTATTAGGTTCGACCCAGAAAGGGTTGAGTGCGCACACAAAAAAGAATAAACCATACGAGCTTAGAAAGCTGTAGAGTTTATTTAGCCAATAGATGTGAGATAAGATCTCATATGGCAGGTCTCAGACAGGCTAGAATAGCAAAAGAGACAGGGCTTTCTGTGGGAGAAGGACGCCTCACTAACAGAAAGCCAGACTCTTCATTCAGGTTTATATGAGTAATATGCTTGAATGGAAGAAAAAAAAGGCTTTAAAAGTGAAATTATTGATTAAAGAATTTGAAATGAGTAAGCTGATCCTTTGGATCCTGTCCAGATTGAAATAGGGAAAAAAACAAAATACTTAAAAGTGGATGATAGGACTTAAATGCTAAATATTTTACAGTTTAAAATGGCAAATTAAGGAAAACTAAAAATATACTTTGTATATTAGGAAGTTAAAAAGAGTTCAGGAAGAACAATGAAAGGCTATACTATTAAAAGTATCATAATATCAAAATAAGACATTGTAAATTAATCAGAATATATGAAAGAGAAAAATAAAATAATCAGGGGATAAATCCATATTAGCCTAGGAAAAATGAGAAGAGCCTCAATAGATGGTTGCCAAAGTAATAATGAAACGGGCAAGCCCGGGGCAGAAACAGTGAGGTGTGTGAGTGTTTAAAGAGAAAGGGGCCTCAGACAAAAAGTGTATGTAAGCACAGATTAGATCTAGGAGTGTGTGTACATTTAAATCCACGACACCACTCATATGTTTAAAAACTGTCTTTGATGCAGAAAAGTGCTTGGAGTAACATCAAGGTCTAAACAAATGTATGCATTTTACTTGTCAAAAGTTCGATAGGTTTTTTGAAAATTTAGGTAATAGCTTTTAAATCTGAAAGTGAGGCATACATGTTTTATCATGTGTGTGTGCGTTCATTCTAAGAATCACACATGCAAGGGTGAGAAAGGATCGTAAGGCCAAAAAATAGGACCTTACATTCTTTTTAAGAACGAGGCCCATGGAATATGTGTAAATCTCTGAGAGGAGTGACAGTGCAGTGAAGATCTGTTTTCTGGTACCTGAGCTAAAGCAAAAGCCTAGAAAGGATTGCTGTAAGGAAGCTTTATCTGCAGAGCAAATTTAATATTTAGAAATAAAAACCGCAAAAATAGAAATAAACAATACTAAGAAGCTAATAGGATAAATGCATTTAACTTTAACTGAGACAAGACAATATGAACATCCAGTAAAATTTTTAATAGATATGTAGAATTACAGATGTTACTGAAAGGAAATAAACAGTAAATCTGTTATAAATAACAAATTAGAGAAAACAATAGAACAAATCTAACAGATAGAAATGATAAGCAGGAAATAAGTTGTGGGTCGTCTGCAACCTGTAAAATGCCTGCAGTGAGAAGAAGATTTACAACAGTCACTGTGAGACAGCTGTGGTAGTGAGAGTTTAAATTACTCTTTATAGCATATGAAGAGCAAACAATAGTGAATCACATTATAGATTACTAAAGTTAGCATTTATAGAATATTAAAAGAGACTTACTAATTGTGATTGTATGGTACAAACATAAAAATATATAGTGGGGAAAAAAAAAAAAGAAGAAGTGTAAAAAGTGGACTAAAATTAAAGAAAGGCAAAAAGACTTGTCAATGAAAAATGACAAGTAAGTTGTCCCAAGAAGAAATTTAACTAACAAAAAGAAAAGATTAATTAGTTGCAGAGCATTATGTAGCTTGAGAAGTGATTTATGACTGAAATAAAGTGTACAGGACGATTGTAATTTAGAGAAGAATAAAACAACTGATGATAATAGCTGAATAAAAAATAATACTTTTTAGAACAAGTAGGGAAAGTGGGGTGAGTTGTGCCAGTTTTTACTCAAAGTGACTTTAAAGTGAGGCCATGGCAGTAATGCCTTCAACTTAAGAATTTACATATATTTCAGGATGTGGTGCATGCCTGAGAACAATAACTTTGGATCTGAAATAAATTGTTTCAGAAATATAGCTTTTGAAAAAAAAGTGGTCTTGTGGCACAACTTGCCCCTGGTGCGGGGTAAGTTGTGCCTTTGGGGAGAATACGTAGGGGTAATTTGTGCCAGTCATTTCTGAAGTAAAACACAACATTTTAATGTTATGAACTGTAATGCTATATGAAAGCAAGACAAATTCAATACAAAATTACTCATTTAAGGTTTATTTAGATATTGTCACCCTATTAAACTGTTGGAATAGGCTAAGTCTTATTTTGTAGGTTTTGGGAAAACACAAAAAACTTAAATACACAATATATGATATTTGTGAATCATTTCAGGCAAAAAGGCTTTGGCAATAGATGCCTGTTGACATACATAGAACGCTGTCTCTCAATTATAAGAATAACAAGAATACGCCACGTTCCACATTATTATGCAATAATAATTGCATAATATTATGCAATTATTATCCATGTCTTATAACTGGTATCAGTCTCAGACAAAATAATTTGCCAGATCTATGGAAACCCCACTTAGAGGTTGTTCCACATTATTAAGCAAGTCACAGTTTTCATGCAAAATGGGGAGGAAGAAAGATCTTTCTGAAGATGAAAATACCTGTTTGCTGCTAAACACTGGCTTTTTTATAGCTGCCCTTTTAATACAATTATTTTTTTTTGACAGGAACTTTCATTAATAAGCCTTTATCTGACCGAGTTCTGCTGTGCTCTAAATCACTCACAAATCTTATGATAATTTGATAATCTCCATTCAGTTTTCACACAATATTAGTTGTTTTCATGCCTTTTGCACAACATTGGACCATTTCATGCTTTTCATCTTCAGAAAGTGTGTTTTATAAGTGTGTGGCATGATGGGTTTTGGTCTAAAATCAAGAATGTCACATAGTTTAACTGCTAAAATGTAAGAGTACAATGTACAATTACAAATTAATAATATGTTGAAAATAACCCAGGCCCTCTGGCACAAATCACCCCGGACCCACAAGTTTGAAAAACTAGCATGATCCAGCAGTTAAGAGCTAACATCATGCTAACTGTATAGACTCATTGTGTAGCCTGCTAAAGCACTAAAACATGTGTGAAATGTTTTCAAACTTATCTATAATTGTTCAGACACTCGAAAAACCTTGATCATAGAAATTTTACTTTGAAAGGGAAAAAACTGTTTTTTTTTAGCTAAAATGTGCTTTCCTCTCATGCCATGTGTCTCTCTTCTTTGGAGGATGAGTAAAATGGATGGCTTTTCAAAATTATGTGGTCACATGACCAATTTCTTCTATGGTTTTCCAGAAACAATGGGTGGAACTACTTCCCCCCTGGCACAAATCACCCCACTCTCCCCTAGTCTAAAAAGATTATTATTAAAAAGGAAAAATAAAATAAAATATAAGAAAAAGGACCTTTGAAATCTGTTTAAAAACTGAGAGAGAGGGGGAGAAGAGTCTCAGAGAGCAGAGAAACAGATAAACCAGAGACATGAAGATTTACGATTACCCCAGACACTGGGAGTTTAGTGAGAGCAGAAACAGAGAACAGAAGGTCTAAAGAAATCAAATTACAAAATAAGAAGAAAGAATGCAAAAATAATTATAGTAACTTGTTGGATTTAAAATACTGATTTGAAACAGAGAATAAAGGAACAAGAATAGTCCCATATTAAAAAGTGAGGTGAGACACAGGAGAAGTGAAATAAAAAAAGTTATTCCTGAAGGAGAATATTACTTGTAAGTAAATAAGAACTATTGGTTAATTAGCCCACACTACGTTGTACAAACAACTAAGAACAAGAATTGTCAGAAGTGTAGATAATATTTTTGACAATGGTAATTTAACAAAAAGATGCTGAGCTATAAAACTGAGCTATAAGTATTTAAAACCAAAGACTCTAAAAAGTAAAATGAGCTGGATAAAATAAAGGGAATTAAAAGAAGTAATATGAGTTAAACAATTAGTTGCATTAGATTATTGAAAAGATTAAGTAACATAAAAGCAGATCTGATGAGATACATCCATGAACTCTGACAGCAAAACAGTTAAATAAATCTAGTCAGACAGTTTGATTGTACGAGCCTCAGAGGAAGCAGACTAGAAATCAGAGTAAAAAAACCCAAACATGTTAGTGTTAGAATTATAAGAGATAAACAGAATCTATAAGAAAACAAATAGGCAGTGAGGAAAACATGAGAATCAAATGACTTGATGCTAGAGCATTACCTAAGATAAGGTTATTAGAATGATATTACCACTTAAATTAAAGAAGCATTTAAGTAAACATAAAATGAGCAATTGAATTACATGACCAAAGAAACAATAAAATATAGTCATGAAGAGAGAGAGAGTCTAGGTCAGATCAGTTTTAATAAAGTAAAGCTACAAACGCAAAAGATTTATGAGACAGTGACAGAGTGAATGGAAAAAGTCAAATAGGACTTTTAAAGTTGGATTTAACACGAAGGTAACAGAAAAATACAGTGTCATATAATAAAGAAAAAAGTGCTGGAAAATAGCTACTAACATATTTGTTTAGAAAAATAAATAAAAATAAAAAAACAATTACAATGACAGAAAAGATCAAAATTATGAAACAGGTTAAGCTATGGAAATGGCTTTGGTGGAAAATAAGAAAGGAGTTTAATAAAGAAACTAATGTAATCAAGAAAAAATAACAACATAAAATAATGTAAAATTAATTACCATAGAAGTAATTAAAAGTAAAGTAAATGACATTATATGTAAACGATACATGATGTAGACGTATGCAAAGGCAAGCAACATATCAAGAAATATAAAAGAAAAAAGGGATACAAATTTAAATTATAAATTGTGATGGTGTAACGAAGACAGATGGATATAAGGTTCAAAGCTAATGGAAAATGAACAGATTAGACAATACAAAATATTTGTATAAGCTAATAAATATGTGTAAAGATGGACACAGATATGATCCATAAAAATAACTAAAAAACATATTTAGCAGATATTGTTGAAGAAATAACAATATCAAGATTAAACAGATATATGACTCTTATTAGAGTGTAATAGGAGGATTAGAGAAGTTCCAAAGTATGAAAGCACATAAAATTATAAAACTAGGGAGAGAATTTAACAGTGAATGAAAGTAATGTTTTTACCAAATGCTATTAAGGAAAATAGGTGAATTAACTGCTTTCTCTATAAGCAACAGAGAAAGATTGCCATAAGGACCTACAATGTGTCTGTAGGTGATAATACTTTATAACAGGAATGTTATTTAAAGTAACATTTGTCAGTTTTAGTCAATGCAAAGACTATAAGATAACATAAAGAAGCTTGAAAAAGCAGGACTAAATATGAAGATTGATGACAAATGAATAATTGACAAATACATGTGTATTTAGAGGATATTAAATATTTACACACTAAATTGGTGAGAGCATAAGCTGATTTAAAATCCCTGAAATGAAAAGGAGTGTGAGATAAAATTTAAGAGACTTGGTTAATTAAGTCAAATGGTGAATTTAGTAAAGTAATAGAATAGAACAAAAGATAAAGATATTTGTTAGAAGAAGCAGTGTATGCTACAGTTTACAACATTATGAATAACAAAGATGGACAAAAAGCTCTGAAAATACACATAAAACCGATTATGAGAGTACATAGTACATAACTGTTTGGACGTTGAAAAGTCCTGAGATTGAGTTTTACTTGTAAACAGGAACAGCGTTGATTTAAAGTTGTAATGAGCTTCAAGATAAATCTACGACATAGCTTCCTATGAATAAATTTATGAACATAAAAGATTAAAAGTCGAATAATAAACATTAAGGAAAATATTAAAACATTTTAAAAGATAGTAATTAAAAATGAAGAGCAAAAAAGTCTAAGGAAAGGGACATTTTATGTGTTTAAAGGCATGCAGTGTTTGCTAAGGGAGTTAAAGCAGTAAGGTCAGAAGGTCAGGAGATAAAGCCACTCCGTGACGGTAACAGACGCAGCTCGCTGAGTGTGTGTGTGTGTTGTGAAAACACTGCAGGAATTAGTGTAGCATGATAAATAAATGAATCTAAATGAATCTTAATATAGATTATGTAAAAACCAGTATAAACTAATAATTAATTTAGAAATGAAACAAAAAGGTTATGGTAACCATTGGGTAGTATAGGGAACACATATAGACTGAGACTTTTCCCTTAGTGAACTCCTGATTTAATGCTTGTTAGTAGTTAGTGAGGTATATAGTTTAGCTATTGGTTAGAATAAGGTCATGCAGAATAAGGCATTAATATGTGCTTAATAAGTATTAATTAGCCAAGGTTGTTATAATACACTTGTTAATAAACAATTAGTTAAAAGACTTTAAAATAAAGTGTTATTAAAGTGTATATTAAAATGTAAATAAAAATTAAGAGAAAAAGCTAATTAGAATAAGTGGAATAACTAAATTGCAGACTGATAATAAAGGTATGTTGAAAAATAATGATACAATGGAAAAATTAGTTGAATATTGTTTCATATAATTCAAAAAATATATGAAATATATAATTTTTCCTTTCAAAAGCTATATGATGGAGTATAAATATAATGTAAGAGTTATTGGTACAAAACAGAATTAAATAGAAGGGTCATTATAAGATGTTATAAGACCGTTGAAAATGAGCAAGAATAATGCTTATTGTTAGAGGACAAGCTAAAGACTATTAGCTGTAAAGAGAAAACATGGTTCTGAATAAAGTCTGAGAATTAGTGTCTCAGGACGTGAAATGAGTATTTTGGAAAATAATTTAATGTGATATATGTATATTGCAAGATTAAAAGTCAATAAAATATAAACTATATGAAGTTGAATGAATAAAAAAAAAAAAAAAAAAAAAGGAATATAAACCTAAGAAAGGATTTAAAACAAATTAAAATGAAAATAAAGGATACAACTTGTTAAATTAGACATATTAAGAGGAATAAATTCCCACAAAGGGAATATAGGAAAATCAAATAACAGTTATTGTAACTGGCTGAGCTAAGAAAGAATAAAACAATAAACAGTTATTATTTGCATGTCTAATTAAAAGCAAAAAGTTATAAAGGTCAAACCTAAACAAATAAATAATTAAAATATGATACCTGTAGTATTAAGAGTCTTTGAGAAACTCTTAAAAAAATGATGTATTTCTATGTGTGTGTGTTTGCCAGGAATGCAAAACAACACATGTCTTAGAAAGGGCCATAAATAATAGCCTAAGTGTGTTTCTGGACAGGGTACCAAATTGGATCTGTGAGCATTAGGTATGAAAGAATACTCAATAAGATATGTCTATTGATAAATAATAGGCAGAATTTGGGCATGGATTTTGTGAATTGATTAGCAGAAAATAATAAGAAAATCAAGGCAATATGTAAACAGCTTGGTGATTCTGGTGTCGTTAAATTCATGTTAAATGATAAGATACAAGGCAAGACATTCTAGTTGATTGGACAATCCAAAAGAACAAAAACTAGACTTTAAATTCTTGCTTTGATATATAAAATAAAATGTTTCAGCTTAATGAGGAACAACATTCAGCTGAAACAATAATTGACAAAAATATTATTCATTAAAAAGAAAATAAATTAAAGAAAAACAAAATAGAAGATTAACTTCCCAAGAAGGGGAGATTTTAAAGTAAATTATTTCAGTACTTTGGACAATTGGATAGATCATATTAATCTTAATGAACAATTATTAACAAATACTTAATAATTGATTAAAGATACAAGTACTGATGCCAGAATATCTTCTAGAAGGGGGGAGTGATCCATCTGTAGAAGATCTTCTGACATGCAAACACAGATTTTAAAGCAATAGTTAATAATGATTATTGTTGGAACACAGATTCCAGTCTGTGAGTATGTTGAGGTTTCTGTGGGAAGATTTATGACCAGAGCTGAGGCACAAAACGGTCAAACTTTCTGCTGGCATAGAATTGAGACAGAGAAACAAAATGAAAGAGAGATGGGCAATGAGCCAGACAAAATGCAAAGATTATGAAAATCCTGCCTGTATAAAATAATTGTAGTTATAACTAACAATTATAACTATAAACAAAGCAGGATTTTGGCCTTTATAAGCATATAAGCATTTAAGTAGTAATTCAGACAGTTATGAAAGAAGCAAATAATACAGAGCATATGCCTGGGTTTTGTCAAAACAGCCCAAGATCTAGATATGATGGAAAATAAAGGACATTAGGACTTTAAAAATTAAATATAAAGATAAGCTAAATAGACAGAGGAATAAATTATGTTTTAAGAATATAAACAAGGAAGAAAGTACTATCAGTTTAGATAGAACTAAGATTTGGGAAATGGAAACATGACTTTATATCTTAAAGATGTGAAGATAAAATAAGACCTATAGTAATAGAGTGACAGAAACACAAAACAAGTTATGAAAGTCACTGGTAAACAGAACCTTACTAAAGGATGTGCTTAGATGCCAAAGTAATAATAGTGAAGAGTAAGTAATCAGGTGATAGTTTAAATCATTTGGTTTAATAGGAGAAATGGTAGTTAACCAAAAATTACAGATATAGAAAAACGCTTCAATTCTATTATTTGAATAGAGAAACGGTAATGCATAACAAGGCGAAATAGAGCCCTCCATCTAAGTAAAGAAAACCAATCGTTGATTGGAAAAGTCACTATAGCTGCCATTGGAAGCTCCAGTTCCCATAGAAACAGGAAGCTAATGAATGGGATTGCACATGTGCATCGGCTGGTTTAGTTTAGAAAATAAGCCTTTTTACCTATATTTAAGCATGGCAAACAACATTTATGTGACCATTTATGTCAAAATTAGTTGCTAATTTGAAATATGATATTAATCATGTAGTAGAGTAATTAAGAGTTCTGTGAGCAGCTTTTGAGATTTCAGGACCCCCATTGGACTTAAGTGTCTTACATGTTTGAAATAGCAATTACAAATATGGATGACAAGCAAACAGATGTATCTTTAAAGGGATTTTGATTTAACAATTTAAGATGCATTTACAATGACAATTAAAATAAATAATAATAAAAGACCTAGGAAATATTAGGCAATATAAGTATATAGATTAGAATAAACAAATAACACAGAATAAATCATTAGGGTGAAGATCTTGAGTACAGCAATAAATATAAAGCGTCAAAAAACAGAATGTTCTCTAAAGGCTACTGAGTTTTTTGGAATCTGCAGTTTAGCGGGAAGGAAAGGAAGTGAAGCAATCGTCTGAGTAGGATTTATAGGTTAGTCCTTCACACAGGTGAGTAGGTGCTCTGAAAGCTCATAAAACAACATACTTTTAATAATATAGACACAGAACAAGAGAAACTTGGCAAAACAACCTGGAGAGATGTAAAAGATAAGGAGACTTAAGTATTTAACTTCAAAAGAGTTTGGACAACAAAACCATTAAAGGAAGATAAGTAGCTACAAATACAGAATGATAATATTTAAATGATTGACAACAAGAATAAGTGATAAGTTAGATGAGTTTATACAATGAGGTGTATAATGCTGTTGTGTTGTATATGCCTAGAAATATGAATGTATAAATGAATTGCAATGTACAATGTGAAGGAATATGTATGACTACATTTCCATTTTGTTTTATTAAGACTGCAGAGTAATAGCGCATGCATGTAATACAGATACATGTTGTCTGATTGGAAGATAAGAAAAAGATGAAAAAAAAGTTTTTATTTAAAAGAACATTTTAAGAGTGACTTTGTAAAACTTGCAGAAAAGAATATCTGCACAGAGAGCAGCTAATAAGCGTCTGATAACAGAAATAAGTGAGACCAGACTGTAATAGCAATTACAAAGACCTGTGAAAATGCATATATGTAATGAGATGGAAAGAAAGAGAATAATGAGTTACTTTTAGACAGTGTGGAATAATAATTATAAAGTAAGAAAACGGATAGTAAAAACCTGGAAAAAACTGATGTTAGTAAATATTATTGTTAAGCAATATTTACTATGAATAAAAATGCTTTAAGGGCAAATGAGCAATTAATAATAATGTGAAAATATAGAACTAATGAACACTTTGAAATGGTTCCACCCAAAGGTCAGAGACCTGTGTAATGATTGGCAAATACAAGATTAGGAGATTATATGTGCTTTACTTGCCAAACACATATGGAAATATGAAATATAAAGAAGGTGTTTTAATCCTAAAATTAAAAGGAATAAAGTAAGCCCTTGAAACATAACCTCTTGGTTAAAGCACAGTGAAATGCACGGCCCATGGAAAGGTACAAATACCAAGAAACCATGATTCCCATGACTGACATCTGTAGATTGTCTAGTCACTGGAAGGGGCCGTATGTTTCTGTGTGAAGATCCCAAGAAGGTATTTGATTTAATAAGGAAAACTTAAGATAATACATTTGTGATGGCAACAGAGCAGAGTACAAACATTTGAGACTCTGGCAAAATTATGCATTAGAAAATGAATTGATTAATCAAACACAGATGACCCTGGGTGGACTAAATGAATGTATTTTAAATAAAGCTTATTACAAAAACAGGACAGGTATCAGATTAAAATAGTGTAATAAAAGAGGGAGAGAAATATGCAATAATTAAAAGTAAACAAACAAATGTAGAACAAAGTTGCATGAAGGGGGGTGTTGATATGAGCCACACCTGCTTCAATAGGAAATGCAACTTTTCTAGGCTACTTGTACCTCTTCTGCTTATAAAGAATAATAATGACAACACAACTGTGATTTAAGAAGAAAAACATTTATTGAAATATGTGATTTATAAAGAATAATAAGAACACAACTTTGATTTGAAGATAAACAGAAGTTAGCTGCTTATGAGGTACAGCTGTCATAAAGAGATACCTTGGAGTAAAAAAACATGTTCAATGACATGTTTGTGTGTAAACAAGTGAAAAGAAGTTAGCTGTTTATGAAGTACAGCTGTTATGAGAGATATATAGATAACTTGTTTATGGGTAAACAGTGAAACAAAATGTTTGATAGCTGTTCATGTAAACAAAAAGATTGATATCTGTTCATGTAAACATATATATATATATATATATATATATATTAACCACTGAAGAATGAAAGACAACAGGTATTGTAACATCTTTATTAGAGTATATATTAAACATTAAAGAATGACAGACAACTGGTATTGTAATACCTTTATTAAAGCATGTATTAATCACTTATGAAAGAATACAAAACAACTGGAAATGCATTTGTTAGTAACATGTTAGTAGATTAGAAAGGAAATAACATGTATTAGAAAGAAAGGCAATCTTACCGTTGAAGGATGTCTTGATCAGAAGAGCAGGACGCAGCAGAGAAGAGTCCAGAACAAAGAGACGAGGCCTCTATATATAGACATTTGAGGGGAATTCCCAAGAAGATGACATCAAGTGGTCAGATAGTCTATAAAAGGCTGGACCATGAAGAGAGCAGGGGGGCTGCTTCACACCTGAGACAGCTTCTCCGACACCAGAACCAACCCTGATGAAGCCTCCATCGCTGATATTGCCTTGACTTTTCAATACTTATACTTTATTTAATTACTTGTATAGAATGTTAGTAGAATATATGTAATGCTAGTAATATTAATGTAATAAATAAATTAACTTATAACTTTATAACAAAACTCGGCCTCATGTGGCATTAATTTAAGTCGTTGAGCCTGAACAAACCACGGAGAAGTCTTCTGTCTGATTGTAAGTATTTTTAAAATGCTTATAATTTAGGTCAGATTTGACTTTCTTACCTAACCTGAGAATAATAAAAATAAGGTAAAGGTGCTTAGAGACGCATCATAAAACAGATGTAATATAAGTCTAAGGTGTCCCCTGAATGTGTCTGTGAAGTTTCAGCTCAAAATAACCCATAGATTTTTTTTTTTTATTATTCATTTTTTTATCTGCCTATTTTGGGGCATAACTAAATAAAGCTAATGGGCTAAAGCTAACATTACACACTGTTGGAGAGATTTATAAAGAATGAAGTTGTGTTTATGAATCATACAGACTGCAAGTGTTTAATAATGAAAATAACGACATGACTCTGATCTCCGTGAATACAGTAAGAAACGATGGTAACTTTAACCACATTTAACAGTACATTAGCAACATGCTAATGAAACAAAATCTCTTTATGAAATAAATGTTTTTCTCCAAAACACACTGGCTGCTTAATTTTGTGCTCAGTGACACATTTTTGTGTTGGTTTTGATGTTTGTTTTGGATCATTGTCCTGATGGAAGATTCAACCACAGTCCATTATTGGATTTCTAGCAGAAGCGGTCAAGTTTTGATTTATCTGTTGGTATTTGATAGAATCCATGATACCATGTATCTGAACAAGATGTCCAGGACCTCCAGCAGAAAAATAGGCCCACAACATTAAAGATCCAGCTGTATATTTAACCGTGGGCATGGGGTACTTTTTATCCCTGTGTGCATCAAACCCATCCAGTGGGTTTGCTGCCAAAAAGCTCTTTTTTTTTTTTTAGTTTCATCTGACCATAGAAGCCGGTCCCGTTTGAAGTTCCAGTCTTGTCTGACAACTGAATATGCTGGAGATTGTTTCTGGATGAGAGCAGAGGATTTTTCTTGAAATCCTCCCAAACAACTTGTGGGGATGTAGGTGCTGTTTGATTATTTTTTTAGTCTTTCTGAGACTCAAGACTCAACTAATCTCTGCAATTCTCCAGCTGGGATCCTTGGATATACTTTGGCAACTCAAACTCTCCTCCCTAGGACGATATAGACACATATCCTCTTCCAGGCAGATTTGTAACATTTTTAGTTGATTGGAACGTAATTATTGCCCTGATAGTGGAAATGGGGATTTTCAATGCTTTAGCTATTTTCTTACAGCCACTTTCTATTTTGTGAAGCTCAACAATCTTTATTCTTTGGTTTTACCCATTGTGATGAATGATTATGGGAATTTGGCCTTTGTGTTTCCTCATGTTTAAGTCATGGCTGGACAATTTCATGTTCATGATCACCCTGGTGTGCTAAAAAAAAAAAAAAAAAAAAAAAAAAAAAAAGTAAATATGAAAAGGAATATATTTGAGATATTTTATAAAAAAAAAAAAAAAAAAATTGTAGGGGTGCCAATACTGTGGGCACCATGTTTTGGAGAAATACATTTAGAATTTTGCTAATTTTATGAATTAAAGATCAAAAGGAGAAACAATGCAGATTTTTTTTTTTTTTTTTTTTTTACACAGTCATCTTTGATCATATTTACCAAGGGTGCCAAGAAAACGCTTTTATTCAGAAACTTGTTTGCATGGAATATTTGAAAATGTACCACCTGAATGTATTTTAGATTTTCTATCTTATGTTAAGTTGAAATGCTTTATATAATGTAAATTTTATGGATGATATTGACCTTTTTTGCCATGTAAATAGCCATGATGCTAACATGGCGTAAAAACTTAAACAACCAAGGGTGCCTATAATTCTGAGCACAACTGTATGTATGATCTGCATTGTGTTGAATTTATCCTATGGGTGCACATTTTTTGTCCATGGAAGACCAATTAAGGTTTTTTTTTGTGTGTGTGTGTGTGTGTGCGTGTATGTGCGCATGCGTGTCAAACTTAGGAAAAGTAACCAAGTCTTGTACCACTCAGATTAAGAAAACTATTTAAAAAAAAAAAAAAAAAAAAAAGATTTATCAAATTTGTCCATTGTATGAATAGCCTGTAGTAAGTGTAGCTTCTTTCTCCAAACATCTAAAAGATTCCAAACAGGTCTTTCTTTGGTGCATTTTCCCTTATAGCAACTTGGTCAACAGATGGAGTTTAACCTTTACTCAGGGACCACTGAGAATACTCTTCAATTAGTGCGCTTGTTACAGGAGGCGCTAACCTTTTCATAAATTCACATTCTAGATCTGCACTGATGTTCACTGGGACTAACAGTAGAACTGTAGGGACTATGGAGCAAAGTCCTGAGATTAAATGAGAAAATCACTGTGTATGTACACTGTAAAAAAAATCCCGTTGTTTCTACGGAAAATACCGGCAGCTGTGGTTACCAGAACAATACTGTAAAAAGACATCAAACCGTAAACATACTTACGGAGTTACATGTGATTTTACATTTTAAATATGTATATTTAACATTGGATTTCAGTACACTGTAAAAAAATCCCAGTAAAATTTACGGTAAATAACATATTTCATTAACTGATATAATTAATTCACCAACCTAAGAAGTACTAATATCTGTTTTGTATCTTTATAATACACTGACAGTCACCAACACAGTGGTGATAGTCACTGATGAATCAAAGTTCATCACAAGCAGATTTTCCACAAGCTGAGAAGGACAATACTAATATATAGAAGGAGCACACAGTGTCATTCACACACACACTAAACACCATCATGGTAACATGCATGAAATTTTAAAAATGCAATAAACATTAATTTAACAACATTAGATGTAACATAAAACCCTAATGTACATAACTGATTAGAAAAAAATGAGAAAACTAAAGAACAGAGTTATTTCAACAAAATATATCAAATGTGAAGTGTCACGCAGGGAATTGTGGGAATGTCAATTTACGGTTTTTCACTGTAAATTTTACAATGAATTGTTATTTTTCACTTTCAAAAACTGTGAATTTAACGGTATTTTACCGTAAAATTACATTAAATGTACCGTTAGATCTATTACAGTTATTCACCGTATATAGTACGGAAACTTTCTGTAAACCAATTAACAGACTATTACAGTCTTTTACTGTTAAATCACGGTAATTTTTTACAGTGTATAAATGTATCACGTGTATAGACACTGCGTGGACACACAAGCATAAAGACTCAACGTCTCAAAGACTGCAGAAGACTAATAAAAAGTTCAAGGACTGTCAAATGTACTTTATGGAGCAATTTATTTAATACAATTTTGCAACCTGAACCTAAGAAGAATGTAATAAAAAGAATGTAAAATGGAGGAAGAATGTAAATACTTCAAATAAAATATCATTAAGCCTTACCCAAACTCTAGCCCTACTTGCTACATTTAATTTAAAATCTAAAATGAAACCTCAGAGAAGGTTTGTTTGTTTATGCAGTCTGTCAAACATTTATTGAAAACACAAATGTTTGACAAATTATTTGATCTGCGATAGTTGATTCTAAAGCAAAATGTTTAATGGTAATATTTCTTTTCAACACTATATTGTAATGGTAAAAAACCATGATACACTTACATAAGAAAGTAAAATTTAAAGGGTCGTGTCAAACCCATACAAACTTCATGTCGTTTCAAACCCATACGATTTTTTTCTTTCATCTTCGGAACACTATTTGATGAAATCTGACAGCATTCTGGGTAACAATTTATTTTAATGTGTCCTTGTTACATGCATTTACTATAGTAATAACCATAAATTAGGCATAATTACATGCAACTAACCCTAAACCAAACCAAAATCATAATCCTAACCCTATAGTAAGTACATGTACTTATTACTCAGTACTTACATGTATAATTACATATTAAATTATAGGGACACATTAAAATAAAGTGTAACTGCATTATGTCCCTCCATAGACGGTTTTCACAACCAATTCATAAAGAAATACAAACTAATCCATATGAATCAAGTGGTTTAGCCCAAATTTTCTGATGAGACAATCACTTTGTTTACTCACATATAAACATTGACCAGCAAACATAAGCAGAAGCTCAACTAAACCTGAATGACGCACAAGAACAAACCTCTTCCGGAAGCTCAAATGTGCTGCGTAACACACTAGAATGAACCTCACTGGTTACGCAGCACATTTGAGCTTCTGGAAGAGGTTTTGTGCGTCTTTCAGGTTCAGTTGAGTACGGGTTAGGTACAGCAGGGGAAAGAAAACTAAACGTAAAATTGCTTATTTTTTATTAAACAGTTCACTAACCAAATTGTGTCGGTTTTTAAATAAATAAAAAAAAATAAAAAATATATAAAAGTTTAAGGATAAAAACAAATATGTCTGCTAATGCTGTAAACTATGTAGGGAGCCCTTACTTGAACATTCCTACAATATTAAAGGCTACAAACAGAGCCCAAAATATTAGCCTAAATTCAATTGATATTTATTTTTAGATAATCAACACTCAAATAATAAATTGTATGCAAACATGTAAGCAGTGCCAGTAGCAAGCGTAAGACAGGGTTTGCATTAACTTCTAAATCTAATTATAAATTATGTTTTTACTCCAATTCTGTCACGAAACAGAGACTCAGGAGAACGGTGAGTACAAAGATGAAACAGTTTATTATCCAACAGAGGGAAGTTATAAAGCAAGTTATGCAAATCACAACAAACAGAGTGGATGTAGATAGAAACAGTCCAGACAGACAAGGGCACCACACACACCTTGATGATTGCTGATGATGATGATGATGATGATGCCTCTTATCTTTGCAGGAGTTGAGCAGACAATAATGGAGGAGAGGGGAATCCAGAGAAGCAGTACCAGACGAATGGAGCACAGGGAGAGAATACAGGTAAGTTGATCCAGGTGAGTAGCAAGCAACAATATACATTAGTCCAAGTTAGTAAGGACAAGACCAGACAAAGCCTGGGGTGTGTGCTGGCTTTTATGGAGAGTTGATGAGGATGATGGCAGACGGGTGTGTTATTGGGAAGTGCATGCAGGTGATTATCAGGAAGACTGTGGGAAATGTAGTGCACAAGAGGAAACAGGCATGGTGACTGGTGATCCTGACAAATTCATTGTTGAAATATAAATATAATCATTTATACACAGTGGCTGTCATTTTATGAGAGATTTATTTAAACATACATTAAATAATCAGGACATCACTAACAGGTTAAGTAAAATATAGGCTAATACAGTGCATATATTAAGCGAAAGAGTTCATTTCTCTGGCACACTAACAAGCTGTTGACACTGCTTGGCTTTTCTGAGGTAATGTTAAATGCTACGTGACATTGTTTACAAGCTGTTTTATTGATGTCTTTCCATCGTTTAAACATTGATTGCGCAATTAGCCTTTCGCCGGCCCCTCCCCCAAAACGGCCATTGTCCAATCACACATCATAGCAACCGTTACTATGTGAGCAGGTCCGCCAAACATTGACTCCAACCAAGATGGTGAAGCGGTGCGCCCACGGCGTTTGTAAATCGGACACTAGATACCCCGAGAGATTGTCTGGAGGAGTTGTGTTCTTTCCATTCCCAAAGCCGAAAACACAACGTGAGCGGTGCCTACAATGGATAAAACAGTGTGGACGGCCCCACTCCCAGTTAAATGAGTCAAACATTACGAAGCATAAATACGTCTGCTCAAAGGTAAGGCTAACAGCTAACTAGTTACCGTGTTGTCTAGATCTACTAACTAGAGGCAAGAACACAAATTGGACCAAAGTTATGATTACCATGGATTATGATTACCATTGTGTTGGGTCTTTGAGCTCCCCAACTTTATTTTTCATCAGTTTACAATAAAATAAAATGGATATCTGAATGCCTTATATTTTATGTATTTCATTTTATTATTTTATCTGTTATGCACCTTTTAAGCCAAAGCAATTTTCTATTTGTGAATTCTGTTCATCAACAATGGAAATAAAACATTCTGATTCTGATTCTCAAAACGGCTATTCTCAAAACAACAGAGAAATGTTAGTTAGCTTTGAATGGCTTTGACGCACATGTTTAGCTTGCTAACATACCCTTGTATTTGAACAAAATAGCTACTCGCAATAGACAATAATAGACCATAACATATGAAAGAGAACTTACCCGGCAGTGCAAGAGCATGACTGGTCCACAAGGCTGTGCTGGTTGCATTTGAGGTACAGGTCATGGGGTTTCTCAGATTTCGCTTGAGACCGGTAAGCATTAGCCTCGATAGTAGTCGTGTCTCCTTCATTGCGTATTTTTATATTTTGAATGTATCCCTCCACTGCATACTGTAACCCCTTTTGCCTCGATCTGGAGGATATCGCGGAGGTATTGCTCCAAAAAAGGTCACTGACAAGCACGGGTATACCTCTTCCCGTCATGGCAATCTGTCGCGCTGGTCGTGTTTGACCATTTGTTTGTCGGACGTAGCAACAGTAACTAAGGGGGGCGGGGCTCGGCGAAAGGCTAATTACACAAGATATGGTACATTTCAGTATGTTGTGCTGTATCTTTCAACATACCTACAGATGTTAATTCGGTAACTAGTAGTACTTAATGAGGAAGAGATGATCATGTTCACTTGCGCTCTGCGCTGCCGCTTGAACTGAGGTGCCTATACAGAGATCTGTCATGCCACATGAATACGTGTACCGTATACCCCCCCCCCCCCCCATTTGGTCAAATGTACAAAAGCAGATCGTACAGGATTTAATCTCACTGTGATTATAAAGTGGTAACACTTTACAATAAGAGTCATTTGTTAACAGTTAATGCATTAACATGAACTAACCACGAGGAATACATTTGTTACAGTATTTATTAATCTTTGTTAATGTTAATTAATAAAAAATCCAGCTGTTCATAGTTTGTTCATGTTAGTTCACTGTGCATTGACTAATGTTAACATATACTCTTGATTTTAATAATGTATTAATTGTTGAAATTAACATTAAGATTAATAAATGCTGTAGAAATGCAGTTCATTATTAGTTCATGTAAACTAATGTAGTTAACTAATGAACCTTATTGTAAACCTTATTGCTATTATATAGCCCTTAAGCCACATCTATTAGCTCTGGAACAATTAGAGTAATAAGACCAAAGATTGCCTGTTTGATATACCCAAAATGAATTATACTTATGTTTAAACACTATCTACATAAGAGCCAGCAACAAATTCCTGAAGGACTGGCCGAGATGAAGCTGTTCTCTGTGGGTACATGAGCACTGAATGGTCACTGGTGGCCTGGAGCTTGCATCTCCGAAAGTGTCTAAACAAATTTTCAATTAGGTGCTATGTTTACTATACAGTGGGTACGGAAAGTATTCAGACCCCTTAAATTTTTCACTCTTTGTTATATTGCAGCCATTTGCTAAAATCATTTAAGTTATAACATATTGACAGAAAAACACAGAATTGTTGACATTTTTGCAGATTTATTAAAAAAGAAAAACTGAAATATATCATGGTCCTAAGTATTCAGACCCTTTGCTCAGTATTTAGTAGAAGCACCCTTTTGATCTAATACAGCCATGAGTCTTTTTGGGAAAGATGCAACAACATTTGGGGATCCTCTGCCATTCCTCCTTGCAGATCCTCTCCAGTTCTGTCAGGTTGGATGGTAAACGTTGGTGGACAGCCATTTTTAGGTCTCTCCATGATGCTCAATTGGGTTTAAGTCAGGGCTCTGGCTGGGCCATTCAAGAACAGTCACGGAGTTGTTGTGAAGCCACTCCTTCGTTATTTTAGCTGTGTGCTTAGGGTAATTGTCTTGTTGGAAGGTAAACCTTCGGCCCAGTCTGAGGTCCTGAGCACTCTGGAGAAGGTTTTCATCCAGGATATCCCTGTACTTGGCCGCATTCATCTTTCCCTCGATTGCAACCAGTCGTCCTGTCCCTGCAGCTGAAAAACACCCCCACAGCATGATGCTGCCACCACCATGCTTCACTGTTGGGACTGTATTGGACAGGTGATGAGCAGTGCCTGGTTTTCTCCACACATGCCGCTTAGAATTAAGGCCAAAAAGTTCTATCTTGGTCTCATCAGACCAGTGAACCTTATTTCTCACCATCTTGGCAAACTCCATGCAGGCTTTCATGTGTCTTGCACTGAGGAGAGGCTTCCGTCATAAAGCCCCGACTGGTGGAGGGCTGCAGTGATGGTTGACTTTCTACAACTTTCTCCCATCTCCCGACTGCATCTCTGGAGCTCAGCCACAGTGATCTTTGGGTTCTTCTTTACCTCTCTCACCAAGGCTCTTCTCCCCTGATAGCTCAGTTTGGCCGGACGGCCAGCTCTAGGAAGGGTTCTGTTCGTCCCAAACGTCTTCCATTTAAGGATTATGGAGGCCACTGTGCTCTTAGGAACCTTAAGTGCAGCAGAAATTGTTTTGTAACCTAGGCCAGATCTGTGCCTTGCCACAATTCTGTCTCTGAGCTCTTCAGGCAGTTCCTTTGACCTCATGATTCTCATTTGCTCTGACATGCACTGTGAGCTGTAAGGTCTTATATAGACAGGTCTGTGGCTTTCCTAATCAAGTCCAATCAGTATAATCAAACACAGCTGGACTCAAATGAAGGTGTAGAACCATCTCAAGGATGATCAGAAGAAATGGACAGCACCTGAGTTAAATATATGAGTGTCACAGCAAAGGGTCTGAATACTTAGGACCATGTGATATTTCAGTTTTTCTTTTTTAATAAATCTGCAAAAATGTCAACAATTCTGTGTTTCAATATGGGGTGCTGTGTGTACATTAATGAGGAAAAAAAAAATGAACTTAAATGATTTTAGCAAATGGCTGCAATATAACAAAGAGTGAAACATTTAAGGGGGTCTGAATACTTTCTGTACCCACTGTAAATTGCATACCTGAGGTCTAAACAACTATATTCTTGCCTAAAAAAAAAAAACCCTCTTAAAACTACATTCCATTACAAAATAACAGTAGTGTTATCACACTACAGAAGAGGAGACTCAGGAATAACAGTTCAAGGAGTTTATTTCCAGGAATGTAACGCAACAACAGGTTACACTTAGCTTGTAGATATATCTTGGACGGAAAGTCTGTATAAGAGATGAGCCACTGCTAGAGCAGTTGATGCTGAAGGTGATGGTAATGATGACGATGATGGCAAAGGAGAGGTAAGCCCCAGAGAAGAGATTGGGTGTCAGTGTCGCAACACAGACGAGACCAGACAATGAGTGTGTGTGTGTGTGTGACGGGTAAATATAGGAGTCCATGATGAGTGCACACAGGTGTGAGTGATTAGAACTCTGGCGATTGTGATTGTATGGGCGGCGTGATGGGATCTGGTGTTGTGGTGTTGATTGGTTCTGTGACAAGTATCTATAAAAGTAAGGTGGGTTTGCTCGTCCACCATGACACTCGCTGTGAGAATGCTGATAGTGGAGTGATTCATATGGTTAAACGGTTCCTGTGGCAATATTGGTAGAATATCGCATGACTGGAAACACCTCTCAGCCAATCAGACAATCAGATTGGAGAAAGCAAGCTGAGGATTATTACAGCATTAACTGCTGGCACAAGCTGATTGGTCCATGTCACATCTGCAGCAAATGAGCTTGTTGCTCACATATTTAAATGGCGGGTTCAGTGCGCTTCAGAGTTTCTCTAAACCCTCCACCTTCCCGAGCTCCACCTGTATAGATCTGCTATGGGTTATTGATATATGCTATTTGTTCAGCAGCACTATGTCTTACTCGCAGCAGCATATCGGCGTATGTACTGGCAGTAGCAAGTTCCTGTACTTGATCTGCAGCAGCAGCAATAATCTACAGCAGCAGTGTAGCAGATCTCTTCTGCCAAGACCAAGTTAAACATCACTCTTATTTTTAATATTCACAGTAGGGTTAGTGATTTGCACACACCTAACTCTAGGATTAATCTAAGGCTCAACATATCTACATACAATCATGCAGATAGTTGAGTAAAAGTATGCTTCTACTTTTCTAAGTAATCATTCTTTTAATCACCTGACAGATGATAAAACAGTGTAAAATTCTTTATACTTTCTACTTTACAGTGAGGTAGAGTCATACATAGAGTCCAGGATATCATACAGACTTGGGTCCAGTAGAGACTTTTGATCCCCTATGCAACCAGCTAACAACGCCCCCACCCCCATATACGTGTAAATAATCCTTTTTATTCTCAATTACAAATATGCTTGGTGAATAAAAAAAATAAAATAAAAAAAATCCAAATTGGTGATGAAATTCCATCACGGTTAATTAAACAAGAGTTGGCTGAGATGTATATTTCAGTGCTAATTAGTATCACATCTCCAAGGACACAAGTGATTAGATTCCTAAAATGTCCCTGATGGAAACTGTTCAAGGGCTTTTCTTGGGATTTTAGCACCAGGAACACCAGACACACATGACAAAGCAGGTTTCAGAGCTTCACAACCAGATGCTTGAAAATCCCCTTTGGGAGAAGGACATTCTTACATGTTGCAGATTTATGACAGTTAAGATTAGACTAATAAGGATTTGTCTTTTCAAAAGATATTTGGAAAAGGCTCTGGAGTATTGCATGAATTATGTTGACGAGATAAATCATTTCAACATTTAATTTTAGAAAATTTAAATTCTGTCATCATTTACAAACCATCATGTTCTTTCGAAGCCATGTGACTTTTCTTAACCATATATAGCTTAAAGCATCATATTTGATACACAAATTTCAAAGGCCTCTAAATTTTCAACATGATTAAAACTGTCTGAAAATCCTGTTGTACACAATCTTCTACATGCCTTTTTAGCAAGTAAAAGGCCTTATGGTATAATTCTAAATCTGTCCATCTTCAGATTGTGGTACATGTGTCTTTTTTGCTGTGACATTTTTACTTAATAAAATCATCTTAGTATTAAGATATGAATTCATTTTATAGCATCTGGATGTGGGCCACTTCAGGCAATGATGTGGCACTGCAGGCCTTCTTATGGCCCAGTTATCTTAAAACATGGGCCAGTTTTGGCAAAGATGTGGGACAGTAATTACTGTTGCGTCTGGATGTGAACCTAAAGTGGCCCACACATAGCATGGCAAATATGGCCAGAATAAATTACACCAAATTTGGACCACTTTTGGCAAATTTGCAGCACAGTTTGCCAGGGTGTTATTTTCCTGTTGAGAAATGCATGCCATGGCCCAGCCAACATGTCAACATAATAAAAAAAAAAAATAATAAAAAAAAATATATAATATATATATATATATATTATATATATATATATATATATATATATATATATATTATTATTATTTTTTTATTTTTATTATTATTATTATTATTATTCCTGTAGGGCCCCATCTGTGTTAGCTCATAGGGGCACATGATGGGTCCATAGTGGGCTCTAAGTGGGGCCTATTTGTGCGTTCATTATAGGGGCCCACATATGGTTTCTAATAAATGGGGCCAATGTGGGCCACATACAGAACCCTTATGGGGCCCAGAAGGGTGCTAACACTGGACCCACAAATGGCCCCTCTATGGGTTTTTGTGGGACCACAGCAGGTGAGAACTGGGAGCCATTTATATTTCTTTTTTATTCCTGTAGGTGAAATGAATGTGCTTTAATGTGCTTGTTTGCAAAAGAAACTTTCAAACCCTGCCAACTCTAAGTTATGTTTTAGTAAACCCTGTACCTGACCTAATATAATTTTAATTACATGAGGAAATATTTTGTACTGTGAAGAAAATTACTTTCAACTCAGAGTTTGTAAACCACCTTTTTATTTATCATAAGAAGAAAAATAAAAGTACAATAAAACAGGATAAGAGCATTGAAAATTCTTCAGTCCATCACTCCTGGGTTGGGGCAGACCCATCAGCTTCATATCTAAAGAACAATAATGAAGAAAAAAACAGAAAAGGCAATTATTTTAAAATACTATCAAATCATTAACAGGAGCACTCTCTTAAAAAGCATGCTTGATTATGATCAAGCCATGCCAGTACTTTATATTTCTGTCCAAATGACTAACACTCAAAGGGATTTCTACTACTAAAAGAAATATGAACAAGTTAAAGCTTAAAACGATGTGTCTGATATAACAGAAGTATGACTTTACAAAAGAACACTACATTACAAAAATAACACAACATAAATATAAGAGGAGAAGATAAATAAAGCAGCATTTAACATTTTTTTTAACATTATAGTATTTAATTTAACTTTCAAAAGCTGTTTTTATTATACATTACAAATGTTAACTTTTAACTATTTTTGAATACAATGTAATGTGCACGTGAATTATTTTATTTTTTTATGTATTCATATCTTGTACCACGTGTGTGTGGAAATTGCTGCGTTGTGACTGCGGAACTTTTGTGGACGTTTAAAATTGTGCAAAACCATCTCGCACCCTGCTGAGGCCCTGTTATAAAACATACAAACAGTATTACTTTAATTTAACATGAATAGTTAGCATGTTACTACCTTGAAACCGTTAATATGTTTATTTTGATATGTGATGATAATGGCGCTCTAGCTGCTCTGGTCCAGATCCAGGTGTTCTTCACACAGTCTATGGTTCTTCATGAACTAGCGGCGCGCGCACGACCAAGTGTAGCTGCACACCCCCCTCTGTTGGTGAACATGATCACTACACAATTGCTCAGATAAACCAGCAGTCCGCTGTATGCTGGTTGGGGTTTTTTGCAATGCGGGTTGTTTTGAACGAGCTATAAAATGGGGACATTTTCAGGGGCTGGCTCCAGTCGGGGACAGAACACCAAAAACCAGGACTGTCCCCGGAACACGGGGACGTCTGGTCACCCTATTATTTTGTCCATATTGCACAGCCCTAGCACATAACTTAGTGCTTTTATGCTGCAATGTTTATGCTGTGAAAAAGAGACGCAAAAATCCATTTCTGTTCCAAGAAATAAAGTTGTGTAGATTTGACATCTAAGCACGACGACACAATAGATAGTTATTCGATGTCTCTGCCAACTCTGGTGGACTAACTTAATTTAAATTGGCGCTCTCCCACCATCACTCCCTCGGCTGTTTTGAGGGAGTAACAACGTAGAAAATTACGATGAAACAGTTAAAATAGTGAAAAGTCGTATAATTAATTGCAGACTATGCCAAAATGTACGCAAATGATTGAAACAGACATTTTAGTTATTTGAAACAGTTTATTTGAATCTTAGTTACTGATGATTGTTTTGGCTTTGTTTTTGCAAGGCCGGGTTTTTTGTGTGTTGTTTTTTTCTTTTGCTGCTGTGATCCTGAATCCTGTCCTGGCTGTGGATTCTTATCCCTGGTTTGGACTGGCGAGCCATCCTATCGTTTCATACCTGGAAACAGAGTAAAAAAGTCAATTTTCCTGATCGGGTAGGACAGAAGTGCATACATCCTTTTTTTGTGTGTTCTATCAAGTTTACCTGGATTTTCCTGGATACAAACATTGTTTTTTTTCCCCTCATGGACTGAAAATTTTTCTTTTTTTCTTTTTTTTGTTGAACATCACTGTTTATTGACCTTTTGGATTCACGACTCTGATTTTGAAGACTGTTTTCTGAACACAGAATTTGAGAAACATTGAAATTGAGAAACTGAGGTTGAATTTCAGAAATTGATGTGAAATCTGGAAATTCTGAATTTCAAATTTGAAAATCTTATCATTTCAATTTCAAACGATAACAATTCATCTAAAAGAAAAATAATAAAAAAGTCAGAACAATACACTTACCTTTTTCCTTGATTACCAGCATTCCCTTTGTTCGAGTAGTTATTTACATTTTACTGTTTTCCTACTGTTATTTTTACTGCCTTTTGCTCCAGTGAGTTGACCCCTGTCTTCTGATTCCTGGTCCAAGAATTCCAGTAACCTAGAACTGTGAAGTGAGCACTACTCGTTACACGTTACAACTAGTTCAACAGTTAACATGAACTAATAATGAACTGCACTTATACAGCATTTATTAATCTTTGTTAATATTAATTTCAATATTTACTAATACATTATTAAAATCTTGTTAACATTTGTTAATGCACTGTGAACTAACATGAACAAACAATGAACAACTGTATTTTCATTAATGTTAACGGAGATTAGTAAATAAAGTAACAAATGTATTGCTCATGGTTAGTTCATGTTAGTTAATACATTAACTAATGTTTAAAGGTGCAATATGTTAGAATTTTGCAGTAAAACCACTAGGACAGTGTTATATATTTTGTTCACTTGAGTACTTAGAATATCCCAAATGTTTCCAACTATTTGTAAAGCGTGAGAAAATTGCAATTTTTACCAAGGCTCCGGAACGTGTGAGGAGTCAGCTGTCAATTGCGTCATACCTGCGCTACCTTCAGTTTCCGGTTTTATTTTGTAGAAACCATGCAAAGACGCTTTAATATATTACACGTTTTAATAGACAAGGGAACAACTGTTTTGATATGTTTATAGACAGAAAACTAATTGTTATATAGCTCAACACATTTAGTCTTATTGTTTAAATCTAATTTTCTTGATTCTTGAAGTACCATGCTTTACCATGCCTCAGAGAAAAAACACTATTTTGTCAAGTAGCTAATATAGCATAATCAGATGCAGCTTTTTTTAGTAACAGTAATATAAATTTTCTCCGTCATACAATGTTTTAAAATGAATTGCATGCCATTTATCAACACAAGCCATTCAGTATTTAATATGATATTCTAAAATCGATCTATCTTACTGTAGTGTGTCTCAAACAAGTGTCTCACAGCAGCCGCCGAGTGAACGCACAGAGAAACATTATAACATCATTTTCAACACTCTCAAATGTATCTAATATGATAAACAGAGCTGTGTTACCTCATACTCATGACCGGAAAAGCGGAAGCAGCGCCGGTGACTGTGTCATAATAAAAGTCCCGCTGCTCGCGTCGTGTTGCACAATCGCTCCAGCAGCCTCGTTCAGCTCCCACAACACTCAGCCCTGCTCTGCTTCACACTACAGTAACGTTAATAATCGCATCCATGAACATTATTTCTCCCCCAGTCCTATCCCTTATTCTTTTGCACCGTCCGTTGAGGTGAAGACCACATGTCCCAAGATTCTGCACTCAAACTTGGTGTCATCAAGCTATGCCTTTGTTTTGAATAGACCTTTAGCGACCTCTAGCAGACAGAAATCCTACATACAGCACCTTTAACTGATGAACCTTATTGTAAAGTGTTACCTAATAATCCTTATGGCTCCAAGGGGTTAATAAAGACCTTCTGAAGCGAAGCGATGGGTTTTTGTAAGAAAAAATATCCATATTTAAAAGTTTATTAACTAAAATAACTAGCTTCCGCAGATGACTGTATGCACACTGTGCAAGGAGACTTGCACCAAAACTTGGACTTCCATCCAACATGCCCATGTGTGGTTTTATCTGGGTTAAATCAGCATCATCTGGGCATGGGGTCTTTAATGGGCTAAATGTGGGACCCAAAGTTGTGAACCCCAGTTAGGTCGCCCATTATTGTTTATTTGAGGGTCCCATATGGGCCACATTTAGGCTATATTAGGCTATATTTATACTTACTTTTTTGTACAGCTGATTTGGTTTATACCATTATGGGTAACATTTTGGGTTACTTGACTGTACTTGACTGTAATGCTGGGTCCTAATCAGATGCAATGTGGTAAGATTTCAGTGACAAACAGTTTGTCTGTCCACACCAGACGTGACTATGAGACATGATAAAGTCAATCAAAAATCACAGCCAATCAGAGCACTTGTGCGGGCTCTCTCAGCAAGCTCCCGGCACTCACAATGAAATGGATAAATGCATAATAAAATTCATGAATATTACACCATTTTAACATTATTAAAAATACATTTTAAAATACATTGAGTTACTGAAACAATCTTTGACATAGAATACACTTGTCTGTTCACAATGAGTTGACAGTTTGTCTTAAAGCATATTAAAAACACCACATAGACATATAAACAACATTAAACTTGATTTTCACCACAGGGGGACTTTAAGAATGGGATGGGAAAATGTAGTTGAAACTACATAGCATTCAAGTGACAAGTGTTCCAAGTTTATCTTGTAGAGTAACACCAAAGTCCCTTTAAGACAATTCATTTCACTCGGCGGCCATCTTTGAAATGCCTCTCGGGCATCATGCAATCTCTTTGAATGGGGAAACATCAAATTCTCCAAAACTGTTCGCCAACCTTACGATTAAATTTCATATTTGAAATCACCAATGAAATCTAACAACAACCGGCTCATAAATTTAGTTTCTAAACGCTCGAATCATGACAAAAAAAACGGTATTTTTCAGGCTGGATCAAGCTAATGCGCATGCGCAGACCTAAATGCGTGTCTGACTGTTTCTATAGAAACCGGTGATTCTAACTGCTGCTGAAGTGATGCGATGACTTTACCAGTCGGCGATTGGCTCTTGGCTTTAGAAGGCGGGACTTATTCCGCCATATTGCGCGTTACACTTTCTCCCATTCAAAACAATACGAGTGACACGTCTTGTGTTATTCTATAGTCTTTGGTAACACTGCACAAGCAAATGTATTTTCGTAAAGATTTTTTTTCTTTCTTTTTTAAGATTGTTTAAAAGTTCAATAAACTGTTCCATTAAAAAATGTACAGTGGACAGTGATTTTTATGAATACTACTTTTTAACGTCCAGCTAATAATAACAAATAATAATTCAAATATTAGAAAGCAAACAGGTCTAGGTATATTAAAAAAAAAAATCCTGAATGGCACTGGTGAGAGTCATATGGGTGAGCAAACTTGAGGGTGAGTAAATTATTCCTTTAAACAGTCAAACATGCATGATGAACTCCTGATTCTCTTTATATTGAGGACACTGTAAATGCCAATCCTTTTGTACATGTATGGTAGTAATTTTGTTTGAATGTGTTGAAATTTTAGTCTTCATCATGATAGAATGTGCACTAACTCTCTCCGGAATCACCCAATAGCATGTATGCATTTTTTTATTTATTTATTTATTTTTTTTTTTAAGAACATGTTAAATCCTTTTAATGACTTGGTTAAACTTACTGCATAGCTCCGGTTAAGCCTAAATCCATGACAACCGTATCTCAGACAGTCTAGAGAAGACAGAATATCCCTTTGTGCTGTGAACTTGAAAACAGACTGTATTTTGCCAGGTCTTTATTCTTTATATCTGCTGTAAATGCATAAGGGGATATAGGATATAGAAATGCATGAAACCAAATAGTGTGACTAATAAGCTGTATTCAGAACCGGTGCAGAGGGAATGTAGCCGTGCAGAGGGAATGTAGCCTTGCAATCACTCAGAGGCTTGGTTAAACCAAAGAGCGTGTGTTTGTCCCTGTTTTCAATTTGCACATGGTACACATGCCTCTAAAGAGTCCATTTTGCATTAGTGTGTAAAATGTATCTGCCAATACTCTGTACGTGCTGAGTTTGTCAGTGGAACATGTTCACTGGTAAATACAAGATGATGCAATTGCTCTGTGGATTGTAGAATGAATAGCTGATCATAAAATAGATTAGAGTGCCTTACAAAATGAATTACTATATGTACAATAAATTTTGTCACAGCTGCAAGATATTTCAACATGTTGCAATAAGAGTACAAAGGTTTGAAATTTATCACTAGTGCAATAGTAAGGAAATCACATTAGGACACCTCAGTATCCAAATACTGTGGAGTGGAAGACCATCTAAGATCAGCAAAACATGTTAGGGTAATTTAAGATAGGTTGTGTTACAGCACTTGTCTGGCTATCACCAGACCAAGCTCAATTTAAAATTGAACATTGGTCTGGGGAGTTTGCTATGCATTTCCTAATGCACAAGAGGCGTGATCAACGAGCATTATTCACGCAATTGGATAGTCCTTCAACCAATCATACGAGTGATGTACTTTTGCAGAGCGACGCGAAAACTCCAGACAGGTCTAGTTTGTATTGGTTTGTAGCATTGATCAACGGTTTGCAGAAGCAGCAATGGCATCGAGCGATTTTTGCAGGTTGTACAAAAAATATGAAAGTGAGTGGTATTTACACCCTCTCGAGCGATTTGTTTGTTAACTAAAGAAGTCATTTAGCATCGTTGAGAGGTTAAAAGGAATTGGACTGACGGTCTTACGAGAGACGTCATCGTGTTATACCCGCCCAGAGCCATAGAAAGAGCTCTGTACCCGCCAATAGCGAGCAAGGTGGATAAGCCAGTCTGTGATTGGTTCCCGCAAAAGTGTAACAGATGCAGCAGAAATGAATGTACGGGTTTCCAGACTGAGTTGCTGGGCGAAATCAAATCGCTGGCAGATCAGGCTGGATTTACCCAGTCTGTTCCTGTTATAACACCTATATATCGTCGCTGCCCGATGAAACTCACGTATGTCCAAAACGGTTACTTTTCAGGAAGTGAAAAAAACACTGTATTTCAAAAGCAGTTGAATGTAGCGTTGTCATACTTGGTACGGCATCTTTACATGTAACCATATTCTTGCCAGTGTAATGATATAATCCACATTTGACCAAAATTGAGTTTAAATGGACATACGTGCATATTTTACAGTAACGGTGGTCGATACGCGTTCTTCCGATCATTAATTAGAATGGCCAAGTCGCGTTTCATATTGACAGATGAATACGCTCAGTTTATTAAATAGCCTACGTCTTAGTTTATTAAATTTAGTTTATTAATATTATTATAATTTATTAAATGTCTCTTGCAAACTATGAAGGGACAATGAATCAATACACTGACATGGTAATGCTAGACAGATACTTTGTTTGCACAGTCCTACCGTAATTTTGTCACTCCTAGACGTACGTCTGGCGTCAGGGGGGAAACGTTTACCTCGATAAAGGAAAGTCATTGTCTGACCAGGCTATGTTTATTTGGCAATGTAACCTCACAGTGTTATTCGGCTATCCAGTGCTGAGCTTCGATGAAACTTCACGAGACCGGCGAGATGCTTCCACAGGGCGGGAGATACGCGGCGTGATTGACAGCTTTGACACCAAATGGATATACGTGAAAATCAGATGACATGATTTCACAACTTTTCATTGGCCATTTAGATATGTGAAGCATACTGTAGGAAATGAACCTGGACATTCAATCCGTCGAAAAATCTCAAAATCGGCAAAATGGACATACGTGGTTTTCATCGGACAGCGACGATATATATATATATATATATATATATATATATATATATATATATATACGCGATGATCGCGTAAACTATTGGCTGAAGTTTTTAAGGCCCTACCTCGTGCACAGATGATGTATATTAACATTATTCCTTTCAGTGCACCTAATAAATAGTCTTTTATCAGTTAGTAAAGACAGTTTCAAGTAATATTGCAAAAATGTATAAAACAAAACATCCTCTTTAGCACCTTTAAAGACCCATAAAAAGCAGTGAAAAAAAAAACAGTTTCTAGAAGACAATCAGTGAACGCCCCGAAAACCCCTTGTCTGAGACGTTGCAATAAAGAATGTAACAAAGGTAAAGTAAGTGGAAGCCGTTTATCTTGTTTTCTTTTTCTGGGAGTTTTCTGGGAAGATTCCATTCAGGAGCAAACGAATAGAAGGATAATTGAACAAGCTTGGAGCGTTGGGATCCTGGCAGCGTTGACAGAGGTGAACTGGATACCTGATATAGTGGCTTTAATAGAGGAGGCAAAATCCAACACAACGCTTCAGATAAAAAATCGAAAATTCTTAGACCACTCCTGCATCCAAAAACTAAGCGCACAGCGAAGTTAATCTTAGATTTCCACTTGACTCCAAACAAGTGCCATTGTGATGGATAGAGAAGCATTGTTTTAAAAGCATCAGTAAGGTCTGCTTTTGCCAGCCAAGTGCCTTTGCCCTCTGTTTTAATTAATTAAATAGCACGATCAACCGAAGCATAGGACAAAGAAAAAAATGTCTTCAGGTATTAGACTATTTATACTTGGAGTTGTGCTGTTGTGTGGAGACGAAAGGTCAATAATCAGTCTTTTCTTTCCGGTGTATTTGCGTGTAGTGATACCTATAGGATTGATGTGAAATAATGCAAAAAGAGGAGAACGAAAAGGAACGATCATATACCCTTTGGTTACTTCATTTTGAATTAGATTGTCCACAACTTCGGGTTCTTTTAAAGCAGACATAAGATTTTTACAAGTCTGAGAGGAACCAGGAATTAAACTGAGCCGGTTAAAAAACCTTGAATGAGGCCAGTAATAAGAAAGTTCACAAAGGATTGATTAGGATGTTTTGCTAGGTTCTTAGAAAGCTCTTGAAAGTTGATGGGAGTTGAAGGATGTTTATTCATCTTTTGGACGAGCTTTAGGGTGGGGCTTTATACCTGCGGGGACAAACAGCTCTGGGATGACTATCACCATAGAGAACAGCAATGCAAATATCTACATTTCATATAAGGGCACACACATTCATTGAAATTAATACAAATCAGTACAGTAAATCTGTCTGAAGAATTCACCTTGCTAGGAGAACGAGAAAAGTTCCTTGAGCTGATTTTTGTAAATATTTTATTATCTTTTCATATGACAACACTGAATAAATGACACTTTGCTACAATGTAAAGTAGTGAGTGTACAGCTTGTATAACAGTGTAAATTTGCTGTCCACTCAAAATAGAATACTAAATACTAGAAAAAATTGTACTGCGCATGTGTCGAACCGTGGTTAGTATACTTTGAAAGACTGCGCGTGAGATGCGTCCGAGCGCGGAAAGTGAAGTATACCCGGGTCTTAACATGCGCAGTACAAATTTTTTTCTATACTTTTACCAGACATCGTGTCATCAACCAGACATTTGCTGGACAGGATCGGAGAAAAAAAAATAGAGCATCCACCATTGCAACATAGTTCAGAAGATACGCAAAGAGAACAGGAATCAAAAACGATGGAGAAGGCATGCTTCTGAGTTTAGTCGTCTTGTTTTTGAATCACTCGTTACACACACTTCTTCGACGACTGCACAATGTGCTCAGTACTGTGCGTACTGTCACCTAGTGGACTCTTCTGTCCTGCTTGTGCATGCGTTCTCGAAATTTGGGCTGCACGCGGACGGGGTGTGCGGCAGGCCGCGAGCCCTCCGCATGACGAAAATTAGGTTTTCATGCGGACGGTGCATGAATGTGGACGGCCGAAGTATACCCGGGGCTTTACAGGTGCGGCAGTAGCTAATCTGTCACGCACCGTAGGCTATTAAAGAGCGACATCTAGCCTATTGTTTAAATTTTGTTATAAACTCGACTGAATTTGAAAGTTGAACCTTTTTCATATTAAAACTAACAAAGCACAAAGAGTATTGTGGTTATTGGATATGATCTGATATATAGGCTATGGTGAGCTATCATAGCAATATAAAGATATCATAGCAATATAAACAAGAAAAGTCATAGGATTTAATATGAAGCATCCATAATGGTCACGTCCGTAATGGTCACGTCCATAACGCTTATTATGGTTGTTCAGAGCAAAGTGAGATGAACTGTTGATCCTAATAAGCATAAACATAATTTAGCTTTGCATGTAAAGTTTCAAGTTATTTGCATTTATAATTGTTATACGACATAAAATTAATCTTTAAAATATTATGGACATGACAGAGAACTGAAGCGTCTTGACCTTTATTCTAGCCCTTATTAATTCAACAGGCAGTGCTGTTATGACAAAATGAGTGTATGTATTTCTCAGGCATGCCTCCATCTCTCTGCACAATGCTTACTGTTAAAATAAAGGTTAAAAAGGGGGGGGTCTTTGATCCCTTTTTTGAAAGCATGAAATATGGTTGGTTGAAAATTTAATTTAAGCATTTTTGCTTACCTCATATATTGTGGATCAACAAGGCAATTTTCTTAAAATTTCTGTTAGAGCACATTAATACAGTATATTAGAAACCTAAATGGACAATTTAAAAAGGGTTTTGTTCTTTTGTTCTTTTTTTTCATACTAAAATATAATAAAATTTGTGTGTGTGTGTGTGTGTGTGTGGGTGGGTGTGTGTCTTGGCATGTTTAAAAAAAAAAAAAAAAAAAAAAAAAAAAAAAAAGCATTTGAAGTTAAAAAAGAAAATTTTGTATGTCATTTTTGTTTCTTTAAAATTATCAGAAACACTGGTCCCCGCTTGGCCAGTACAGAGTGACAGTTCCCTGTTAGTAACATAGACGTGTGTGTGTATATATATATATATATATATAATATATATATATATATAATATACACTACCGTTCAAAAGTTTGGGATCAGTAAGATTTTAATATTTTTAAAAGACGTCTTGTCTGCTCACCAAGATTGCATTTATTTAATTAAAAATACAGTAAAAAACAGTAATATTGTGAAATATTATTACAATTTAAAATAATTGTTTTCTATTGGAATATAATATAAAATGTAATTTATTTATGTGTTGGCAAAGCTGAATTTTCAGCATCATTACTCCAGTCTTCAGTGTCACATGATCCTTCAGAAATCTTTTAATATGATGATTTGCTGCTCAAGAAACATGTATTATTATTACCAATGTTAAAAACAGTTGTATACTTTTTTTTCAGGATTCCTTGATGAATAGAAAGTTCAAAAGAACAGCATTTATCTGAAATACAAAGCTTCTGTAACATTATACACTACTGTTCAAAAGTTTGGGGTCAGTAAGAATTTTTATTTTTATTTTTTTGAGAAGAATTTAAAGAAATTAATATTTTTTTTCAGCAAGGATGCATTAAATCAATCAAAAGTGGCAGTAAAGACATTTAAAATGTAACAACAGATTATATTTCAAATAAACACTGTTCGTTTGAACTTTCTATTCATCAAAGAATCCTGAAAAAAAAAAATATTGTACACAAATATTTTGTACATCTGTGCACAATAAATGTTTCTTGAGCAGCAAATCAGCATATTAAAATGATTTCTTAAGGATCATGTGACACTGAAGACTGGAGTAACTTTTGAACGGTAGTGTATATATATATATATATATATACACGCATACTGTGAGGAGCTGTCCATGCCAGTATCAGTATCAGGCCAAACTTCTCCATTTGCTCAACTGCTCCACTTCTCCGAGTCTGGACCCGACCTAAATTCAAAGAGCTGCACAGCGTAACTGACATGGCCCTGTGCCCTACTAAAGCCACCGCCCAAGCCATTGGTCGAGTTATGGCCAGCCTAGTGATGTTAGAGCGGCACATATGGCTTAATCTCACGGAGATTAAGGACTCTGATAGGCCAGCTCTTCTGGACTCCCCGTCTCACCATCAGGCCTGTTCGGCTCCGCGGTGGACGACATTGCAGAGTGCTACATCGATGCACAGAAGTCTTCTCAGGCAATGCGTCACTTCCTGCCTAGAATAACCAGCTCGTCCACTGCCTTTAGTCACCCCAAGACGGCATAGCTGACTCAACAGTGACCCAGGCCAGCCTCAGCATCTGTCCAGCCCCAGCTGCAAACGAGCGAAGCCGTGCCTCTGCCCGGCGAAACGCTACCCGTTTCCAAAGTTACAGGGCCCCCGCACCAAGCTAGAGCTGGACCCTGTGCAGCCAAAACAGTCCTGATGCCCCAGGATGGAGGAGAAAATGTTATGTCCCGCCGAGGCCGGACCACCTTCAAAACACACCCATCTTCCGGTCCCCTCTTCAGTTTAGGGCACTGGGGACAATGTAATTGCTGCCAGTTCTGGGCCCGCCCTGGAAGTTTGCACACCCAAACTCACATCACTGTGATAGCGAACCAAACTAAATTTATACATTCTCACAAAAAGAGCATTCCTCCTCCTCTCAATACTATAACAGGCGCCATTCTCCCGTCTCAGCGCAAGATGCAGCCTGTGGCTCTTCAGCCATTTGCCACTTCACTCCAGGCATGGCAGGCCTTCCCCAGAGTGTCGAGCTGGATTTTGGGGATAACAGAATGAGGTACTTGCTCCAAATCACTCGCAGACCTTCCCCTTTGATAGGCGTGGTTTACACTTCGGTCTTAGACGACAGCTCTCATGTCCTCAGAGCCGAAGTTCAGTCAGGCTTTTACAGCCGCTACTTCCTCGTCCCCAAGAAACATGGCGGCCTCAGGCCCATTCTCGATTTGAGACATCTGAATCGCACCCTCATGAGACATCATGCGCCTTCATTTGAAACAAATCCTCAGACTCAAATGCAGGCCTAGCTCTCTCAAGGGCATGCCTTGAAAATCAGGAGCATGGCAGCCTCATTCAGGGAAGGTGCCCTTCTTCCCCTCAAGAGGTTTCAGAAGCTACTGGGCCTTATGGCAGCAGCCTTCTCAGTAGTTCCGTTGGGCCTACTCCACATGTGACCACTCCAGCTCTGGTTAAAAGGCTGTGTCCCAACATGTGTGCAGTGCCCCAGCATGGTGCACTGGCTGACTCACTTTCAGGGTGACCCATGGCTATGTCAAGGCCTTGGTTCCATGGACATCTCCTCATTTCTACTGGAATGGGATGATGCTGGGCTCTGTTTCCAGGAGAAAAGTGGTCATGACAGAAGCCTCGAAGATGGGTTGGGGCACCCTGTGCGACGGCAAAATAGCCTTCAACTCATGGGCAAATCCTATGATGAAATGGCTCATCAAACATCTGGAAATGATTGCAGTAATTTTGGCCTTCAAGGAGTTCATGACAGAACTCAGAGGCACCATTATGTCCTGGTCTGCTCTGACAACAGGACTGTGGTTGCCTTCATAAACCACCAAGGAGGTACCAGGTCTCACCCTGTACACAGACTGGCAAACGACTTCTTTTATGGGCATAGACAAAACTTCTGCTTAGTGAGGGTGGTTCACGTGCTGGGCTTCTCAAACATAGGAGCGGACATGCTGTCACACGGCGGTCTTCCCCCAGGGGAATGGGAGCTTCACCCCCAGGCGGTCGACACTATATGGTGTACCTTTGGTTGGGCGGATGTGGATCTCTTTACGGCGCAAGAGAATTCCCTCTGCCAGGCATTCTTCTCGAAGGAGAAGATCGTAGCAGTTCCTCACATTTCTGCAAGAGCTGTTGGACGCGGGCGCTCCCCCTCCACACTCAAAGTGTATCGGCAGCCATCGTGGCGAACCATGCCCCGGTGTCTGGCCAATTGATTGGGAAACATGACCTGGCCGTAAGATTTCTCGGAGGAGTCCTTCTCGCTTAAGACTGCCCTCTTGTTGTCTCTAGCGTCAGTCAAGTGAGTTGGTGATCTGCAGGCTCTATCTGTGGAACCTTCTTGTCTGGCTAATTGATTGGGAAACATGACCTGGTTATTATTATTATTATTATTATTATTTTTATTATTTTTACATTATTTTAACCAAATCAATGCAACCATTGAGAATTAGAGACAAAAGAATAGACAGTTTTATCTAGATAAATCTACATTTAAATTCAAAGAGACAAGATAGTCTATGCATGACCTGTCAATTTAATCTTATCTAAAATGAAAATGTAAGCATTTTGGAGCACTAAACATTCTCATGTAATGTCTGTCTTCATTCATACTCGAAGCCAGAGTCTTAGAAGAAATAACTGATATATATTATAACTAATAACTTATGACGTTCCAGGAAATCCCTTATATGGACAAAGTCATCCAACTATTCACTGTAGTAGCAGCTGAATAAAATGCAGAAACGTTATGACTGATAAAACTTGAAGACAGTGAACAAGATTGCAACAATGTATGTTTTATGTGTATATTTTCAAGCCATGTCAATGTATTTTACATCGCAAGTGCTAATTGACAGTGTAATAGATGTGCTGATTGACTGGTATGTTAAGCCACGCCCATTTGTATGTACGTAAGTTCTCCGTACATGTTGAGCACTCAGTAAAAAAGCAAGTGAACATGCAAAGCATGTGTCTGTCGTTCATCTCTCCAATCCAGCCTCAGATCATAACATATTACAGTGGCGACGAGGATTAAAGAGTATATTTAGAGACTGATAGTCACTGAGAAACACTGTTGCACTTGTCGCAAAAGAAACTTAAAAGAAAGGAACAAGGCACGAGTGAAAAGCTGCTAACAACGTAGCTAACATGGCAGCGATACAGTTTGGCCGTGTGGATGAGTACAAGGAATCGAAGGAGGATTTCGAATCTTACATTGAGCGTTTTGAACAGTGGCTGCTGGCGAATGACATTGCAAGTTAGAAAAAGGTTAGTGTGTTTCTCTTCGTGATCGGGGCAGATACATATGGACTGTTAAAGAATCTAGTCACGCCGACAAAGCCGAGTGCAATGTCATATACCGAACTGAAAGCAGCGTTGCTAGCGCATTGACCCAAACCAAAAGGGAGGTGAATCCGTGGCCGATTACATCGTGGCTTTGAGACAGCTATCAGTGAGCTGTGAATTTGGACAATATTTGAGTGATGCGCTCAGAGACAGATTTGTAAGTGGACTGAACTTGATGTGCCAGTGAAGTATGAAAAGCAAAATGTCACACTGCCGTTGGTCATCGTCAAAGGGGACAGACCGGCCCTGCTGGGCAGAAACTGGTTAGAGAAAATTCAGTTGGATTGGCCAAATATTCTCATGGTGGAAAAAGCTGAAGTGGCCTCTGACCCAGCATTAAAAGCAGTGTTCAGACAACACTCAGAGTTATTTTCTGACAAACCAAGTGCAATTAAAATTTTAAAGCTACCATCCGTGTTCGTCCTGATGCAACTCCGATCTTTCAGAAAGCGAGACCCGTTCCTTATGTTTTACGAGATGCGGTGGAAAAGGAACTGGAAAGACTGGAAAAAACGGCATAATATCCAAGACTGAAAGAAGTGAATGGGCAGCCCCAATAGTAGTCGTGCCAAATAGTGATAAGTCAGTCCGCATCTGTGGTGACTATAAAGTCACTATAAACCAGAACCTAGAGGAAGAAACATATCCACTGCCCAACACAGAAGATTGATTTTTTTGAAAAACCTCTCCAGCCGGCTGCAGCCTTTACACAATTTGCTGAAACAGAAGCAACCTTGGAGCTGGACTTCAGCATGTGACACAGCTTTTGAGGAAGCTAAACAGCTGCTGCTCAGTAGTACAGTGCTGGTACATTTTGATGGGTCCCGACCCCTGAAATTAGCATGCGATGCCTCACCTTATGGGGTGGGCGCGGTGATCTCGCACATTATGGACAATGGTGAAGAGCGCCCAATAGCTTTTGCATCCCGTACACTGACTGAAACCAAAAAAAAGTATGCCCAAATAGAACGTGAAGCCTTGTCCATCATCTATGGAGTTAAAAAGTTCCACAAATATATCTATGGTCGGAAATTCACACTCATAACCGACCACAAGCCTCTACTGGCGATACTTGGACCGAAGGCAGCAACACCAACCTTGGCAGCCCTTAGAATGCAGCGCTGGGCTTTAGTGCTCATGGCTTATAATTATGACATTGAGTACCGCAAATCAGCTGACCACATGAATGCTGATGCAATGTCCAGACTACCAACTATGGGCAAAGACTGTATCGGGGAAGAAGGAAGTGTGTTCTACTTTTCCCAGGTGGATGAGCTCCCTGTGTCTGCTAAGGACATAGCACAAGCAACTCGGAACGATCCAACACTATGCAAAGTGTGGAATTACACTGTGAATGGCTGGCCAAATTATGTGTCAGAGGAGAGTTTGAAACCATACTTCACACGCCGGCATGAATTGTCAGAGGACCAAGGGTGTGTGTTGTGGGGTATGCGTGTCATAATTCCACCCAAATACAGATCCAGATTACTAGACGAGCTACACCATGAGCATCCAGGAATTTGCCGTATGAAGGCTATGACTCGCAGCTACCTGTGGTGGCCGGGATTAGATGGCTGCATTGAAGAAAGAGTGAGGAGCTGTAGCGGTTGCATGTCAGTTCAAAAGTCACCTGCAGTGGCACCCCTTCACCTGTGGAGATGGCCTGAGCGGCCATGGCAGAGAATCCACATTGATTTCGCAGAAAAAGACAAGCAGTTTTTTCTAGTAGTGATCGACAGCCATTCAAAATGGCTAGAGGTGGTGCCAATGTCATCAATCACCTCCTCGCTCACCATTGATGTACTCCGAGGTTTGTTCGCGGCTTATGGATTACCAGAGGAGGTGGTCTCTGATAATGGGCCACAGCTGGTGTCTGCCGAGTTCACAGATTTCCTGAAAGGAAATGGAATTAAACATACGCGAGTTCCTGCCTATCATCTGGTCTCAAATGGTGCTGCAGAAAGATCTGTTCAGATACTGAAACAGTCACTCCTGCAAAGTGATGGTGAAAAACAGGGCAAGCAGATGCTTTCACTCAAGCACAAATTGGCCAATTTCTTAATAATGTACCGTAGTACACCTCATACAGTCACAGGGAAAACACCAGCGGAGCTGTTTCTTAAGCGCCACATCCGAACACGTTTTTTCGTTGTTGAAGCCTAATCTGGCCAAATTTGTTCAGGAAAAACAGCAGGAACAAAAGAAACAGCATGACCGAGGGAAAAAGGTCCTAAGATCTTTCGTTGAGGAAGAGCCAGTACGAGTCCAAAACTTCAGAGGAGGGCAGGAGAAATGGTTGAGCGCAACTGTGATCAAGCGGAAGGGTCCTGTAAGTTATCTAGTACAGGAGGGTCAAAAAAGGCGCACTGTGCATGTGGACCATATTCTGCCGGGAAATGTTGCAGAAGGATCTCATGCATGGTGTGTTGGAGATCCCAAATCCAGTTGTCAATGTTGACGACATTGGAGCCATGAACATTCCTTCTGCCAGTGACCCCCCTATGCCAGAGGTTACTGGAAATACAGAGAACTGTACTCCAAGAAGTCCAGTGAGCACCACACCACACCCAAATGTTGTTCGTAGATATCCACAGAGGGTCCGTACTGCTCCAAAAAGATTAGATTTATAAGTATTTGTTTTCTACTACTAGTGGTTTTCAGTGCAATAGTTTTTGACATTGAAGGATGTAATGTGTAAGTTCCCTGAAATTTCTGTGCACTGATATATATATATATATAATCTATAAAAAAGTTTGTCTAAACTTTTTAAAAAAAAAAGATGTTCAAATCTTAACCCCTCTCTACCGCACGCATTATGATAAATTTATAAAAAAAAAAATATTTGACCCTTTTTCTTTTCTTAGAATGGCTTACTTGAAGTGCTTAAAAATTTTTGAAAAAATATTATTTTAAAGGTACTTTATGATATGTTGCCACAATGCGCAATAGTGGAAATAAATTAAAATAAGCGTGTATATAGTTATATTTTTCCTCAGAAATGTTGTTTGTATTGAATAAATTGGTGCTATTATAAGCTTTAGCAGTAAATATAAACAACACCTTATACTTATTTTCCAACATCTTGTGCTTTTATTTATGGAATTTATTCTTTTGCTGAATAATGCTTTATATTCTTTGAATTTCATTACGTTTTTCGTGAATATTATTTAAATTGCAAATTTAGACAGTTAAAAACAAATCTAATACTGTTCATCATGTATCATAAAACATTGACATAAAACTAAAAATATTGTAGTTCATGAAAATTCAACATTACGCAATCTTATGAGAGGAAGGTTATGAACATGAACCCCCCATAATCCTTGAAAAACTTCACCTTTTTTCTGTATGAAACTTCAAAAAGCATTTTTTTTCAGAGGTGAGACACATGTACACATCACATTTGGTGCACTTCACCCTAACAATACACTTACATCCACTTGCACCTGCCTTTTTGAGACGGCCTTTTTACGGATGGTAGGCCAGTGGTTGGTCTGGGCCAGTATACTGGCTGTGGTGGCAGGTCTCTGATGTTGATTTAATCCATAATATAAATGCCATGGCAGTCCTTGACATACGACTAATCAACATTATATCACTAGCATTAATGTTGTTATTGTTACAGCTTAACAGATTGCAGCTGACCTTTGCTAGCTATCTAACCTATTATAATAATGCCATTCCATTATTGTGCAGTGTTGCCATATGGCAACACAGACATTTTATCGATTTACCAAAAACTAATTTCATAAAAAAATTTTTTTGAGTGGTGAATATGTTATCATAACTTACCTGAGATGATGTTAACAATTTTTTTGTGAATGTGACATGGGCGGGTCCTTGTTTGTTACTGACGTTTTAATTTGCTTTCAGCAACTACATACAAGAGACGGCAGTCTGTCAGAAAATCGCGCCACAGAAAAAAATTGCATGTCATGTGACTTAACCAAAGCACATCATTGGCTAAACTAAGGTCTTCTCTTACCAACAAAAAAACGAGAATGTTCTGTTAAAGAGACAGTGGCAAGGAAATGAACACAAAGTGTATGTTGCCATATGGCAACACTATGCGGTAGAGGGTTAAGGGGAAGGAGTGTAATAGATGTGCTGATTGACTAGTATGTTAAGCCACGCCCTTTTGTATGTAGGCTACATAAGTTCTCCGTACGTGTTGAGCACTCAGTAAAAAAGCAAGTGAACATGCAAAGCGTGTGTCTGTCGTTCATCTCTCCGATCCAGCCTCAGATCATAATATATTACAGACAGCATTTATAGAAACTATAAAATACAGTAGGTCTACCTGTCAGAAGTTTGGAAACTACCAATCTTTTTAATGTTTTTGAAAGAACTCTCTTCTGCTCTCCAAGGCTGCTTTTATTTAATCAAAAATGCAGTAAAAACTGTAATAATGTGAAACAGTGTCACATGATCCTTCAAAAATCATTCTAACATGCTAATTTTCTGCTCAAGAAACATTTCTGATTATCATCAATGTTGAAAACAGTTGTGCTGCTTCATATTTTTTTCTTTTAGGAATGTGATTTTTTCCCCCCCTCATGATTTGCATGGGAATGTCAAAATGTTCAGGGGTCATATAACTCAAAATTGAAATTAGACGTATGAATGGGTTGTGTGGCCCTCAGTGTCAAAAACCATTAACAAAAACTATACAAAGTAAAGGACATTACAACACAGACTATAGGTTTGGTATTTGTGTTGAGTCACTACTTGATGTCTGAAGTATAACCTTATATTGTGAAGCAAAACCAATTGTGAACAGTACGTTTAGTAGATCAAGACCCTGGTGACTTAGAAAGAGGAATTAGACAAACCCAAAGACTGCAATTTCCTAGACCATCTACTTAAAATAAGTAAATAGGTAAAATTTCTCCTTGAGGAAGCCTTAGATTGGGTGTGGAAAATTGCTAATATCACCTGTCGGGATGCAATATACTTCTAGCACTTCATTCCACATGAGAACATGTGTTGATAGAAGTATAACAACTGAGCTGCACTGCATCCAAATGAAGGGCTTTTATATGGCTTGTTTATCAGTGCAGGTGACAAGGTCAGGTGATTGCAAAGCAGAGACTTTAAAGTACCCCTGATACCTGAAATGGATCAATCACAGTAATTTGAGTGCGGAGAGGTGTGATAATGTTTGAAGAAACCATTATGAGTGAAAGATTAAAGAACATCCCTATTCACCACCACCTCCTGCTTCTAATGCGCTTGGGCTAAACACTCTCTGGAGACAGACCACAGATAGGGAACTATTACCTTATACATGGAAAAATGGGGAGAATGGATGAAACATGGGGAGAAATTTAATGATAATAACCAGGAGATGAATGTCAGCACATAAATAAGGTAACGATTTAACGTCTGACACCAGAATCAGAGAGGTTCCATTCGAAACTGAAATTGGATCTTTTATATTACACCTTAAGAATCCAATTAAGTGGTTATGCACGTTAACGGTATAGATGTCTTTGTTAAGTAGCACTAGATAGGCTATCCCTCAGTAGAGATGTATCCACTTCATTTAAAATTGTATAGCAAGCACACAATGACTCATACCGTTGGCTGGTGTTTTGTGTATCAAGCTTGGCAGGTGGCTTATGTTTGATAAGCTTTTGCTATTTGAATACAAATGGGCAGATTTAAGGGGCCAGGGAAGTTGATCTTGGACTGTGACTGTGAAATTCTTGATGCATTTGGCCCCTGATTTACTGGTTTGTGTTTAAAGAGACCCTACGTCACAAATTTGATTTCTGCTATGTGTATGAATTTGAAAGCAACAGTGAAAATCTACAACATTGTTCTGTTATTTAAAACCACACGTTTCCACTTCACTTTGTCTCACACTTTCAGTCAGGTCCAGATTGTCAAACAATACATTGTTGGTAAATCTTAAAGGAATAGTTCACCTACAATGAAAACTGACATCATTTACTCACCCTCATGTCATTTCGCAAAAAAAAAAAAAAAAAAAATCCAAGTTAGCATTAACAAAACCTGACAATCTATTTGATCCTGCATGATTTGAGAATGTTCCAAAAAGCATCTGACTTTCAGTTATCAGATCATCTTCAATGGGAGCAAAAAAAATCCGACCTTAACATGACCATAAGTTCTTAATATGCTCAGTGTGACAAAGTTGCTTTTATATAATTAGTAATGTAGAAATATATTTCATGATTCAGATCGCGTGTCAAACTGCCAACGGCTGAATCACGTGACTTTGGCGCTCCGAACAGCAGATTCGATACACTTGATCCGATGCTTCATGAAGCAGTGTTTTGAAATCGGCCATCACTTTATAAGTCGTTATTTTGGTTTTTTTTTGGTGCACCAAAAATATTCTCGTCGCTTTATAATATTAATATTGAACCACTGTACTCACATGAACTGATTTAAATATGTTTTAGTACCTTTATGGATCTTGAGAGAGGAAGTGTCATTGCTGGCTATGGAGGCCTCACTGAGCCATCGGATTTCAACTAAAATATCTTAATTTGTGTTCTAAAGATTAACGAAGGTCTTACGGGTGTGGAACGACATGAGGGTGAGCAATAAATGACAGAATTTTCATTTTTGGGTGAACTAACCCTTTAAAGGTGATAGAGAGGATTTTTTCGTCGACTGAGAATCCAAAGAATCCAAAGTTTTTTAAATGAGCGCATGCGTAAGAACAACCCCCCCTCCTTCGAAGGAATGCCTCCCAAAACTCGTAAACACTCGTATTGGAACACGAGTGTTTACCACCGGCATTCGCTGTGTTGTGTTAGTGGATTAGTGGATGTCGGACTCACCGCAGGTAACTCATAATCTGCAGTTGTTACTCCTGTCTCCTGACAAAAACATTGCATGCGGCGCCTGTGGAGTGTGGAAAGTTACTGGAGCGCGCAGCCGCGCACGTCTCTCACAAGGAACATCACGGCAGTGATTGACAAGCCAGAGGGCCAATCGTTTACGCGATGATCGCGTAAATGATTGGCTGATGTTTTTAAAGCTCTACCTCGTGCACAGATGATGTATATTAATATTATTCCTTTCAGTGCACCTAATAAATAGTCTTTTATCAGTTAGTAAAGACAGTTTCAAGTAATATTGCAAAAATGTATAAAACAAAACATCCTCTTTAGCACCTTTAAGTATGTCTGTTTAATGCCATAACTTTGCTTTTTATCCAGAAACGTTTTATTGCACAAATTAAATGGGATTTTAATGCTTTTAAAAAGCTTTTGGTTTTAGACTTCCACATTTCTCAAATCAGCATTTACTTTAGAGGCTTCAGTTTAAGATGATAAATTGTAGATGTGAAGAAAATAATATATAAAAGGATGTATCATCTGATAATATTGTTTTTTGTTGTTGTTTTTTTTTTTAAAGATGCACGATTATGAGTGATTCATAGCAAACATAAATGAGTTGATCTGGAATGAGCGGTTCTTTGGCCAGATGTACTCAGTAAATAAATGAAACAGGGGAATTGTGGTTGTGGATCGCTTTTTCACAGTTACTCTCAAGAGAAAAATATACTTTTTAAATGTGCTGTTATGATACCACATAACAATCTGACCTTTTGTTGGCCTTCTAACTTTGAATCTATATACAATTATTTTCATTGCTGTTACAAACACAATTACTTCAACACACCTGTGGTTAACATTGTTTAGAGCATTACATTTCCTTGGCTTTGTTTTTGTTTGTTTGTTTGTTTAAAGATACAAACAAAAAAACAGAGAAAGAAATAAAGTGATTATAAATTGCAACTATACAACTATAATTCTGTTCTGATGTGAAGATGTCTGTAACACGGTTCGTATATACGGGAAGAAGGAGGCGGGAACTGGTGAACATTCAACAAAACTTTAATACCAAAATAAACAAAGAACAAAACGAAAGTAATGCCGGCAGACCCTCGCGGACGTCTGCCGGTCACACAAACATAATAAAAAATCAAATAATATCCAGGCCTGGTCCTCTCTCGTCCTTCACTGACGTCGCTCCTCCTTTTATGCCTCCGGAGCTCCTCCGTGAGAGACTCGAGGCGGCACGCCTCGCAGGTGATGCTCATTATCACTCGCGTCACCGGCCTCGCGCCGTTCCCTCACGGCTCTCGCCCACCCTGCTCGTCACAATGTCCTTGACAGTGTTTATTCATGGTCTCGAAGGAACAAACTGGCCTCTGGTAATCATCACAGTAGCAAAATAATTCAACAAGTATAGAGCCTATTTTGATGGACACATCTGATCTTTGAGGATTAGAGGATTGTGTGCAACACTTGCTGCTGTTTCCTGTTGCTGGTCCCCATATTGAGATAAATATTACAGTTATGTGTTCATGATGTGGTTTGGGAGTATTATGCCTGTTCTTACCTATCCCTTCACAGCACAAAACTCATAAAAACACAAACAAAGATTACAAACACCACTCATTCATTCAGTGAAACCCCAGAGAGAGATGATCCATACCTGCGCAGCAGTTTCACATTACATGCCTTCCTCATGTGTGTAGAAGCGAGTCTTTCAGGAGCTCTCTCTCCTTTATTCCATCTCAAGCTTTCAGAGATGAAACAGAACAGTGTCAGTAGCCCCCCTAGGCTGTTGGTTGGCTCATCAAAACAATGAATGCAGAAAGGAAAAGGGTAAAATGTGTACATCCTCACTAGAAAATAAACAGTAGAGGACAGCTGAGTGGGTGTGAGCTGGGGGTGGTGAGGAACATTCCTCGACAGGCTAATTTATATTGGTCACTGTGAGCATTCACTTCCATTTTACACAGTCTTTTGATGGGCTGGCACACTGTTTTATTCTGCCCAAAACTGCAGCTGCACTTCCTGAGAGATGTGCTAATGTGACTGTGTAACATTTTATGTGACAACTGGTAACAGTGTCCCACATCCATATATTTAAGAAAAACAGCAAAGAGTGAAATTCAAACTGAGATGTATAATCTATACTACTGAATCTCACAGTCTTAACTGGTGAGTATAACAGGTTAGTTTAAAGGTGCCCTAGATTGTTTTTTTTACAAGATGTAATATAAGTCCTAGGTGTCCCCTGAATGTGTCTGTGAAGTTTCAGCTCAAAATACCCCATAGATTTTTTTTAATTATTTTTTTTTAGATGCCTATTTTGGGGCATCATTAACTATGCAATGATTTTTTCAGCACGGCCCCTTTAAGAGATGCGTTCCCTCTGCCCCACGAGCTCTCGACTATATATACATCGCATAAACAAAGTTTACACAGCTAATATAACCCTCAAATGGATCTTTACAAGATGTTCGTCATGCATGCTGTATGCATGCTTCGAATTATGTGAGTAAAGTATTTATTTAGATGGTTACGTTTGATTTTTGTGAGTTTGAGGCTATGCTCTGTGGCTAAAGCTAACATTACACACTGTTGGAGAGATTTATAAGAATGAAGTTGTGTTTATGAATTATACAGACTGCACGTGTTTAAATGAAAATAGCAACGATTTCGTCTCCGTGAATACAGTAAGAAACGATGGTAACTTTAACCACATTTAACAGTACATTAGCAACATGCTAATGAACATTTAGAAAGACAATTTACAAATATCACTAAAAATATCATGATATCATGGATCATGTCAGTTATTATTGCTCCATCTGCCATTTTTCGCTGTTGTTCTTGCTTGCTTACCTTGTCTGTGCACAGATCCAGCCGTTAATACTGCCTTTCCTTGTCTAATGCGTCGAATGGGCTGGCATATGCAAATATTGGGGTCATACATATTAATGATCCCGACTGTTACGTAACAGTCAGTGTTATGTTGAGATCCGAGTGTTTTCCGGAAGTCTTTTAACCAAATGAGATTTATATAAGAAGGAGGAAACAATGGAGTTTGAAACTCACTGTATGTCATTTCCATGTACTGAACTCTTGTTATTTAACAATGCCAAGATAAATTCAATTTTTCATTCGAGGGCACCTTTAATAAAAATCAATTAATTGTTTATTTTTCAACCAATTAATCGTTACTTTAAATAAAAAAATAAAATAAAATTTAAATAAATAAAATCTTTTTTTTTTTTTTTTTTTTTAAGACAGTTTGACATTGAAGAACAAACTCATCAGACTTTTTTTCCTGAGAAAAATACCCCAGTCTTGTCCTTCAGAGTTTAACGTCTCAAAGTCTGCAATCAAAAGACATATATTTAATTTTAAATGAGTTAAAGAACAAATTATCTGAGCTATGATTTCAAAAATAACTTTATAGCTGTAGTCACTTTCATTTGGTTGACAATTATGTGTCCTTGCAGACCAATCTGAAGTTTAACTGTGAAAGTAATACTATATTTAATTGCTTTCTTGCATTTTGTCAGATGAAAATAATAATCACAAAAGCAGTGACAAAACTGCTTGAGATAGCTAAATGTTTTATACTGACAGATTTATTTATTTTTTTACACACACCTGGACTCCAATTAGTAATCAGGACACAGTATACAAGAGGCATGCTGCAGATATCTGTATAGGTGCGTCCCAATGTGAAGGCTGCACACTTCGAAGGCCAGGCCGAAGTGCATAATGGTCGAATGAGGGCCAGGGTTGCTAGGTCTGCACAACAAAACCCGCCCAATTGCTAATCCAAAGTAGAGGAATCACGGCCAAAACTAGCCCAAACGTGGAGGGAAATATCACTAAAGTAAAGAAACCTTCAACCAGCAGACTACAAACTACCGAACTACAGGCTACAAACAACCCACAAAAACAGTGTAAAACTAGCAACGGCATAAAAGTAGTTCAATTCCAGACTTGGCAACACTGACCCGAGCATCATTACATGGCCAAGCGGCTTTGTGACAGCTGACAGTGGACGTTTGTGAGGGGATTTTAAAAAGACAAACGGAGGCAGAAAAGTTTATTTCTGTTTTTATTGTATTTTGTCATGCTTCATTGCCAGCGACGACGGGAGACCGTACCATATAACCAGCTAAAATATGCTAAAATATTTATTAACCTAGATTATTTCTTATGTTAAATGTAACTGTGACTATTTTCACATTTATACATTTACTTTTTATTTAAGTGTAAATTTAAAGTACCTTAGATTTTTATTCAACACCACTTCATCTCAGAGGAACTATCAAATAAATATAAAGTATCAAAATATCAAATAAAAAAGGAAAAAACTGGAGACATACATGCTTTTGATATTTTAAGTTAAGTTTTGACATCTGCTGACATATTTTACAGTGTGGTATTAGTACTTTTTATTTGAAGTACCTACAGATTTCTTCCACCATTTACTTTGTTGAAATAGATTTAGACAGATAGGTAGCTTATATCGAGGCATTGTTTATTTAAAAAAATATTTCTTCTCTCTGTCCAGAGCAGACCCCTATACTGCGAAATGAATGTGATTCTGAAAACATTTCGGCGACATGGTCAGCCCTGCAAACCTGTTGGTAGACAGTCAGCACAGTAGGCGGTGTAAATATACACTCATCCCAGATGATTTCCCACTGGAAGAAGCATAACCAAGGTTTCTATTGTGGAGACCATCCAGGTACAGCAACAAAAAGATCTCCTGCTCAGCTCAATAAAAGTCTACATAAAATGTTTTCTTCCAATGTTTTATGTACTCTTAATTAAAAATTGTATGTTGTTTTTCTCATGTTAATGTAAGTTATTTTGCAAATAGTTGTAAAAAGTACTTTAAGTATAAAATATGTAATGTATAATGTATAAAATAATTTATTTTCATCAAGTTTTAATTTACATGAAAAAAAAAGTGTAAACAAATTTGTTTCATTTACAAATTATAACTTGCATTACAAAAATAAACAATGTACTGAACAATTATTTCTCTTTTATTTACACATTTTAACTTACATTACATAAACAATATACAGAAACTTTGGTTCATTTACAAATAATTTGCATTACAAAAAAATAATGTATAGAGCAACTTCGTTTCTAGTTTATTGAACTGATAAACAGTGTACAGAAATTACTTTTAATTTATTTTATTTACAAACATTTTATTTCTCAACCATTCTCTCAAGAAGAGAAAACAGTCTGTCCTTTCTTTCCCTGCTCTTTCTTTCTTTTTTCTTTCTTGCTTTTTTCGGCATTTTCCTTCAATAAAAGCCCTGTCCTCACCGGCGCACAATGAATTCTGGGGTAGGCTAGGCCGCGAAGGTTCCATCTGTTGTACCCTTCATTTGCCTGAGAAACGGAGGGTGCATTTGAAGTTGCTTTCGAATTGCGGCCTTTGGAGGGTGCTTCCTGAATTGGAACAGCTCTCATAGTGCCTCTGTGACGCAACTATCCTTCAAATGCGCCCTTTGAAGTGTGCAGCCTTCACATTGGGACGCACTTTGTATCTGTATTTGTGTCTGTAAAAATCTCAGAATTATTTGTATCTGTATTCAGAAAAAAATTGGAAGTGGTGGGGCTTCAATCAAAAACTCAAAATTACACGAGAGGCCTGTTTTAAATGTAATTATGTTCCCTATGTAGTTTTCATTTAAAATTGTTTGGATTATGAAGCACTGTTTGCTTTACAATATAATGCTTTAATTTATCCAGCTCACAATTCACTTCCTTGTCTGCATTACTTCAGTAAAGTTCCTGGCTGTCTCTATCTATTACACTGAACACCTTGACAGCTATAAAAGTCAACAGTGACCATAGTGATTGATAGGGAGACTATTCGATAAATCTTAAAAATCAATGGCATTTTCAAACTGAGGAAATCCCAGACCCACAAATGTCAACATCGCCTCTCCTCCCATGGATTACCAAGACAGAAACTGAATAATCCATGCCTGTATCTTCAACACTGCATAGATTCATATTGAGTCCAGAGAAAGGCAGTCAATTATTTCTGAGAATTAATATAATCTTGCCGCTCCACACATAATGAGACTATTTATACTGACTGCATAAAAAACATTCTCATGTGCATTTTTGCATCTGATAGCCTTTGTCTTAGATTGTCTATAAACCCAGTTTAACATTAATTTGATGAAAATGTACTTTGTTGTGTATTAGGTTTTCTTTGCATCACTGGACACATGGACAAAATAAACCAACCTTCCAATAATAGGAGAATAAACTCAGTAACATGGCTCTGTTTTACGATGTGCAGCCTTTATGTCTAAACTGAAGAAGACAAAAAAGTAGATAAAAGAGAGGAGAAATGGAGCTGCTCTTGATTTCCACAGTAACACAGATTCACAGTAAAACAGAGAGAAATGCATCTGCCAAATGATTTAAAATTGATTTATTGTACTATTGTTGGAGGTGAATGCATTTAGCCCAAATTATGCAATGACAATATAGACAGATTGCTTGGCATAGCTTCACCCTTGAAAAACTATTCAAAGTAAAACAAATACCTCTCAAATTCCAAAGGCAGCATTTTAAGGGATAATAGGCATCTTCCAAATGCAAAGGATGTTCTAAAAGGCATGCCACATAATTAAGCTGGTTCCTATAAGATATGCATTGCATCCAACCTTCATGAAAAATTCAATCCCATAATGTATTGTGACCAGTTTAGTGAAATAATAAATACAGATTCTTAATATAAAGGATACGATATGTCCTACACACAAAATCCCTATTTATGTTAAAAATGAAGAAATACATCAAAAAAAAAAAAAAAAAAAAAACTTAAAAATTACATTTAAAGGAAATCTGTATACTCAGGTGTAACACTTGGGGTCCAATGAAGATGAGAGAAGGTCAAACATAAACACAACAAACAAGAAACACAACATAACAGTATGCAAAGCACAAACAATACCAGACAAGGACTGAGAACTGAGTAGGAACTTAAAAAGACATGGTGATGAACGCATTATAGACAGGTGTGAGCATTAATGAATGCCCATGGTGACAAATGACTGGCGGGAAACTAGAACAAAGGAAACATGTGACTGAAGAAAAACAAACTAAAAGTCCATGAAAATGAAACTAAATAAACATAACTGTTACATTAGGATATTCATGGCTTTTATTTTTTAAATAATTTCTTTAGTATTCTTTTTAAATACATGCTTTATACTTGGAAAATACATGTAATTTAACCTGTCCTCAGCATGAGGTCACAATGTGAAACTGCCAAACAAATCCCCGGTTTCACAGACAAGGCTTAAGATAGTCCTAGACTAAAATGCATGTTTGAGCTGTTTTAACTGAAAGCAACTTGCACTGACATATCTTAAAATATGTCAGTGCCATTGTTTTGTCTTAAGATGTACCCAGTTTTTTTTTTTTTTTTTTCTAGGGTTTTTTTCTAGCTACTTAAATACCCTAATTGAAATAAGGCTTAATCTTGGCTTAGCCTAAGCCCTGTCTGTGAAACCAGCCCAATGTGTTTAAAGTGCAACAAATATATTATATATATATATATAAATATACATTTAAATTGAAAGGCAGAGATCTTCAATATATCAAACAATACAAAAAAAAAAAAAAAATGCCTACCAAAGTTGGCAGAACATTTATAAGTGCAACATTCCAGATAACCAGTCGATTTGAAGGTCAAGTTTACAGTTTGTGGTTTAGGCTTACAACCAGGGTTCAGTGCTTCTACATCAGTGTTAGTCACACATCATCTGATTTTAGGGATAACTTACAGGTAGGGTTAGGTTTAGGGGTAGTTTACAAGATGTAATATAAGTCTAAGGTGTCCCCTGAATGTGTCTGTGAAGTTTCAGCTCAAAATACCCCATAGATATTTTTTTTTTTAATTAATATTTTTTAACTGCCTATTTTGGGGCATCATTAACTATGCACCGTTTCAGGCTGCGGCGCCTTTAAATCGCGCGCTCCCTGCCCCCCGAGCTCTCGACTATAATACAGCGCATTTACAAAGTTTACACAGCTAATATAACCCTCAAATGGATCTTTACAAGATGTTCATCATGCATACTGCATGCATGCGTCGGATCATGTGAGTATAGTTTTATTTGGATGTTTACATTTGATTCTGAATGAGTTTGATGGTGCTCCGTGGCTAAGCTAACATTACACACTGTTGGAGATATTTATAAAGAATGAAGTTGTGTTTATGAATTATACAGACCGCAAGTGTTTAAAAATGAAAATAGCGACGGCTCTTGTCTCTTGTAAGAAACAATGGTAACTTTAACCACATTTAACAGTACATTAGCAACATGCTAACGAAACATTTATAAAGACAATTTACAAATATCACTAAAAATATCATCTAATCATAGATCATGTTCATTATCATCGCTCTATCTGCCATTTTTCGCTGTTGTTCTTGCTTGCTTACCTAGTCTGATGATTCGGCTGTGCTGCTCCAGACGTTAATACTGGCTGCCCTTGTGTAATGCCTTGATCATGGCTGGCATATGCAAATATTGGGGGCGTACATATTAATGATCCCGACTGTTACGTAACAGTCAGTGTTATGTTGAGATTCGCCTGTTCTTCGGGGGTCTTTTAAACAAATGGGATTTATATAAGAAGGAGGAAACAATGGAGTTTGAGACTCACTGTATGTCATTTCCATGTACTGAACTCTTGTTATTTAACTATGCCAAGGTAAATTCAATTTTTGATTCTAGGGCACCTTTAACATAACTTTTTTTAAATTTTATGTTTTAACCATAAATGCTCATCTTGAACTAGCTCTCTTCTCTATTATAATTCCGGCAGTGTAGACACTGCTAAGTCTATTACTGTCCTCCACAGGTCAAAGTTTGAACTAAGGGTGCTTTCACACCTGCCTCATTTAGTTTGGTTGAATCATACCAGAGTTTGTTTGCCCCTTTGGTGCGGTTCGTTTGGGCAGGTGTGAAAGCAGCAATCGCACTCAGGTGCGCACCAAAAGCGGACCAAACAAGCGTACCGAGACCTGCTTGAACTCTGGAGCGGTTCGCTTGAGATGTGAAAGCAATCCGACCCAGTTAACGGACCAACGAACCAAATGATATCATTTTCATAATGGAAAATATGATATAAAAAGCAGTAATGTCTGATTCTGTGAGTGAGCACATTATTTACCATATCTGAAAACCAACGAGCGCCTCTGTTGTGTAATTACACTTCTCCATGCGAGAATGCTGTCCTGACGAAGTCTCAATTCCCGCTCTGCTTCATTATAAAATTCAAATGGTCTCTCTCGACAGACACACGACAACAGGTCGCCTACTAGACAGTGCTGGGAAATCCAGAGATGGAGAGAGAGAGAAAGAGCGCGGATTTGAATTTGCAGCAAATATGAATGGAGTAATAATTTAACTGCGGGAGAGACGGCTACATTTATAAAGTGTTTGTGTGTGTCTCGACAGTTACAAATAAAGCCATAATAAGCTCATGGAGCTAGCTTGTCAATCATTATTTTGATGGATGACGCAGCGAAAACTCTGACCAATAAGAGGACAGTTGTACTCGCATGGACTTGCCTGAACGCATTTTGGTACGCTTTGAAATGTTGCCATGTGAAAGCGAACCGAACCAAGAAGAAAATGCAACATTGTAACAAATTAGTCCGTTTCGGAAAAACAAGCGATCCATAGGTGTGAAAACACCCTTAATTGTCATATACAATATGCTAGTGTAAGTATATAAAAATAGTTCAAACTTTAACCTATGGAGGGCAGTAATACTCTTAGCAGTGTCTATACTGCCGGAATTCTAATAAGAGAGCTAGTTCAAGATGAGCATTATTGTTATTTATATAATCCTTTTATTTTTTAATAGAAAATGAGCGATGGTTTCTCTTACGGAAGAGGATTAGGGCCAAGCAATAATAAAGAAATAAAACCATCTCGAGATTAAAGTTGTTAAATTTCGAGAAAAATGTCGAGATAAAATGTTGAGAATAAAGTAATTAAATTACGAGAAAAAAGTGTAAATTAGAGAACAAATTCGTTAAATTATGAGAAAAATGTCGTTAAATTTCAAGAAAAAAGTCGAGATAAAATGTTGAGAATAAACTCGTTAAATTACGAGAAAAAAATCGTTAAATTTCGAGAAAAAAGTCAAGATAAATGTTGAATAAACTCGTTAAATTACGAGAAAAAAAATCGTTAAATTTCGAGAAAAAAGTCGAGATAAAATGTTGAGAATAAAGTCATTAAATTACGAGAACAAATTCGTTAAATTATGAGAAAAATGTTGTTAAATTGAGAAAGTTGAGATAAAATGTCGTAATTTAACGAGTTTTTTTCTCGTAATATGAGTTTCTCAACATTTTATCTCAACCTTTTTCTCGAAATTTAACAACTTTAATCTCGAGATGGTTTTATTTTTTTTTTATTATTGCTTGGCCCTAATCCTCTTCCGTATTCTCTAGATAAGACCCTTATTCCTTGTCTGGGATCATGAAGAACGTTTTGAATCTGCATTGAAACTGTAATTTTGACCTTCAACCGTTTGGGCTCCATTGAAATCCACTATATGGAGAAAAATCCTGGAATGTTTTCATCAAAAACCTTAATTTCTTTTCGACTGAAGAAAGACATGAACATCTTGGATGACATGGGGGTGAGTAAATTAACAGGAAATTTTAATTTGAAAGTGAACTAATCCTTTAATGCAAATGGAAAACAAAATTATTCGGAGTGTCTATTACTAAGTGCAAATTTACAGTAGCACTGCCCACCAATGTCACAAGGTTTAAAAACAACACATGTAATTAATGGCTTCAGTGGTGTAAGCAGTAGTGTTTTGGATTACCTTGTGATGCAATTGACTGGGTTCAAATCCGCCTTCTGCAGAGCTCACTCTTTTCCCTTTTCTCATCACGTCAGAAAGACATTTATTTTCAATAAAAAATGAAGAAAATGTTCTAAAAGTGACAGTAAATTGCCTAACAAGTGTTTAATAATGATAAAATCATTTTGTCATTTTGTCACATGCTGTTGCCATGGTGAATCATAATATCGTTAGCCTCATAGCATAATTGCCCAAGTCATTTTTTGGCCAAATTGTGATATCTGCCTTTGAAATATGATCTGGGCAATTATGCTATGAGGCTAACGATAGCTCCATTGATGATGGCTTTTCGTAGTCGTGGTGCATGCGCTTAACTCAGTCAATTGAACTAACTCAATTCAGCTGTTCTGAAACCGAAAACTCAGGGTAAGTCAACTGAGAGTTCAAGTTTTAACTCCGGGTTGGTTGAACCTCCTTATTGAAACGGGCCCCTGGACTTTTTTGTTTTTGTCTGTTTTGCTGGTATGACCTTTGCCTGGCCTTTTGGATTATGATTGTGGATTACGTTTCTAATAAATACTGCATTTGGATCCTCACCCTTTGAGTCTCTGAGAAGTTTCATGCATGTTTATGTTAGCTTTTAATATACATTTTTATGCTTAATAAATATTTAGTACAGCAGTGGTTCTCAAACCTGTCCTGGGGACCCCCCACTACAGCTCATTTTGCATGTCTCCCTAATCTAACACACCCAATTCAACTCTTGCCGTCTCTACTAATTAGCTGATGACTTGAATCAGGTGTTAGATGAGGGTGACATGCAAAATGTGCAGTGGTGGGGGGTCCCCAGGACAGGTTTGAGAACCACTGGCATAATACATGATTGCGTTGTAGCATTTTGTAGTAATTGTTTAATGTATAACAGTAACAAGTGTTTGTCTATTAACAAAAAATTAGTGTACTCACTATTTTCCCAAAAAACTAAGTGAATTACTGAATATTAATGAGAAGACCACCGAAACAAACCTTCATACATGCAAAAAAAAAAAAAAAATCCATGCATTTCATATAATCGCTTTAACAAATTATACTACGTTCCACTAAGGGATTATTTGATTACAGACTGCAGATCTATAGTGATCGCTACTGACTGTATAGCACTGTTAGTTTTGTCTTTATAGAACAAGTGTAGCTAAGAACTATAAGCCCATTACTAAGACTAACCATGGCTTTACTACAGTAAAGAACCACGTTTACACAAAACCATGTTTAGCATGCCTGTAGCCAACAGAACATGTAGGTAAACACTACATAAAAGCTCTAATCAAAGAATAATTTACAATGATCTCATAAAAGGAAGTTTGTGGGTGTTTGTCGGATAAGTTTGAAATGGCAATTAGGTAACTGGCTAGCAGAGCCAAACAGCGGAGCCCTTTGTTTACGTCCTTGCTACAACATAAAAATAGTGATAGAAACTATTAATGGAAAACAAATCAACAAAGTATAAAACGTACTTACAGGTTGTGGTAACAACACTCTACTACAACAACTCTTCTTCTTCTCTAAAGCAGCCCAACATGGCCTCACCCCATTTGTTGTGTTTTCGGGGGCAGGGTTCATGTAAATTTTAGGATCAGTGATGTCACTAAGCCGTGAAGAAGCTTGTTGTAGTCCCCACCAGCTGTTTGTTGTAGTCCTTAAACAGCAAAGAAAATATCTCCCTTTGCATTGAACTTTGAGTGTAGTAACTTTGCAGATGTTTATGCTCTAGCACCAACATTACACACTAACTAAAGTTAAAAAAAGTGCAGTCATGATCAACCACCCCTTTAATATAACTCTGATTCTGTTCGTCTGAAAGAAGATAGTCATATACACTTAGAATGGCTTGAAGGTGAGTAAATCATGGGATAATTTTCATTTTTGGGCAAAGTATCCCTTTAAGTCATGGAGGTTAGGCACAAATAAAATGTATGTAATTGATGTGGTTTAAAGACAGGCTACTGATGCTTTGGATTCACATTGAGAACATTTCTGTTGCTTAAGAATGCTTACTATTACACTGAACCTAACATAAGGTTTATAAGCTACTGGAGACCCAGAATGAGACCACTTGCACTGCTAAAATGAGAAAAGCAAACCACTGGAACAAGGGTAAATTAAATTAAATTAAATTTAAATTAATTTTAAAAAATTTAAATAATTAATTAATTAAATTAAATTAAATTAGTTAAAAAATTATTAGTTGACTTAATTTGTCTTACTAAATCAGTTGTTGTAACCTCAGCTAGACCTTTGTCAACACTGTCAGTATTTAACATAGTCAGATGAAGTATATATTATAATCTAATATAATATAATATAATATAAATAATATAATATATAAATAATATGAGGGTAGAGAATTATGAACTGGAATAACCCTAATAATGTAGAGTGTATTTTATCACTAACTGATTACATAATTGAAGACTTATACTGTTGTTGGATGGATAATTAAATAGCATATCTTGACGGAATTGAGTATGGAATAAATGTACATTTTTAAAAAAACAGAAAAATACATCATTAGCTGAGACTTTTGTCTACAAATCAATTTATTATATTAGTTTTTATTATTTAATAATATATCTAAAACATGTTTTGTCCCTTATCTCATGAATCAGTGGCACAAATAGTATGACAAAAGTACCCATTTGACTCGTGTGATATAATCTTCTGAAGCCATATGATATTTTTATGTCCTGTATACAGATATTTAAGTTGTTATACACACATACCCATATTTAAACTTGGTTTTGAGACATGAGAGAACCAATGGCATTTGGATACACTGACCATTTGTGCTTAAAGGGATAGTTCACCCAAAAATGAAAATTAGATGCTTATCTGCTTAGCCCCGGGGCATCCAAGATGTAGGTGACTTCAGTAGAACACAAATGATGATTTTTAACTCCAACCGTTGCCGTCTGTCAGTCGTATAATGCATGTCAATGGGAATTCAATCTATAAGAGTAAAAAAAAAACATGCACAGACAAATCCAAACGAAACCCTGCGGCTCGTGACGACACATTGATGTCCTAAGACACGAAACGATCGGTTTGTGCGAGAAACCAAACAGTATTTATATAATTTTTTACCTCTAAAACACCACTATGTCCAACTGCCCTGTGCATCTGGTTAGTGAGGTCTGAACGCGCTCTGACAACAGAAGTGATCTCTCGCACTCATTGAAGCAAAGTGCGAGACATCACTTCCCTTTAGTTTGAAGATTCACATATTTTCAATGATTAGTTCTGTAAAAACACTCACATTTTGGTTCTTGTGATTGTATGGTTTTAGAAAACTTGGATTAAAACACAAGTCAAACGGATTGTTTTACTATTTCATTTTGCCTTTTTAGAACTTTACAGCTCTTGGTCAAGCAGGTTTGCAGTTTCATGAAGGTGAATAAATGATTTATAAACTATTAAAGTGTAAAAGGGATTTTATTGACTAAGAAACATGGTGTAATGTTTACGAAATACTTTAAGATATTTGTTTATTATACTTTATTATTTGTTATTCTTTTTTGTACATCTTGTTTTCTGCTTGGTGTGGTGGCGTCAGTCTATATAGCTGTGTGCATCAGAATGGGTCGTTATGTAACTCTAAGTGGCTTATGAGCAAAATAACACCTTCTAACACAACAAATTTATTAACTATATTATACAGCTACCTCTCATAATGGGCTCCCTAAAACCTGGAAATAACAAGCTTATGGCAATAATAGCCAAAATTGTCCATCTGATGGCAACTATTTGTGGGATAAATGCTCCCATGTTGTGCTCCAATGGCTAACAAGCCACAATGAGAGAAACAAGTGAAACATCCAAGCGTGTGTGGGCTGTTGTTTTTGTGCCAGGCTGGCTGTTTAGCATGGTATACATTACTTCTATGGTGATTACTGTATGGGTCCCCTTTACTGTGGAGTTTTGTATGTATAATTTGATATTTGATGAAAAATAAGAGTGATTGCCTATTGCCTAATTTCTAGTTGGCCATACTAATACGTAAGACACAGAATAAACACAATGGCTATGTTTATTCAACATATGACGCAAGGACATGACCAAGGTCAAACTTGAACACCACAACTCTGACCTGTTTACCCAGAGTGAAAGAGACTCAAAATACTCCGTCAGTGTTGCACATACAATTAAGAGTTATACACCATTTTAATCTGTTGAATATCTTCTTTTATTTGTGTACACTCAAAGACAAAATGTTGTGCTTTTTGTAAAATAAAGAAAACTAACATGATGCGTGATCTCTCGTCTCTGAACGAAGTCCAATCTGATAGTTCTCAGAAAATGAATTATAAATTAGTGAATACTAATCACAAAAAAATTAGACTTATGTCTAAAGAAACGTTGAGATGTCAGGTTTTAAATCGTGTAAGTCAAATCGAAAACAAATATTCTCTGTTTATGTAATCTGTATGAAAAGAGACACATGTCAGACGCCCGTGATTCAGCTCATTATCTGCTAATGCGGCCACGCCCACAGAGTCAGCGCTATTCAGACGCAAATTCTGAGGCAATACATGTATACATCGTCTCAATCGTGTATTTATTGTCTTCAAAAGTGTTTATCTGTATGTTAAAGCAATCTCTGGAAGCCTGTTAGTTCCTGGAATGTCACATGATGTGCCTCTTCTTTTACTGAGATACTTGTGGACTAAAGGTGCACAGAGCGCCCTCCGGCTGCAAGTATGAATTGAAAACACAGTATCCAGCGCTCACAGTGATGACAATAAATATTGAATAAATATTACTCCTCTGTATAGAAAATTGATATAAACATATGAGAATCCATCAAATATTTCTCCAAATGTGCATACTTTTAAGCATATTAAGAAATTACAGTCAATACAAGATTTTAAGTGTCAAAATATGAAGCTTGAGTCTTAGATCTTTTTGATGATGTATAGTTTGTCAACTGCACATTAATATTTAGGCTATGTAATATAACAAATATAGTAGCCTATATGAAATGCCATAGAGGTAGGAATGTTCAGACGCTTTGCATCACAGAAATACATTATATTTTAAAGTATATTAAAATAGAAAACCATTATTTGGTTAGAGACTTGAGACTTATTTTAAAAAAATGTGTCCAATCTTTTGACTGGTACTGTAATTTAACATAGGCCTATACAAAATTTTCTTCACATGATGTGCAATAATACGTGCATGCATGAGATCACAAAAATCATGTTTTTTTTTTGTTTGTTTGTTTGTCAAGAGTTAACATTAATCCTGGACATTAATCCTGTTATCAGGGTTTTTTCACAGCCTACCTGACTGAAAGAGCTCATTAATATGCAGGTCATTACAGGTCCTTATGCGGATCTTTTGTCTTCTCAGGTGTGAATTACAGCATTATTCATGATGATTCACGCCTCCACGCATACTGTGTTTCTTGACAAAAAGTGTCTTAAATTTAAATCTCTCTATTGTTTTATATGAACGAGTAAGCAGGATAATTTTTACATCATTTTGAAGCAAAAACTCTAGTCTACAACCGCCAATACCAAGTTTTGTGAACACAGATTTAATTTTTTTTTTTTTTGGCCTTAAGTTTTTTGTTTTTTCAATAACCACACATAAACGTTATTCCTTCAAAAACACAAACATGTACATGCATGTTTCTCACATATTATTGTAGCCTAGTTTGTGCTGAATACAGTGTAATGACACTTGTGTCATTAATATGTTTATGAACAACTGAAAAAAGCACAAATGTCAGGGCATGTCAACTTGTCCATGGCCCCAAAATTCCTCAGACCTCAGAGGGTTAACCACAATGGCAAGTGAAGAAGTCTCCACTGTATATCATCTGCCCTTTTATAAAACAGTGGCTTATACAGTGACCTCCATTCAGGTTTCACATTCTCTTCAACACCCAATACTTTGCGCCAAGGTGTATCACCTTTATCATTTAGTACCTTTTTATTAAAAATTTTACCAGTGGTGTAAGGCTTAATTTTCCTGCTAAGACAAAAACTGAGATCAAACACCCTCCAATAAAACAATAAAACTCACTAATCTGAAGAGAAGATCTCAATGGAATGGCAAAGGACAATGCCTTGCCCAAACCAAGAAATCATGTAGCCAGAAACCCCCATGCAGTGATGGGTGAGTGTATTAAAAACACTCACACACCACTGTGTATGCATTTCTTACTCTTAGAGTCATCTTTGAGCAATTAATGTTATGTATTATTTCTGAATTGGCTTCTAATTGTTTGTGTAATTGGCATGATGCATTTTACCTGACAAATGTTCTTTTTTGATTCATTCTGTATTATTCTTAAATCATTATTTCTAGTAGATTAAAATGGAGTCTGCTATTACTGCAAATCTGTGTTTAGGATAGATCACACGGAGGCCTCAATGAATAGAGCTTGGAGCACATCATTTGAGACCTTCCGATTTCTGACAATCGCTGCCCTAGTAAGCTGCAGTTTTCATGAATATACAAAAATTGTGCTTGTTGTTATGAGCAAGCAGAGTGCGGCTGACTTAAAGGTAAAATATTCATCCCTACATCCTCTGTCTAGGACCAGAACTGACGAGTTTGTGTCTGTGAGAACACGATCGGCCGACGTGAATTCTCTGTGCGATACCGGGTCCCTTATGAACGAATAATTGAGAGTACGGGATACCCAGAATAATCAAATATATAAATCAATACATTACCAATAGTTCTGATTGATTCCTAATTAGAAACACAATCTAAAAGTAATAATCATTTGAAATTGGAGTCAGATTAAGCACGCAGCTAAAGTAAAATTGAAACTTAATTCTAAAACTTAATTGTGAAACTTAATTCTTCACAGGGGCGCTAAAAAGACATACTAAAGTGTCTCTCTCTCTCTCTCACTTCCAGTGTGATTTTTGGGCGAGAGTGTGCGGAGCGGCGTGAGTGGTATCCCTTTGATCGTTTATTACTTGTTGTAAGTTTTGTTAGTTTAGTTTGTGGGCCGCGTGCTGTCCTTCATCTGGAGGCATGTCGGCCCAACAAACGCAGGGGTTGAGTTCACTTACGAGACGTCATGCGATTAAGTGGCGTCTACGGTGAGTGTAGAAGAATGTTGTTTGGCTGTTGGAGAGGTAGTGGGACATGCTAGTGTTTTGTCCACTTCTAGAATGAACAACGCAACGGTGGTTTTCCTGGACAGCGTAGACAAGGCAAATGAGTTGGTAGAACGGGGAATTGTTATTGACGGGGAATTCATTTCTGTTCTCCCGCTCTCCTTACCAGCGAAAAAAGTTATTCTATCGAATGTGCCACCTTTTGTTAGTGATGAAATTCTAACGAATGCTTTGACACGATATGGGAAGTTGGTGTCCCCAATAAAAAAGATTCCCATAAGCAGTGAGTCGCCTTTATTGAAACATATTGTTTCTTTTAGACGGTTCGTGTACATGATTATTCCGGATGATGCTGACTTGGATTTGACACTGAATTTTCGAATCGACTGCTATTTTCGTCACCACTGGAAAAATAAAGTGCTTTGGATGTGGTAATGCAGGGCATCTAATTAGGAATTGTCCAAATAAAAATGCTGAGATGGAGAAAAGGAATGAAAACAGAACAATTGAACAGGATAATGAAGAAAAGGGGGCGAAGCAGTCTGAGGTGGAAGGTCAGGAAGCAAGCTTGGTTTTGACAGAAGAGGTTGTGGATCGTCCAGTAGAAGTTGAGGGTAAATCAGTTTCTTCTCAGATCAAGGAAGTTGATGCAAATTCTAATGTCCTAACTACAACTAATGGCGTGGGTGTCCCTGACACAGTGGCTTCATCTTCAGAAGGTAAAAAGGAAGGTGCAAAAGGTGTAGATAATCAATCCAGTGTAGTGAATGAAGATGCACAGCTTACAGCAGAACAAGAGCAATTTTTTTTCAAAACTCCTCAAAAGAGGAAAATGAAAAATAAGTTGCTAGACGCTAAAATTAGCAAGACAATTGAATTGCCAAGTGAGGAAATGCAAGAGACGGAAAGTGACAGTGACTCGTCTGAATGCAGTGTGAGTTTTTCGCAAGGTTCTACTCGCAGTTATGGTTTTGAGGACATAAAATTGTTCCTCAGATCAACAAAAAATAAAAGGGGTGTAAAAGTGCAGGAATATTTTCCTGATCTGAAGCAATTTGTTGATCAAGCAAAGAGTTGGATGGCTAGTGATTCTTTTACCAACAAAGAAGTGTATAGGCTGAAGAAAATTGTGAGGAACATAAACAGCACCTTAAATAATGATGCTTTATAAGATTAAGAAAGAGAATATTTTTTTCTCTTTGGGTGGTAAATTGTGTTTTTTCTTTTTCTTTTTCTTTATTATGAGTGAAGTACACATTGCGTCTATGAATGTTAATGGCGCAAACAATGCCAAAAAAAGAGCACAGATTTTTGAAGAAATAGAACAGAAGAACATAGACATAATCTTGCTACAAGAAACTCATAGTAGTATAGATAATGTGGTTGACTGGATGAAGGAATTTAGTAGTGTATCTGTATTAAGTCATTATTCAAATGTGAGTGGTGGGGTTGCTGTTTTATTTAGTAAGAATTTTAAACCAATCTCTTATGATGTAGATGAAATTGTGAAAGATAGAATGTTAAAAGTTAGAGCTGTTTATGAAAAAATTGTATTTGTTTTTATTTGTGTTTATACTCCAACTGCACCTATAGAAAGGATATTGTTCTTAGATACTCTTTGTTCAGCACTAGAAATTGTTATGTGACATTTGGAGAGTAATGAATGGTGATGAAAAGCAATATACATGGGCTCATGCACGTGATAATTATATATCATTGGCTAGGTTAGACAGATTTTATGTTTTTAAACATCATTTGAATGTGTTTAACAAATGTTTTATCACACCTTTGTCTTTTACTGATCATAGTATGGTAAGTTGCAAATTTATTGTTAATTCAGTAAAGCCTAAAAGTTTATTAAATGATAAATTATTTATTGAATCATTTAAATTTTTTTTGGAAAGATTTTAAAGAGAAAAAATCTACTTTTAAATCCATACAACAATGGTGGGATTATGGCAAGGTGCAGATAAAACAGTTTATGCAGCAGTATACTCAAAATGTCACAAAAGAATTGAATCGTTCTTTAGAAAGGCTTGAAAAACAATTGATGGATTTACAAAAATTGGTTCAAACCTCAAGTGATAAAAATTTTATGGAAACCTTTTTTAAGAAAAAAGCTGCACTTAAAGAGTTGTTAGAGCATAAAGCACAAGGAGCATTAGTTCGTGCTCATTTTTTGTAAATATTGATCAAATGGATGCACCTTCCAAGTATTTTTTTGATCATGAGAAGAAGAATGGGCAAAAACATTTTATTCATGCTCTGCGTTCTGAGGATGGTACTTTGTTATCTAATCCCAGGAAGATTTGTGATATAGCTATGCGGTTTTATCAGTCTCTGTACAGTAGTGAACTTGAGCCAAACAATAAAGGAAAACCTCCTTTCATAGATGATCTACCAAAGATCTCAGAAAAATCCAGTGAAGAACTGGAATGTGGCCTAACTCTGGGAGAGCTGTATAAGGCACTCCAAGATATGGAGTCTGGAAAAGCTCCAGGTGTAGATGGGCTTCCAGTGGATTTTCTGAAAGCGTTCTGGTCGGAAATAGGAGTTGACCTGCTGAGGTGCTCAATGACAGCTTGCTGAAGGGTGGGTTGCCGTTGAGCTGCCGAAGGGCAGTGGTTACTCTTCTTCCCAAAAAAGGAGATCTAACTGAGATTAAGAATTGGAGGCCGGTATCACTTCTGTGCAGTGACTATAAATTATTTTCTAAAACTTTAGCTAACAGATTGACTAAAGTAATGGGACAGGTGATCCATTCGGATCAATCTTATTGCGTACCTAGCAGGTCAATATTTGACAATATTTCTTTAATTAGAGACATTATGCAGGTTTCCAAAATATTTAATATCAATTGTGGTTTGTTATCTCTTGACCAAGAGAAAGCTTTTGATCGGGTCGAGCATGCTTATTTGTGGAATGTTTTAGAAGCCTTTGGTTTTAATGAAAAGTTTTTAAATATCATTAAAATTCTTTATAGTGACATTAAGATTAATGGTGGCTTATGTGCTCCATTCAAGGGGTATTAGACAAGGATGTTCACTATCAGGAATGTTATATTCTCTTGCTATTGAACCACTTCTACAAACAATCAGGAAGAACTTAGATGGTTTTAAGGTACCACATTGTAATGTTAATTTTTGTTTATCAGCTTATGCTGATGACCTTATAATAATTATTAATAAACAAAGTGATATAAATGTTTTATCTAGACTAATTGAGGAATTTGGTAAATGGTCTTCAGCCAAAGTAAATGGAAAAAAAGTGAAGTTCTCTTATTAGGGAATTGGAATGATAGGAAACCAAGTCTTCCTGAAGGTTTGTGTTGGAATAGGTGGGGTTTGAAATACCTTTTTTAGGAGACGATAATGTTTTACAAAAAAATTGGGATGGTTTGTTGCAAAAAGTTAAAGGTCGTTTAGACAAATGGAAATGGATTCTGCCCAACCTGTCTTATAGGGGAAGAACACTTATTGTAAATAATTTGGTTGCTTCACTTTTATGGCACAGATTGGTTTGTATTGATCCTCCAGTGAAATTGATGGCTGAGATTCAAGCGGTTTTTGTTGACTTTTTTGGGACAAACTTCATTGGATACCACAGAGTATTTTATTTTTACCCAAAGAAGAAGGGGGCCAAGGACTGGTCCATCTCCAGAGCAGGATTGCAGCTTTTCGGCTACATTTTTTGCAAAGACTTCTTGATGGACCCATGGATGTTAGTTGGAGGGCGATAGGCTGTTTTTACTGAGAACTGTTGGAAATTTGGGGATGGATAAGTCACTTTTTTTTAAATGGACCCCAAGTGCTTGGATTTTTCAAAGCTGTCGTCTTTATATCAACATCTTTTAAAGAGTTGGAGTTTTTTTCATATTGAAAGGACTGAAAATTTCCATTCTATTTTTTGGTTGCTGAATGAACCTTTGTTTTTTAAAGCAAGATTAGATCTTTCTACGTCCAATTTTTTTTACCAGGATTCAGTAAGACATTAAAAGACTCTGGAGGTTTTGTTTTAAATCAGTTGATGTGTCTAACTGGGCCTCACTTTGAGAATGTGGAGGCTGTTACTGAAAGACTGGGAATAAGGTCTGTTCGGTCAGTTAATCGTTATCTGACTAAGTTAAAAGAAGTTTTTACGGATGAAGAAAAAATGATGTTAGAGGATTTCTTTCTAGGGACTAATGTCCCTGACTGTGAAGATCCGTTTCCTTGTTTGTTAATCCAACCAAATTTTGAAAGGGGGAACAGGTTGTTTCTTTGATTTTAAAAAGTTTTCATCTGTTGATTTTTTTTCATGTGTGGGGAAAGATTTATATAAAATGTGTGTGCTCTTATTTAACAAAAGGACACTTGATAAGAGAGTTGATACCCCTTGGCGTTCTGTTTTAAAAGTAGGTGATGAGGTAAGACCTGAATGGAGAGTATTGTACAAGCCACCATTATCAAAAAGAACAGGAGATTTACAGTGGAGAATACTTCATGGAGCTATTGCGGTGAATTCTTTTGTTTCAGTTCTGGATTCTAAGAGTAACTCAGGTTGTCCTTTTTGTTCTCAAAAAGAGACTGTTTTTCATGCTTTTATGCAATGCCTCAGACTTAAACCTTTGCTTGTGATGGTAAAAGAGTTGTGTAATAAGTTTAATGTATGTTTTTATCCTGAAACTTTTATTTTTGGTTTTAAATATGCACAAAAAGAGCGTTAAGTTTTAATTATTGAACTTTATCCTTGGGCAAGCTAAGTTGGCAATCTACATGAGTAGGAAGAGCAAAATTGAACAAAAAAGTAATGATGATATTATTGTTGTCTTTAAGTCTTTACTTAAAGCAAGAATTTTGGTTGATTTTAGATTTTATAAAGCTATGTGTGATCTTTCTACTTTTGATTTAAAATGGTGTAAGTGCAGTGTTTTGTGTACAATTGTTGCTGAATTTTTTTTTAATTTTCGAGTTAATACAAAAAAGAGAAGAAAAAAACGTAATTTTGTAAAATAATGTATTTTGTTTTCTGGTTATTTGTAATAAAGTTTTTTCTAAAAATCAAATCTCTCTCTCTCTCTCTCCCCCTCTCTCTCCCTTTCTATCTCTCAGGTAACATTGAACATATATGCTGGGTAATTGATATGATTATGATCTCATACATCTATTTGTAACTATTTTAAGTGTAACCATAACCAGATATTGTCATTTAAACTCTTTCATTACAAATGATGTGCTAACTAGTTTTGATTTAGTACCATTAATGTGCTCCCTATTGCATATAATATTGTCACACTATAGCAATGCTCTCCCACATATTTTGCTATTATAACTGCGCTATTTCCGTCATTGGTATAAGTTGCAGTGGGTGGTAATACAAGAAATGTTTCTACCATCTCAAGTTTCTTTAGTCATTTGACAACCCTGCAGCCTGAACTCCTGTAGGCGAACCACCCTTGCACACCCATTCACCAAAGATCCATACAGAAATCTATGTAAAAAAAAATTGCAAACCAAATGCTGCTATTCTACTTCTCAAATGTATCAAACCACGACCACCCTCCTCTTTAGATAAATGCAGTACACTCTGTGGGACCCAATATAAGTTATCCCAAAAGAAGTTGAATTTCTGTAAGAAGTTGTGAGGGAGGATCCAATGCCACAGACAGGAAGCTACTAAATTATACACAATTAAAATTCTTCCTTTGTATGCCATCTTTGATATTAGCCATTTCCATTTATCAAGTTTGCCTTTCACCTTATCAACAACCCCTTCCCATTTTTTCTCTGTATGGATATTTCATCTCCCAAATACACTCCTAAGTACTTAAACTTCCTGTCCCCCAGTTCAAACCATCAGGAAGGTTTGGTTTCCCTTTTGATCAATTTCCGATTACAAGTGCTTCACTCTTATTCTGATGATAAAACTTTAAAATCTTCTAAAACAACATACACTGGCTTTTGAACGTTATTAATTCTGTTCAAAATGAAGGACACCCTGCACTTGTTCTCTCCCTTGATGCCGAAAAAGCGTTTGACAGGGTTGAATGGGACTTTTTGTTTACTACTCTCAGAAAATTCAACCTAGGACATTAATTTTATTAGGTGGATCCATTCTGAATAGGGAGGGGCACAAGGCAGGGTTGTCCTCTCTCACCTTTACTTTTCGCTTTAGTCATTGAACCTCTAGCAGAGCTCATTAGACAGAGCAAAAATTTCCATGGAATTACAGTGGGAGGAGAAGACCATCGAGCATCACTTTACGCTGATGATGTACTATAACTCGGAATCTCTTAAATATCTTGTTTATTTTCAGAGGGCACTTTAAAATCTTTCTAGCAGATTATGGAGGAATATAAAGTTCCAAAGCCCAATTTTAACAAATATCTTCAGTTACAGCATTTTTTTAAAAGCAAAAATAGATAAAGAAGAATTGAGAATGGAAACAACAGAGATTGAAGACCTTTTATTGAATTCAATCAGTTTAAAGGGATCAATATCAAGGACATATGACGTCTTGTCTAGTAATTGCACCTCTGCCTTACTGGGACTGAAGGGTGTGTGGGAAAAGGATATTGGTCAAACCATCGAAGAGAATGACTGGAGTGTTATATGCAATAATGTATACCCAAAAATGTACTTCTCTGGGGATCCATGCTGGGGAGCTCAACTTTAAATTTTTTAACAGGATATATCTCACCCTAATGCGTATTAAGAAGATGTTTAGCAATGCTACAGGCCTGTGTTTCAAATGTAAAAAAGATAAAGGTACATTCATTCATTGTTTTTGGTACTGCGACAAAATTTTGCCATATTGGAAGAAAATACATAGTGAAACAAGCAGCGATGAAAGGGCCCTCGCACCCAGGCTCACCGCCACCCGTTGGCCTTAGGAAAACAGTGAACAGTGGGCGACATGCATGTAAGCGAGTGAATACAGGATAATTATGCCAAAGTCATTTTGAAATGCCACACTTCCTGTGGCCAACAGGTGGCGCTTTGACCGTCACTGAATATTGCCATGTTGATGTCTTCAGGCAAGGACTATCATCGAACATGTGAAGTTTGAAACAGATCGGACATTGTATGCCTGAGTTACAACAACTTCCTGTTTCTTTCGTGGCGTTATTTGCATACATTAGCACTCAGCCAAGTGTTGCATAATTTAACATGTTTCTAGCATGTTTGGTACTTCGTGGCATAATGAAACGTGAATCTGGTAGTGAATTACAGTGTAAAGCATGCCATTTCCTGTTGCCAGCAGGTGGCGCTATGGCTAACTGAATATTGTCATATAGATGTCTTTAGGCCAGGACTCTTATCACACATGTGAAGTTTGGAGCAGATCGGATATTGTATGCTTGAGTTACAACAGCTTCATCATTCATAGCGAAACATCAGAATTTGTCAGGTCACCACGGACACGCCCTTCAACGAAAACTCAAGATCTTTGATATTTAACATCTCCAAGGCCTTAAGATTAGACTGGCCATATATGATGTGCTTCTGGTTTAATCTCTATAAGGAGTTAATCACAGTGTAAAACATGTCATTTCTTGTTGCCCCCAGGTGGCGCTATGACTGTAACTGAATATTGTCATATAGATGTCTTCAGGTCAGGACTCTAATAAAACATGTGAAGTTTGGGGCAGATCAGACATTGTATGCCTGAGTTACAACAACTTCCTGTTTCATGGCGAAACATCAAACTTTGCCAGGCCACCACGGACACGCCTTTCAGCGAAAACTCTAGATCTTCGCAATTTAATGTCTCAAAGGCCTTTAGATTAGACTGACCAAATATGATGTTGATCTGATTAAAGCTCTAGGAGGAGTTCGTTAAAGTACAACATGTGGAAATGGCAAAAACTGCACAAATTTTGCAAAGAAAATTCAAAATATCTCACTTCCTGTTGGGTTTACAAACTTTGCACCCAGGGGCTTTTTTGTAGGTATTGGGCTGTTACATCTGTCTACCGAATTTCATAACTGTACGTGAAACATAGCACGAAGGGCGCTTAATTGAAATTTTGTAGGTGGCGCTGTCGAGCCATTTTGCCACACCTAATTCTGAAACCCATATCAGATGTAAATTTTCACCACTTCTGAGGCGTGTGCAAAGTTTCATGAGTTTTTGAGAATGTTTAGGACCTCAAAAATGCGATTCATTTTGGAGAAGAAGAATAATTGGCTGAGCAATTACAATAGGGTCCTCACACCATCGGTGCTCGGGCCCTAATGAAAGATCTTCTTGGACTAAACTTTGATATGACCCCAGCTCTGTATTTATTGAATTTTAATGTGAATAGTCTGTTTAAAAAAGATGTAATACAGTTATTCATTGTCCTGGTATATTTAGCTAAAAAAATGCACTCTGTTACTTTGGTTTGCATCACAAGCTCCTTCCTTTAAAATGTGGATATCACAGATTGCAGCATGGTTGCCACTTGAAAAGCTCACCCATGATAAACACCAAAAATCAGAAAATTCTGGCTGATATGGTCTCCCCTTGGTAATATATAAAAAGAGTTTTTAACTTTATTTAATTTCATTTTATTTCCTATGTAAAGACAGCTCTAAAATACTGTGACCTTTTTGTTTCTTGTCGTGTTTACATTTGAATACTCTTTCATTTGAATACTCTTCCATTAAAACATGCAAATCATTTTGTCCATTGATTAAAACCACTACATCATCAGCATAGGCAAAAAAAAAGTGATATTGTTTTTACAAATAGGCAAGTGTAGACTACAAATATTTTCTCTTAGTTGTTGCAACAAAGGTTCTATAGCAAGTATAGCAAGCGAATATAACATTCCAAAGAACAACCTTGTCTAATACCCCTACAAACCTTAACATATGCCACCGTTTATCTTCAGCACACTCTCAACGTCACCATAAAGCACTTTCACTTTATCAATAAATGCTGACAGAATCCAAAAGATTCTAATGTTCTCTACAAATAAGGGTGCTCAACCCAATCAAAACCTTTTTCTTGATTTAGTGAAATAAGTCCAATATTAATATTGAGCAACCTAGGGACATCAAAAATATCCCGCATAAGGGTAATGTTGTCAAATATTTACCTACCCAGGACACAACAAGTCTGATCTGGATGCACCACCTGATATATAATTTTTGTAAACCTGTATTACTTTTGTTAACCTTAGAAAGCAATTTATAATCACAACAAAGGAGTGGGACAGGACGCCAGTTCTTGATTTCCAAAAGATCTCCTTTTTTGGGGAGGACAGTGATGACCGGTCTATGGCTACTCACTGGCAACCTGCCTGAGGTCAAACTGTCAATAAAAACCTGCAAAAGATCCACCTCTACCTCTGTCCCAAAAATGTATAAAATTCTACAGGAAGCCCATCAATTTCTTGCACTTTTTTCCAGAATCCATGCCTTGTAGGGCCTTATGCAACTCCCCTAGACTTAAAGTGCCCGACAGCTCTGACACTTGATTCAGTCCTTCAAAAAGGCACTCTCAGAACCCCATCCTGCTCCCAACTCATTCTTATACAAGTTTTAATAAACTTGAAAGCTCTTTTTTTTTTCCATATAAGCAACATAAAGGTAATTAAGTATCACATTTTAGACCTTCACATTATCACATAAGGGGGAAAGAAAAGAATAAATAAATAAATATTTCAAATTTCCATTACAGTCAACATCACAAATACATTGATTTACACCCCATTTATATTTAAAAGTTTCAACATCATTAACTAGTTTGTAATAAGTGTGTTCAATTTTTAAACCCCTGAGGATTGAATCAACTTCACAAGACTCATTACCAGACAATTTTTCTTTCCGTGACAACCAAATGGCCATTTTAACTTCCAAATAAGAAATTCAATAAAACATGAGACTCTTACTTATTTTATATTCAGGCCCATATATAAAACGCATAGGTGAAAAAACTACTCCCAGGTTCTGGCACCACCCATCCATTGTCAGAAACAACAGTTGTTATCTAGCACAATTTAAAAATAGATGAACAGTTTCCTGTATTCCACAGAAAGGGCATCCCTCCCTCACCTGTGGATCAAGACGTGCTCTGTGTCTGTTAGTAGCTATTATACCAGGTGGCAATCTAGTCCCATGTTGCCTGCTTTCCTCAATAAGGTACATGCTATCCCAGTCCAGCTCACATCCTTCCCGTAGAGGAGTCTCTGAGCCACTTGAAGTCTGAAGGTCTTTACTCTAGATATGATATCCACTAGGCATTGTCCTTCTTCCTGTCTGTGCAGATACAGCACTGATGCCTTTAACCAATGCTGGCCCAACCAGAAAAAAAATCCACCAGACATCTCTGAATTTGTCTCACAAGGTGTTCTGGAGGTTCAAGGATCATCATTCTGTGCCAAAGGGAAGAGGTTACAAGGTTATTACATATCAGCACCCTTACTCTGTAGGACAGCTGGGGCAGAAACCACACAGCATCACTTTTTGACCAGTTAACTTTGGCTGACGATGCCTTTCCATAACACTCTAGAGCATGCTTTACTACATCAACATCATCATCTCCTCTGATTAAAACTGTAACATCATCTGCATATGCAGATAATTTGATAGATTGCTGAGAGTTTAAAAAAATTAAACTGTAAACCTGTAAGTTCTTTTCTTAGTTTACATAACAAAGGTTCAATAATTATACTAAAAAAGTTGGCCCGAAAGAGGACAACCCTGTCTAATTCCCCTCTGAATTTCACAGGAATACTTAGGCCACCAGCCATTTTTATCATACTTGTGGCTTCAGTGTACAATAACCTTATCATTGAAATAAAATTATCACCAAAACCAAAGACCTTCAGAGCATCAAAGAGAAAAATGTGATCCACCCGATCAAAAGCCTTCTCTTGATCTAATGATAAAAAACCCATTTCAATCTTATCAGTCATACAAATTCTCTTACTAGATGTAGATTATCTACAATAGATCTATCTTTTATACAGTAAGACTGATCTTTATGTATGACTACACACAGTACATTATTTAATCTATTTGCCAAACATTTTGAAATGATTTTATAATCTGAGCACAAAACTGACACAGGTCTCCAGTTCTTCATAAGTGTTAAATCCCCCTTCTTCGGAAGCAGCGTTGAAACTGCACGCTGAAAGCTCTTAGGAAGGATTTTTTCAGTAATACTTTTTTTTGGAGAACTTCAAAGTAATCATGTCCATCTATTCCAGGTGCACGACCTACAGAGAGTCCCATAACAGCAGCCGTGACTTCTTCATAGGTAAGTTCAGTCTCTAAAAATGTTTTGTCCTTTAAGGTTAAAACTGGAAGGTCATAAAGCAGTTTGTTCCTACATTGCTCATCTGATTTTTCAGAAGCGTATAGACTGGAGTAAAAATTCACAGCAATTTTATGCATCTGTTTGATCAGAAGTGTCTCGACCATTAGAATCTTTTAAACAGTACATCAATTTTTCTTGTCCTTTTTACGTTCAAGGTTGAAAAAAAGTAGGAGTCTCCATATCTCTTAAGGTCATTGCACACTGAGTCCGAAATTCGCATGCGAAACTTTTGCACGTTAAAAAATAAATTCGACCTCACGTTATGTCAATCACGTTTGCACACTGCCTCCGAAACTTTCGTCCGTCAAAAAAATATTCGGATCAGGTTCGATTTTCTGCGTTTTTCGCATCCGTGGCACGCATTTTGAGAGACGTTTTGACAATTCAGAGCCACCGTACGCGAACGCAAAAATCCAGAATGCCATCTGACAAGTTGATCCACGTCGTCTACAGCACAAAACAGCAGCACTGAATGACAAACAACGTGAGGAATACAAAGAGACCGAATATAAAGACATATTGTGCCAGTAGTAAAGCATCAAACAGAGCCGCTGACATCCTGAAGTAATCTTTGAAACGCTCAGATAATCCCGCAGCTCCTTGTGAGGTGAATTCTCCTTTTTCTCTATGCAATCTCGGGATTGAATGGACCCAATATTTCCTCCTTTCTTTTTCTCTTTTTAGAAGAGAGGAGACAACTAATTGTGCTCACTGCTTGAAGACTTCATTTTGTATTTTGCGATTTTTTTTTTTTTTTTTTTTTTTTTCGCAACGCATTCATTAATACGCATCGGACTCAGTGTGCAAGGTCTCTGTGCGTGACGAATTTTTAGGATTGCGAATACGAAAAAACGCATGCGAAAATTTCGGACTCAGTGTGCAAAGGCCTTTACTGTTAAAAGCCGACTCCTCAAAAGAGCTCCTTTCACTCTTTCATTTAAAATTGAGCTCAGCAGGTTAGTCTTTTCAGTCCACAGATCTTTTAAGATTTACAGAGTCATTTGCAATCATACTTTGCTCAACACCAATAATTTCTTTTTCAAAACATTCCAATGACTTTTTTATGCAAAACGAAGAATGTGATAAATATTGTTGACAAAAAATTCTTTATTTGTACTTTCCCTATTTCCCACCATTGAATGCATTTTCATAGAAATTCTTCTCACTCTTCCAAGACTCCCAAAAAAGACTTTCTCACAAAAATATTTATCTTCTAATAATTTTGCATTAAAATGCCAATAATGACTTTTATGCTTTTTTTTAAAATAAAGTACACTCTATAGTGACAAATTTATGATCAGATATTGAAGTGGGAAAAATAGTTGAATTTAGAACTCTATTCCTCATATTGCATGACGCATAGAGTCTATCCAAACGTGCAGCAGAAACCTTCTCATTACTAATCTTCACCCATGTATACTGACGTGAAAGGAGATTGTGTTCTCTCCATACATCAGATTTTTAATCACATTGGCTAAGCACAAAGCACTCTGTGCATGAGGTTCCTCACTATTTCTATCCTGTGTAAAATCCAAAGTACAGTTAAAATCTCGCCTTCAGGTTGTTATCTTAAAAAATCCTCTAACTGACCCTTCACCGGGAGTTTGATTAACAAGCGATCTAACCAATCAGAACGCCGAATCCGCCATTTTGTCCGACAAAGCAGTCAGGAGTTAGAAGATTAACCTCGGTGGACTTAAACTTGAAAAATGGTGTTTACTGACGTCTTTCCGCGTTTGAAACAACATTCTTTCTCATGTTCATTCATGTTTATTTGATTCTATAAATGAACTAGTAGGAAGAGATGATCGGTTTATGAGCCGTTTGAGCTGATGCACTACAGCAATCTATCACAACACATTAAAGATCCACAAAACGTTTTTTATTGTTTGAATTTCTTTAAAAAACTACACAATTTGAAAGCTGGGACTTTATTTAATATCATAAGTAACCTGTTCTGTCTTGACTGTTGATGTGTTTTCAGTGTTCTCTTCGCTCCGCGATGTATTTTTCACTGCGTGTGGCGTGACAGCGCCATGGCTTGTTGGACAAAGCAACAGTAACTAAGGGGGGCGGGTCTTTGCGAAGGGTCAATTTTGAATTCTCTTTGATATTTGGAGGGATTACTAATTTCTGCCCTCTGAATCAGCAATCTTCCTGGATCAACTTCATTTTTTGACAAAATTTTCACTTTAACCATAGGGGAAAAAAGTACTGCTACTCCAGCACTCAAATTGGACCCATGACTAAGGATATGCTCTCCTTCCCACCAGCGAGTCTCTTGTAACAAAATCACACCTAGATCTTTCAAATGTGCAATCTCTGAAAGTAACCTATACTTTCTCCCATCTCTCATCCCATTAACATTTAGGGATCCCACCCGCAGGACCACTGCTCTTCATTTTTCAAACCAACATCAGTACATTGGGACATTTCATCTAATTCATCAGTTATATTTCCTTCAGAACATATAAGAAGAAATAAACAGCTTTTTCACAATCACTCTCAGAAGCGCACTCAGTCCTCCTCACCCACACTCCCAACATGCAACATGCAGAGAGAGAGAGAGAGAGAGAGAGAGAGAGAATTTAGAATTTAAAGGGGACCTATTATGCCCCATTTTAAAAAAAAAATGTAAAATAATTCTCTGATGTACCCAGAGTGTGTATGTGAAGTTTTAGCTCAAAATACCCCACAGATAATTTTTTATAGCATGTTAAAATTGCCACTTTTAGTGGTTGAGCAAAAACACGCCGTTTCAGTGTGGTCCCTTTAAATGCAATGAGCTGCTGCGCTCGGCCTAAGAGGGCGGAGCTTCAAGAGCTCGTTCTCCCCTGTCAAGATTCAGTTAGGACGCACTATAATGTCAGAAACTGCGAATATATGCTGCATGGAGATAGAACAGGTATAGTTTAGTTCAGTTACAGTTATAACTTATATTGCCTTCTTGTTTTTATCCACTATATTACTACAAGCCTGTTGTAGTGTCCGAATGATGGCCAAAACTATACAGATGAGTTTTATGACGTTTATTGTACTTAACACAAAAGATGAAGCGTCCGTTTTCACTCTAGAAAATCTCTGTAAGAGCTTAATAAAACACTGCAAGTGTGCATTAAAATATTATCCATAAACTCTCTCTCTTTCCCTTGTATTATTACCAACATACATTGCAACATACATCACGTTACAACCAACAGTAAACAAATATATAAAGACCTTATGCCTTTCGGGTGGTGCTTAATAAACTGGTAAACTTTATATCTGTAAATCAACTCCAATGAACTGTAATAAAGTGCCCTCACCTTCATTATTGCTGTATCCAGTATCACTCTGGAGACTGTAAGCTGGATCACCAACAGTTTTTACTTATATATCCTTGAGTAGCACATTTTAGCAGTCTCTGTTCCCTTTCATGGGAACATCGACACTGCGTTGATTCGCATTGGGATCACATCTGCGTGATTATGTCTTGAAGCACTTGTAAAATCAAACCAATAGTGTGACGGGACATCAGAGCAGGTGACATCACGGACCAGGAAACTATAAAGCACTCCTGAGAACAAAGAATGCCAGCTTCTGTGTCTTAAGCAGCGCTCTGTGTTATCGTGTGTCTTATTTGGTGTTGTCTGTCTGCTATATCTATATATATATATATATATATATATATATATATATATATATACAGTCTGAAAATATCTCTTTGTCCGAGGACAAGAGTATTTTCCCACACCCAAGCATATATATACAAGTCATATATATATATATAGATATATATATATTGTGGCGGAGGAGCAAACGACAAACACAGTGGGTGTGGCGTCAGGCCTCGGAGAGGCTTTATTCACACAAATAACAGAAACCCAAAAACAGAAAATAAAGTGTCCAAATAAGCAGGGGACCTGGTGTCCTCATCGTGCCAGGAAATGTGAAGGAGGGCAGTGAACGGATAGGATGGGTCCAGGTAAGGGGGCGGGGTCCGGCGGCCACACGTGCTTCTCTCTCTCTTCGGTCCAAGGCGCAAGGGGCAGCAGTTTTCGGCACAGTGGCTCGTCCTCGTCTTTAAGCCAAACTGAGGGGAAAGCGGCCCGGCGTCTTAAGCAGCGTTTACGCATGCTTCTCCATTCCGGACCGTGGGTCCGGCGACTCGCATCCGGTGCAGGAGTCCCTCCACGCTCCCTTCTGGACCCCGAGGACACCAGCAGTAGCAAACAGCAGTTTGTCAAGTGTGTTCATCCCTGCCTCGCTTCATCATGGCGGGGAGATGTGCAGTAGAGCATGCCCAGGCAGCTCTCAGGGAGCTGTCTGTGTGGAAAAGCTAACATTAAGAACACTCCGTTCTCGCCGGGGCACTCTTTGATAAAAAAGAGAAGGAGGGCGCCGCGGCCAGTGCAGGGATCGGGTCCCGCTGCTGCCGAGGCAGAGCGGCGGCTTCATTCCTGGGGTTCAAAGATGGATCTGACAGAGGGGTTAGAGACAGGCCCAGCCTTATCTCTGCCCTCACCTGTCAGACCCAGTGTCTCTCCTCTGATGGCGGAAGCACTCGGAGAGAGACACCGCCTCTTCATCTATCCAGCTCTGAGGAGGTGGATGTGGTGAGTGTCGAGGCTGGAGATGAGGACTCGCCATCCTCTTCTCCAGCATATGAGGAGCTGCTGGAGGTTGTGACCAGGGCAGTGGCAAAGTTGAATATCTAGTGGCCACCAGAAAGAGCGTCAGAAAAGTAAATTAGATGAGCACTTTTTGCCCGCACGGTCACAACCTCAGCGTCGGGGATTGCCATTCTTTCCCGACCTCCACACCGAGGTGTCGAGGTCGTGGCAGAGACCAGCACAATATAGAGTTTATAGCCCCCAAACTTCAATATATTCTAACATTATGGGGCTCAAACAGTTTGGTTATGGGTCGATGCCTCGGGTTGAAGAGACGCCCGTGAGCTATCTCTCGCCCGAGTTTGCATCGTCCTTTAAATCCCCGACGCTGCCCACCAGACCATTAAGAACGACATCAACGCTGGTGGGCAAAGCTTATTCGGCAGCAGGTCAAGCCGCAGTGTGTTTACACACTATGTCGATTTTGCAAGCTTATACGGCTGACCTGCTGGGGGAAATAGATGAGAGCGGGGAAGCAACGTTTGAAGCGATTCAAGAGCTCAGGAAAGCCACTGATCTCTCTCCCCGGGCCACCAAGGAGACGGCAAAAATGATCGGCCATTCTATGGCAGCCCTGGTGGCCAGGCCTTTATGGTTGAACCTCTCTGATATCAAAGAAAAAGATAAAAGTGTGTCATTGGATGCGCCGCTGTCTTCCCTGGGCCACTTCGGTCGTCGAGAGGTTCCAGGAAGCCAGAAAGCAGTCAGCGGCCTTCCAGAGGTTCCTCCCCCGCTGCTCTCTTCCCCCTGAGGCTGCTGAGCGGGAGCAGCCTCGGCCGTCAAGCAGCTCCTCATTCGCACATCGAGCACAAACAAAAGCAAAGTGTCGACACGGGTGACACAGTCGAAGCCTCCCAAGGGCAAGACAGATCTGTGGACTGTCATTGTCGTGAGAAAGGCTTTGAAGAAGTCCTGACGCCGGTGGTGCAGGACTTCCGAGGGCAGCCCCCTCTGGGGAGGGGTCTCGTATCACACTGCATGGTACCCGTCCCTCTTCGGTGCCCTCAGGGGGCCGTTCTGCTAACCCTGCCACCCAGTGTGCTTCAGGGTGCAGCGGTCTCCACCGCGAGGTGGTGAAGCTCATTTGGAAGAATTTCGGTCGTGCAGAAGTCGACCTATTTGCCTCGAAAGAGACTTCTCATTGCCCGTTGTGGTATTCTCTAACCCATCCAGCCCCGCTGGGGTTGGATGCCATGGTGCAGACGTGGCCGAGGCTGCGTCTGTACGCATTTCCCCCGATTGCTCTGCTCCCAGGAGTTCTGGAGAGGGTTCGTCGGGACGGGGTCCGTCTCATATTCACAGACCTAGTGTCTCTCTTGGACGGCTCCCCCATGGAGATCCCAATCAGGCAGGACCTTCTGTCTCAAGCGGGCGGCATGATAACTCACCCCCGCCCGGAGTTATGGAAACTGTGGGCTTGGCCTCTGAGGTGGCCGAGCTCAGAATCTGGTCTCCCAACCAAGGTTGTGGAGACCATACTCCACTCCAGAGCTCCCTCCATGAAGAAACTTTATGAGTATAAATGGAAGCTGTTTGCTACTTGGTGTAGTCAACTCCAAGTGGACCCGTTCCACTCATCTATCAGTCATGTACTGCGATTTCTCCAAGAAAAATTCTCGGATGGTTTATCTCCTTCTACTTTGAAGGTTTATAATGCAGCTATTTCTGCTTATCATGCTCCTGTGGGGGGTTCTTCAGTGGGAAAAGACCCCTAGTTATATGCTTTCTTCGTGGTACCCAGAGGCTGAGGCCTGCTGTGTGTACAAGAACTCCATCCTGGGACTTGGCTATTGTGTTGGAAGGGTTAGCTGAGGTTCCCTTCGAACCTTCGAAAAAGTTCCTCACTCTAAAAACCATCTTTCTGTTGGCTATATCATCTCTCAAAAGAATTGGAGATCTACAAGCACTTTCTGTTGCTCCTTCATGTCTGGAATTTGTGCCTGGTATGGTCAAGGCTTTCCTACATCCTAGACCTGGGTATATACCCAAGGTCCCTACCAATGTCCCAGGGCCTATCGTACTGCAGGCCTTCTGTCCTCATCCTTTTACAACTCTGGATCAGGAAAAACTCAATCTGCTTTGCCCTGATAGGGCTCTAGACACTTACATCCACAGAGCTGCCCTGTGGTGAAAAACTGATCAATTGTTTGTCTGTTACGGGTCTCCCCAAAAAAGGAGGCCCAGCGTCTAAGCAGAGAATGAGCAAGTGGGTGGTCGAGGCCATGTCTCTTGCTTGAGTCTTCCAGGCAGCCTTCACCTTTGGCACATTCTACTAAGGGTATGGCTGCCTCAAAGGCTTTGATCTCGGGGGTTCCCATCAACAAGATATGTGATGCGGCTGGGTGGTCATCCCTGCATACCTTCATTAGGTTTTATAACCTTGATTTGGGCTCCACTCCAGGGTCCTCTGTGCTCTCATCTCAGAGATAACAGACAGGCACTCGGTATTATGGCCTAGTTGGGATAGGGTTCCAAATGCAACGCAGCGTCGATGTTCCCATGAAAGGGAACGTCTCGGGTTACATCTGTAACCCTGGTTCCCTGAATAGGGAACGAGACGCTGTGTTGCTTAGCCATACTCCCTGCATGCCTGTGAGCGTCTGCTTCATCCATATCAGAAGCTGGTGTTCTTTGTTCTCAGGAGTGCTTTATAGTTTCCTGGTCCGTGACGTCACCCGCTCTGACGTCCCGTCACACTATTGGTTCGATTTCACAAGTGCTTCAAAACGTAATCACGCAGAGGTGATCCCAATGCGATTCAACGCAGCGTCTCGTTCCCTATTCAGGGAACCAGGGTTACAGACGTAACTCGAGACGTTTTGTATTGTCCCTTTGTATTGATATTCGTTCACTAAGCAGTCCAGTGTGAAATGATTTGCGCAGACATAAACGAATTTCGGCAGAACTGAGGGAGCATTTTCCTGGTAAACCAAGTTAATCCACCTCATTTTCAGCAGCTCAGATTTTGGGAGTAAATGGAGAGAGCTATGTGGATTAATCCATCCAGCTACAGAACACCTAAAATGCTTGGGATACATTCTCGTCAGTGCAGCAATGGCGGACTTGCCGTGAACGCGCTCAGGGTGGGTCTATGTTCAAACGGCAGTGTCTGTCAACATTCGTGGACGGGGCCTGTGGCTTTTGTGATGTCACACTGCCAGGGATCTGGAAACGGCTTGTTCTGAGACACTCCCAGGAGTGGGTGGATTTTTATCATTATAGGGTGGTTGTGTACACACACTGCCAACACACATTTATGTCCAAACACCATGCAAAAGTGAATTTTGCATAATAGGTCCCCTTTAACAAAACTTTTATTACAAGTACAAATCACAGTCCATTTAAATTACAATATACTTATATGTTAAGAGCAAACTCAACTCACAAAACCTATGCAAAAATCAAATTACCTTCAAATACAGACAGAACACAAAACCTCATTGTAACACCAAATACCTTTGAAAGTGATAAGATCATCCATATATCTATAATACGTGAAATCAATCAATATTCTTGCTTTCACCATATTTGAAAAAATAGCAACTACATCTGACATCTGAGCATTGCTATCCACAAATAGCAATGCTCAATACAGTCAAATGTTTTCTCCTGATCTAATGAGATTAACCCACAATCCAAGTTCAACCTCTTGGAGACCTCTAAAACATCACAAACTAATGAAATATTATCAAATATTGATCTACCAGGAAAACAGTAGGTCTGTTCAGGATGGATGACACAATCCATCACTCTGGCCAGCCTGTTAGCCAAGGTTTTCGAGAGGAGTTTGTAGTCACTAGAGTAGTGATATGGGTCGTGAACACTTGATCTCTGTAAGGTTTCCTTTCTTGGGCAGGAGGGTTAACACTGCTCTACGGTAGCTTAAGGGCAGCTGGCCTTCAGCCAAACTTTTGTTCAACACCTTCAGTAAATCATCTCTTGAAAGACTTATAAAATTCTACTTATAAAGAAAGACTTATAAAATTCTACTGGCAGGCCGTCAATGCCCAGCACCTTTACAGACTCCATTCCTTGGAGGGCTTTGTACAGCTCCCCATGCTCAAAACACCAGAGATCTCATCATTGGCTTCCTTCGACATTTGGGGTAAGTCTTTGAAAAATTCACTATCATTCCTGTTTTCCATCCCAAGTTCATTTTATACAGGTTTTCATAAAAACAGCTGCTCTTTTACGAATGTCCGCAGGGTCTATTAGTAAGTCACTAGACTCATGGAAGGTTCTGCTCTGACCATTCTTTTTTCTCCAAGTTGAAAAATGGATGGATATTTGGTCCACCCTCTGGAACCTCGACCTGACCAGAGCCCTCTGTGTTTTAATACCCAGTAAATCAGCTAACTGCATCATTTTATTTGACAGAGTATCTAAATAACCCTGGGCGCCAGCTGACTCAGCCAGTTCTTGAAGCTTTAAAAATATCGGTCTCCAAGGTGTTCATACTCATAGTTGTCTCTCTAGTGACATTTTGAGTATACTGCAAACAAAACTGTTTTATTTGGGCTTTCCCAAAATCCCATCACTGTTGCAGTGACTTAAAAGATCCCTTTGTGCTCCTAAACTCATCCCAAAATAATTTAAACATATTTTTAAAATACCTGTCACTTAACAAAGTAGTATTTAACTGCCAGTAACTCTTTGGTTTAACAGAGTTTAAGAAAACAGAACACTGCACCATACTGTGATCAGAGAAACTGATCAAGTGGGGTGAGTGGGGTGATTAAACACCTTATTACAATATTACAGTGATGTTTAAAAACATAGAAACGGTCCTGCTAAGGAAATCACACTTCACGAACATGAGTCCAAGTATATTGTTTTTGTGTCTCATGAAACTGCCTCCAAACATCACAAAACTCATGCGTCTTGACAAGCTGGATTAATCAATTATGAGAAGGCAAATGGGGTTCAATATGATTCCTATCCAAATTTGACAGTTGAAATCACCACCTAAGAATAAATATTCTTCTACACAGCATTTTTGTAAAACAGAACACAAGGTAAACATTCTTTCTATTGGTGTAGTTGGCCCAGCCTCCTACAGCTAGACAGCATTTCTCCCCACTCACCGCGGATGCCACTTTCACTCCATGGCGCCACGTGACTTTACTCAAAACCTGCACACATGGGGCTGTCATGCTTGTAGTGTCTGGACAGGATCAGATTAGCCAACCAACTTTAGAATTTTGAGAATGCTTTTAGCTTCTTGAACTTTTCATGTAAATCACGCATGGGCTCCGGCAGGTCTGGGTCGGACTGCCCCATTGGCAAAATTTTCGCATGCGTTTTTTTTGTATTCGCAATCCTAAAAATTCGTCACGCACAGAGACCTTGCACACTGAGTCCGATGCGTATTAATGAATGCGTTGCGAAAAAAAAAATCGCAAAACAATACAAAATGAAGTCAAGCAGCAGTGAGCACGATTAGTTGTCTCCTCTCTTCTTAAAAAAAGAAAAAGAAAGAGGAAATATTGGGTCCATTCAATCCCGAGTTCGCATAGAGAGAAAGGAGAATTCACCTCATCAAGGAGCTGCGGGATGATCCGGGCGTTTCAAAGATTACTTCAGGATGTCAGTGGCTCTGTTTGATGCTTTACTACTGGCACAATATGTCGTTATATACGGTCTCTTTGTATTCCTCACGTTGTTTGTCATTCAGTGCTGCTGTTTTGTGCTGTAGAAGACGTGGATCAACTTGTCAGATGGCATTCTGGATTTTTGCGTTCGCGTACGGTGGCTCTGAATTGTCAAAACGTCTCTCAAAATGCGTGCCACGGATGCGAAAAACGCAGAAAATCGAACCTGATCCAAATATTTTTTTGACGGACGAAAGTTTCGGAGGCAGTGTGCAAACGCGATTGACATAACGTGAGGTCGAATTTATTTTTTAACGTGCGAAAGTTTCGCATGCGAATTTCGGACTCAGTGTGCAATGACCTTACTCTAAATGTTTATATTCAAGTATAAGCTGTATCTCTCTCTTAATGTCTTTTTCACCCTATCATGTTTAGTCTTGTTTTCTCCGAATGTTTTAATTAACAATGTATGTTACGTTACAGTAAAATGCATTTTTCTATTTTTAATAGTACTTCGAAGAAAATGTACTCAGATCTGACACTCCATAAACTATGAAAATTAGGTTGTAAATGGAGACAAAGAAAAAGTTTCCCCCGCTAAAAATGCGCACTCGCCATTGGCTGGTGCATCCAAGGAGGCGTTTTGGCTTGTTTGTCCATTAAAAAAAAAAAAACACCCTGTCTCTCAATTCTTTTGTCTCTTGTAACGTCTGGATGGATCCGTTCAGATTCAATAAACTTTGGAGTTTTCAGAATGCTTTTAACCTGATGAACTTTGTTTCTTAATCACTAAATCGGCTCCGAACAGTCTACTAAAGATGAGCCCACTTGACACCTTTGTTGCCCTCCGAGGTAACACAGCAGGCCCAATTTCCTTGCTCTTAGGACATCAAAGGGGCCCCTCATGTGGACTATGGGCCAGATCCACATTCCAGCACCCACACACACTGGCACACACAAAAACACACACACAGACACACATACAGAAACACACAAACATAAATTTTTAACTGTATATATATCCTACCACTATGCTGAAATATATATTTCATATATTTTAGGGCCTATGCATGTTTCCTAGTGTTTAAATTAGTGTATTTGTGCTAGTGTGCATTTTAACGATATAATTTTGTCTGTAAACCATAACTTCTTGTCTATGCCTTTCTAATCTGGCGAGTTTGGTCTCTCCGTAAAGCTCCGGACTCGAGCTATTTACTGAGGTGGGTCACATGGCTGACATATGCATTTTTCTATGTGTTTAATGATACTGTGAAGAAAGCACTCGATCTCGAAATCCGGTCTGATGGCCACTAAGTATGCAAATTCATCTAGGAGACCAAACCAAGGAACTTTGCCCGCCAGATAGTGCTGCGCATCTATTGGCCGCTACAATTCAGGAGGTGTGTTAGTTTGGGTTTCCATAAAAACAACAACACACACCTTTTCTTTGTTCTCCCGGTGACCTCCCGATCGTCTCGTGCACGTCTCCCCGGACGCCTCAGGTGACCGCGCTTCCCAACCACGCGCGCAGCTCGGGAGGACCACTTCCTTTCTCTCTCTCTCTCTTCGGTTAAGTTACTTAAGTTTAAACCCTTTTGAAAACCCCGCCGGAGAAACCCTCTCGGAAAGGACCAAGCCAAGCGCGTTGAAACTGCTACTACTCGGACTTGAACCAATAAGCAAGTATTATCATTTACCTTAAATTTGTCTAAACTGATTTCTGTGCTGGCTCTCTCAAAAGGGTTTAACTGTGTAATTTGCCATTCTTTGATCATCTTTCTTTCCCTGTCTTTTCTTCATTTTCATTCTCGTGTATATATATGTGTATTCTTGTATATATTTTATGTATAACCTCTGTTCGTAGTTTGCATATATTAAAACGTTATTCACGCTCGATTGTTCTGTTTGTTCTTTCAGCTGAAAACCAAGTCACTTTAACGTTTTCGATCGCTTTATGCTTGATGAAACAAGTTATTTTCATGGCCAGATAATAACTCTGTTTATAATATTCTGTGAGGGACTTAGTTTGCTGGACAAACGAACAGTTTCTCTAAATAATTATTAAACCAGAACTAATCATATATGTAATTGATTATAATTCGTTGTAATTGATTCACAATATATGTTTAATTCCCCGTTGGGTCGATATATGAATCATAATTTATTCATAAACCTTATGAATTATTATATTCATATTTCATCCATAAATTTATTAATAACCGCTACACACGTTACATATATTATTTGGTGGAGAATGCGGCAACGTTTTAAACTTGGTTTTCGGTAAAAGAGCAATGTAGAATAATTTGTGTGTGACTTACATGCGCGCTTTATTCAGTGAGAAGACGCACGGGTCCTCACTACGCACCGTTAACAAGCTGCTGTTTGTGTCTAAAAACACTGCAGGCCTAGTCTTGGTTGACCGTGAAATAAACTGCAGTCCATTAATATTCAGACTTGTATGCGAAAAGGCGACAAATTTTCTGCAATACAGCTAATATTAATTTCCGCTTGAATAAACGAGTTGAGTCGTATTCAGCGTGTTTTGAGATCGTGCGGCAAGATTCCCACTAAATCTCTTGAAAGGCCTTTATATTTACCCGCTATTAAATCTGAATTTCTTGTGTCGTCCAAAAATTCACATAGCCGGTTTGCTCCTGGGTTACGTCGTTTGGACTAGCTACCCAAACCACGTATCCCCGTTACAGATCTAATCGGAAAAGCAGTCCGTCTGATTTAACGATTGATGTGTGAGAGTTTGGAGCTATATCAGCATCCTGATCCAATGTTGATTTGTAACGCGAAGGAATCCCGCAAGCGTTACATATTCGCGTGCATTAAAGTTTGCACCAAAGGGACTGATTCCCAGAGTTGTGTACCCGTGAGTAAAACGGTACACATATATTTATGAAAGAATCCGCTGAGGTTCTATAGTTGTAATCGTGACCGTGCAGTTAAAACAGCGTAAGGGTCAGAACCCCACAAAGCGCTCGTTTTTATATCACGAATTAAAGAAAGGGGATGCAGTAACTCTGACCAGACGCCAGAGGGCAGTCTGCTCAGGTGTGCCACCCCTCCCTACTTATTGGTTGTGTGGACTCAGTGACGCCACCGCGTGGACGTTCTGAGTTAAAGCCGCTCCATACTTTGAACTGAAATTATCTCCAAGTTATCTTTTGCTTCTCTATACTGCGGGGAGTTGTAAAGTAATTTGCTTTTGGTGGTTATGCTTTCCAATCATTGTTGGAATGTGGTTTACTGATTTAAATTTAATTTAAACACGTTTAAATTTCTAATTTAAATTGTTTCCCTTCCAACAAGGAATTCACTTTCTGAGAGTGCGCCCCCTGGTGGACACTGCCAGATAAGTCAATTCTCTTTTCCCTTGTATTCTTTTTCCTGTATTCACAGATCTACTCTATTTTATTTTATTTCAGTTTATTTATTTTATTTTTATTCTACTTTGTGTTATTTCATCCATTCCCTTTTTGTCTTTTCTCTCTCTCAAGTTATTTCTTTAGTTTTACTTTGGAAATTCATTCCCTTTATTACTTAATGTTTTATTTATTCACTCCTAGTTCTGGGTCCTGATGTTATTGGCTGGCAATAATATTCACGCACACCCAAGCCTCCCTTATTTCATACACTTATTTTGAATTTAATTAAATAACATTTAATTCAATTTTAAAATTAAGTAGTGTCAATCAGTTGGCATTTTGCTATCAACAAGCAATTCTCTTTAGGAAAATCTGCAAATAGGGAAGGCTTTCTCTTTTCTTTCTCCCATTCTGTTATTCTATGCACTCATTTAAATTTAATTGAACAAGTTTAATTCAAATTTGAATCAAGTGCCTCTGAATTATCCTCTTTTCGCTTTTTCCCATCTGTTATCTATGCACTCATTTAAATTTAATTGAACAGAGTTTAATTCAAATTTGAATCAAGTGCATCTGATTTGTTTTTGTTTTATTTTTTTTACTTTTGTTCTGCTTCTAGCTAGTTCATTTTAGACCCCTACTCTTTTATCCTACACACTTAATTATTTAAATTCTATTTAAACAAGATTTAAATTGAGTTTTAAATTTACAATTAAGTCGTGTTTACCTGACTGTTTGTGCACTTGCAGATAAGGCCCTTAGCGCCCTGGGTGAGCTGACGGTTGCTCCAGTGAGTTCCAGTGAGTGGAGCTACCTGGCCTGGCGTTCTTGCATTAATTGTGTGTGAATCGGGGACATTCTGACCTCGTATTACGGGCAACACGCAAGGACATCAGCGAGTTGTGTATCAGGTAAAGGGAGGCAACGAGTCCAAGTTGACCCCAACGGCAATTTTGTTTAATTTCCCGGCTCAGGCTTCTGCACGACAGAACCGCCCTTTTGGAGTAACTGCCCGTAAAAGGGACAGACTCTGAGTTTAGGGAAAACTCAATTTTGACCGGTCACTCGGGCCGTTGGCGCAAGTACCTTACCGAAGTGCACAATTGTGCTGGTGTTCCCTGTTTGAGAGGTTGCACCGTGTTACAAAGGGGACAGGTGGCCACGGACACCGCAGTAGAGTGTTTGAACGTCGAGGAAAGGTTGCCTGCCATGAGTTCTTATCTGAGCACCCACAATTCACCCAGGCCTAAATTAGTGACATACAGTCATTTCACCTAATTGAAAGCCACAGAATATTACATATTCTTCAATTACTCAGGTGCGGGCCAACCCTAATGCTCTCGATCCATACCATCCCTCTAGGTTTTATGACGCAACAGTGCACTCGCCTGACACCGTCATAAACCCAGCTGGAATAGGAAGTTTAAGTTTCACTTCTCCCCTCTAGCCCTTCGTTTTAGTTTATTGCTATTCTATTTTTATTCCTTTCTATTTGTTTACTGCTCTATTTCTCATTAATTGCATCCACCCTGTTCTGTTTTGCTTCTCTACTGTGTTTGTTTCTTTCAGTTCATGTAAAAGCAGAGCCTGTGAGAGCCATCACGGAAAACTGAGTAATAGATAGACGACCGAGCAGCGAGAGTCATCAAAGGACTCTTAGGGCTACCGCCTGTCAAAATCTTTATTCAAATCCGGCACTCACCCACACAAATTGACCCGCGTGGTCCTTTTGGCTATCGACAATTAAGTGTCTAGCCTACATTCCACTAACTGTCTGCACCAGTTAACTGGAACCAAACCAAAGAATTATATAATCATGCATTATTATAAGTCGTTAGCCCTGCGCGTGCTTGCATTGGTTCTGTTTGTGCTGTCTTTCTCTCGCCAACAGCAAGCTAACGTGTTCAGAGCAGCCCCCCAGCACCCATGGGGACGGACTCACGACCGGGTTGGGCTCCCTGACCAGCACGATCCTGCCCAACGACGCTGTGGATCCCCAGCACCTGAGCAACGAGCAGCTGGACGACAACCTGAATCGACTAATGGCCCACGATCCAATGCCGAGCTACAAAGAGTGGGCGAGTCATCCGAGCCATCGCCCACAACCTCAAGCTCCAGGCGGAGGACGCCCGGAGGAATCAGGCCCAGATTCATCGTCACCACGATCAGCGACTCGTCGAGACCCAGGACCAGCGTTGGACAGCGGACGAATCCAAACCCGAGCTGCAGGAGGCTGCAAAGACTTCAAAAAGCCCTTGCAGAGCTCCACCTGGAGGTGGAGCGTAGAAAACTGACTGGAAAACTCCAACACAGCGAAGCTCCCCTAGCCAAAGCAGAAACTAAGCTGAAAGACAGACACACTAAAGCCCTGACCTGTGAAAATCATCTCAAACGGGCCCAGAAAGGAGTTATGGCTCCGAAACAACAAAGAGACTATGTGAATGAACTTGACACTGGTTACAGAGTACTGAAAAGTGGCATGGGAGGGGAAACACACATCACCGAGTTTCCCCTAACCAGTCAAGAAGCCCTAATTCCAAATGGGGTTGAAAGTCCACTGCCCAAAATGTCCAGCGGCCAAGAACCTTCGCCAGCAGCTGTCACATCCAACTGCCAGCACCTGCGACAGGTTCTGATCCAAAAGCTTTCTGACCCTGCATCAGATCAAGGGCTCCCTGCTGCCATGGACCTAAAATGGGGCAGACTGAAAAACCCACACTTGCTACAGCCGACTGCAAATGGCCTACTTCAGAGCATGTGGTCAGCCAGCGATGGAGGAAGATTTCATCTTCAACACTCTGCTTCTCCGAGAGCTGCACCCTGCGGTGAGTGATCACCTGGCAGCCTTGGCCTGCTCACGCAGTATGTCTACTCAGCAGCTGCAAAACTTGGTTGACGAAGCTCACTCCAAGCAGAACACTGCTCCTGAAAAGACTGTAGAAAATCAAACCAGTTACACAGTCTCCGACCACTGCCCAGAAACCTGTCCTTACCTTTTTGAAAGATTGAGAAATGAAGCTGAAAGACAAAATCAGACTCTCAAGTCACAAAGATGTGAGCTGAATGTGCAGTCGCACAGTCCAAATGAGGTCCACCTTGAACACACAGCTCCCACGCACCACACCATTGGTCGAGTGAGCCTGGTACCTCCTGTGTGCGTAGCGCAAATGGACACGTTTCTCTGTTCCACTCACAAAGACCTGCTAGACTGTTTTGAGCCCTTATGAACGCCAGACCGCTGAAAATCTGGGCTCAAGTGTGTGAACTTCTGCCTTCCCAGTCACCCAGACCACCTGAGCCAGACGGTCAGGTCACAGAGGTCGCGGGAAATCTCCCAGCTAACCGCGGGAACCCCGGCTCAGAGCACAGTTCAAGGTCGCCACCCGGCGTACTTCAACTCACCATAGACTGTAACTCTCTCTGCTCCAAGGTCACGACAGACTCACAGCTGAATGACGTAACTACAACAGACATTATTCTCACACTGTGGGCAGACAACCCAGCCTTCAGCCACACGCTGTTAAATGCTCTCAGTGAAGGAACACCGGACCTCCCATTTGTCAACAAGCAAACACACTTTCCACTAGACTTTCGTCTGCCAACCATGATGACTGTCAAGGACATCTGCGTTTTGAACTTCAAATGGAACAACCGGCATTTAACCCATCACTTCCTGGTCCTTCCAGACCTCCTGATGCACTCTAATGCTCATACGGACAGTGCAAGTGAGTTGTTGTGGGCCCCTATGACTGTACAGCTTCCTGTTGTTCCTGTCAACACTGCCAACTTCCTGTCAGGCCAGACTATCCAACAGGTCTGCATCCTGATCAACATACAGGAACCTGTAGTACCACCTTACACCAAAGGGGGTGCTGTTTGGATCAACATACAGGAAATTGTAGTACCACCTTACACCAAAGGGGGTGCTGTTTGGCTCCACGCACAGGAAACGGTAGTACCACCTTACACCAAAGGGGTGCTGTTTGGCTCAACAGGCAATGTGGTCAAACCCTAAGCCACATGCTGGGCTCCTTCACACTGTCACCTGAAGGCGTGGAACTTGGACTTGCTCTAAAAGCCACACCACTAACTGAAGTGTCACCCTACATAGTTCACAGCTGGCTCAACGAATGCATGGTCGCAGACATCAGCATTCCCAAAGCCTACCATCTAGAATGGATAGTGGACCACGGCCACTATGACTTTAAACTCAGGTTAACAGTCATTAACTTAATACCAGCTGCCATGGTCCCAGAAGGAAGCTTAAGCAACACAAGCTTCACGGCATCCTTCAAGAGCATCTCCATCACTCCCATCAACCTGGTACCCACCAAACAGGTGCGCAGAATGGAGCTGATGGAGGACCAACACCTCGCTGTACCCACAGTCGCACAAACCAGCCTGTGAAACTCAGGAAAGCGCTGCACCTCGGACAGCCAACCTGACAGCTTACACCACAACAGAGGAACCCTTCCCAAGGTTTGAGCCTAAAGGCCAACAGATCCAGAAAGATGCAAGTGCGCTAAAGAATGATGCAGACTGTCAAAGACTCAGAAACGTCTTGCACAAATTCAAAGTGACATTTGACAAAGACCTTTTATGCTGTGGTCTCACTAAACTTCACACAGTGCATAGTGCAACACACCCAAATGCTCCTCCCACCTTAATCAGGCAGTACGAAGGTCACATCGCCCCACATGAACCAGTACAGGAGGTTGTTCATTCAACAGAAGGAAAAGGTGTTATCTGCCCATGCAACAGCACCTATTCAGTCCCTACCTGGTCCATTGTCAAACCAGACAGCAAGTGGCGACCCACCAGCGACTTCAGGAGGCTGAACCAGCAGGTGCCACTGCCACGACGTGCCAGAAAGCACAAATCTGCACAGAGCGGAAATTCAGCTGCCTGCCAAAACTGCTATAACGGCACACCAGCGTTGACACTTGAGATACTGGTACCCCAACAACAGCGACCAGCCTGTCACAGATACCTCAAAGAGAATGCGTGCCAAGGAATGCCCACGGCCTACGTCGATGGACGTTCCTACAACCATGAGGGCATCTTACAGGCAAGTGCAGGGGCACGATGGTTAAACAACCAACCCTGCCAACCACAGAACAGCAGGTGGGGTCCCCAGTCATGTCAGTATGGTGAAGCAGCAGCGACCCTCAAAACCCTTCAAGTCTCCTCTGTCCATAACATCAGAGAACTCATGTGCACAGACTCACACTTTGCCAGACCTTGTTTCACATGCCATCTTCTGGGCTGGAAACAAACTGGTTTCAAGACTGAATGCAACAAGCAGGTGAAACATCAACACATGTTCCAGACACATGATCACCTCACCCAAGCACACGACATGATCGTTTACTGGGAAAAGGTGAAAAGATGCTTAAAGCAACCAGGGCGTGACAAAGGCGTGAACGACCAAATTAATGCCCTTGCCAAGACTGGCACCCTGCATAACAAGCTATGGTCACACCCACCCCATTCACCCACCCTTAGTGTGACAACAACAACCCGCAGCCAGCGGACTGTTCCTGCAACATTTCCCGCCTTACTGCCACTGCCACTGCCACTGACAACCAAACTTGCCAACACTTCCATGCAAAATGTTTCGTACCACCACTCATACCCCTCCAACCTCCCGTTCACGGCACCTGGTCCCATGACCGACCACATGCTGCGTGTGGGAGTGAACTTTCTAAAATATGTCCCTGATGTCTTCACAGCGCCAAAGCTTGTACTGCCACAGGGCCAAAAGGGGGGTGAACTGATATACACCCACGACACACCATGTGCCAAACACCATGGCACCAGAATCACGCATGAGACATTAAAACAAGTGTCGCACTGGCCCAGCATGCAGCAAGATGTGGCAGAGCACGCCAGAGGATGTCAAGTTTACCTCCACGTCCAGACTGCAAACGCAAAGCACCGAGCTTCACTGCAAAACCGAGGAATCACATTTCCACGGTCAGTCGACCAGAAAGACTGGACGGTAAAACCTCCTCTGATGCTCATGGCCATCACAGACACCGTACAGAAGTCAACTCAGGTGTTCCCCACGGAACTACTGATGGCACGGCAGGTGCCACTGCCGTTGCACCTGTACCAACCAGGAGACTTGAGTCTCATCACAGCCTGCTCCCCTCATCAGCATCACAACAAGCTCCGCCTACAACTGAGAAAGCAACTCGCAACACAGAGCCAAACCCTGCAAACCACCTGCAAATCCTGGAAAGGTATTGCAGTGGTTCCGCACTCACAGTTTCCTGCTGATCCAAACTGCGAACTCAAGGAAGCAACTGTTTACAGTCCTCCAGAATAACTTTGCCCAAATCAGCTGGTTATAGCTCGGTTGACGGACCTGCTGCGAGAAATTAGCTTCTCTATGGACAGAGTGGCTATGAATAGGATTCCTCAGTATCCTACAAACTGTGCTGGACTTTGCTACTGGCAGACCCAGACACGGTCAATGTCAGGTGGCGGCAACGTAACACCCATGCCAAGAAACACACCTCAGTTGCGGTAGCCTACCACAACAGCAACCCACGGCTGTGCCCGGCTCCCCACTTTCGCAGGTGTAGTTTCACCAAAGACTTTCAGTACTTCTGCCCAAACCAGCTCTTCCTCAAACCACACTGAAGGAATGGGCCGGTTGCAGCCCATGACCAGCGACACACGCTGCCCGGCCAAGCCTCGCACCCCAGTTATCGGAACACAAGCCGAGACTGTGGGTGATCGACTGCTCATCCAAACCCCTACTCATGCTGCCATCCTAATCTACAATCAGCACAACACCGCCACTCGTGTCAGCCTGCCCAATCCAAGTAAGTGGATCCAGGTACCCCTGGGTTCCATCCTTCACCGCAGCCATCTGGCGGTGCACTGTCTCTCAAGCAAAGAGGACCAGTCAGAACTGGAAATCCCATCTTCCCCAGGGATCACCATCACACCTTAGATCCAGGAATGGAACTGAGGATTGACAAAGGGGGGTCCCAGCTAAGTGACAGTACTCCTATTGATGCACCCCTCCAAGCACTCTCACGACTGCCTGTCCTGACCAGCCCACCTAAAGCCCAAGCTTGGACTCCTGCCAACACAACCCGTTGCCTCTCCATGGCAATCAAGTACTCACTCGCCCTGGGCCTGGCCTTCATCCTATCCCAAGGGATCAAAGGGATGCAAGAATCCATGGACAGGTGCTTATCTGCTCTCCCTCAAGGACCAGTAGGAACCACCTGCTGCATGACCATCCGGATCCATGTGCCATCGAACTTGGTTACCGTCCAACGAAGTCCGCGCAGGAACTTCGTTTGGCCGAAAGGGGGAATCTGTAACGTCTGGATGGATCCGTTCAGAGTCAATAAACTTTGGAGTTTTCAGAATGCTTTTAACCTGATGAACTTTGTTTCTTAATCACTAAATCGGCTCCGAACAGTCTACTAAAGATGAGCCCACTTGACACCTTTGTTGCCCTCCGAGGTAACACAGCAGGCCCAATTTCCTTGCTCTTAGGACATCAAAGGGGCCCCTCATGTGGACTATGGGCCAGATCACATTCCAGCACCCACACACACTGGCACACACAAAAACACACACACAGACCACATACAGAAACACACAAACATAAATTTTTAACTGTATATATATCCTACCACTATGCTGAAATATATATTTCATATATTTTAGGGCCTATGCATGTTTCCTAGTGTTTAAATTAGTGTATTTGTGCTAGTGTGCATTTTAACGATATAATTTTGTCTGTAAACCATAACTTCTTGTCTATGCCTTTCTAATCTGGCGAGTTTGGTCTCTCCGTAAAGCTCCGGACTCGAGCTATTTACTGAGGTGGGTCACATGGCTGACATATGCATTTTTCTATGTGTTTAATGATACTGTGAAGAAAGCACTCGATCTCGAATCCGGTCTGATGGCCACTAAGTATGCAAATTCATCTAGGAGACCAAACCAAGGAACTTTGCCCGCCAGATAGTGCTGCGCATCTATTGGCCGCTACAATTCAGGAGGTGTGTTAGTTTGGGTTTCCATAAAAACAACAACACACACCTTTTCTTTGTTCTCCCGGTGACCTCCCGATCGTCTCGTGCACGTCCCCGGACGCCTCAGGTGACCGCGCTTCCCAACCACGCGCGCAGCTCGGGAGGACCACTTCCTTTCTCTCTCTCTCTTCGGTTAAGTTACTTAAGTTTAAACCTCTTTTGAAAACCCCGCCGGAGAAACCCTCTCGGAAAGGACCAAGCCAAGCGCGTTGAAACTGCTACTCACGGACTTGAACCAATAAGCAAGTATTATCATTTACCTTAAATTTGTCTAAACTGATTTCTGTGCTGGCTCTCTCAAAAGGGTTTAACTGTGTAATTTGCCATTCTTTGATCATCTTTCTTTCCTGTCTTTTTTTCATTTTCATTCTCGTGTATATATATGTGTATTCTTGTATATATATTTAGATGTATAACCTCTGTATTCGTAGTTTGCATATATTAAAACGTTATTCACGCTCGATTGTTCTGTTTGTTCTTTCAGCTGAAAACCAAGTCACTTTAACGTTTTCGATCGCTTTATGCTTTGATGTTATAATAGCAAGTTATTTTCATGGCCAGATAATAACTCTGTTTATAATATTCTGTGAGGGACTTAGTTTGCTGGACAAACGAACAGTTTCTCTAAATAATTATTAAACCAGAACTAATCATATATGTAATTGATTATAATTCGTTGTAATTGATTCACAATATATGTATAATTCGATATATGAATCATAATTTATTCATAACCTTATGAATTATTATATTCATATTTCATCCATAAATTTATTAATAACCGCTACACATTCGTTACACTCTCAATTGTCTTTTGATCGTCTCTCACTTGTCTATTGATTGTCTCTCGCCATCTCACGGACATCTCTCCCAGACGCTCTCCGCGACCGTGCTCACATCACGAGCTTCTCTCCTTTCTAAGATGACCATCCTTTGGCGAAACCTACTTTCAGGTTACCTCAGTTCAAACTTCCCGCGGAGACACAGAAGAAGCCAACAAACTTCAGCCATGAGCACACTGAATCTTGACACGTCTCTATCTGAAACTCAGCACTCAAACTCATGCAAGAACCCATCTATTTTACATGGGCTAAGTATTCCTGACCTAACAAGGTGATTTGATTCTTTGCTGGCTCTGTAAGTTTTGCCATTCTTTTGTTTTCTCTCTTTTCCCTAGCACATGTACTCGTAGTTTCATATATTAAAGTCATTAAATATTCACACTCGCTTTGTCTCTGTGTGCTCAAGAAATAAACCAAGTCCCTTTAGCATTTCTGATTTCGTTGCTATATGCTTTGTACAATTGGTGCTAGGATAGAAGATTATTCCTCTAGGCCAGAAGAGTAATTTCCTCTTTAGAGTTGATGAAAGATCAGACTGATAAATTCTGGTGGACAGAATAGATCGGTCTTTCTAAATTAATTCTAAAACTAGAACTAATTCTAGACCATATATGCAGAATTGGCTATAATCCGCTGTAAGTAATTATCCATATACATAATTCCCTTTTGGTCGATTTTATATTATAATTGATCATAACGCGTTATGATTTAATTATATATATTTCATCCATAATTTGAGCTAATTCTTTACATGCTACTGTTACATCCCAGGCTTAAGGTTTGTCTAGGGTAAGGGAGTAACAGTGAGAAGAAAATATGGAGATGTTGGGGTGAGTGAGTGTGCCCATCCCCTGCCCTGCACGACAGACGCATTAAATTGAAGCTCAAAAAGGTTTATTAACAAAAAATATTTTAGACAAAGCAAAAAGGAGGGGGTAATGCCAAAATAACAAACAAAAAGTACCTCTGACTAGTTAAGGAGTAAAACTACTTAAACTAGCAAAAGAAAATAAATTAAAAGCAGAAATGTACGCTAACTCCCTAACTAGCCAAAAACAGGAGAAAAGTTAAAAAAAAAATTAATAGGCACCCACCTCCCTACAGCTTCCAACAGCTTCCAACACATTTGAGCATGAAGATGATAGCAATAATGAGTAGATGGTAAAACTCATTAGGCTACAATAAGCCTATTAACTTTGTAGAAAAAGTACACCGTCTCACACAATTATTCACACACAACTCAACAGAACAACAAACAGAGCAGGTGAGGGACACAACACTTTGGAAGACAGGCTTCAGTTTGAATGACCCTGGGAGCTTCTTTTGAGCATGCAGCCACAGTGAGCATCAGGGTGAACAACCTCTCTCTCTCTCTCTCTCTCTCTCTCCAGCACCAGGTAGAGCAGCAGAGAGACACAGAGAAAAAAAAAACAGCACACAGAACACACACTACCATATGACACAATCATGGAACATAACACTACCCGCAAAATTAACGGTAGCACGTGGTCCGACCTAACAATAAACACCACTAAATAACAATGAACCAAGCAAGAAAAAGAAAAGATTTCACTCACTCACAGGTTCAAGCCCACACTCGCCCAGCTTCCAACCTCATGCTCAACAGTCACACTGGAAGTGAGAGAGAGAGAGAGAAGGAGAAGAAGAAGAAGAAGATTCTGAGATATCGTCCTCCCCTCAGAGTTTCATTATCAGCATCTGGAAATATCTCATCCTCAGGTTAAACAAATACAAGTCAAAGCATTGCTGTGTGGGTGATTGGTTATTGATTAAATGCCAGTGCATTACATAGGCCCACAACAAAATAGGAAAAGAGAAAGGAGAATTGTTCCTCATGTCATTTTCTCTGAAAGCATTAAAAAGCCAAAAGCTCATTGCAAAGAGCTCTTTCTAACAATTACACATTTATCACCAGGGAGTTTTTTTATTTCTTTTTTTCCCCAAAACTCTTGGTGAAAAGGTCCAGCCTGATCACACTGCAACACAGCTGTTCTTTCATTCAAAACCTTAGTTGTTCTTCCATTAGGGTTTCATTAGTGTTTCCTTTCATACCATTATTCAAAGATTATTACTGCGTTGTGTAATAAGAATAATAGGATAAGATAAGATAATAAGATAATACACCTTTTTTTTAGCTTAGCCAAATTGCATTCTAAATCCATAAGTCCCAGTAATATCTATCCAACATAATCAAAATGTGTTGAATCAAAACACATGATCAATGTCATGTAATGACTACAGGCAAAAAGTCCAAAAAGCAAACATATATAAAATATATATATATATATATATATATTTTATTTTATTTTTTTTTTCTCCATTTTATTTACACAACAATCAACATACATATTCACATATCAACACAAACAACAACAATACAGCCTGCATACAGATATTGTGCTTTTACAACATGTGCACAAAAAAAAGAAAAAACAAATATAGCTGCAAGCAGCGATGACGGGCCAAAGCCCGGAGGCACCGCCACCCCGGTGGTTTTAGGGCAACTGTGCACGGCGGGCAATGGGCATTTAAAACGGCTAAACATAAAAGGACTATGTCAAATTCACACTACATTTACTGCAGGAGCTGATGCTCCTATGATCACAAACCACAACAGCCACATCCATGAAATCATTTAAATTGAGATGACTTTCATGTCATAGAATGTCATAAGTCAATTTCAAATGAGTGCAGAATATCATCCTAATCTGCGATGTCTGTTTTTTTTTTTCTCAGAAAACCTCTATAAAATTTTTAGATCAAATTATATACTATTATTTGTGCAAACTCCACAGTGCCCTGAGAAATTTAATCCAGCCTTAAAGGATTAGTCCACTTTTAAATAAACTTTTGCTGATAATTACTCACCCCCATGACATCCAGATGTCCATGTCTTTCTTCAGTTGAAAAGAAATTAAGGTTTTGATGAAACATTCCAGGATTTCTCCATATATGGATTTTTCTCCATCTTCAATGTACACCACATGGTTCAAGGTCCAAATGACAGTTTCAGTGCAGCTTCAAAGGGCTTTAAATGATATCAGATGATACCAGACGATGAATAAGGGTCTTATCTAGCGAAATGATCGGTCATTTTAAAAAAAATAAAAAAGTTTAAGTTTTATAAGCACAAATGCTCGCCCTTGCTCTGTTTTGCGATACACATTCGTGATGTCACGTAATACACAATTACATTGAAAAGGTCATGCTTGATGTAGGCGGAAGTACCGATTCGGTGTTTGCAAGCTGAACGTACAAATACTAAGTCAAACACCCGTTTACAAAAAAGGTAAAACAACAATGTCGGACGGTTTTGAACTTTGAGGAGAAGATGAGTTTTTCGCCCTGCCCTACCTTTTTGAACCGGAATACACAGAGGAAGAAATTAGGCAGATGGAAGAGACTGCTGCAGCGACACACCTCTCAAGCATCGGGCAGACGCAGATCTAACGAGACGTGGTGGTGCACATGTGGCAAATGCCAACCATTGCCAACAGAGGAAGAATCTCAATGCTGCCACGACTGGACCATTTCAATCCCGCCATTAGAATCAGTTGGTGAGTCCCTGTTTCCATCTCACTGCATTACCGGACAAAATGGATTTGCACCATTACTGAGCAACAGTGTTTTAAGGGGTTCACACACCGGACGCGAAGCTCAGCGCCGAGCCACATCTTTAAAATTCGAACGCATTGTTTTCTATGAGTGTACGCACACCGGCGGCGACATTCGGCGCCTGACAGCGGCTCCCAGCTATGTCTCAGGAAGTTGTTCAAAATCCTGCCACGCCACAGAGCGCCATGTACATTGTTTTACATTAAATGTATATTATATTTCTCTCAAATCGTCATTAATGTATATACTGACTTCACCCTGTGCTGCAAGATACATTAGTTTTACATTTTTATTTTTACAGCTTGAAAAAAGTCTACAAATGTATAATAAACGTAGCCTTTTCTTTTCTTTTGCTTTGTTGTGCCATTTTTCCATGTACACTAACCTCAGTGCAAAATATTAAAAGCATAGGCATATGTAACGTTTCCCTGTTGACGTAAAACACTCCCATTGTGCAGCTCTTCTATCAGGAGTCGAGTCAAAATTGAGCTTGCGTGTATATAATGTGCGCGGCCGGTGTGCGATACCTGTGAGTTGTCAGAGACACGACACTTCGCGTCTGGTGTGCGACCCCCTTTAGAGGTGTTTTTGTTCTGATGGAGAAGGGTATGACAATCTGATGGCACTGACAACACAGGATGGAAGAACCATTAGTTGTTTTACTTTTTTTTGTAAATTACGTTTGACTTAGTATTTGCACGTTCAACTTGTAAACTCGGTACTTCCGCCTACGTCAAGCGTGACCTTTTCAGTGTAATTGTGTATTACGTGACGTCACGAATGTGCATCGCAGAACAGAGCAAGGCGAGCATTTGTGCTTATAAAACTTAAACTTTTTTTTTTTTTTTAATTTTCGTCTGGTATCGTCTAGTATCGTTTAAAGCCCTTTGAAGCTGCACTGAAACTGTCATTTGGACCATAAACTCGTTTGGTGCACATTGAAGTCCATTATATGGAGAAAAATCCTGGAATGTTTTCATCAAAAACCTTAATTTCTTTTCGACTGAAGAAAGAAAGACATGGACATTTGGATGACATGGGGGTGAGTAAACTGTCAGCAAAAGTTTATTTAAAAGTGGACTAATCCTTTAATGTGAATGTCTGTGATTGCTGATGTTGTGTAATCCTCACACTTCTTCTTAGTTTTTTGACCTCCTGAGCTGTTGTTTGTGCACCAATCTTATGCACCAAAAGCATGCTTTCATTTGATTTCAGTATGTGTGGTATAAGATGAAAAAGGCCCTCCTCCCCACCTGTTTCTACGGTTTTGTCCATGTCTACTGATTGAATCTCTGATGTTTGTATCGAGTTTCATGCAATTTGAAGCATGCTAAGCATCTCAAAAGCATCCAAAACGAAAATTAAAGTTTGATGCGTTGCCATGGCAACAGTGTTTGAGATATCACGATTCTTTTCACAGGTCTACATCTGCCATGTTTTAACATTATTCTGATGAAGTTTGAAACAAAACGGGTAAAAAAAAGAGGGTGATCTCAAAGCATTTTGAAATTGACACACTTTCTGCTGCCAATTGGTGGTGCTATAATTTTGACTCACAATAGTCACATCGATGTGATCAGTATCCTATAACGAACACAGGGGTGAAGTTTCATAAAGATCAATCAATGTATGCTGACGTTATAACACATTTCCTGTTTCCTTTACTCGCCATAAATTCGTTGCCTCGCCACAGCCAAACCGTTCGAGATGTTTTTAGTCACATTTTTTGAATACAGTTTACTCATCTACTTATATGAAATAACATTTCTGTTCGTGACTTGTAATATTTAGTTTGTTTGCTGTGAGACAGAAGGCGTTTCTTCTATGCAGCGACTGACAATACAACCATAAGATACATCAAAACACAACATATATTCACAAATCACACCCATTTTATTGTTTGCTGTACTACATGTCTTTAGAATCCATATATTTGTAAGGGACAGATCCAAATTCCGCCCTTTATCCATCAATCTTCATCTTCATTCTCAGCAGCAGCGACCGTCACAGTCAAAGCTCGCGCTCGTTATAATTTAAATTTGAAAGTAGCGCCACCCTCGAGAAGCGTTACGACATGGTTTACGGCACTGATATCGAACGCTCATTGGCTCTCACCTGCTTCGTCACAGATTGCGACATGCCGTGTTTCAGTGCATTGACATTTGAATGAGAGCGCTTCACGTAGAGAAACCGGATTCATCATATTCTGCTCTGTAAAAATCTATTATTTACCGCCAGAGAGGACTGCGACTGCAACTCATCATCATTTGAACTACTTTTGGTATGACATTTTCGCAATAAATTAATTGTTGTGATTACGCTTGTTTGTCTGTCATTCTTTTATTTAAAACAGTACGGAGTTTTAATAAATGTTTATGGGTAGGTTTAAAGGTAGGTGTAGGATTAGCGGCTCAAAATATCGTTTTAATGTTATATTTTTACTAAAATTGGCATTTCCCTACACATTTCTGTCCATTATGTATAAAATGGGTATGTTTTGATTCAGGATGGGGTTTAGGGATCTTACATTTATCTACTAAATGATAAAAGGGGAATTATGCATATATCTTTATGACATGAAAGATTCGTAAATATTTTAAATGTTTTTGCTCTAAAAACGTAAGTATTTTTATGTTTTAGTGCTATAAATATGTCAATATTGCACATTTTAGCACCTTTCTAAACATATAAAAATGTAAGTTTTGTGTCTTTGAAAGTTACGTATGCTCTTACCAGGTGTAAATTACGCATTAACTAACTGGTATATTCACTAGTATGTTCATAGTAAGTACATGGAAATAGGACTGTAAAATAAAGTGCATCCTTGTACATAAACATTACACAGGAATTACCAGCTCTTTAACCTTTGTAATAATAAGCTTAAGCATTTTAACACAATTAGTAAGTACAGTAATGTGTCTTACAAGTTACCATAAATAAGTGCCTGTTATTACCCACACTTGTCCATAAGTAAATAGTTACCATGTACATATCATTAGTAAGTACAGTAATGTGTCTGTTAGTTACCATATACGGACACTATAAGTAAGTGCCTGTTATTACCCAACACTTGTCTATAGGTACAAAGTAGTTACCATGTATGTACCATTGGAACGTACAGCAGTGTTTCTTATTAGTTTCCATGTACATACATGTCAGGTAAGTACCTTGTGTTACCACTCTTTTACCTGTATGTACAACATAATTACTATACATGTACCAAGAAAGTACACGTACTGTAAAATAAAGTACTACCAACGTTTCTAATCCAGTTTGTTTTGATTTAAATGGTTTGTTTTGTGGCTGACTATCAAGTTTATGGTCAACGAATGGCTTTTCTGAGGTATAATGTTATGTGACATTGTTTCTAACTCTGATTGAACTGATTATGTGATACAGATTTCGGTAAGCTACTGTATTTTGCAACATATTTTCTGATGATCATTCATATTTATTTAGTTCTGTAAAGCAGTAAAGAGGAAAGGATGATCGCGTTTAGTCACGATCCGCGACAACTGTTCAAGATGACAACTGAAAAGTGACGCACAGTCTTTGTACTACTTTCTTTTCATAATATAAATAAATGTATAGCCTAGGCCCATTTGCTTATCCTGTAAGCTCATGAATAAGAATAAAAATGAAAATGTGGATGAAAATTAATGATTCTCTTACAATGGACACACATTTAATATCTAATTGTTGCAACATTTTATAAAAAAAATATATACACAAAATGATAATATAGGTAATGCTGCTCTTTTTCTAGATCCACTTAAGAAAAATGCTAAAATTATGAATCAAGATTCCAAAATTAATTGTGATCAAGACATCACTCTTGAAGAAATTCAAAAATGTATTGAAAAACTTAAAAGTAATAAGGCACCAGGTAATGATGGTCTGACCTGTGAATTTTACCAAGAATTTAAAGAAGATATCTCACAATTTCTTTTATATGTCTTCAAAGAAATATTGGAAAAAGAAGTAATGTTGCCAACTATGTTAAAAGGATTGATAACTTTGATCAATAATGACACTAAATTATTTTCACATATTTTTGCAAATCGACTAAAGTTAGTTTTAAATGAAATCATAGATGACTGATTTCATAAGTGGCTTCATAAGTGGAAGATATATTGGCAATAATATTCGATTAATACTGGATTTGAATCGACAATTACGATTTTCTTTTAAGTGATGATAGTTATGTTCTCTTTATATTATTAGAAAGCATTCGATACTGTAAACCACAACTTTATATTTGATGTTCTTGACTTCTTTGGTTTTGGCAACAACTTTACCCGTGCAGTTCATATGTTATACAATAATTGTAGTAGTTCTATTAAACTACCTTTGGGCACTCCTAGATTTAATATAGGTAGAGGTGTCTAACAAGGAGACTCATTATCTCCTCTGTTGTTTCTATTGGTCATGCAAGTAATGTATCTTCATATTAAAATTAATCCGTTTCAAGGTATTCAGTTGGCCAATAATGTAATTAAATGTTCCCAATTAGCAGATGATACCAATTTTTCTAAAAGACATAAAATAATTAAAATTGGCTCTTGAGTGTCTTAATGATTTCTATTTAGTATCAGGGTTGTCTATAAATATTAAAAAAAAAAGTGAATTATTTGCATTAAAAGAAAGACCCCGTAACTCGTCAGAATTATGTTGCATTCCAATTAAAGACCATTTTTCTTATTTAGGAATTAAGATTTGCAAAGACCAAAAAGAAAGAGTACATCTTAATTATACTCCATTAATTAATAAAATTCAAAAGAAATTCAACATTTGCCTAATGAGAGACTTATCTTTAAATGGGACAGTTTTATTATCAAAATCTGGAGGGTTATCTAGATTAGTTTACATTGTAATGGCCATAGATGTTCCAAAACGTATCATTAATGAGATAAATAAAAATATATACAATTTTATTTGGAAAAATAAACATCATTATTTGAATAAAAAACACTTTGTAATTCGCTTAACCAAGGTGGGCTTAATGTACTTGATTTTTAAATATCTAATACTATTTTTCAAATTAAATGGATACAAAACTATATTTGTTCCAAAGATAAATTAATGTATTATATCCCTAATATTATTTTTGCAAAAGTGGGTGGTATTGAATTTCTAATTAACTGTAATTTTAATATTAACAAACTTCCCATAAAACTTCGATACTTTATGATTGTATTTATACAAAACTACTTTGGTGTGATCTGGCTGGCTAATATTGAATTTAAAGTAAAAGATGTTTATTTTTTTATGATAATACTGGTGATTTCAAAATTTGGTATATGTGTGAATTTGCCATTATTGCTATTCTTTATCCACAAATGTAAATAGGGAGGGGAAAAAAAACTAATTTTACTCATTTTAAAATAGAAATAGGTCACTACTTGTATACATTACAAGAAACAAGAAATAATAAAACTAAAAAAACCCTGTAAATTATTTTAAAGCCTTAAATCTATTCTGTGAATAATTTGTAATGTCTAAACTTGTTTATACATGTGAAATTTTGCTACTTTCTCTTCTTTCTTTTTTTATCATAAGATTTAATTTGATGTATATATAATGTAAAATATGTTATTGTCCTTGTATGTTTATTGTTCAAAAATTGCAATAAAAAAAAAAGCAAAAAACAGGTAGAGCGAGTCATTCATTCACAAAAACGGATTTACAAATTGAGCAAGCATATGTGATGATTATCAGGGCCAGTATTGTATGCAGAAAAGCTCATGAAGACACAAAAGCTGTTTACATTTACTGTAATTCAATGTCTTCACGGTTACTTTCCCTGTGTATAGCCTATATGTAAGCAGCCTTCTCTAACGTGATTAAGATTATAATGCTTCTCCGACTCGATGCTGATGTACAGATTAAATATTACATCTGGAAGACACATATTGCTCTCGGCTGTTTAGTTTACTTAGCAGCATAAAGATGACATTGATGATCTATATTCACAAATTTAGGAACCGTCTCTAAAGTTACACGCTACACTATTCCGACTTCAATAGCAAGAGAATGACTTGCAGTCTTAATATCAACTGTTCATGTAGGTTTTAGGTATGATGCACACCTTTTAGATTTTTGATATCTATAAAAATAAATATGAGCCCATATGGTGGTGTAAAAATAGCAATATTTACACGATTCGACAGAATATTAACGCAACAGGCAAAAGTGTTTATACATTATAAAGAAAATGCTTTGCATGCAATGTTGCATTTCTCTAGGATCATCGACTTGCATCACCAATATAACGAGGTTGGTCTTTTTATAGTCTATGTGTATTAGGACAAAATATGCGGTTTGTGTTTTTGGGGGGTTTTTTTATGGCAAAGCACTCTGGGCTCATCTGCTTGTCGTATATTTAAAGTGTTGTGTATATTGTTCATCAATAAGGTGTATACTGAGTTTTATCTTTTATTACTGTAGTAGGTTTCTAACAGGTTTCTATAGGACGGAAACTTGAAACTTTGCGTGTTTAGTTCATATTCTGAGTGTGTCTGCTTACCTGGATATAGTATACATCACCAATAATGCTTATACTGAGTTTGGTATGTATTGTCCATTAAAGGGATGTCTAATGCTAATCATGCATTCTGACTTATTTACAATGCAGAGTTGAATTCTCATGATAAACATGGCCAAAGTATAAAAAATGAGTTGGACATATGACAAAGTATTTCTGTGGCAGATAAATTCCTTCAGGGATTGTATAAGTTGCAGATTTTTTTTTTTTTCTCGAGTATGGCACTGCATGATGTCATAAAGGGCGGCACTTCTCCCAGTATGGGCAACTACCTGTTGCTGGTCTTCATCAACACATGCTTGCACCAGCTGCTGGTGAGCCAACTAACAGCAGATGGAGATCATGCATCAGCAACCTACTGCTATCCCTGCAGTTCCCGGATGTGCAATGTTGAATTTTCTATTGAATTTGAATTTTCAAACAGAATGAGAAAAATGTACTGGCCTTAAATATTCTCACTATCTCTTTTACTTCCTAGCCAAAGACAATTTGTACTCTTGTTTGGCACTAAGTGTGTATCAAATATTTGAATGCTACCAATCCACAATCTAATTCTGATTTGTGATGCAGTCTGAATCATAGCCACAGCATGTTTGTTCATTGGACATGATGAGAACTAGTCCCCCGACTGTTTCTCCCAAGGTTTCTCCTTTTTTTCCCCCCTTCTCCATTCTGTCCTCTGGCTTGCATAGTTGGGGACACTTAGTGTAACGAAGGTTCTTTGTGTAATGGGAAGGAAGAGGACAGGGATCGGCTTTGGGCTGCTGACAGTCTTTCTCACCAGAGAAAAATATCAAACACATAAACAAAAAGACGGTGCAACGCACACTCAATAATTCCACATCCAAGGACGGGCTTCACTCCACGACACGAGCACAGCTCACTTAGTCCGACTGTCAGCAGTCCCTCTCTCTCTCACACACTCCTGCTTCTCCTGGCGTTTTATCCTGTCTCCACGCCAGTTACTGGAACGAGAAACAGGTGTTCGTGATTTACATTCAACCCGTTCAATCACCGCACATCCCCAGACACTCCCTCCTGCCGCAGACCCCGCTAAACCACGCCCCCCTCGCCACATACCCCACCGCCCGACTCAGGCCGGGGAGCCGTCCGGCCTGCAAGCCCCCCCCCCCATTTCTGGAGAGGAAGTCGGCCACAGCCATCTGAACACCCGGCTGTGGATCACTTTGAATTTAAAAGGCTGTAAAGCAAGATACCAACGAGTGATCCGCGCGTTGGTGTCCTTCATGCGGTGGAGCCACTGCAGAGGGGCATGGTCCGAACAGAGGGTGAATTCCGCCCCAGGAGATAATAGCGGAGGGTGAGGACGGCCCACCTGATGGCTAAACACTCTTTCTCCACGGTGCTGTACTTAGCCTCTCTCTTAGAGAGCTTGCGGCTAATGTACAGCACCGGCCGCTCCTCACCCTCTATCTCCTGGGACAGGACCGCACCCAGCCCTCTGTCCGACGCGTCTGTCTGCAACAAAAAGGGGAGAGAGAAATCAGGGAATGAAGTAACGGCCCGCCACATAAAGCAGCCTTCACCTGGGTGAAGGCCTGCTGGCACAGCTCCGTCCATGGACCGTATCTGGTGCATCCTTTTAGTCAGATCAGTCAACGGGCTGGTGAGGTCCGAAATTAGGAACAAACCTTCTGTAATATCCGCCAGCCCGAGGAACTGTCTTACCTCCTTTTTGGTCTTGGGACGCGGACAGGTTGCAACGCTGCTGTCTTATCAATTTGGGGACGCACCTGTCCATATCCAAGTGGAAGCCCAGATACCTTACTTCCACGCGCCCAATTGCGCACTTCTTCGGGTTGGCCGTGAGCCCAGCCCCTCTCAGCGATCTCAGGACAGCCCTCAAATGCTGCATATGCCGCTGCCAATCATTACTAAAAATAATAATGTCATCCAGATAGGCAGCCGCATACGCAGCATGGGGCCGTAAGATCTTGTCCATGAGTCGCTGAAAGGTAGCCGGTGCCCCGAACAGCCCGAACGGAAGGGTCACGAATTGGTGTAATCCAAACGGCGTCGTGAAAGCGGTCTTTTCTTTGGATAATGGAGACAAGGGGATCTGCCAATACCCTTTTGTTAAGTCCAGTGTCGAATAAAAGCGAGCTGTACCGAGCCGGTCAAGCAATTCGTCCACACGCGGCATTGGATACGCGTCGAATTTCGACACTGCATTCACCTTGCGATAATCCACACAGAACCGCACTGAGCCGTCTGTTTTGGGGGACCAAAACTATCGGGCTCGCCCAGTTACTGCTGGATTCCTCTATTACCCCCATTTCAAGCATTGCCTCTAATTCTGCCTGAACCACTTTTTTTTTGTGTTCAGGTAACCTATACGGCCGGCTGCGAATACCACGCCCGGCTCTGTCTCGATGTGTGCTGAATGAGGTCAGTACGGCCCGGTAGGGGAGAGAACACGTCGGCAAATTCAGCCTGTAATTTGGAAACATCAGTGAGCTGTGAGGGCGAAAGGTGATCTCCCCCCGGGGCCAGAGCGAGGGATTGTTTTTTTACATTCGCCTCTGGCCCGAGATCATCCTCCCTGCTAATCACCGTCGCCAGCATCACTGATTCCGCCTCACTCCACTTTTTCAGGAGGTTGAGGTGATAAATTTGACGTGCCCTCTCCTATCGGACCGTATTACTTCATAATCGAGATCACCAACTCGCCGTGTGACCTCAAATGGTCCTTGCCACTTCGCCAGTAATTTTGAGCTTGATGTGGGGAGTAATACGAGCACTTTCTCTCCCGGTGCAAATTTACGCAGATTAGTTCCCCTGTTATACAACCGGCACTGTCTGTCCTGGGCTTGTAACAAATTCTCCATAGATAGCCGCCCCAAAGTGTGGAGTTTGTTCTCAAGTCCAGCACATACTGAATTTCATTTTCGATTGAGACGGTCCGTCCTCCCAAGACTCTCTTAGGACATCCAACACCCCGCGGGGGTGGCGCCCAAAGAGAAGCTCGAAGGGGGAAAACCCGTGGAGGCTTGCGGGACCTCTCGCACAGCGAACAACAGGGTTCCAACCATTTATCCCAATTTTTGGCGTCTTCTTGAACGAACTTACGAATCATGGATTTAAGCGTGCGATTAAAACGTTCGACCAGCCCGTCCGTTTGTGGGTGAAAGACGCTGGTTCGAATCGATTTAATGCCCAACAATTCGTACAGTTCGCGTAGCGTACGTGACATAAACGCCGTGCCTTGATCAGTGAGGATTTCTTTCGGAATCCCCACTCGGGAGATTAAACTGAAGAGGGCATCCGCAACACTCTTAGCGGAAATGTTGCGGAGAGCCACTGCTTCTGGATATCGTGTTGCATAATCCACAATGACCAATGCAAAACGATGCCCTCTCGCTGATCGCTCTAATGGCCCGATGAGGTCCATGCCAATTCGTTCGAAGGGGACCTGCATTAATGGAAGGGGGCGCAAAGGCGCTTTTGGGGTGGCCGGAGGATTTACCAGCTGACATTCACGACAAGACGCGCACCACCTGCGCACGTTCTCGTGAATGCCCGGCCAAAAGAATCGGGTCATGAGGCGATTTAGTGTCGCTGTTTGTCCTAAGTGTCCAGCCATTGGGTTAGAGTGAGCCGCATGGAAAAGCATTTCCCTGCGGCTCTTTGGTACTAACAACTGGGTTGTATCTTCCTTTGATTGAGTGTCTTGGGTCACTCGATACAACCTATCTTTAATAATCGCAAAATAGGGATAAGTTAGTGGTCGTCCAGGCTGGAGAGGCTGACCGTCAATCGTACTGACCCTCTCAAACGCATTTTTCAGCGTGTCATCGTGAGACTGCTCCAGGGGAAAATCATCCCGGTCCGAGAGAATCAGTCTCCCGATCCCGCTCGGTTCCCCTGAGGCAGTCACCACTGGTCCCGGTCAGTCTCTCCCGCCTGCACTCGCACTTCCCTTCCCGCGTACATTTACTCCAAGAGGCACCCGAGCATAAATGCCCCAATAATTTATTAAATGCGGGCCAATTCGTCCCCAAAATTAACGGGTGCCGGAGGTGCGGATTAACTGCCACCTCCACACTATGCTTTTGACCCCTAAATAGAATCCCGACTGACACCAACGGATAACTCGCGATATCCCCGTGCACACACCGTACCTTAACCACGGGCCTGTATCCAATGCCCCGGATGAAATCAGGCTTTGATGCACGGAGGTTTGGTTACAACCCGAGTCCACCAAAGCCTGATATGTACCCCCCTTGATACTCACTGGTATCTGGTACTGACCAGCCTGACCGGGGGCGACCTGCAGGTCGTCCGGGACCCGGATCAATGTCCCCACCTCCATCACTGGACACCGGTCTATGAAGTGATCCGGGTCCCCGCAACGCCAACAGGCCGGCCCAGACCTGCCCGCCGCTCCAGTGGCGGAGAACGGGCCGAATGATTGGCGTGGAGAGAGGGGAGAAGCAGGCGCGGGGTCCAGCCCGGCGGTGGTCAGTCCCGCCCCCCTGGGCGGGGCTCTTGGCGCCACGAACTGCCGAGAATCCGTTCCACCCCGCCCTCGGGGCGGAACACGAGGCGGGCGGGGACGGGTCCTAGGTAGAGGGACAGGTTTAGAGAGAGAGAGGGAAGAAGAGAGGGAGAGAGAGAGACAGATGGCAGGGATTCGCCGACCCCTGGGCACGCCACCAAGTGGTCCTCCGCCAATTGGATGGCCGAATCCAGCGACGTGGGCCGGTGGCACTGGACCCACTCGGCGGTCTTCTTTGGGAGCCGAGTGGTGAACTGTTCCAGCACCACGCGATCGATCATTTGCTCCGCGTCGCCTCCGTCGGCCATCAGCCATTTGCGGCACGAGTCCCGGAGCTGTTGGGCCAACACGAAGGGCCGGCCCGCCTCCCCCAGCTCCAGAGACCGGAAGCGCTGACGGTGCTGCTCGGGGGAGCGGCCGACCGCTGCAGGATGGCCCTCTTGAGGTCGTTGAAGACCAGGAGGTTCTGGATGGGCAGCTGCTGTGCTGCCACCTGCGACTCGCCCGAGAGCAGCGGGACGAGCCGCATGGGCCACTGGTCCCGGGGCCAACCTGAGACCTCAGCAGCCTTTTCGAACAGGTCCAGGAAGGCCTCCGGGTCATCTTGCGGGCCCATCTTCTGCAGTGGCAGCTGGAAGGGGCCAGCAGCTGCCGCGCTGGTCGCCGTGGGAACCTCCGGTCTATCCAGCTCCGGAACCTCTCGCGGTCCTCCTGCTGGCCCTGGATGATCGCCTCGAAGCGGCGTTCCTGGTCACTTCGAAGATCCAGCAGGGCCCGATGTTGTTCTTGATGCAGGACCGCGAGGGATGCAATGATGTCCGCAAACGGCTTTCCAGCGGCGGGGGATGCCTGCATGGCGGCGGCTTCCGTCTTCCTTCCCGGGTTTCGGCACCAGTGTAACGAAGGTTCTTTGTGTAATGGGAAGGAAGAGGACAGGGATCGGCTTTGGGCTGCTGACAGTCTTTATTCTCACCAGAGAAAAATATCAAACACATAAACAAAAAGACGGTGCAACGCACACTCAATAATTCCACATCCAAGGACGGGCTTCACTCCACGACACGAGCACAGCTCACTTAGTCCGACTGTCAGCAGTCCCTCTCTCTCTCACACACTCCTGCTTCTCCTGGCGTTTTATCCTGTCTCCACGCCAGTTACTGGAACGAGAAACAGGTGTTCGTGATTTACATTCAACCCGTTCAATCACCGCACATCCCCAGACACTCCCTCCTGCCGCAGACCCCGCTAAACCACGCCCCCCTCGCCACACTTAGTATTCAACAATATTATTGATTTGACTACATTGACACTATTGTATGAGAAGTGAACTGAGCTGGATGATGACATCATATTTTTTCTGCAGAACGCTTTATAGATGAAATTAACTAATTTAATAATTGGTGATCTTTACATCAGAACTGAATCAACACTGAACTAACTTAAGCTGAACAATGACACTATTTTCTTTGTTTTCTTTTAGAGCCGATGTACAGCCAAAATGAACTCCGTTTGCATCATTGAATGATTTTCTTGTTATCACTGTAAAGCTGCTTTGAAACAATCTGTATTGTATAAAGCAATATAAATAAATGTGACTTAGGTGACTGTTTTGGACCTTGGATCAGCCTGTTGTGAGCTGAAGTGATCTTGAAAAAGATCATCTGAAAAGATAAAGACACAATAACATTTGATAGCTTTACAATAAGCCATGATTTTTTCCATAAAGCCTCATGGGTAAAAGGAGCCCAATAGCTGTTCCTCAGGACTGAGAGTTTCCTGGTGGGCAGAGGTCGAATTCTTAATTTTACCTTCAGAGCCCTACAGAGATGAGGTCACAAGCATTTTTTGGACCCTTTATCATGGTGGGGGTGAGCAATCTCACGCCATTTCATTTCCCTTGATTAAGATTTATGGCTTTACAGCTTGCAGAGAAAGAAATGAACAGAGAAGAGAGGCACTTTCATTAGTATTCTGCTTGAGAGAGGCCACTAAGTCCTTGGGAGGGTTTATGTTCTGATGTGAATGACAAACTGAAATAAAAAAGCATAGTCAAACAAACTGAGCCCTTGCATCTGAAATAACTAACAGTAGAAGAGAGGACAACAATAACAGTGAAAGAGAAGAAGAAACAGATAAAAAGGAAAGAGAGCAATCACAAGGTTGTACTTCACTAACTTGTAAATTTCACCTGTTTTCCAGATATTATAGGAGTGGATCTCCCAAAAACAAACAACAAAGAAAATCTGTCATCATGTCATTCCAATTCAGAACATATTCTTGCAATGCTTACAATATTGTTATCTCAGCTCTCTTTATAATTAAAATGGAGCACAGGACATCTTTATAAGCAACATGTTCTCCAACCAATACGCCTATATAGGTCGTTTGTCACTTCCCTGAAATACGACCATAGGAGCGTTTACTAAAGTTGCGCCCTATCGACAACAGGACACTTTCATTCAATGCATGTTCCCTTTTATCG